>CM037093.1:21255052-21855052 GCA_020916435.1 Oxytropis ochrocephala
ACAATGATTCAATTGAAGTCTAAATCAGCTAAACAGTTAGCTTCCCTTTTACAATAGAATGGAGCCAATTCAAACATGAAACCAAACTAGAATATAAAGTCATAATCATCCACCAAAAAAACTGAACCAGTAACACATGTTCTGATACACAAAACTTTACAGCAAAACCACTCCTCCCAATATTATTAGTCCTACCACAATTACAAGGCTTCTACTTCTCAATTCATATCTATCAAGATTGCATCCAGAAGAAGGCAAATCTGTGGAATTCAGTGGTGTAGTGATGTTCATGAATGTGCCATTTTGGCCAAGACTGCACATAATCACAAAGCAAACATTTGTAACCGAATCATACCCTCGTGGTTAGGCATTGGATGCTACTTACCACAAATTGGAATCTGTGGTAAGTGGCTACTAAGCTCCACTTACCACAGATTCCAATTTGTGGTAAGTAGCATTCAGGTAAGACTATGACACCATCTCCATCATACAACAACAATGTCTTTCTTCTACTGCACCTAACTGGATTTTGACTCCCAATTTACTAAAACCAGCCACTAAACACACATGCAAGGGTCCCAATAACTTGAAACAACTTCCCAAATTTACATCCAAACAGATTTTCATGGAAAGGAGGGTTTATGTAAGGTTCTCTTCTGGTTATGAAGTCAGTAGAATACAAATTACAACATATAGAATCATGCATTTTGAAAAACGAAAATAGAGCAGACCTTTCTTGAGCTAGACTGAAAACCGAGCAGATCTTAACTGATTAAGACTGAAAACCGAGCAGATCTTCAGCACCAAACGCGCGTTCTGAAGCACAATTGTTCACACAAATTAATTAACTAGACCGATCATAAGGTTAAGCACTTTGCAACGCGTTCTAAGCTAAAACCAAGTTAGAATAAGAGGCAAGAAATTATTGTTCAGAATCGAAAGCAGTAAAAAATCGAAATCAAACTGGAGAAGAAGAAGATGGAAAAGTTCAAGGAACTAACCGTGATCAGTGATGAATTCGAAGCAGTTTTGTGTTTGGTTCCTTCCGCAGCTCAAGTTTCAACTTCAGGGAGAGAATTCTGTAGATACATAGAGAGGAACAGAGAGAGAGAGAGAGAAGAGAGAGAAGGAAGGGTTTCGCAGAGGGAGAAGGAAGGTTGCTGCCATGGAAGAAGGTTACGCCGTTGAAGAAGGTTTCGCGGTGGTTGAGGGTTTCGGTCTTTCGCGGTAGTGTGAAAGCATTGTTTGAAATCTCATTAATTAAGACGAAATGAATTTTTTTTGAAAAAATTGGTAAAATTACCCTTTGCCCTTTTAGTAATTCTTACTAAATAAAATGTTTAGTACCCTAAATCACTCTCCATTAAAGTATATAATTCAGATTTTATTATTCTCTTATTTTATGTATATATTCATTTTAAACTATTTTGTATTTGTTCCTGGTTTTGCTTTTTTAGTAATTTAAATTGAACTACATCATACATACTGTTTGATATGTCATACATCACATTCTGCATTTTAAGTGTTCTTTACTTTCTATTTTTGTGCTTTGTTTCCTTCCTTTGTCTATTTTAGGTGAAAGAAGTTTCAATGTAAACTCTTGAATGACAAGTTGTGCTTTCCTTTACAGTAGCATTGAATAAATAAGTGCTTACACTTTTTTATGCAATTTTGGCTAATGTCAAACAGCAGCATGTTCTGAAATGTTATATTTATCACTTGTGCTCATCTGAATATTTTTGATGTATGCAGGCAGCAGCCAGCAGCCAGAGGGAAGAAGGAATGACACTTTTTTTTTTGTTGAAACATCGTTGGAGAGACTGAGATCTGTGCCTGCTCAAATGTTTTGTTTGTGTTGGGGATATCTAAGGATATGGAAGTATTTTTGCTTCTTTTTAACCGTAATTTCTAGTCAAATAATTTTACTTAATGAACAAATTCTTCTAATTCATCGGTGCTGATCAATTTTATCGATGCCATTTTCTTTTCTTGCGCTATTTTCTTTTCTTGCGCTGTGAGAATGAGATGATGCTTGCTTAAAAAATGTTAATATCATGTTGCATAATATATAGTTAGGGTCTTTTTTTTTTTTGACCCCCACCCCATCCCCATAAACCCCACCCAATAACAAAAACCCCAAAATGCCCTTTCAAACTTAATTTTTTTTAAAATAAATAAATAAATCGTATATACCCTTTGAAAGACGTGATATACGATGGCTATTTTTTGTCCAATCGTATATATGTACTCAAAGGGGTATATACGATGCACTTTTTATTTTTTTTAATAATTTGTTTTAATTTTTATTACTAAAAGGCTACTAAAAATTCGTTAAATAGTCAAAACTACTCCAAAAAATTATAAAAATATCACTAAAAATCTAACAAAACCAAAATAAGGCTATACAAATTTTTAAAGATTTTTTGGAGACTATGAGAAATTAAAAAAAAAATCGTAAAAAATAGTAAACGATGGAATTTGGGATTTTGAGGCTGTAGTCCCGTCTTATCATGAATGAGACGAATAACATAGGTGTCCTTGACTTTGGCACATGACCATACCCCAAATGAATAATATTTATACCTAAAGATGGAAAATTACCTTGGAGGACAAAAACAAATTCAAAAAAATATATGGTTATGTTAGTAGTTTGAATAGATTCAAAAATAAAATTTGGGGAAGGGAACGAATGGAAAGAGAAGAGAGACTCTAAAGAATACATAATCTATGCTTTTTGTGATACCACTCTTTTAACATATAAATAGCAGAGTAGCTAGTGGAGAAAATGGTATTTTCCTTTGTACCACTAAGTTCAAAAATCCAAATAGCAAGAGTACCACAATATATTACGAGAGACCCACGTGATCAATGTTGTTGCCATAATAATAGTACTCTAAAATTTAGTAGTGACAACCGTAGGGTATATAATTTCAGGGGTATTTTCATATTGAGATGTTATTACAACAGGAATTAGTTGTAAGTATTATACGGTCCAAAATAGTAATAGTAAATAGTAACTTGTTCTCTGTCATCTTGTTTATTCTCTCTACTTGTTTCCTAAGTGTAGCTTAGTGAATAGAAGAATATTAAGCACAAACGTTGTAAACTACAAATACTAAACCTATACTCAGATTGTTTCAAGAATTTCAACCTAACTTGTGACACCTATAACTCGAGCTATACAACTCCAAATGCAACTAAACCAATGCCAAATTAACAAACATTAAGTCTAGTTTCTATCAAAATAAACCCCACGAAGATTGGACGCCAAGAGAGTTCAATTGTAAGTTTGGGTCTATTGGGTTTGGGATTGAAGTCCTAATACAAAATTTCTATTTACACCACACCTTTATACTCTTAAATACACCCCACTAATAATGCTTAAAAACCATTATATGAAAATACTTGCTAATCTCAAATATTTTTTTTGAAGCAAGGAAACTTATGTCATTTCATTCAAAATAGAGTTGGAAATACAAATAGGAATAATGTAGTGAATGTGGTGACTAGCAAATAATTGAGTCGCCCTAGCTAGAGAGTGAGCAACACAATTGGCTTGTCGCCGAATAAAACTGACAGTACAGTTAGATAAAAGATGAAAAATACGCTGACACGACGACACTATGGTACCAAACTCCGTAGAGCACCGAGTGTTACTATTGAAAGCGTCCACAACCTGCTTGCAGTCAAGCTCAATGTCAACACCATCATATGGGAGTTGTTGTATCCACCGCAAGGTCTCAAGTAAGCCGAGCGCCTCTATCTCTCTAGGAGGAAGTACACCCGAGAACCACAACGTCTGTGTTTGAATAAAAGAGCCATGGTGATCCCGTAAACACATACCAATGCCACATCGCGATTCAGCCGAGAACCAGCAAAGATCCACGTTTTTATTTTGACACTGCTTCTTTGGTTTGTGCCACGCCACTGTGTGCTACGTAGCAGCTCGGTTTGCAGCAGAATCACGAGCCCGCATCCAGTCAAAAACCACCGTACGAGCTTCAACAAGTGCCAAATTCACCGGTAAATCATTGGAATGCCAAACCATCTCATTTCTCTGACGCCAAATGCACCAAAACACTGCTGCCATATCAGTTCGTGCGTTCTGGTTTAGCAGTTGCAGCAGCTGGAAAATTAATTTTGTTGCTCCCTCGGCTGCCTCAAACGACGGTTCTATAATATCCCACAAACCTGCTGCCCGCCACACTAACTGAGCTTTATTACACCCAAAAAAAGCATGCCATTCGTTCTCATGAGCTTTGGTACACATCGGACATATGGCTGCACATCTAACCCCTTTACGTTGCAACCGAAGGCGTACTGGTAACACACCCCGAGCACAGCGCCAGAGTAGAAGCTTAATTTTATTTGGGATTCTGAGATGCCAAATGTCATTCCAATTGCCATCAACACGGAGATGAGACGTATCAACAATTTGATCCATAGCTAAGTGGTATGCAGAACGAACTATGTAACTTTCTTCCTTGCTATAGTCCCAAATGAGTTCGTCATTTTCAGCAGCTGCTAACCGAGGCATGATGGTAATTGCTTCGGCCACTAGCAGTTGAAAAATTAGAATTAATCAAATCAAGGTTCCAAGTTGTGCCATTATTTTCCATCAGATCAGAAACATATTGGAGAGTAGTATTCAAAGGTCGTGGGGATGAAATACAGGTTGTGGCAGCAGAGCGGAGCCACGGGTCTTCCCAGATACGGATGCTAGAACCATCACCAACCCTCCATCGCATACCTTTTTTTACTAGAACCCGTGAAGCGCAGATGCTACGCCAAACAAAACTTGGGCTATGGCCAACAGAGGCCCCCAAAAAGTCCCCTCTTGGGAAATATTTAGATTTGAAGACTCGTGAAACTATAGCATATGGGTCGGTAAGTATCTTCCAACCTTGTTTCCCTAGCATTGCCAAATTAAATATGTGGAAATGGCAAAAGCCCATACCTTCATGTTCTTTACACATCGACAGCTTGTCCCAGTTCAACCAATTGATACCTCTCCCTCACCACAGTTTGGAACCCCACCGAAAAGAGTTGATCATGTGCTCCATTTCTTCCCCAAGAAAAGTGGGAATGAGAAAGGTGCTCATACTGAAGAAGTAGGAATCTCCGAGCCACAGATTTGACAAGGACTTCCATGCCGACCTTAGATAAGTCTTTGCTCGACCACCCTTGAATTTTACTCCACACATGATCTTTGAGATAATTAAATATTGCTTTCTTTCCTAGGCCAATCAAAGGCGGAGACCCAAGTATTTACCATTGCCAAGACTCTCAGAGACACCAAGGATAGTAGAGACAGACTCCTTTGTGGTAGCAGGAGTGTTCTTCTTTGAAATAGATGCCCGATTTTTGGTAATTTATAGCTTGGCGGATGCTAACTCATAAGTGGATAAGATATCCTTCATAACTCGCTTTCATTATCATTGGCCCGAAAAACAAGAAACAATCATCAAGAAACAAAATGTGTGTGTAAGGACAGAGAGCGCCTACACACTTTGATACCATGTAAATCACCTCGCCTCAAAGATGCTTAATAAGACGAGTGAGGCCTTCAAAGACATAGGATAAAGAGATAGGGGAGAGGATCCTTGTGTCAAACCACGCCCGACCGAAGGGCCAACACTATCATCATTAACAAGAATCTTGTAATCCATTGACTCTAAGCACATCATAATCCATCCCACCTGGTGTTGTGAAATCCCATTTTGAGAAGAACATGTTTAAGGTATTGCCAACTAACTCTATTGATATTAGTCAAATTGGGGATGTTACAAATATGTTAGACACTAATAGAAAAATATAAAAGTAACTAAGATTCACAGACATTGCATTTTCTCGCAGCTTTGACTCATCATAAGTTGGAAATTTGTTCAAAAGTATATTTACCACTTTCCAAATAGAAAAAATCAGTTTTGTGTGTTGAATGGTTTGGAGGTTATATTTCGAACTCTTTAAATAGATGCTATAACCGTTTGGTTGAAAACTTTGAAATGCAATGAATATTGATTCATATAGGCCTTATTAAATTCATTTATGGTATTATACGTTACTTATTTTCAATTAAAAAAAATGTATGTTACTTATTTTTAATTAAAAAAATATATTGTACTTATTTTTTTAAAGGATATACGTTACTTATTTATTGTGAGCAATCAAAACATTATTTATTTATTTGATACAAAAAAAGTGATTAATGTGAAAATGCTTAAGTGGTCCGACTTTCTTAAATAGAGTTTCTATAGGTACTTTTAGTTTTAGCACATTTAGCAAATCAAGCACCATACTACGCGCACTGCTTAATTCTGCAAAGAAAAACAAAATAAATTAAACTTAAACACAAAAGTCAATGTATAAGCAGAAAAATTCATAAGTAGAAGAAGATGGAACTTGACACCCTACATGTAAAATGTCTCAAAGAAATTCTAGTAGAGCTTTTGAATAGCTCTTAACCCCAAAAAAACACATCAATTTCGAGCTATGGATCCGTTGATAATACTCAACAAACAAAAGTAATAGATGTGAAACACTAAAATTAAAATCCGGAAACAAATCCCCCTTCCCTAATCATATTTTAAACAAAAGTTTAGAAATAATATAACACGCAATAGGAAGAGCCAAAGAGGACAAATAGTAAAGCAAAGAAATAAAAGTAATGTAAACAACAACGGAAGAAGCTGGGAGCCATGAAAGTGTGCATAGAAAGTTTCATGATGTTTACAACGGATGCAAATGAAATCAATGGAGAGGATATGTCTCATAGAAGATAGTTCAAAATAATATTTAATATGAACTTTCTCTTGAGCTGACACGTGGCGAAAAAATAAATGAGTTTATTTCTAATTGTTAAAGTATATATATAGATAACATTTCATTTTTCCTCCCATTTCTACTCTTATTATTTCAATTAAATTCTGTATTTACCCCTATTAAATAAACCTTCTCACTCATTTTTAAGCATTGATTACAAATGTCAATTTATGTCATTTTATATTTATAAACTAGTTCAACCACTAATTTTACCAAACACTTTAAATTCAATTTTGTATTTATCAAGTCATTTGTTAAAAGCTACCTTATTCACTATCCGCTCTTTTTTTATCAAAGAAAGCCTTAAACACGTCAAAATCAATTTTATGTATCTTAAATCACTTTGGACCAATGTTATTAAAATCGACGGTGATCTACCTTGGTCAGTCATCGAGTCATTTAGGTCAATGGGCGGACCAGAAGGTCACTCAATTTGGCCCGCATGACCCGTAACGCTTCTAAAAATTTATAAAAATAGGCAAACCATGTGTAAATTCACACATTTAAGAGCTATGAATTTTTCATACCTTAAAAATACTCAAAAAATATTTTTAATCTTTTTTTTATTTCAAATTTCAAGTTTAAGATAGACATTCATACATAAGTTTTAAAAATAAAAATATATATATTTTTAATATAACATTTCAAGAATTACAAATTTACAAGTATATTTTTAAAGATTTAATTAAATTATTTTGTTTAAAAGTATTTGTATCAACATTTACTTTGTTTCAAAATATATTTTTAAGATGTTTGTGTCAACATTTATGCTATATGGAGGATTAACTCATAAAATAAAGCTTTGTAAAAAAACTCATAAAAAGAGCCTTGATTATTGTTTTCTTGGTGAAGAATCTGAAGATAATGAATAGATATATTTGCATCAACACTTATTATCAAAACATGGCAGTAGCCTAGTGGTAAAGTGCCTTGATATATTGTCTTTGGCACAGGTTCGATTCCCTCAAAGTTAACTTTTTATATATATATATATAAACCGACCGGGTTAAATCGGGTTACACCGGGCCAACGTAGAAACCGACCGGGTTGAAGCGGGTCACACCGGGTCGATTGCATATGCGATCTGATGAGCAACCCAAATCGGTTCTATCAGGTCACGGTTCTAGTGGTAAAGTGCCTTGATATATTGTCTTTGGCTTGGGTTCGATTCCCAAAGTTAACTTTTTAATATATATATATAAACCGACCGGGTTAAATCGGGTTACACCGGGCCAACGTAGAAACCGACCGGGTTGAAGCGGGTCACACCGGGTCGATTGCATATGCGATCTGATGAGCAACCCAAATCGGTTCTATCACCGGTCACGGTTTCGACCGACCGACCGGTCGATCCGGATTTAATAACACCGCTTTGGACTTTCCCAAATAATATTTTAACGGCAGATGGTTTCGACTTTGAATAAGCTCATCGGACATGAGAACCATGATGCTAACTATATCTTATGCAACATGATATTAACATTTTTAAGCAAATATCATCTCATTCTCACAGCGCAAAAAGAAAATGGTATCCATAAAATTGATCAGCATTGACCTAGAAGGATTTGTTCATTAACTAAAATCATTTGACCAGAAGCTACAGTTAAAGAGGAAGTAAAAATACTTCTGTATCCTTAGGGGGTAACTAAAAAATTCGTTAACAAACTATGCTAAATATCCCCAACACTAAACCTTGATTTGAGGAGGCACAGATCTCAGTCTCTCCAACGATGTCCACAGTTTGGGTTGCAACAAACGAAAAAGAGTGTCATTCCCTCTTCCCCTCTGGCTGTTGCCTGCATACATAAAAAAAATCTAGATGAGCACGAGTGATTAATATAAGAAGATTTCTGAACATGCATGCTGTTTGACATTTTTCAAAATTGCATAAAAAAGAGTAAAGACTTATTTATTCAATGCTATTCTAAAGGAAAGCACAATTTCTCAAATTCAAAAGTTTACTTTGAAACTTCTTTCACCTACATAACATATCTGCATTACTTTTATTTTCATTGGGCAGATAAATATGTTCAGTTTTTTACAGTTAAGGTTGAGGTGCTTGACTAGTTTTTAGTACTCTGTTAAGGACCTAAATTGGCATCCATTTGAACAAGGGAAAAGAAGTAATTTGCACAAAACCAAAACATCTTCTATTTAGCGAAAAAGAATACTGTTGTTTCTGGTATTGGGGAAAGAAAGCACAATGACAGAACAAATGATCACATAACTTATGGATTGCAACAATCTGCCCAGAAGGCCAGAACCATGAATAGAACAATGATGGATACTGTAGTACCCTGACAAACCAAGCTGAATAAGAGTCGTTCAAGCAAGATTTTCATTTTAAACTTGGGCTGGCAGACATTCCAACTGGTGAATGTCATTGTATCAAAACAAGATAAAAACAAGAACAAAGGTTTTCAAGTTACGTGTGATCTATATTCTATTCAACAACCTTTGTTTCTCCTAACATCTTTGTCATGAGTAACGACACAAAGCATAATATCTGCACATTTTTACAAACTACTAAATGGTCAAGATTGAAGCAAATTCAATCATCCATTTCATTCGGACTGCAGATTAAGTATAGAGACATTTCATTCACGGCTTATCCCTGAGCATGAAAATGCTTTCCTTGAAAAAGAAAACGGATGTTTATTTTTCTGCTTTCCTTCTACAACTCACTTCTTCCCAAACCAAAGGAGAGAAAGTTAAATAAATCCTCATCATTCTACCTCCCGATTTTTCCAGAAGAAGGGAGTAGCTACTAAATATTGAATTAACACACTACTTTTGAGTGAAAACTAAGATTGGCACGGGACAACCTGTCTTCCCTCTAAGCTTTTTTAATACTAAAAATACAAAATGAAAATAAAATCAATTACTGAGTGTCAAAGAACAGGTAATTTACCTGGAAAAATACAGCTTCACCATGATTGCATTGAGTGCATCGAACAGCTTTGGTACGAGGAAGAGTTGGATCAGCAGCTACATCCTGCAACACTTGAGTACGCTCTCCAACAGAGTGATGTATTTCATTCCTATACACACAGAAGTTATCAGCAACCTCCTGAACAACAACAACAGCAACCATTAAGAGTTAGTCAAACAAGCATATCCTATTCCTAACTAAGTTGATCACACCAGATTCAAAATAACAGCAGCAACCAACAATTTGGCCCAAAAGAAAAAGCCCCTTTTTATCCCAAGATAAAAACTAATGCTAACACACACTTACAATAGCAAATGCATGATTTATAATTTATTTTATAAAAAATGGTTTCTTTTTTTCTCAATCAAAAACGGACCAAATTTGCTTGCATTGGCTCCACTTGCAGAATCCTCACCTGATAATACCCGATTTTTATTTATATATATAAAAAAAAATACATAGAGAAGAAGTGACCTGGTGATCGCAGTTACGGCAAGCATAGAGAAGAATTTTCTGCTCTCTGTCTTCCTTAGGGTACAGAATGTTGTTGCTGAAAAAAAAAAATCAACAATTAATTAATTGAAGGGAAAAAAAAAGTAAAATGAAAGAGGAAAATGAATTGGGAACGAACCATTCGCGGCAAAATTTCATGGTACTCATCTTGGAAGAGTTGATTAAGCCCTAACGTAGCTCGCTCTTTTCACTTCACTCTAGTCGTAGGCAAGAGAAGGAGGAGGGAAAGGGTTTTAGCGAGAGAGAGAGAGAGTGAAAGAATACTGGTGTGTGTTTGATGAGAGAGAGAGAGAGAGAGAGAGTGTGTGTGTGTGTTTTGAAAGTAGTTGTATTTTTTGGAGTGTGCATTCAACGGCGTCGTTTCACTTTCTTTCTTTCTAAACAAAAATCCCAAATAACTCAAAGAAGTTATGTCAAATTAGCATCAAAATCACGTCTACATCTAGTTAGACCACCCACATGAATGAAGAGGAAAAACATAGAAGAAATATATTGTTGCATCATAAAGTCAAAATCCAGCCAACTAACAATGACATACTTGATCACAGAAGGAAATCTACAACTCCAGAAGAGATAAAGAGAGGACTTGAAAGCGTCCTGGCAGAAGATACACATGGTAGCTGCAACATTTGTAATTACCCTTCTCCTAAAGAAGTTTGACCGAGTGGGTACTCTATCCAAAAGGACCTTGGCAAGAGCAAAACTCTCCCAAATGTTGTTTAGAATTCAAGCAGCTCGTCGGAAAACCTCAAAACACGAGACACGATCGAGAGAGAAGTAGATAAGTAGAGGAAGCTGAGAACAATCCAAAATAATATTGGGACCATACCCAGATGTCTGGCACCGCTGATAAAGAGACGAAAACAAGAGACAAATAGAGCTCCTCAAGTAGGGCCTCCTCCTAAGCGAACATTTTCCGCCTCTATTGGATGGCCCAGACCCAAAGCCCCCTCTATCCACCTATCACGGGAACTAACAGAAGTGCTAGGATTTGTTGCAACCGAAAATAGCCTAGGAATCACCCAAACAAACATCATTCCAAAAAAAGGGCAGACTTTCCATGCCTGACGTTCGTCCTAAAGTTATCTGAGATCCAATCCCCCTAGTTCTCCCATTTGCCTATACAACAAAGATCTTTTCAACAAACAAATGCAGACAATGGGAAAATCAGTTGGTGGAAATAGGTCGAAGAAAAAATGGTTTGACCGTACTCCGAAAAAAGGGCTTGCATCCATAATTGACAAGAAGAATCCTCCTACATAGACTAATAGACTTATGCTGTCAGCTATGAAGTTTGCCTCCGATCACATGAAGCATATGATCCCAAGTTTAGGCCCTCCGAGGGTTGTCCCCCATCGAGTGCCTAAGGTGTTTGAAAGGAAGTGCTCCACGCTTACAATTCTGCACCCAAATCCAAAAAATCATCTAACATATGAGATCAATGAGGCTACTCTTAGCAAAGTTCACACAGAGCCCTGAGGACAACTCATAGTCTGCAGAATAATCTTCATAGTCCACGAGTTATCAACCGGTGCCTCTCCAATAAGGAGTGTATCATCAGCATGTTGTAGGTGCAAAATCGTCACCCCCATCAACCCTGAGAGTCACTCCAGCAAAAATGTGATGGGCGACAGCCTGATGCATCAACCCTCTCAAACCCTTCACTATTAAAATGAACAGAAAAGAAGCAAGAGGATCAGCTTACTTCAGCCCTTTTTAATGCTGATCTCCTCATTTGGGCTCTCATTAACCAGGAGAGAGAGGTTTCTAGAGAAGACGCAAACCTACATCCAAGTCCTCCATCTACCATCATATCCAAAACGCCTCAACATGTGATCAAGAAATCTCCAATTGACTGAATTGTATGCCTTCTCAAAATCCACTTTAGAAATGAGGCGTTCTTTATGACTATAGCAAAATCAATAACCTCATTTTTCACAAGGACGAGACCAACCTGATTTCTACCTTTACCAAAGGCAGACTAAACAAAGAGATAAAGTCGTATAGAACCTTACAGAGCCTGGCTGTCAAAACCTTAGCTAATACCTTATATAAGAAACTCAGACGATAATCCCCCAATGTAAAAGGACATCAAACCTTTTTTATTAAAACTACAAAGTAGGAAATAAAAGATCTAGTAGGAATATGCTATATTGAGGTACTGTCAAAAAAATATCTTGTAACTGGAGTATGTTATATATGCAACACAACAACAAACTTTTATAACACTCCACATCACCAACTCGCTCCCTTGACTTGGTTTTGCTTTTGTTTCTTTACATATTAATTTACATAGTCAATTTGACTCCCTCACCCTAGAATGCACCTAAAGATATTATATGTGCTAAGGAATCATAAAATAAAAAATAAACTAAACAAAAAGTCGTCACAATCACACATTTTGTGTAAAAACTTCAAAAATAAATTAGTTTTTTTGTTCTCAGTACAAACGGTCAGGAGAGGATGGAATGAGAAAACACTTCAATCGTACAGAGTCCTAGGAGACCTAACGTCACTCACTCTTTTCGCTATTTCTCTCGTTTTCAGTCACTATGAAGTAGATTGTAAAGGTAGTCACGCCTCGTAATGATTTTTTCAATTTCGGTTGTCCAAAAATTTATGTTATCTTAAAGACTTTTTCTCTAATTTGCTTAAATATATTTTTTGTAACAATAAATAGGATCTTATTTAAATTTAGTTCGTAAAAAGAAAATTTGTCGAAAATCTAAATAGGAAGGCTTTTTCAATGATGAATCCTTTCAGCAATTCTTTGGCAGCCTAGACAAATAATAAATAATCAGCACACACACCCTCATATAGTCACACTCGGATTCGAACTCATAATATTGGTGTGAGGTGTCTCCATGTCGCTGCAATTGCCAATGCATGCAACCAGCAGTGGAGGACTTTTTAAGGCTCCAGAGACTTTCTAAAACCCTATAATAATGCACTAGGTGTTTTGTTGGCTCATTCGTTCTTTACACGCCAATTATGTAGTGGCATTTGTAAGGAGGCGAACAAATAATTAAGGTTGCTAATTACTTAGCAATGACATCCATATTAGAGTCTAGCCCCGTGACTACTTTGTAATACTTTTTGGATCATCTTATTGTTGATGAAATCAAGTAATTCCGCTTTTTTAAAATTTAAAAAAAAAAACTCGATGATCTTAATTTTGTAGCAATATTTTTCAGTGCAGTTTGATAATCTATCGTGCTATATATTTGGATTTGCATCTCTTATTGCAGAACCTAGCTACTTAATGAAGAAAGAGACGGAAAATACATGAAATATTACATTAGAAATTGATAAAAACTTAGCTACCAAAAAGCAAAAGTTTCAAGCTTAACATAGCTTTGAAATTTCTGATTTTTTTCCCGGCAGTTTCAAACTAATACATCAATTATTCAATGAACCAGAAATTCTAAATTTTTCTTATAAATAGAATTAGAGAGAGTATATGACTCAATCTAAATCATGGGTATCTTTGTAATTATCCCCGTTGTAAATCCTCGCCCTCGGGACATTTCTAAAATGAAAGAGCGAAGTAGCACTCTCCATCTCACTTTCCATCTTTCCCCTTATTTTCGAAATAACTTGTTTCGTATACTCCATCGTAAGCTTCAAAGGACCTTCGATCTCAACACTAAACCTATCTCCCATTTCTTTTATTCTCACCTTAACACTAAAAACCAATTCATCATCAACAACAAAAGCATGTGTAGCCTTCACAAGATCCTCTTTCTTTTCCAAAGTAAAACAACCTCCACAACCAGTTTCACTACAAACATAACAAACGAGTTCTGTGTCTGGCAAAGGTGGCACGTTATAATGTTCCTTAAAAGAATCATATGAACCTGAAAGTTTAGTATTCATGTTACATAAAATACCATACCTTTGGTTTCTTATGATACGGAGGTTTAGATTTGCTGTAGCAGTTTTACCGTTAGTTTCGGTGAGGTCGATGTTAACAACGTTAACACAGGTATTAGATCCTGTGTTTGTTATTGTTAAGGAAAGGTGTCTCTTACCTATTGTGTATGTGATGAACCTTTTAGTGGAGAAAATACCTGTTTTGTTGTTTGTGGTTTTTTGTACGTCGTTGATTTCTAATGGAGGACGCCTATGGTTAAGCTTGATAACACTCTTATTCCCTTGCATGGTTGTGTGTTTTTATGGGAATTGCTTGCTTGCAATTAATTGTGGCATTTGGCATGATCATTTTATAGGTGAAAGGGAAACTACGTATGCAGATTCTTAATTAGCGTTGAAAGAAAGCAAATCTAATTAACAATTTTTTCTTAAATTCTCTTGAAATAATATCTGAGACAGGAAAAACATCTATGTTGAAGAAATGCACGAATATCAAATATTATAAATACAATATTCAAGAAAAAAATATTATAAATACATGATGCTATCATGATAATATAGAATCAATGGTCCTTTTGGACCAGTAAATATTCTTTCTTATCAACAAAATATGGAGTATTAAGTGCAAATAATTGGTCAAAAAAATGTGAATAAGAATGAACATAGAGATGTTGAGCAAATACTCTCCTCTAAATTGACTGAACACAAGTAAGTGATTGAGAATAATGAGATTTTAATAAATTGTATTACGGTTAGGCTATCTGGCCGATGAGTAGAGATGACTCTGAGGTGTTAGGGGCCGATCGAGAGATGAGGTAAACCATATTCTGCATTTTCAGAGCGAGTTGCGCTCATGATCGAATATTTGTATCGGTTCGGTTAGGAACATAGTTCTTCGCGCGATGATCATGAAGTGTGAAGTCGCTCTAGAACCAAGGGAGGCTCGGCTAACAATTATAGCTAGAATGTCAGCCCTGATACTCTTGTACCTTAGAGAGATACTTGCTCAACATTTCATCATAGGTGCTGAAAGTTCCAGTAACTTGATCGGTCACCACAAAGTGAGTTAGTCCGAACTTTCAAGTGTGACCTCCAAATCGGCCGCCAACATCATTCCGGTGATCAAAGCTTCATATTCGGCCTGATTATTGCTAGCCATAAAATTGAATCTCAGGGATTGTTCTAGTAGTATTCTGCCTGGGCCTTCAAGAGTTACACCCGCACCACCTCTCAAGTTAGAGGAACCATCTAGGGAGAGTCAAGTACCTTTTGTTTTTGTTCAGTCATCCGAATAATCTTGAATAATTCAAAGGATTTAAATATACTAAAGCTTGAGCTTTGATCGTCTTCGAGGTTCGTGACTTGATATCATACTCGAACAGTTCTACGGACCATGGCCATCTGGCCTACCAGATCAGGCTTTGATAACACTTACCAAGGCAATTCGGTATTCACAGTTATGGAATTGTTCTAAATGTATTGTCTAAACTTCCTTGTAGTAAGGAAAACTGTATAGTTCTTTGTCTTGTAATACCTTTGCTTGGGTTCCCTCCACATTTGGCTTACATGTATCAAATGAGTACATTGAGTAGGAGATGTTAAGATTGGCAGAGTTGCAATAACTCCCTTAAAAAGAATCCAAACATAGACTAACTGGAATAGCAGTAGCACACTTATTTTTACTAGTTTTTAGTTTGTTCTGTTTTTTTTTAAGTCTCCTAGAGGTTTTTCGCATTTCTTCTTTTGCTTGGGGCTTGACACATTTTGCTCACCCCCAAAAAAAATGTCTTGTGTGAAGACTTCAATTTTACATACTGTGTTAGAAATCCCTAAATTTCACCTCCTTAAACAAACTTATACTATCCTTTAAGCTCCAAATCATCTTATCTAAATCATCCCAAATGTCTAAAATTCTCCCAGTCATACATTGAAACCTAACAAGTTGAAAATCCAAAACCAACCTAAGAGACTCACAATATACATTGATATGTTAAGTGACCAAGTACCCTCTCATGTTTCTTTAATTTATATAAACGTTGCTATAAAGATATTTTACACCATCAACTAATCGCAATATATGACATCATAAAAAATGGTTGACACTTTTCCAATCTACAATGAAAATTATTTATACCATGATTGCTGATTAATTGTGAGTGTAAAATAGATAGAATTCTCTCACTCATGTAACAATTAAACTCTTTCACGAGGTAGTAAAGATAGAAGATTCATTAACAATAAGCATGGCAATTAAGCAAGAGAAGGAGTCCTTTGACAAAAAAGTCATCAATCCTTGCAAGTTGATCTTAAGTACATAATTAACTGTCACAATTCAAAAGAGAAAAGAGACAAAGTAACTAAAAAGGCAATCTGCATACATTTAGAAAATGCCAGTGAGAAGATTTGCAGCAGTGGAGATTGCAGCTCCAGTGATAGCACATTGAACAACTTGTTCGTGAGTAAAGTCTTCCGATGTAAATGCAAGTGTCGCCCCTGTGATTGCTCCAGCAACCATGCTGTTTTTCTGCATCAAACAGAACAAATGATGATGCTATTCTTGTTGAGAATATATACAAGAATTAAGCAAAGAATTATTTATCAAACTTCACATTATTCTTCAAACATTTTAGTGTTATGAAGAATTAAGGCAGTATACCCAGTCATGAGCTCCGCGAGTTTCCTTCAGCCCATATGTTAGTCCTGAATATATTCCTGCAGCCACTCCTGCATTGCAAAACATAGGATTTCCTCTCATCATAACATTCTGCATTTCTCATTATATATATATATATATATATATGCACTGGCAATACTCTTATACTTTCAACCAATCAAAAATTGACATGTGATGTTGGACTTTTATCCTACTTGTTCCAAACCGAACTGAGCTCGGTCTCAATCCAACTTAGTGGCGGTCTCAATCCGACTTAGTGGCAGTGACTAAGTAACCCGACACGATGCCACCTAGAGCATAACAGCTGGACAGCTAGGATCCATAGTAAGGCAATCTTCGGCCCGGATCGAAGGGGTCAGTACCTACGACTTAAGGCACGGATTGCGATCCGTGTGACATGGGGATCGAGGGCTGTGATCCTCGCCCCTGATCCAACGTGCAGGCCAGTAGGGGAACACTTGCAATCCCTATATATGCCCCGATGATCCTTAACCCAAGTACGTTCTCATAATAGATACCCCATTCTCATAATAGATACCCCTGACCAAACTTCACTATACTGACTTGAGCGTGCGTCTGAGTGCAGGTACCCCACCCACATCGGTGACATGGGGCTGCAGCTCGAAACGGCTAAAACCAGCAACATGTCAGGTCTGATGTCAGGACACTACTCAGTACTCATCGTAGATGAGTTGATTGAATGATAATGTAAAAAATAAAAATAAAACTTTAGTCCAAGAGTGCATATAAATTAAAGTCAAACGATTTTTTCAGAAGAATCAATAATAATATAATAGTATAAAATAGTATAGTGTCCTAGCTACAATTAACAAAGGGAATATTTGATTACCCCATTGTACGGCCTCTTTCCCAGTGTTCTTCACCTGAGAATGAAAAAAAAGGCAACACAATTATAAGAAAACCATATATGTAGACACTACAAGTTCAGTTGTGGACCATTAAAAAGCCAAATATAACAAGACAATAAACGATAGACTATGTCAAGGGAAATTTATTATTATTATTATATATAAATATAGTCTCACTCACTCACCATGGCTTCAAGAGATTTGCTACTGGTCTCTCCTGTAAGAGGTAAACGGATTTTGTTGGGATGTGATGATGGTGGATCAATCCTGCTATTACCATCAATGGCTGTTAAATAAGCCTGACGAGACACCGATTGAACCGCTCCTATACCAGCAGCTTTGACGAATGTTTCAGCGATTCGGTTGAGAAGAGGATGTCCAAGCTCAAACAATCCCTTCCTTTCATCTAACCTATAAACCTCATCCAGTAGAGAACGTGTCTCTAATTCACTGCTTGTTTTCAGATTCATCTTCTTTTTCTTCTTCACTCTAGAAGGGAGGAGGAAGGACGGACAGTGAATGAAATGTTTTTTGGTGGTTTGGAGACAAGACAGACAGAAAGGAAACCCATGCTTGCATTGCAGTGGAATAATGGATTGGAAGACACGTGTGCATATGACCCCCACACGTGGCTTTTCTAAATGCGATGTTGTTGGCTACTCATTTGCAAAGAATTTGACACCTAAAATCCGATCTTCACGGATGTGGTGAACCAACGAAGCCGGATTTGGATTCAATGCATTCGAGAAATATATGTCTATCTCTCTCATTACATTTTTTTTATATTATTTTTTATAATATAAAAAATGTGATGAGAGAGATACACACATATTTTGCGAATGCACCGAATCTAAATCCAACGAAACCATCACTCTAAACTGTCAAGAGGTTTGTTTTATTAACGGAAAAAATGTTGGTAAATATCAATTGAAATTTTCAAGTTATTTGAAAGAGTGGAATTTAAGTGATATCTAGAATCTTGGAAATGTGGAACAATTAAATGGAAGACAAGTTCTCTCCTATAAATAGAGAGACTTGTGAAGAGGTGAAGACATCCTGATCCCACCATGGGTGATCATATGGAGAGTGAAACATGCCAAATGAGAAGTGAGGCATCCCCATTCCTAGATAACAATGTAGAGAGTTGAAGAATCTTCAGCCAGGTCCTAGGTAGAGGAGAGCGCTGATGATTATTTGTTGTTGTGAGATGTAAGTGATATCATTCCTTGCACAAAAAAGTTTTGTTTTGTATCAAATGACAAAAAGTTTTCCCTTTAAAATTACTTATAACTTTCTCAATTTAGCAATTGCCAAATTCAACCTACTATTCTTTCTTACCATAAAGGCACCCAATCCCTACCGATTGATAGCATTCTTCTATTTTAAGTGCATCCCTTTGTTAAATTGACTTTAGTTGTTTCCAGTTGCAGAATCTAAACCTCAATTATGAGAGGGTTGAATCCACCAATGTAATCGAGATAAGATAAGCATGCAAAATAAGATTTGTTTTCAGGGGAAAAAATGTAGGGAATAATTGTATTTAAAGGCAAGATGAAATGTTTAGCCTCACTATTAGAAAGCATCCTAACTAAGTTTACACCCCCAACCACTATCAATCTTTTGCCGCACTTTGCAACCATGTCTTCTGGATCAATACGCCATAACTTTGTTGCATGGGGTGCCAATTATGCCAGCACTATGCAGATTGCCTTCGTAGTAAAATAGTCGGAAGGAATTCATGTATATGATGCCAAAAACCGTAACAAAATGTTTAGCAAATAGAAGAGGAGAAAGCTAGTTAAAAACTCAAGTTACGACGACAGCTGCATGTGAACTACAATGCATCCGGAAAAGTTCAATACAGATTTACAACGGATGATGTTTCTACCTACTACATCTGTGAAAATTTGACCCTAGAATCATAATGCACATAATCCCTATATCACTTCCACCACAAGGGGAAAACAGAAAAGGAAAACCTGTGTAGGGCATATATTGGCACCCTCTATGGAGAAGTTCATATAACTTAAAAAGTAAGAAAAAAAATGATAACAGGATTAACCCCCCATCCCAGACTTCTCAGGTAGAAATTATGAAAAATGAGCCGAAAGAGGTAAACGGTGAGAATGAAAACGAAAACGAGAATTATTGCTGGTGAATGTTACACAATAGCAACTATTACTATGTTCAAAGCCAACCAAACATGGGATCAGATCCAAGTTGCTGTATAATATCTTGCGGCCTCTCAGTGGTACTGTAAAGTATCTCCACGTGTCCTTATAAAAGGAACTCTTCCGTCTCACATAGGCACAGCAACCACTTCGCCCCCAGCAATCCATAGGTCAAATATCACAATCTCCCGTTCTCTATATGGTTCTAAAATCTTAAATCTTAAGATCCATTAACGGCCATTTCTGGCGAGGATTTTGGTGAAACCAGTGAATGTTCCTCGCCGCCCAACTGTCCATTATCTGTAGAGCCATTCGGTCCATCAGGGAAGTTTCTATGTGCACGAATTTCTTTCTCTACATGGCTCTCTTCGGCAGTTGCGTTCTCAGAGCAGCTTGTAGAAACATTTGTTTCATTTTCTTGATTGTATTCACTCGAGCTCGTCTTCACATCAATTGTCCGAGGAGCAGTGTGAATGTTGATTGCAGTTTTCTTACCAGGTAGTACAGCCTGGCTCAATGTTGAACACAAGGCAGCAAAAACACTATCTTTTGACTTTGAACTTTTAGGCAACTTATGCTTCTTTACAAGCTCTGGCTCCTTATCTTTCGTCGAAGGCAATTTTCTTTTCAGTCTGAGTGACTCCATTGCCTCTTCATCATCTTCAGAAGCTTCTGGCTGCTTCCTTGGTGGTGGCTTGTAATCTTCATCATCCTCGTCATCATCATAGTCAACCAGTCCACTAGACCTCGGACTGATTATCAAGACAAATGCATTAGTGTACAAAAGATGATCTTTAGAAAATTGGACTACAAAAATACAAAGCAAAACAAGTATACCTTGACTCTGAGTAGCTTGTAGCAGCTCCATTGGATAACACACGTTGTGGCTGCACTTTCTGATTACGTGAAATAGATGTAGAGGTTGAATCCTCATCATCACTATAAATTACCAAAAGTTAATAGAGTCCAAGCGAGTTGTATAAAATTTCCTATAACACTTAAAGAAAAACATATATACCTGTCCTCATTAAAGTAGTCTTCCTCTTCTTTCTCAAGAGCACGCTCATCCAGTCGTCTTCGAAGGTTATTCATAATAGCAGTACCTTTCGTCCCATCATTGTCCATACACTGCAAGCAAGCATGTAATTTGAGAACTGCAAGTAAACATTCATAATAGCCTTATCTTTTGGGCTAGAAAGCGTAAATACAATAAGTAAATACCTGCTCATATTTAACTTTCAGTGAATGAATAGAAACCAAATACTCAAATTTCACTAACTGGTCCCAGAAAGAGTCAACTATATACTTTATCAATAATTTCAGATTCTCCTGCATTATAAAATAATATTATCAGTCCTAAATTACTGAGGCATTTAATATCTAAAACAAATATAAACAAAAAGACGGTACCTTGCGAATGTACTCAAATAGTTCGAGAACAGCAGAATTGAGCAGATTGTAGCGACTGCCATTAGCAATGAAGACATCTACAAGTGGTTTGAGAAGGTTGTTCCTAACAAAATGATTTATCAGATGCTCATCCTGCAGTGCACACTCCAAACAGTTAGATTTACTGCATATGAAAACTAATTCACCATAAATCTGAAGGAAGCAATAAAAAGGATATTCAATAAATCTACAAATTATAGTTGACCTCTACACATTTTCTTTGTCTGAAAATGTTATACGATATTTTTGTTGTCTATATTGTCAAAAATATTTCTCTCAATATATGTACTAGAATAAATTGGGCTTGTGTATTTAGATAATTGGATATTAATGGGAGCAAACTCAAATATTTACTGGGGGCAAATAAAAGAATACAATATATATAAATCTAAAACTTTTTTATCATGAGGGCAATTGCCCCCAATGTGGTATGCTTAAATCTGCCATGGTTGGGCCACCTGCTATTTGTGCCACGCTCCATATGTCCATTCTTGGACATGAGGTGTGTTGAGAGTCCCACATTAGATGTGATACCGCTTACAAAGTGTTCATATGTGGAAGACAGCCCTCACCTTACAAGTCAATTTTGTAAGGATGAGTTAGACCAAAAATCTTAATAGAACACAAGCATTTAGAGACAGAGTTTGCATAAAGCTATCAACATAAACATCTCATACAACAATATTCAAGTGGCGGAGTGCTAGGGTGGGGACATGTATCATGTGGGGGGGTCACGGTAGACCATGTTTTTCCATGTTAGATCAAATAGTCTAGTTGGATCCTATCACTGCAGCAGGCCCACTGCCACAGCTCGAGTGTGCAGCTTCCTTCCATTCCTTTGTTTAGGTCTCTCCCCCTATCTCAAACCTCTCTTTCCCCTCTCGAATTTATCCCCCTCTCTGTCACGGCTTACATAGTCGCACTACCACAACCATCAAGTGATTCTTCCCTCAACCCCCACATCTCCACTCATCATAATTTACAGATAAGGGGGCTTTCTTTTTTTTCCTACCTCCATCTTCGCACCTCCATGAACAAACACCATCTGAACCTTGGGAACCCATCCTCACGGCCAAACAAGCTCATAGCATAAACTTCCCACCGCCCTACACATCGCTAAGATTTTCCATCAGCCAAGACTGTAAGCCATGTGTGACAAACCCCGACCAAGACTTTTAAATAGTGTAAGGAAAATCGAATTCGAGATTGCATCAGATAACCCAAATCAAATCCTACAGGCGAACACAATCCTGAGTGGTCGTGGAGAGGATACAGGTTTGGGAGAGGAACTTGGTTTGGTGGTTGGTGAAGGGAGAAGGCAAAGGGTGGCAGGTGGGCTGACGATGGAAAAGTGGGGGAGGGGAACGGCAAGAGGAAGTAAGGGAAAAAAAATTGGTGTGGAGGGTCCATGATAGGATTTGGTGGGACTGTTTAAAACACGGTGAATAAAGACGGTGCACGTGAGCTAAACTATCTAAAAGTTATATTCTGACCAACTGATACCTTCATCTAAGTGAAAAGTTTGGCCATATCTTAATAACAAAAAATGTACGCCCACTACAAACAATAAAATAATATGCTCTCATATTGCCAAGATTCCAAAGTCCTCATACCTAGTTGCTTTCAGCATATACTTTACTGCACACATCCAATCTAATCATATGTACTTAAAGAGATAACAGGAAATTGCCTTATACTATGTTCAACTATGGTCGTGATGTGCGTAAATTGTTCACATAATCCCACATAAAGTAGGCAAATAACTCCACTTCAACAAGGTAGAGCAAGGTGATGAGCACCAAAATGACAAAAGGTACTAATAAGATTTTGTAAGGGGAAAGAAATTATGGCAAACAAGAAACTCTAAACAAGAATGTGGTTCATACGAAAACTAAAGTGAATGAAACATAGATAGTATTAGTTCTGAGATAGAATAAAATGAGTTACATGACGTGAGGAAATGAAGAAAAATAAACTTCGTCAAACGTCAGACCATCCTCAAGCTTAAGTCAGTATCACTAACACAACCAGTCAACACTGCCTTACCCTAGAAAAGAAACAAATCAAATAAAGACGGTATCAAAGCTTATTTGGCAGTGTCAGGGATGGGGGAATGTGCTACTTTCACTCTGGTAAGGGTAAGGCTGAAAGACCCTTGAGAACCATAAATTACAAAACCATGTCAATGAAGATGGCTTGAAATATATATAGGGGAAGGGGGATACTTCCACTCAAGAGAGTATTGACATAAATGTATAAACTTACATGTCGTGAAAGAATAGTACGAACAAACCGAACGGCACCAACAACCAGATATTTTTCTCTTCTCCGTGTCAGCAACAAAATTTTATCAATCACATTATTCAGAAGAAAATCGCACCTGCAATCAGTAAAAAGAAACAAGATCCAAATTATAAATTATCAACAACAAAATAAGTCAGTTGAGTATTGCATAGCAACAAGGAAATACTTTATCCGGTACGGGTGGTGTAGGACACAAAAGCATAGTAGTTCACATATGTTTAATAATATCTCTGGCTTCACCCCACTCTGATTTTGAGCTACTTGGTCAGGATCTGTGATTTTGCTACTTGCATTAGTAATATTTTCTGAAGGACATGATGCTGTTATCACTTCAATCAGTTGACCCAAATGCTTCTCGTAGAAAATATCAATGATAGTGTCTCTCTGTAAAATGAAATTAAGATGTTACTAAAAAGGACTATTGTTGATAGTATCTGGCAAACCAGCATGTGTTAGAAAATTTGGAAGAGGGAACAAATGATGAGACCGACTCGTGATATTTTATGTATTGGTGTAGTGGTGGGTCCAAAAAATTTATATAATGGGGGGAAAATATGTTCTAATAGTTTCTTAGAAATAAATGCATCACACATATTCTCATGATAAAAATAAGGGCCCAATTTGGTACTTCAAGGAAACACAGACTTAGCCCAAAGAAATGAAAAGTACCAATTTGATCCACAGATATCGGTCAAATTAATCTTTTTAAAATAATTTTAGGAACACTTTAGTTACTTTAGAGACTAGTTTGACTAATATTTGATTTTTTTTAAATAATCAAATTAGTACTTTTAATTTCTTAGAAAGCAAATAAGTCTGTGTTTTTTGTAAAAGACGTTTTAGGCCTATACTCCTACAAAACCTAAAATACTTGAGCGTTTCACGTGTATTTGGTGTTAGAACATGCCGCAACAATAAGAGTAAGAAGAATAAAAATATAAAATTAGTACCAATTACTCTCTCTCTCGTATCTCTTATAGTTTTGTTCGTTTGTTTAAAAAATAATTAATCTACGGAGGCAACCTCTATTTTTATGGGGCAAAAGAAAATTTTATTAGCTATACTTTGGTAAAATATTTTTACCTTGCCCTTACACCGCTACAAGTAGATCCGTCACTGGCAAGACATGGAATACAAAGCACTAATAGCTAAAGAAACAAACTAAGAAATACAATGAAATAAAGAAATCACGCCACAGATGCAGGATACTTTTTTGACATGTTTCAAGATGTTTAGCGAGAGCCAACAAGTGAGAGAAAAAAGCAGAAAACAAAAATATGACCTAACTTAAAGACTTGAGTCATATTTTAAGAGAGCCTTGAGAAAATCTAACAGAAGAGAGATTAACAAAATTTAGAAGAGAGAATAACAGTGATATTTCATTTTAATCACTTAATGAATATTCAGTTACAATGAATGATTTATAGCTGCTGTTATCGTGTGCACCAGCAACTCCTAAAGTGTGCACACTGCTAACAGAATTCTAACTGCACAACTAATACAATAACAAAGCTATGTAGAAGATAAACCTTGGTGACACAGCACCACTGCACAATACTAAAAATAGAGAGCAATCAGCTACATAGTGGTGCACCTTAGCTTTAAACATATACACTTAGAAGCCTTAACCTAATTCCCACATAGACATAATTTTCTTTTTTCCTCTCTCTTTCCATATATTTGGTGCTCCTCCATTTTTTATCCATTCTTTTTCGAGAAATGTAACCCATGCCATGTAGGGCTTTAGTCACTCACCTTGCTAGTCCGTCAATTACTCTCCTGTCAGCTACACCAAAGGTGGGTATGTAACGGATTATCAACCCCCCCCCCCCCTCCCTCTTTCTCCAACTGAAGAAATTTACCATTTTAAACCTAAACAACTACAGGATGTTAAGATTAAGTTCACGTATTATCAATAAAACTTTTCATTTCCCACACAGAAATTAATTAAAATTACAAACAAAAGAAACTAAATGCAGAAGCATTTTGGTCAGAAGAAGCAGAAAATAGATAATTGAACCTGCGCTCCAGACAATGTGAAGGAGTCCAATAGACTGCGAAGAATCTCGAGAAACTGGCAATGCATGTCATCTCCGAAATCTGTAATCATTCCTCTAACCTGTACATTGCAAAACAATTTTAACAAAAATGCTAAAAACTCAGAACTCATTCCTTCCGCAATTCCTTGTGAAAGAAGCAGAGCACTGCTGAGAGATCTAAAGAAAATATAGGGACAGAGAGTCAGAGAAACTCAACATTTTCTGCAATAAACAGTGTTTCATATCTGGTGAACACGAGGATGAGTTCTTTGTTACATCTATAGACTCATTTTTTGTTGTAGACTTGATGAAAACTATAACACCTAGGACTGGTCAAATAAACTAAAAAAGAACTGAATTTAAGAACCAAACCGAACTGGATTATAACGAACTGAACTGAGTCACAGTTCTTGAACTGAACTGCATTGTTAAACATGGTTCAAAACTGAATTGTTAAACCCAGTTCAATAAGTGAACCAAAACGAATGACAAACTGTTGTGCACTATGTACGAACTGGCGAAACAAGGAGAGGAAATAATGAAATTCAGTTACATTATTTAGTTCCTATACATATATTGTATTCGCTTGTGCAATATATATCCTAAGTAACGGTCTAAACAAGGCATCATCCATCAAGAATTCCATACCTATCAAAAATCAAATACATAGCTACACACAATGTGTTATACACATACACAATCACACACCATTGTTATTTGATTTCAACTATTTCTTCACACGTGCACATAATCTACAAAAAAAGATCTCACCACATTTTGTATAGAAGAAACTTACCAACAGCCCAAGGAGTGTGATTCCTTCCTGCCGAACAACATAGGATCGGAGAAGATTAGGATCCTGATTCAAGAAGAGAATGACAATATCTGTTCTGCAACCATAACAACAATTCCTTCTCAGCAATTAATCATAATGAATGTAAAATCAGAATAATCAAAAAGCATATATAATCAAAGTGACAAAGGGGTGGATAACAATACCCAGTAAGCACAAGCTTCTTGTCTTCACTTTGCAAGATATCAGTGACAATGCCAAAGATGCCCTCATTCATCAAATCCCTACAAACATTCAAAATGAAAAGGTGATCGAGAATTCAGGATGAGTTTGGTATCAGTTACATATGTCAAAGTCTTTAGCTTGTACCAAACAAATTTTCTATAAAATTAAAGCACTGATTTAAACAAGGCTATTAATAACTACACATAAAAAGTTGCCTTTAGAAACAAAACAGAAGATATCAAATCTTCTGTGAACAAGTATTTTGTCATAGTTTAAAGATCAATATTATTTAGTATCAAAATATAAAAGTAAAGGCATGCCTCCACCATTAAACACCAAAAAAAGTACAGTGTTTGAGATGTTCAATCACAATGCTAATCGAGAAAATAGATGAGCAAACTTGAGAAATGAAGCCAAACTCTGCCTAAGTAATTACAAGGAATGCAATCACACAATAGCAACTGTTTACGAAAAATTGGAGAAAACAGACTACATAATAGCTGATATTGTGTGTAAACTTGTATCACTCAAAATACTGCATACCTAAAAAGTCGAAGCTGCTGTACCATTGGTAAGCTCTTGCTCAAACCACAAAACTCATGCAAGAAATGGATCTGTCCATCATATAGAGAAGTAAATTAAGTTTCAAATAAGAATCAGCGGTGAGGTCAATTCAAGCATAAAAAACATGGCCGTAACAGTTTTAAAATAAAACATAGGCTGGACAGGACAAAAGTAGTTGCTCCGCGTTTGATTTAATACTTGCTCAAAGGAGAGGACAAAAAAGATGATGGAAGGGTCAAAAAGTTGTCCCATGAACAAACTACCTAAAATACAAAAATCTCCTCCAGTATTTATTACCTCTCTCAATATAAAACGTCAGATTTTATATTAATATATTTTATGCTTTTTAATAACATATGTTTACATTAGGCTATACATATCTTATAGTTTAATTATATATGCGTCAAAAAAATATATTGAGTATTATATATATATATTAAATAATTGAATAAGACTTATATCTGAAATTTATTATAAAATATGATATCTATTGCATAATATAAATCTAGTATAATAAGAAAGGGTATAAAGGTAAATTAAACATGATTTTTTTTGTTTTGGTCGTTGTCTACCAAATAACATATAGGACAAATAGTAGTCCTGTTGCTCAACAGTTTGTCCTGTGTTGTTCTGCTTATCTTGTACTCTAACGTGAATCAAACGCGCCCATAGAAAAAACCCTTCATAATATAAAACATATAAAGGAAAAAATAAAAATCAAGCAGGCATGATTCATTTTGAAAAAAGTGAACCTTAACCCTAGTTCCGATCAGAATCTATCTTTTCTAACACTTTTCTTTTAGGATAGATCATACTATTCTAGTGAAACAGAATGGACACAACTTTTGGAATAAAAATATAGAGATAAAGGGAAAAATATTCCATTGCTGGTTTTGTTCTAAGGTGATAAGCAATTGGCAGAAGCAAA
Organism: Oxytropis ochrocephala; assembly: GCA_020916435.1. Lineage (NCBI taxonomy): Eukaryota > Viridiplantae > Streptophyta > Magnoliopsida > Fabales > Fabaceae > Oxytropis > Oxytropis ochrocephala. Next base: position 21,283,209 of record CM037093.1, read on the forward strand.
CATTCCACATTCCATAAAAGACTTCAATATGCTGGATCATTTACGCTTGGGTGAAATAAGAGACAAAATGAATTATTGTCCAGTATTTTCTATTAACAAGTATGGCCAAAATACTCCTTACTTAGTAAAGGAAAAAGAGGTTCTCATGGTTATTACAGTACTAGTACTTTAAATAACAATCAAACTCGATGTGCATCTATAAAATGTAGGTTTTCCAAAGTTTTGAAACAGAATCAATATTTAATAGAATAATAATAACATTGTAAATAGAATAGATGTAATGCTGGAAATAGTATAGTAGTATTGTCATGGCTAAGAGAAACAAAAGACTTTTACCATGTTTTTCTTTGATTCAGGAGAGGTGGTAGGCGATTTTAACCTAGCAAACAATTCCTGGATAAATGTACTGTCATCTTTCAACAAAGAAACAACCTAAAAAGTAAGAGAGAAGTCAAAATTAATAATAATGATCCTATTAAATTATAAGTCTTCTTTCAATACAAATCAATATCTTACGGTGGCATTGTTTGCATGTATCATTGAGTTGAGATTTGCAACAGTTCCCTCATCCGATACTCTGGCCAAAACAACATCCTGAAACAGACAGAGAAGGTAAAAATCAGATTTTAAAAAAAAAAAGGCAAACAACAATAATAGTCTTACAAGGAGCCAAACCTTCAGAAAACCAATTCTATATGTTTGATGTATCTTCGATAACACGATCGTATTTTTTATGGGTATGACCTACAAAATAACAAAGTTGAACATATTGGTAAGAAGTGAAACATTCTTTGGATCTATCACCTTCTCTCCAAAAAATAGAAACCGCATCACAAAATATACCTCCTTAAAAATAACATGCTCCTTTAAGAATTTACGATGATGTTGAATATGAGGAACCTCTGGATCATCTGATAAACCAATAAAATAGACTTAGAATGAACCATTTTTGGATATCATATATAAATCATATATAAAAAAAATAGAGAGCAATTAAATAAAATGGCTAAAAAAGAATCATGTGATAAACATACATTCAAGAGCACCAACGATGTCTATTATAAATTCATCACTAAACATTCGCTCAAATATTTGTGTACTATTTAGCAAAACTGCAGAACAGCAAAAAAATGTCAAAAACGTAAAAAGAATAAAATGTTTGCATAGGGATAGGAAATTGAAATCAAAATCAAAATGGCAGAAAAAATGAATACTGACTGATCCCTTTCATTATTTTGAAAATCATGTGGAGGCCATCCATATTTTCCAAATCTTCACAAACTCTGAATACTTCAATGAGCTTCCGGAAAAAATCTTGCTGCATAGAAAATGTAAATGAGAAGAGGCAAACTAAACTGCATAGGGTGAAAAAGATCAAATCTACAAAGATTCTAAGGCACTGTGACACAGATGAACAATTTGAATGAATGGTGAGCAATGGCATACACTATGGAAACATCACATGCAAATATACTGGAAACTAATTTTAACTTACATCAGTTAATATTAATTCTGTAAGCCGCAATTGATCTGTAATGCCACTCTCAGCCACAGTCTGAACATAAAAGAAAGGAAGATGATGAATTGCATTGAAGTTTCAAAGATAAATGTGATATATTTTTAAAATGACAAAGAATGGTCATAACTAGAAAGCACAGTAATAAAACCAAACTCTTGCTGGATGTACTAGAATACTCTAGCGAGGATGTACAGATACTTCAAAATAGTAACCATGAATGACTGTGTCATACAATACAACTGTCAAATACATTCACACCAGACACTTCAACTGGTATTTTATGACATTTTTTTTGAATTTTTATATCAATGCAGATAGCAAGACTGCAATAACTAGATAAATAATAGCATATAATTATGTCTAATATGACACGTGCTGCCTTCAGAATATTTATCCTCTCCTTTAAGAAATGTGTTTTTATATTAACTTTTTACAAACGTTATGATTCATGCGATAATTGTACCATGTCCTATAGAAGCAAAATAAATGTCCTATAGAAGCAAAATAAATGAGGATACTTAGGCATATGCCCAGACCTTAAGAATCAAAGGAAGTGTTGAAAGCTCAACTGCAGGCAAGTCTCTTAACTCACTGTTTACACTGTGAAATGCCTCACCTGAAATATACAGGGGAAAAAAGGTAAGATAAAGTCCATAAAGCAGCAAACAATATATTACCAAATAAAGACAAAGAAATGGACAACAATAACTAGGGAGTCAACATGGGTCAGTTTGCCAAAGGGTACTTAAAAAGAAATGTTATAAAACTCAGATAAGCCCTTGGCTCGGTAAAAGTATGCTTCAATAAATCATTGGTGGAATGAGGCACGAGCTGAACCGCCATAATTAAAAAATTCATAAGCTATAAACTTCATACTGAAAAACATTATAAATAAAAAATCATGACTTTAAAATTTATATCATACTTCAATGGACATTGATAAATTATTTTTTCTGTTGAAGATATTGTGAAATATTACTTTATATTCTAACATTATCCAATAATTGTTCGGAGGTCTAGGACCTATGTAGTCATATCAAAGGTACTATACACCATGGAAAATGTAGTCGAACGAAGAATTATTTATATAGCACCACATTGGCATTGAAAGAATAAAGCAGTGATTATTCAAGTCGACATTGTAAAGGAGACAGTATATAATATAAGTAATTAACTAAAACAATAATATATAATTACTGTGGCAGAAGACGTGAATATCCAACTCCTAATAATCACTTTTCACTAATGATCAAGTTAACCTTGAGGTAATAAATAAATATAAATATACCACAAAATGATGGTCATGCAAACTCCCAGATCTAGGACCTATGTAGTCATATCAAAGGTACAATACACCAGGGAAAATGTAATCCAAGGGGGAATTATTTATATATCACCACATTGGCATTGAAACAATAAAGCGGTAATTATTCAAGACAACATTATAAAGGAGACAGTAAATATATAAATAATTAACTAAAACAAAAATATATAATTACTGGGGCAGAAGTGAATAACCAACTCCTAATAATTATTTTTCCCTAATGATCAAGTTAACATTGAGGTAATAAATAAATATAAAAGTATTATAAGCTTTTTTTGGTAGACAACACATGCGAACAAGGTCCAAATAGAGAAGGGCATAATGAGATTCAAATTTTGCATTACTTACTGTTTAAGGTATTAAAATGCATATTCCTTTGCACATTGCAAATATGGTCCCTGAATAAAATAAGTATAGGAATCAAGACCAATTCGACCTTCAGAAAGAAGAAACCCTAGAGAAAGATGTGGAGGAATTTAATCAAAAAGTTATTAGCTACCAAATGTAAGAGCATCCGCCGGGTTCTTGAAAACTAAGTGCCAGTTCAGTAGCATATTCTGGATCTCTCCATGAAATAATTGTATCTGAAGAATAAAAGGATATGTTCCGTCAAACTGGTATATACAATGAATCCCATATATTTTAAGTACAAATGGATGAGTACTAAGTCACTACTGAGCAACATAATAAAACATGAAAGCTACCAATTACCTTCTTGTTTCCTATAAATATCATCAGAACTGATGCGATGCGAAAGTATAGTTTCATTGTCTTCTTCGTCATAAACAAATAAACCCAGCTCTTCTGATCGCTGCATTATGAGATGTAGAATTCATTCTATAAGTGGGGAAACCCAATGGATATCCAATTAAAAAATGAAAAACACCTCTAAATACATATGTAATATTTTTTTGATCAGTAAATACATGTGTAACAAAATGTAACAATAATCAAGAACAATCAAGAGAGCATTTCTTTTGAATAATATAATCATGTTGACTTTTCACTCTAAATTACCCATATGTAGAGAGGGAGAAAGATATAATGACATCAAACATTGGAAGAAATAAGTGCCCACCAGTATCACCAACCCTTACAGAGATTATATCTTATAAATTTTTATTACAACCAGTGTTGTTTAAAATCCGTCATGCCACGAATTGTAGTGGCGGTTTTTGAGCAATCGGCTACTTCGTTTTTGTACTGTATGGCAGTGCCATTTGCAATATGGGGTTTTTATGTGGCTGATAATGGCAGGATTTTCGCAATCCTCTATGGGCCACAATCCACTGTCGACAACCAAAAACCAAAGGTTCTGAGCATAAAAATAAGCAGACATTAAGGTGAAGCCATGCATGAACCCCCCCCCCCCCGGGACAGGTGCACATATATACATGCTAGTTGCTGATGAAAGCTTTATCATACGTGCACTGACCTCCAAATAATCAACAGTGACGTGTCCAGTGCCCTGGTCATCCCATTTCCCATCATCATTCAGACGGTACACCTTGACACGCTGAAATTAAGTAAGAAAAATACCAAGTCATATAAACGCTGTAACACATTAATATATCAGTACGAAACAAAATGTAGGAAACATATTCTCAGTTGCTATCAGCTATTTCCAAATGTATAAATTGCATTATGTATTATTATGCATCACAATTAACAAAGAATTATGGAAACTATATTCGTTGAACAAACACAGTCAACCCAACTGCTGACTGTTATGAAAATAGAGATTCCTGTGGCTGAATAACAGAATTCCAAATCGGCAAATCCAGAGTATAATGAAATTATTCAGAAGTGTCTTCTGTGTTTCTTCAGTTTTCATCCATGTATTTCAGAGGGACGGGTGGAAATAATTTTTATCAGTGAGAAAACAATAAAACAAACGCTATATCCTAAAGGTTAAAACCTCCAAATGGATCGGCTAAAAACATAGTCTGCCAAGGCGGTGGCACAAAGGTTAAACTCAATCAAGCCTCCATCTTGACAGGCACTAATTTTGCAAGCCAATCCACAATGAAAATACTTCTCGAAGAGTGTGATTGAAAGGAAGTGTCCATTCAAAGGTCTTGAATTTCTGATATGATCAATAATAGGAGCATATGAATGGGACAGGTGGATGTAATTTAATTTAAATTTAAAGTAAGATACATCAGCGAACAAGACCAAAATGGTTTAAAATAACCGGCCAAAAAAGTTGATAAGGTAAGTAAAAAATCACTTCCTAAGAACCCTATTTACTATATGAGGCCGCTTAGAATAACGAATACAAATTCATTCCTGGAAAATCTAACATTATAAGCTCTATGCTCCACGTAAGTCGCTTCTGTCCAACTTGCAAATGTGTGCTAACACGGGCACCCAATATTTAATCTACTATTTTTTCTTCTATTTCTTTTAAAGGGTGTGATGGGTAAACTTCAAATATAACTGAACTTGTGCAAAAAACTGTTTTATTAGTTTCTGGTACATCAGTTCTGACTCTTGATTAACAGGTTTGATAAATGATTCATATTAATAACTACCTGATCAAATAACACAAGAAAAATATGCAGTTTCAAGCAAAAAATGCTATGAGACATTGGCAAGAATCCATTTAAAGGCCAAAATTATAAAATCTGTAAATAAAAATACAGCTAGTATCATTTAAATTGGTTATTATTAGTGGCAAAGGAAATGACTGATAGATTCGAGTGTTTGCTAGCACAAATGTCGATCATTACGAGGTATATCTCCATATTACAATCCATGCCTCTGCATGTTATGTAACTCTCTAGGGAAAAGCAGGTGTGCAATAAGAGTAACTGAAAATAGAAACCAGATATAGCAGCAACTTCCCAAATTCTATAGCGTCATATTACCGTTGACACAATTGTCAAGAAAATATAATATAGAATGTACCCAAATTGCAATAAAATTTCAGGGATGTGACATCAAGAAACACTTTCCGACCCCAAATCATAATTATCATTCTAGCACATGGCAGTATTTCGCTATATTGTCGATCCAACATAAGTAATTTATGCTGCACAGCCACCCATATTAATGCTAATAAAATTTAAAAGGAAAAAAAAACTAATTTAAAGAGTAATAAAAACATATCCTAAATAATAATCTTAGTCTTTAAAAAAACAAAACAGTGGGGGCTTGAGTAGCAAAAGAAATGGTTAAAAACAAATGACAGGGGGCGTGAAAGAGGGCAAGCAGCAGACTAGGAAGAAGGTTCATGGTTGAGGTTGACTGGCGAGGGATGCCAATGCCAGCAATCAATCGGGGTACTGAAAATGCAAGGAATGGCGGGAAATACTACCACAGGCAATCAGTGGACTCAGGCTCATGAGGGTGGATACAGGACAATAAAGGCCTGCATAAAAAATGAATGGTGATAGAAACGAAAAGAGGAGAGTTTCCGGTATTCTTATGCCAAATACCCAAATATGTTAGAGAAATGATAGATATATCAAAAAATTCGGGTTGAAAAAGTTGAAGGGGATAAAATTGGGCTTTAACATCTATTATCCAATAGCAGGGCATACATCCACAAATGAATAAGATTTTGGTTGCAAATCGCATCACAGTGGGCACAACAAAAAAGCACTCCACAACCTCACTTTTGTAGGTGTCACCAGCTGCGATGTGCTTATCCAAAGTTATCCAATCATCTCAGCATAAACAGTTCCACAATACCAGATTCTTGTCTCGTAACCACAATGTAAAAGCATGGGCAGAACCCATAGTCACCTTCAAGAGAATGAGAAGGTAGAGAACTTTAATGCAAAGTTCGGGAGATAGGCTTGCAACAGATTCAATCGATTACCAAGGTAACAACTGAATCCTCACCTTTCAGTTCACTTTTTTGAAGGATTTAATTTTGACTTTTATTGTAAACTCCTTGACAATTTGACATTATCAAATAGGTTCTGCTCACAAATTCCTAATAGCACTTGTCAAAAGATATTTAACACAGGGTACTAAATGCTTCTAATTATTTGAAGAAAGTATTCGCATTGACAATGAAGTTACTGCTTAACCTTTTATTTGATGCCTTAGATTTCTGTTTCCTTAACCAATGTTTCAACGGCACTCTTTAGCAAAATCTCCGATACAATTTTAGTTAATGACAATAAGATTTAAACCTCTACATCATGCAAACTATCAAAATCCCTTTCACAATAGCTCAATCCTAATGACTTAATCAATTCATCATCCAACATGTATTTCCAAATGACTAAATATTTGACTCTCAAACCACTATTACGTGAAGTTAATTAAAAAGATTGCAATTTTAAACTCTTGTTACAAATAAAAGCATTGGAAGGAAAACAATCATTAACTTACTATAGCAAAAAAAAAAAAAAACAGTAAGAAATCCAAATTCAATTCAAGCAAGGTCACAACACTCCAAATCACGGCTTTGCCTTTCATGCTTCTAAAAGTACCGACCAAGGAAAGGATTACAATTAACATAACAAGAACCAAGTAATAGCTAAGAAAACAAAGTTCAGCTGAATTAACACTTACTCAATCCAAATCACCAATTAACCAATAATTCACATCAAAGACAAATAAAAAATAGCATTGACTATAATCCAAGAAAAAGCAGAAAAGTTCGAATTACATAAAAGTGAACTTACCTGCATCGAATTAGAGTTAGTCTGCGATTTCTCCGGTGCGCCCATGACAAGAACTAAAAATCTCGAAGCAAAAACAAAGCAGAGATAGTGAATCTTCGGGGGTGGACTTTAAATTAGGGTTTTGAGACAAGTAGAAGGAAAGAGGAAAAATCAAATACAGCGAGGGAATCAAGCTTTGGGGATCAACTGAAAACCCTAACCGCCATTGATGTAATAGCATAATGATGAACTTACGACTCTCTCTTTCTTTCTTTTTTTCTCTCTCTTCAATTCTACCCCTTTCTTTCTCTCTTTCTTATTAGATATTCTTCTTTGAAACCGAGAGTGTCCCCGACCTTCGATTAGGCAAACGGAGAAGTATAGAAATGAATTCCACTACGCGGGTGTGGAATACCAGGAACACCACTCGGTTATCGCTCGAACTACGAATGCGCCATTAGCTTCACTCCCCGCCCTTATCCAGGTCTACGAGCGTGCGGAGACACGTGTGTAGGTTAAAACAGAATCTTCTTTAAATTATATATATTAAAATAAAATAAAAAGTACTAGTTTGACTATCAATTTAATATAAATTTAAAAATAAAAATTGATTATAAATAATTTTAATTCTTTTTTTGACCAAAAAAAATGATTTTAATTCAAAAATAGTCAAACTCGAGATTAAATTTATTCCTACTTAACTACTAATTAAAATTTAAATTCACTTTGGTAAAAAAAAACTAGTTAAAATTTAAATTATAATTATATCAAATTATTTATATACGATTTATACAATTTTTTTATTCAAAATTGAATTTTTTTAAATAAAAAAAAAGTAGAAAGATTAGCATGTAATTTTCCTACTTTCCACTAGTAAAAACAATAAAGTATAAGTTTCTTCTTTAACTAACTTTTTTTGTTTCTCAAAAAAACATCATGTTTAGATTATTATACTCTTGAATTAACAAACTTCTAAAAATAAAAAGTTGATATTTTTTTCGATAAGAGAGTTGTATTAAGAGGGAGTACTAGAGGCACTCCAACACAATACAAGAAAAACGGCTAAATAAGGTTTATATAGGGTAATGGATTATTCCACCATTGTATTACAATTCAAAAACCAATTAACTTCTATCTCCCAAAGATAGATGACGCCCCTTCCAAGAAGATAATCTTACTCTTACCAACGTCACCATCGGTCTCGAAGTATTGCTTTGCCTAGTGTTTGCCCCCACAGCGATGTCCAAAAACCATAAAGGAATGGAAGAAATACTACAAGACAAAAAGGAAGATGCCGATTCAAGAAAGCCTTCCTTCAAATTTATGCCAATAAAGTTGATCTTGTGAAAATTTACTTTCAACTTAGACACCAGTTCGAACCCTCTAAAAATAAATTTGAGACTCCATAGATTGTTCCAAGACCCCTTTCCCACCAAAATGGTGTCATCCACAAACTGTTGGAGAGGGTAATGTTTATCTGAGGACACCTTATACCCTTCAAAAAAGCCCAAACTACAAGCCTTGTGTACCATCCCCGCAAGCCCTTCCTCACAATGACACACTCGCATCCAATTAATCCATCTCACATGAAAACCCATCATATCCATCATATAAAAAAGAAAACCTCTTGAAACGAAACCATATGGCTTCTCAAAGTCAACCTTGGAAAGTAAACATTCATCTTTCCTTCTCTTTGCAATATCTACCACCTAATTCACCACCAAAAAACCATCTTCTATTTGTCTCCCCGAAATAAAAGCTAATTGGCAGGGTGAAATAAGTTTTCCAATAATGTTCTTCAATCTAAAAGCTAAAACCTTGGATAGAATCTTATATAAGCAGTCAGTTAGACAAATGGTCCTATATTCCTTCAATCCCTGTCAGTTATTAGTCTCGGGGATCAAAGTTAGAAACGAAGTTATTATACGTTTGGGAAGTGTTGTGTAAACCAAGTAACAAATTCAAGTAACAAATTCAAGCATGTGAGCAAGTAATGTAAAGAACAGAAACAAAAGTAAACAAGTAAAGATGGGGTTGTAGTTCAAAGTAAAAGATATTTTGAATGTCTTCCACTAAGTAAATCATTTGAAATAGATCAATGCAATTTTAGATGCTATAGCATTGAATGTTGTAGCAATTGATGTGTGTCTTTCGGTCACTAATGTCAGGGTTTCATTACAAGGGCTCATGTCTAAGCTCTAAATAGGTTCACCCATGTATACTAAGTAGCCACAGTATTCATCGTATGGACTATGTTTTCCTATGTCTAGGTTTAAACATGGGTTGTTAAAGCGTCCCTTAACAACCACTCACCAACATTAACCCTCGAGTTTGAATTATAACCACATCTGAATTTATAAATGTACTTACAATTAGTTGGTTAGTCCTAATATAAGTTTGAAAGGAGTTTCACGCAAGGATTAAAATGCAAACCTCAAAACATTACATTTGAACTATTAAAAAGTCACTACAAAGCTTTAAGCATCCCAACTACAAAGTGTTTTGCACAAGATGAGTATCAACAAGAAGATATAAACAATGATGAGAACCATATTCATATTACTGAAATATAAAGGAAAAGAAAATAGCATGAGAGATATACTACTTAGTCTTCTTCGCATAATCAGTCTTGTGATGTTTGATAACTCATATTTATATGAGTTATTTATGCCTTTATTCTTATAATTAAAGTGAGTTCTCAAGTAATATTAGTATATTACTTATCTTATTATTGTAGTTGTAGGAAAAGAAGGGCTAGAATCTGTTTTGTGTTAATTTGGCACATCTGGTGCCCTTGTGAACAATTTGATGTGTTTTGTGTGTGCTGCAGTGTTAAACGCTATAGCGATAAGAGGGCATGCCAGCTGAGTATTTAAAAGCAAAAGTGCATTTTTTGGCCCCGAGCTCTTTATTCCAAATCTCGTTTTCTGTGCCCACTGTTAAGCTGACACGGCCGGATTTTATTGGATATCAAAGGACACTTGGCAATTCTTGAGTGGAAGGCTAGCTTTAGTTGGTGAAAGGGGTACATCACCTTTTGTACTAACTTTGAAGACAACAACTACAACAACTTTTTCTTCTCTCCCACAATACCATACCTTCGAAGATAGAGAGAGTTTGTAGAGAGAGAACTTGAGATATTTTCTCCTCCATTGTTAAACACTTTCAAGCTTTTATTTTGTAATTTTAGTTTACCATTCTCTTCGGTGTAGAACTGGCGTTATAGCGTCATCTTTGTGGATGAAGTGTAAGCTTCGGTGTGTATCTTTTGCTACCATTTCTTCCCACTTTGTTCTAGGTAATATGAGTGTTCTCTCTTGTATTGTCTTGATGATGCTCAACATGAGCTAAACACCTTGAGTTGGATTGCTTGAGTTTTTGTAATGAACCATTAGTATTGTAATTATAATATTTCACGTGTTGCGTTTCAATCTTTGTGGTATACTTCTTTCAAACTTGTTTTAGGGTTGGCCACTTAAAATGGGTACATTCGTGGGTTCAGACATGGTCCATGAATAGACTTCAAAAATTGATATGAATGAAAGTTTGTTTAAAGACATTTAAACAAAGTTTGCTCCTTCTAGACATAGAAATGCAATAGTTCATAGAGCAAAAGCTGTGGGTTCCTCATTATACAGAGGTGAACTTATTTAGAACCTAGACATAGGCTTCTTGTAATGAAACCCTAGCGTTAGTGACTGAAAAGCACAAAAATCATTTGCAACAGCGCTTGACGCTATAGCGTGTGACGTTATAACGTTGTGCTATTTAGGAATTTACTTAGATAAAACAATCCAACTTACTTCTCTCATATCTTTAAACCACTCTTTTACTGTTTTCTTTAAACAGTCATTTTTCACTGATAACTTGTGAGTACAAATATTTGCTACTTGTTCCACTAAGTGCTAGCTTAACTTAAACTCTAAAATTAACATCAATCCCTGTGGAGAACGATCTTTACTTATCATTATATTACTTGTTGCGATTGTGTACACTTGCACATCACCTTTTCGCACAACAATGTTGCAGCATCGCTTCACGGTATTGAGGTGCGGGATACTTTTACTTTGAAGATGGAGGTTGCTTAGATGATAAAAGTGGAGAGCAAAATATTTATAAGACACTCTCTAATGGAACTAGCAACTTCGAATATCCCTTGGAGAAGAAGATCATCTTGTATATATCCAACTTGTCTCCTAAAAGTAATGATGTGACATGCCACCATCCAAAAGTGGTCTTCCATTCTGTTTGCTGGTGTTTTTAGCAAACAATCACTAGTTTTCAATATCGAGACTGTGAGATCAAACTAGAAAATCTCTTTGACAATTGCCATTGAGTTTGTGTTTTTGAAGCACGTAGAAGAACAGAGAATGGTAGAAAGAAGTAACTTGAAAGCTAAGTAAAAGCAATAAATGCAACAAACGAAAAAAAGAAAGTAAAGACTTTGCATTAAATGAAGAAATAAAATGGTTCACCAACACATACAAGGATCTGTTTCACTCGTGATTCGCTTTGACTTGGAAGTTGAGTTTCCCGAGTTTTTTGTAGAATGTGGTGACCCTGTTTCCTATTACAAAGTGGGTATTTATACTCCTAGGAACAATCGTGGGGAAAGGGTAATCGCCTCCTAAAACTACGGAGAGTAACCGCCACTACTTTCTTTGCTCGCACTTTTCGATCGACCGTTGTCGCATCGCTTGATTGTGAAATGTTGAGCCCCACTGCCGAAATCTTTGTGTCCTCGCTTGTCGAATATTCCTTGCTTCGTGGCTTTGAGAACTAAGCTTGTCGAAGACCGCTTGCACTCCTTGCCCTATGCGCTTTTCCGTCGAAATCATGGTGCACATCTTGAAATACGACCTATGGCCCACAGAACAATATTAAATATGAAGTCAGCCCCATTTAAAGCTTTATTTAATGCACTGTCGAAATTTTGAGGTAACAGATTGCCCCCTAGAAAATGCTTTTTCGACGGAATAAGGAAAGGAGTTAAGAAAAGGCATTTTTTGAATACTGTGCAATGGTCACTTTTGCCGCCTTTTGCACTTCAACAGTGGTCGAAAAGACAACCATCATTACTTGCGCAGGTAAAACGAACCGTTTTATTGGCACACGTTGCATAGTTGGTGGGTCATCACGTCTCCCAGACGTCGCAAACGTGTGGGTTATGGCGAACGTGCCAATAACTGTTTACTTCCAAACATATATAAACGGCCACAACCCTTCAAATTCCTCTTTCCTCAGTTTGAAACCTTGTGAAGTCCTTCTGCTTTTTTCATTCCTGCGTTTTGCAAAAACCTCAACTTTCACTAAAGTTTCAAACTTTCGTCTTTTCTCCTTAATCTACACCCAGATTCCACCTTGCATTCACTTTTCCTTACTCATGGCTTCATCATCTGCTGTAATGACGCGACCTGAGAGCTCAAAGAGGAACGATGAACCCAGAAACATCCAAACCCTAGATGGCTTCGTTGATGAACCTGACATCAACGACGAACGATCTACTCAATGGCAAACCCAGGTATTAATCCCTTCTGCTGAGATTTACACTCATGCCTATTTGGGTCCTCTTCCTGACATCTTGTTAGAGACTACTGAAGTTTCTGAGATTTTCCCCAGCCATGTTCGTCTCCAACCTAGACTCTTTGTTGAAACCCCTTTTCATTTAGAGTTTCTGGCTAACCCTTCTAGGGTCTTTAGGTTCCGCTCCAGCTCGACCAAAGAAAACTACCTAGGCGGCTCGACAGAGTAGAAGCTAAGAAGGCCAAAGTCTGGAAAAAACAAGGCATCTTCGACCTGATCCAATTGTCTAGGTATGGGCCCAAGTACGATAGCACCCTACTTTTGGCTGCTATGCAGTTCTGGGACTGTTCCACTCATAGCCTTCACCTGAAATGTGGCATGTTATCCCCCACTCTGCTAGATGTGGCTGCCATTACAGGTCTGAAACCCTTAGGAGAGACCTTCGATCCCACACATCCTGACTATACATACGGCTTCAAATTCACCAATGCCACCTTTGCTCCCTACATTGCTGAGCACCACAGGCTTGACACTGAGGAAGTGTCTGCTATGGAACACGTAGCCTTTTTAACTCTGTGGTTATCTATTTTCGTTTTTTGCACACGCTCCCTCCAAGTTTCCAAAACCTACGTCCCCTTGGCATGTCAACTCCATGACCGAGAAGACATCAACCTGGCCAAGTTGATTTTAGGCTCTCTCTATCAGCAACTTGATAATGCTGTTATAGAGTTGAAAGAGAATGAACCGGCCACCAAGTTTTTGGCTTCTAGCCCACTATGGCTGTTGCAGTTGTGGCTGTTGGCCACTTTCGAGTCTCGACTAAACTTGTATATCCCCAAGTCTGCTCGACTAACTGTGGAGAACAGCAGCACTGAAGGGATTCGATTGGCTCAGTTTAGGCCTAAGCAAGCAACCCTCCCTGCCGAGGAATCCTTTCTAGCCTATTTCGAAATTTTCCTGAATTGTACCACCTTCACCGATTCAATGGCTCCTTTTCTCCAAAGGTCTTGTGGTCCAGCATGGTTTAAACAACCATTTCCTTCTTCCACTGTCGATCCTGCTGAGGAAGTTAACCGGATTTGGCAAGCTTACCTCTCTCCTTCTGTCCTCTCCACTAGGCTCACCCCTGGCAAGACAAAAAATAGTTTGGGAATTACTAGATATTTCCCAAGTTATCTTGCTAGGCAGTTTGGCCTTTGTCAAATTCGCCCTGCACCAGTATGCTTTCACAGGCGAGAGTTTTTAAGTCCAGAATCAGAGGTGGCTTATAAACAAGCCTTCAAGAGATTTCACTACAAAGCCTTGAACTTTGAACCTCTCAAATTCAATCCAAGGTTTTCATGTACTGAAAAATTTCATGAATGGTGGACCTGGTTATTACACCAAAGCATTTGGGAAGCCATTGATGCTTTTGCTGGCAACATTGTGAAGAAAGTGGTAGCAGCCTTCCCTTCGAACAACACTGGTAAACACTTTTCGACACTCAAAGCTTTTTAAGTCTTAACCACTTATAACTTGGCTTCATTTCCAATTGCTTACCAATGTTTTCGACATTTTCAGAAAAACCTGCAACAAAGTTGAAGGTTAAGGTGGGCAAAGTTACCACATCAAAATCCTCTCCCCAAGCTACGAAGAAAGTGGCAGCAAATCCCACTCCAGACAACATTCCAAAAAAGGTATGGCACTCTCCACCTATCTTAAGTTGTCTGTTGACTATGGTTTTTTACTCATGTTGGACATCCCCTCCAGGTGACAACCCAAACAGCTAAAACTCTTCAAAAGCCTAAAGCTAAGAAGAAACTGGTTATCCCCTCCAGCTCTGAGGTACTGTATACCTTACTACACGTCGAACTTTCTCTTCGATTTTATCATTCACTTTCTTGTGGCCTCACCTGTACCATAACTTGATCTCTTCTGCAGGACACTGAAAGTGATGACAACATTCCTCTCACTCAGAGGTCGAAGAAAAGGGCCTTACCTGAATCCCAAAGGGCAGCTCAAGGCATCACCATCACCGAGCCTTCTGAATCACCTTCTTCTCCTCCAATCAAGAGGCTTAAGGTACACGAGGTAACTTTCCTTTCGACGCCATTTCGAAACTCTTTGATCTCACTTTTCCCGTTTTAACTTTAGTGGTATTACTTGCTGTAAACAGGTAGGTGGACTGCTCGTCGAGAATCCTGGCGTTGAGTCTTTGGTTGAGGTTGCCGAACGGGAATTGTCGGCTCCAATGCTTCCTTTCCCTTCTTCGCCTCAAGGTGTGACTGCTGAAGAGGTTTTTCGTGCCCTTCACGACCACAGGATTCCTCCTTTCGAAGAGCTTGTTCCAAATGTGGGCGTAGAAGCGGTTGTCGAAGAGAACGTCCAAGTTCCAGAGCCTAACATCCCAGAAGTCGAAAGACAGGAAGTGGTGGCTACCTCCGTCGAAATTCCTGAAGAAAATATGATCGATCAAGAACAAGAGGAGCCTAGAGTGGAGGAGCCTGCAGATCAAGGTGCTTCTGCCAAAGAGTCATCTAACAGCGCTGTTAGCAATCAAGAATTGGCTGAGCTAAAGAAGACGAATCCCTTGGCAGCCTTGAAGATCATGTTGAGTCTTAAGAGCTCGTCGAGCCGCTTGATTTGCAGTTCTTCGAACAACTCTCTAAGTTCTATCAATCAGGAGACGGTCGAAAGCCTGCTTCGCCAGCTGAAGACGAAGGTGTTAGAAGGAGATTTGGTGGCAACCATTGAGAATGACCCATCTGTGTATCTTGAGGTAAAATCCCTCATTCACAAGATCACCAAATTGGACCCTCCTCAAAACATCCTTTCAATCTTCATGGAATTCGGCCCCATTTTTGAGCAACTTTCTTCTAATCAACCAACGGCCGACCACCTCCAAGCGCAAGGTTCAAGAGACTCAACTCGTGAAGTGGAACTCGCCTCTCTCAAGGCCGATCAAGACGACATCGAGGCTCTCGAGACCCAAGCGACCAACTATGAGAAAGCAATTCTTTGAATGGGATGCGAGATCGCGCGTATTGACGAAGAGATAAAGACACTTCAACTTAAATCGTCAAACGCTAAGCATCAAAAAAGGGCTCGATCGTCGAAAGAATGAGTCTTCGCTTCTTCGTCCACCAAAACCACCAAGGCATTGGCGCTATAGAGCACACGGAGAAGATTGACAAGCATCAAGCCATTCTCGCCGAGCCTCGACAAAGAGTCGCACCTTCTCGACACCTCTATCTCTTTGAGTGTTAGCATTATGGAGAGGCATAAGGCCACTTTGTCGAACTTCTCGAGATCTGTAATAGTTTAGGATTCTAAAAATGGCTATGTAATTTTGACATTTCTTTATACATTGCCATTTATGAACAATTTTCGTTTATTTATAATTGCTCAATTTTTATCTCAGTTAACGTTGGCTTGTATCGCTTTAAATACTTGCCATTTATTCTAAAGATTCTATTTTCGTCACCTAGCTCTTCGACTTCATAAGCGCCATTCGAAAAGCATTGCAACACGCGAAATGGGCCTTCCCACCCTGGTGACCATTTGCCTAAAACTCTATCGTTTTTATCCATAGGTAATAGGACTTTCCACACTAACTCTCCTTCCTCAAAGGTTTTTAACTTAACCTTTTTATTGTAGGCTTTAGCTACTCTTTCTTTCTCATCGAATAAGCATCTCTAAAGCTAACAACCTTTCTTCGTCTAAATCAACTAATTCATCAATCATCATATCCCAATAGTGATCAAAGGGAATTTCACATTGTTTCTGAATCCTTGTTGATTGTAAACAAATTTCAACAGGTAACACTGCATCGTGCCCAAATGTTAACCTGTAAGGAGTAGTGTTTATAGACTCTTTAGGCGACGTTCGACAAGCCCATAACACTTGGTCAAGAGAACTGTACAACTTTTAGGCTTACGCCCAACGTGCTTTTTGATCAAGTTAATAATGATTTTATTTGCGACCTCTACTTGACCGCTTCATGCGATAGTATGGTGTCGAAGTCAACAACTTGAAACCAATTTTCAAGAATAAATCTACCATTTTTCGACCGGTAAAAAAAGTACCTTGGTCCGTAGTAATGGTTTCGGTATTCCATATCTGTAAATGATATGGTTTTGAATAAACCTTATCATCGCTTTCGATCGACGTTGGCTAAAGGTACCGCTCTACCCACTTAGTAAAGTAGTCAATCCCTACCAAGATGTACCGTGGCCTTTCGACGACGTTGGTTTTATTTCTCCAATTACATCTAGAGCCCAACCTCTAAATGGCCAAGGTTTCACTATAGAATGCAATTCACTTGCAGCCACATGCTGGAATCCAGCATGCTTTTGGCATTCTTGGCAGCCTTTAGCAAATTCTATGCAATCTTTTAAAATGGTTGCCAATACATTCCTTGTCGAAATAACAACCATTTCATTTTGTGGCTCGCTTGATGTGAGCCACATGCTCCATCTGTGTGTATCGAAATCGCTAAATATGCCTCATTTTCACTAAGACATTTTAATAGTACTCCTCTTCAGGAGTTTGCTTGTACAATTCGTTTCCAATTAACACGTAGCTTAGAGCTCAGACTTTACTTTTTATTAGTGTCCCCTGTAGGATTTTGCAAATACCCTACAATGGGTTTGCGCCAATCATCATCACCATATTGTCAATAGCAAAAATTTCGCTAAGTCAACATCGTCGAAAATGTGGCGCTTTTTCGACGCCAGATTTCATTTTGCGTTTATTGCCCCCAATTTTTGGTGTTGACAATAAGTCAAGTAGTAGTATTATAAAGAGAGTCTTTCGAGATTAGTTTATCTTTTATCTCAATTAACTCTTCTAGGCTTTATTTTGATACCTTGTAGCCTGAGGCAATTTGTGCCAACTCATTTGCCACGTGATTTTCAATTCGTGGTAAATGTTCTAGGTGTACAAATGTAAACCTTTTTAGCAATGTGTTGGCAATGACGAAATATCTAATAAGGTGCTCATTGATGCACTTGTATTCTTTTGTCAATTGTTTGACAACTAGTTGTGAATCACCTTTTACTTCGACATGGCTTGCCCCCAATTCGAGTAAAATTTGAAGGCCTACTATTAGGGCCTCATACTCAGCCTCATTATTGGAGCAAGAGTCTCGAATTTTAAATTTATACTTCGTTGGAATGTTCTCTGGGGAAATAATTAATATTCCAATACCCACTCCATTTTTATGGCTTGAGCCGTCGAAGTATAGTTTCCAAGGACGTATGTCTAACGAATGTATTTCATGTTCGACAACAGAGTGGTCCACTATGAAGTCGGCAACCACTTGTCCTTTGATTGATTTAAGGGGCTGATACGTTAAGTTGTATTCTAGCAAAGCCAAAGCCCACTTTCCAATTCGACTATGTAACATTGGTTTTGACAACATATGTTTAATTACATCAAAATGCGAATAAACATAAACATCATTGACTTTATATATTGCTTCAATTTTGTACAAGAGAAATACAAGCAAAGGCATAGTTTTTCTATTGGACTATACCTAGTTTCAAAGATCAATCAAAACCCTACTAAGTGTTGCGCTAGAAAAAGTCCCCGAGGGTTTTTCTTCGTTTACAACTTTTAAAACAATGAAGTCGCCACCAATATTTTTATAAGGAAAATATTGAAAAAAACCATTTTGGAAGGCGGATGGTCTTTTGGAAAACCAGGAAGATTTGGGTTGGGGAATTCGGTTAGGTATGGGAAGGTATTAGCACCCCACACCTCCTTTCTACTGAAAGGGAACCTTTAATTAATCGTGTGATTTTAAGTGTTGATTTGAAAAATACTTAAATTTGCCTCTTAATTGAAAAAGACTTAATGAAAATTTTTATTGGCGGCGCTCGACGAGAGTTAGCCGCTTTGGTTCTTTGAAAGGAAAAATGTTTTTAGTTTATTGTGTGACTTGGCGGAGGATCCGCTCCTACGTATCTCCAGTGCGATGGAGAATTCAAAGCTACGTAGTTCTAGGTTTTTTGGTTTTATTTTGTATCTTGTTTAATTATGAAATTGAGCTTTCATGATGATCAATTGAGCGAAGGCTCCAAGTGACCACCATTAGTACTCCATTGTTAATGATCATGCAAGCAAAGGCTTCGCAAGACCACTAACAAAGTTTTTCGATTTATTTAAAGTCTTTAGAAAAACTAGGCGTTCATGATGATCAATTGAGCAAAGGCTCCAAGTGATCACCACTAGTTCCTCATTGTTAATGATTATGCAAGCAGAGGCTTCACAAAACCATTAACAAAGTTTTTGATTTATTGAAAGTTTCTTAGAAAAATTAGGCATTCATGATGATCAATTGAGCAAAGGCTCCAAGTGATCACCACTAGTTCCTCATTGTTAATGATTCATGCAAGCAGAGGCTTCGCAAAACCATTAACAAAGTTTTTTGATTTATTGAAAGTTTTTTAGAAAAATTAGGCATTCATGATGATCAATTGAGCAAAGGCTCCAAGTGATCACCACTAGTTCCTCATTGTTAATGATTCATGCAAGCAGAGGCTTCGCAAAACCATTAACAAAGTTTTTTTGATTTATTGAAAGTTTTTTAGAAAAATTAGGCATTCATGATGATCAATTGAGCAAAGGCTCCAAGTGATCACCACTAGTTCCCCATTGTTAACGATTATGCAAGCAGAGGCTTCGCAAAACCATTAACAAAGTTTTTTGATTTATTGAAAATAATTAGAAAAATTAGGCATTCATGATGATCAATTGAGCAAAGGCTCCAAGTGATCACCACTAGTTCCCCATTGTTAACGATTATGCAAGCAAGAGGCGCATGAAACCATTAACAAAGTTTTTTGATTTATTGAAAATAATTAGAAAAATTAGGCATTCATGATGATCAATTGAGCAAAGGCTCCAAGTGATCACCACTAGTTCCTCATTGTCAATGATTATGCAAGCAGAGGCTTCGCAAGACCACTAACAAAGTTTGATTTAATGAGAAATTATTTGGGTTGAAAAAGAATTAAAAAAAACGAGAAAAAGGTGAAAATTGAAAAATGGGGTGTTATTAGTTTGCGGGGTTGTGTAACTAAACAGGGGGTGTAAAACGTAAGCCCGGTTCAGATAGGAGGGTCCGGTATATAAACCGGGCTTAAGTAAAGGGAGGTTGCATGCGTTAATTCGTAGGGTGCGCTTAGTAATCTGATGAATTAAAATAAAATTAAAATAAAGGGATATGGGCCCAACCCTAAGACAAAACCTAATTTTCCCTTCCTCCTTCTCCCTTTACCACCACTGCACAAGCTCTCTTCAAGAGAGAGAGATTTTCTTGCCGGATTTTCAGAGAGAGAGAGAGAGAAAACGGAAATGAGGGAGATGGAGGACGGTGGTTTGGGGGTGGAGCGACAGGATGGCTTGGTTTGGGGAGAAAATCGCATAGCATCTAGATCATAAATACATCCTCAATGTTTACCCTACAAAGTGCATACTATTTATCGCCACTGTATGTATGTACTAATGTTATTTGCTCTTGAGCATTGCAAGAATATGCGATTGTATGTGTTTATTTTCCAAGCGCATAAAATAGAAATATATCTCTGTTGTCTAAATTGACCAAAATACTAGTTGCCAACTAAGACTTAAATTGGTAAGTTTTAAATTTCTGAGATACCCCAAGGTAATTTCCCTTTTGCAAAGACTAGGTCGAGGATCCCAAGTTAGACAAGAGTAACCAAAAAGTACCGTCACATGTTTACTGATTAACTACTTATATGTCAAATCTATATATACAAAATATCAATTTCATTACATACATGGAAGAGTAATCAATTCAATCCTATAGTACAATCACATTGCCTTGTGGCATTCTTTGTTGCATTATTTCACATCGTTACATTCAAATCGTGAATAATGTGAAAGTATGCGACTAAGTGAATGTAAATCACCAGGCTTTGATCGAGCATCTATTTGTTGGTGAGATTTTTCTTCTATATTTCTCTTTACTGTTTCACTCCTCGCCCCTTTGTGTTTATGCTTTCTAGTTAAGCCGATCGCTACGGTTTGCCGCTTATGATTCTGCCGGTCAACTCTCTTGTGCTTCTCAGATCTTAAAAAAGTGTTTAGGTGATTAGGGTTTCGATGTGAAACCCTAAACTTTTTCTGTGATTTCTGACCGTCCCCTTTGACTATGATTGACGGTTTATTTATACTAATATTCTAGGTTTAGCAATTAATTACCTTTGAATGGGCTTTGAATGTTTTTTAGGTTTGGAGTGGAGCGGACCAGGCCCAGCTACTTGGAGAGCAGCTGTTGGAACCCCAGATTTGCTGCTGCTACCTTCTGTTGTTTATTATATTTTTTTTTTATGTAATTTTTGGATTTAATTATTTTTGTACATTATGTGTTATTATTTTTTGTATTTTTCTGACATTTGGACTCTCCTAAGTTGTAATAAAAATTAAATAGATTTTTTTGACATTTTTGGATTATATATGCTCAAAATAACTTAACTACACAAAATACGAATAATAATAAAAAAAAAAAAGGAGTCAGGCCGACTACAAAGACGAGAACGGGTCAGACTAGACAAATACACTAAAATGATACCCAAATAGAAGAAATGGGCTTATTAACTAAAAACACTAAAATTAATTCAGAATTGCATTCTTAAGCCTGAATTGAAAAGACAAGCCAAATTTCTAGAAAAAATGACTTTTGGTAGACCTACTTATGTACGACTAAACCCAAATACGAAGATTAAATTGAAGAACGCACGAAAAGATCGATCATTCGCGTGCCTGCCTAATTTAAACATCGTATTTCGATTTAGTTGAGCTGGATAACTGAAATTGGCTTAAGTTAAAAAGGACGGACAAAATTAGGGTATTACAATTTTGTTCTCTTATTTCACATTTCGCCAAAAATATGAATTGACCTTTTCATATTTGTTGGTGAAATGGAAATAAAGATATAGAAATAATACTAATTTTGTCCGCTTTAAAAGTTCAAATCTTTTGTTATTTTCCTTTTGAGAGAGGGGTTAACACCGGTCGCATTAACGAGAAAGCAATAAATTGGAAAAAGCGAAGAAATTGGGAAAAGCGGTAAATTGGAAATTCGGAGGTTGCCTAAAACCTTTTAACGGACTCTTGTCGAGTACGAGCTCTGGGGGTGGCCTTTTCGAGCGGCCGATCAACATCAGGTCCGGAACTGATTTGATCAATGGATTTACGCTGTGCCTTAGGCTGACACAACTAATCAGAAGGACTTAACGGTTCGATGGATCCATCGGCGTGCTCGCATAACGATGTTGTGATGCGTGGAAGGAGTTCACTAACTCGAAGGAGTTCACTAACTCGGGTTGATGGAGTTTACGAACTCGGATTGATGGAGCTTACGAACTCGGGGTGGCTTTTTCGAGCGCCGATCAACATCGTGTCCGAATCGATTTGATCAATGGATTTACGCTGTGCCTTAGGTGACACAACTAATCCGAAGGACTTAACGGTTCGATGGATCCATCGCGTGCTCGCATAACGATGTTGTGATCTCGTGGAAGGAGTTCACTAACTCGTAGGAGTTCACTAACTCGGGTTGATGGAGTTTACGAACTCGTGGCTTGATGGAGTTTACGAACTCTGTCTTTGATGGAGTTTACGAACTCTGCGGCCGATGGAGTTTACGAACTCGGCTTTGATGGAGTTTACGAACTCTGTCTTTGATGGAGTTTACGAACTCGGTTTGATGGAGTTTACGAACTCTGGTTTGATGGAGTTTACGAACTCTGGTTTGATGGAGTTTACGAACTCTGGTTTGATGGAGTTTACGAACTCTGTGCTGATGGAGTTTACGAACTCTGTGCTGATGGAGTTTACGAACTCTGTGCTGATGGAGTTTACGAACTCTGTGCTGATGGAGTTTACGAACTCTGTGCTGATGGTGATTTTCTAAAAATGGGATTTTTGGGACTCTCTGGTCCGAAGTAACTTTTCTCTTGGATGGTGCATGAAATGCATGCACTTGGGTATTTGGGTGCACATGGATGCAATGATTGATTTTGGTGGGATGCTTCTTCTGTTTGATTATTCTTTCGCTCTTCTGAGATGCGAATTTGAAAGTGTAATGCACTACTGTTTGATGCCATGGAGTGATGAATGGTATGGATGACATGAGAATGATGAATGATATGAAGATGTTGTGTTCTTTTGTGTTCCGTCCTCTGTGATTTTCTTCTCTTTTTTTTTTTTTTTTTTTTTTTTTTTTTTTTTTTTTTTTTGCTTATTCTGTTTTTCTTTAAGCAGCTTTCTTTTTTCTGCTTATTTGTTGTTTTTTTTCCTTTTCTTTGGTTAAATCCATCCACGGACGGAAGTCGCCCAGACGATGATCACGCGAGATTGCGCTTTCGTTAAATCGATCATCGTTTTTTTATTCACTTGAGAAATCATTTCTTTCTCGTATTTTTCAAAGATTTCGCAATGATCCTGTAATGCTCTGACGCGTACACATGTTTTGCAAATCAATTTCATCAATCATAAAAGTTATTATTTTGAAAGAAACTGAATAGGTGAAAGCAGAGACACGAAAAGCACATATATGAAAGAGAAGTTGGACTTTTATTGATATAGAAATTGGACGTGCAGAAAGTCACGCCAATTGAAAGTACATTGCAATCTTTCTTTTAAACTGAGAAAATACAAGAGAAAGGAACAGATCTTGTGATTTCATCTCTCAAGTAATTCGTGCCCACCATCCATACTCATAACTCGATTACCCTCTTATCCAAACCTTTGGGAGTCTTGATTGCCTTTCCTTTTCTCAAGCCCAAGTTTTCTGACCCTAATTTTTGCCTGGATCGCCCTTTGCGGGTTTTCAATCCACCGGGTCGCCCTGATTTTGCCTAGGCCGCCCTTTGCGGGTTTTCAACCTAGCAAGCTACTTTTCCTTGGCTTATCTTTCTCTTTTTTTGTTTATTTTTCTAGGCATAATATTTCTTGACCACATCCGAGTTCACCTGGATTTGGAATCTCATCTCCGTCCATGTTTGCCGAGATTAGGGCTCCTCCCGAAAATGACTTCTTCACCACATAAGGTCCTCTCGATTTGGGAGCCCATTTGCCCTCGGGTCCGCTCAGACGGCAAGATCCGCTTGAGTACAAGATCTCCTCTTGGAATTCACGAGGGACGGACTCTTTTGTCAAAAGCCCTTATCATCCTCTGTTGGTACAACCGCCCATGACACATCGCGCTACTCTCGTTTTCGTCAATGAGGTTCAACTGGTCAAGACGGATCGAACCCACTCACTCGCTTCATCAAGTTCTCGTCTCCATTAACACGTGCAGAGATGGTATTTCAACTTCAATGGGGAGGGCCCTCCACCAGTAAACCGATGAGTAGGGGTTGCCCCGGTCGATGTACGCACCGAGGTACGATAGCCATGCAAAGTGAAAGGAAGCATTTTCGTGCGATCTTTGTAGGTTACCACCATTTTTCGCACTATTCTCTTGATATTCTTGTTGGTCGCTTCAACCGCCCCATTCATCTTGGGACGATGCGGGGATGAATTGTGATTTGAATCTTAAACTCAAAGACATAGGTCCTTCATCATTCTCCGCCATTCAAGTTCTTTGTCGCCGTTATCGGTGATGATTTTGTTGGGAAGACCGTGAAGCAGCAGATCGATCTTTCTTGACAAACTTGGCAACCACCGAATCAAGTTATACTTGAATATGAGGCGCTTCGACCCACTTGGTGATCTCTAAAACTTTGCCTTGATGTAACTTGAATGAATCTTGGAGTGCAACACCTTTTGATTTTTCTTTCTCCTTTTTTTTTGAGATTTTTTTTTTTTTTTTTGGACAAACATATTTAAGTAAATAAACTTATTTTCCTAAAGCTAAAACTCGAGAAAAACAAGAACAATCGATCATTGATCGGAATGGGTGTGTTTTTGTGGAGGAAGGATGATTGGGTTTAATGAAGTGCTTGAAGCTAATGGTAGGATGATTTTTATTGGCGTTGGTGACGTTTGATGATTTATGATGGTTATTTGGCTTGATGAGGTGTTTGGAAGTTTTATTCCCGCTAAGGGTTGGTGGAGGCGGGATGCCAAGGTCAAAGGGAAATATTTGCGCTTTATTGAGACAAGGATCTCTTGTGTTTTGGGTAACGTGTATCACTCACCACTTACATTTCTTTTGTATTTTTGGGATTTTCATTTTTAAATCCTTTTTTCTTTTTTTCTTTTTTTCTTTTCTTTGATTTTTTTTCTTTTTGATTTTTTTTTTTTTGACTCGGGTGAGCTTGATAAAAAGTGATGCATCTTTTTTGGTATTTGAGGTGATCCTTGTCTAGGGTGATTTTTGGATTTTTTTGGCTTACAGTGGGTAGCACAGTTTTTTTCGAGAATATGGGAAGGTGGTCGAACTTTATTTCAAATCACGATTGCTCGTTTTCTCAAAAAATTAACTCAAGGACAATAATTTATTTACTCCTATATATTTGCCCTCTTTCTTTTTTTTTTATTTTTTATATTTTTTGTTTTTTGTTTTTTTTTTTTTTTTGAAGGAGAAAAATCATCTTTGGGACTAGCACGATTCGGATCTCCGCTAGTCAACGCACATTACGACCTTCCCGTCCTTCTTGGGAACCGGGGACGTGATTGGCAACCCACTGTGGGTACTTGGCCACCGCTAGGAACCCCCGTGATCAAATCGTTTCTTGACCTCATCCACGATTTGATGAAACATCTCGGCTTCATTCTTCTTAATTTACGCGCTTGATGGTGGGCACTGCGGCGGCCAGGCAACTTGTGTTCAACAATGTCGGTATCTAACCCCGCATATCTTTGTACGACCATGCAAAGACGTCGCATAATCATGCAAGATTTGGATTAACTTTTTTCGTTCACCATTTTCCATGGCGGTACCAACCTTAACTTCTCTTTTATCTTCTTACGCACTCCAAGTTGACGATCTCAATCGACTCCTCCCGAGGTTGAATGATCTTTTCTTCTTGCTCTATTAATCTCATTAATTCGGAGGAGTTTCCCGATTTCATCAACATCCCCTTGGTTTGGTTAATTGGATGATCAAAGTCGTAATAGGGATTGTTGGCACTTTATTATTTTCAGAGACAATTGATGGTTCTCGCTTTACGGGCTTTAAAAAGCGTAATGAAAAGCTAAACAAACAAGCAAACAATAATAAAACAGAAAGAGGACACATGAAATATGGAGAAATGATTTTTATTGATGGAGATTCAAAAACAACGTTTTATTGATGATAATGATTACGAAAATAAAAACATGCGTGCCTAACTAACAACTGGTCCTTATGGCCTTGGCAGAGCCACGTGGTTGCATTACAACTAATTATTTTAAATTAAAAGTCACAGGAGAATCAAGACCTTCCAATTCTTTAGTTCCTCACCGACGCAACCGATTCGCCCCACCCTCTTCGGACTCGTAACTATCCATGATGGCAAAGAACTTGGTTGTGTTGCTCATCTTCCTCATCCCATCCTCGTAGGTGGATGTCTTTCATTCGGATTTGAGCACTCGCGGGAGCATCATATATCGACTAAGTAATCGAACTTTCCACCTGGGCTCCCCAGGGTATCCCAACATCCCTCTTTTATAGGCACTAGTGTTACGTCTTCATTGATTTCTTCCTCACAGCATCCGATCATCGACTTACGGTTTTTGGTAGGGTAATTCGAGGAGACCATTCACACCGTAATGAGGATTATTCATCGTCACTCTGGTGGGTTCACGTGTGGGTCACGTGAGTGAATTGTATTCGTGGATTGGTCCCCGAACTTGGGGATGAACCGTCATTGGCCAATTGAAACCCGTCGGAGTTCCTGGAGCGATGGAGGATTGGGATGCGGATCTCAGGCTTGAGGCGCCCCCGTTCCAACTTCATTCGCAACTCACGCCAGCCGAAGGTGCCCGCGGTTCTTGGAGGATCTCCTCCGGTGATTTGTGTCGCAGCGAGGCGGTAGTAGCCTAGTGGGAGGCCAAAGGAGGCCATTGCACTTTGTTTGAAGGGCTTGAGGGATCCCCGACCCAGGAGGGGGAGGAGTATTGTCCACCCCAGCAGTAGTAGCTTCAGCCGTACCAACATTTCTTAAGGCACTCAGCACTCTTATGACCTCTGCCATTTGAGCTTTCATGATTTCCATCTCACTTGAATGACTTGATTCCCTTGATTTTGACCTTGCGCCCTCGACCATTAGGATTTGGATCTCCGGAATTCCGGATTCGATGTGGCGTGGATTGCCCCGATCGGCGTCGCCTTGATTGTTGTCCATGTTCCTTGCTTGCGCACGCGTCAAATAGCGATGTCTAACCAGCTTGCCTGATTTTCTGTTGATGGAACACGCTTATGAACACATGAATGAATAATGAATGCAATGCAATGCTTTAATGCATGAAGAATGCAAATGACGAAAGTTTTTTTTCTTTTTCAAGATTTTGTTAGATGCAAATGCAATGGTGCAGAATGATGCGAAATGAGGTGGATGCGAAATGATGTGTTATGGAAAAATGGTAAGAAAATGAGGTTATTGGTGGTACTCTACGAACATTTTCGAAGATATATACGCATGGCACCTCATGTAGGTGTTTATGAGGCAAAAAAGAAAAATTACAACTTTCGAAATAAAGTTTGAGAAAAAAGAATGCTTAAGCTAAATGCAACAAACAAAGGCATGCCCCCGTGTCCTACGAATGGTGGGAATCCTAGGGTCTAAAGTCGACATTTAAAAGGGTAATCCTCCCATGTAAGTTCTAATCACTTCCTCACAATGGCAACCAAGAGCTAAAGTCTTCCTCATGATAACACCCACAATCGTAGAAAGCTACCGAGTGTGAGGCATCATGACAAAGCGTACTCTTGGGCGGAACTTTCATGAGAGCCATACAGACAAAGGTCTACGAATGGCAGTCACTAATCGTTCCCACTCTCCTAGGTTTTTGTTCAGACCTTGGGTTTTAGGCCCCACTCAACGCTCACAAGTATAGGGTGTGTGTGTGTCCTTGAGGCACAATACCTAGAAATAGCTACCCCTCCCCACCTGCAAATGAAAATTGCAAGCAGTCCGCACAAAAGCAAAAAATAACATGTTGTCTACCCTAGGGTTTAACATCAAATAAGTCAGCCTAGAGTTTCAACAGCAACCAATTGCATTGCTTACCTCAAGAAAGGGAGCCAAGAAGGGGGGAACATGATAAGAGTGGGGGATATGCGTGGAGAACTAAGCAAATAAGATAAACGGGGAAGCAATCATAGGAGAGGAAGAAGCGAATGCATATGGATGTAACAATGCTTGTATGAGAAAGAAGAAGAATAGAGGCAAAATAAAATATTCAAATCAAACACACAAATCACATATTTAATTAATTAGGCTCGACCCTCTTTTTTGAAAATTTTTAGTCCCCAGTGAAGTCGCCAGCTGTTGCGCCCGAAAAAGTCCCCGAGGGGTTTTTCTTCGTTTACAACTTTTTAAAACAATGAAGTCGCCACCAATATTTTTTATAAGGAAAATATTGAAAAAAACCATTTTGGAAGGCGGATGGTCTTTTGGAAAACCAGGAAGATTTGGGTTCGGGGAATTCGGTTAGGTATGGGAAGGTATTAGCACCCCACACCTCCTTTCTCTTTGAAAGGAACCTTTAATTAATCGTGTGATTTTAAGTGTTGATTTGAAAAATACTTAAATTTGCCTCTTAATTGAAAAAGACTTAATGAAAATTTTTATTGGCGGCTCGGCGAGAGTTAGCGCTTTGGTTCTTTGAAAGGAAAAATGTTTTTAGTTTATTGTGCTTGACGGAGGGGATCCGCTCCTACGTATCTCCAGGTGCGATGGAGAATTCAAAGCTACGTAGTTCTAGGTTTTTTGGTTTTATTTTGTATCTTGTTTAATTATGAAATTGAGCTTTCATGATGATCAATTGAGCGAAGGCTCCAAGTGACCACCATTAGTACTCCATTGTTAATGATCATGCAAGCAAAGGCTTCGCAAGACCACTAACAAAGTTTTTCGATTTATTTAAAGTCTTTAGAAAAATTAGGCGTTCATGATGATCAATTGAGCAAAGGCTCCAAGTGATCACCACTAGTTCCTCATTGTTAATGATTATGCAAGCAGAGGCTTCACAAAACCATTAACAAAGTTTTTTGATTTATTGAAAGTTTCTTAGAAAAATTAGGCATTCATGATGATCAATTGAGCAAAGGCTCCAAGTGATCACCACTAGTTCCTCATTGTTAATGATTCATGCAAGCAGAGGCTTCGCAAAACCATTAACAAAGTTTTTTTGATTTATTGAAAGTTTTTTAGAAAAATTAGGCATTCATGATGATCAATTGAGCAAAGGCTCCAAGTGATCACCACTAGTTCCTCATTGTTAATGATTCATGCAAGCAGAGGCTTCGCAAAACCATTAACAAAGTTTTTTTGATTTATTGAAAGTTTTTTAGAAAAATTAGGCATTCATGATGATCAATTGAGCAAAGGCTCCAAGTGATCACCACTAGTTCCCCATTGTTAACGATTATGCAAGCAGAGGCTTCGCAAAACCATTAACAAAGTTTTTTTGATTTATTGAAAATAATTAGAAAAATTAGGCATTCATGATGATCAATTGAGCAAAGGCTCCAAGTGATCACCACTAGTTCCCCATTGTTAACGATTATGCAAGCAGAGGCTTCGCAAAACCATTAACAAAGTTTTTTTGATTTATTGAAAATAATTAGAAAAATTAGGCATTCATGATGATCAATTGAGCAAAGGCTCCAAGTGATCACCACTAGTTCCTCATTGTCAATGATTATGCAAGCAGAGGCTTCGCAAGACCACTAACAAAGTTTGATTTAATGAGAAATTATTTGGGTTGAAAAAGAATTAAAAAAAACGAGAAAAAGGTGAAAATTGAAAAATGGGGGTGTTATTAGTTGCAGGGGGGTTGTGTAACTAAACAGGGGGTGTAAAACGTAAGCCCAGTTCGCATAGGAGGGTCCAGTATGCGAAACTGGGCTTAAGTAAGGGAGGTTGCATGCGTTAATTCGTAGGGTGCGCTTAGTAATCTGATGAATTAAAATAAAATTAAAATAAAGGGATATGGGCCCAACCCTAAGACAAAACCCTAATTTTCCTTCCTCCTTCTCCTTTACTTTGCTGGCTTGCACAGCCTCTCTTCGAAGAGAGAGAGAGATTTTCTTGCCGGATTTTCACAGAGAGAGAGAGAGAGAAAACGGAAATGAGGAGATGAGAGGACGGTGGTTTGGGGGTGGAGCGACAGGATGGCTTGGTTTGGGGGAGAAAATCGCATAGCATCTAGATCATAAATACATCCTCAATGTTTACCCTACAAAGTGCATACTATTTATCGCCACTGTATGTATGTACTAATGTTATTTGCATCGAGCATTGCAAGAATATGCGAGTTGTATGTGTTTATTTTCAAGCGCATAAAATAGAAATATATCTCTGTTGTCTAAATTGACCAAAATACTAGTTGCCAACTAAGACTTAAATTGGTAAGTTTTAAATTTACTGATATACCCCAAGGTAATTTCCTTTTGCAAAGACTAGTCGGGATCCCAAGTTAGACAAGAGTAACCAAAAAGTACCGTCACATGTTTACGATTAACTACTTATATGTCAAATCTATATATACAAAATATCAATTTCATTACATACATGGAAGAGTAATCAATTCAATCCTATAGTACAATCACATTGCCTTGTGGCATTCTTTGTTGCATTATTTCACATCGTTACATTCAAATCGTGAATAATGTGAAAGTATGCGACTAAGTGAATGTAAATCACACAGGCTTTGATCGAGCATCTATTTGTTGGTGAGATTTTTCTTCTATATTTCTCTTTACCTGTTTCAGCTCCTGCCCTTTGTGTTTATGCTTTCTAGTTAACTGACTGCTACGGTTTGCCGCTTATGATTCTGCCGGTCAACTCTCTTGTGCTTCTCAGATCTTAAAAAAGTGTTTAGGTGATTAGGGTTTCGATGTGAAACCCTAAACTTTTTCTGTGATTTTCGACCGTCCCCTTTGACTATGATTGACTGGTTTATTTATACTAATATTCTAGGTTTAGCAATTAATTACCTTTGAATGGGCTTTGAATGTTTTTTAGGTTTGGAGTGGAGCGGACCAGGCCCAGCTACTTGGAGAGCAGCTGTTGGAACCCCAGATTTGCTGCTGCTACCTTCTGTTGTTTATTATATTTTTTTTTTATGTAATTTTTGGATTTAATTATTTTTGTACATTATGTGTTATTATTTTTTGTATTTTTTCGACATTTGGACTCTCCTAAGTTGTAATAAAAATTAAATAGATTTTTTGACATTTTGGATTATATATGCTCAAAATAACTTAACTACACAAAATACGAATAATAATAAAAAAAAAAAAGTCAGGCCGACTACAAAGACGAGAACGGGTCAGACTAGACAAATACACTAAAATGATACCCAAATAGAAGAAATGGGCTTATTAACTAAAAACACTAAAATTAATTCAGAATTGCATTCTTAAGCCTGAATTGAAAAGACAAGCCAAATTTCTAGAAAAAATGACTTTTGGTAGACCTACTTATGTACGACTAAACCCAAATACGAAGATTAAATTGAAGAACGCACGAAAAGATCGATCATTCGCGTGCCTGCCTAATTTAAACATCGTATTTCGATTTAGTTGAGCTGGATAACTGAAATTGGCTTAAGTTAAAAAGGACGGACAAAATTAGGGTATTACACTAAGGTAATAAATGGCTCTTTCGACACCATTATCATCCTCTTGCGCTAACATGCTACCTATTGTGTTATCAGAAGCTGCTATGTACAATTTTAGCAATTTGTTTCTAATAACAGGCAATAAAATTGGTGGTTTGACCAAATAAGACTTGATTGCGTCGAAAGCATCTTGGTGAACACGCTCCCACTTGAATGCATCTTCTTTCTTCTTGGCCTCAAAGAATGGCGAAAAAGCTTGTGTTTTGCCACTTAGATTTGAAATAAATCTGCGAAGGAAATTGATTTTTCCCAGTAGTGGATGAAGTTCTTTCTTGGTCGAAGGAGCCTTCGTTTCCATAATTGCTTTAGTCTTATTTTGGTTGATCTCAATGCCTTTCTTGTGCACTACAAAACCCAAGAATTCACCGCACGCATACGTAAAGCACATTTGGTTGGATTCATTTTCAATCCATATTTCCTCATTCGTTCGAAAGAAGCGTCGAAGATGGTCTAAATGACCAATTTACGAGGATGACTTAACCACCACATCATCTATGTATACTTGCATAAAATCATCAATAAAATCATGAAACATAGAATTCATTGCTCTTTGATAAGTGGCACGAGCATTTTTAACCCAAAGGGCATTACTACCCATTCATAACACCCAATGCCCTGGACATCGAAAAGTTTGTTTTGAAAAACGTCCTCTTCAAAGAATAAAAATTTGATTATACCGAGTAGCCATCTAGCATCTTCGAGATAATCAAATCCTGCTGCCGAATCTATTAGCATTTCTGCTACAGGCATTGCGTATTCATCCTTAGGTGTTGCATTATTTAGATCCCTAAAGTCTCACGCAAACTCTAAGTTTTCCGTTTTTCTTCATTCTTTGGAACAATATTAGCTAGCCAATCGACATACCGGCGGTTACGATGAATTTGCTTTTGAGCGACCTCTCTATTTCTTCTTTGATCTTAGCCAATATTGGAGGAGCAAATCTTCTTGGTGTTTGCTTTACTGGTTTCCTTCCTGGTCGAATAGGTATTTGAAGTTCCACCACTTCTCGACTTAGACCAGGCATTTCGTTGTACTCCCAAGCAAAGCAATCTTTGAACTCCTGCAGAAGTGAAACAACTTGGGTTTTGAAGCGACATCGAGGTGTGCACTAATGTATGTTGGCCTTTTGGTTAGGCCATCTCCCAAATCCACTTCTCTCTTTGGATCTTGAGCTTGCATGCGCTTTGTCGAATCCTTAGGGTCTTTTTCAAAACCTAATGGTTCGTCATCATAAATGCAATCAAGCTTGCCATCTATGACTTCACCATTTTCTCCAGATGAAGTTATGGCTTCGACAGCCATTGTTTGTTGGTTTATTTCGCTTCCCAAAGCCGTTTTTCTTTATTTTCGGCCATGTAAGCGTAATTCTATCCCAAACGTTGGGCACTGACATCTAAAACTTTTTAAGAGTCAGTGTCCCATCCTGTTGGAGGTAACACACCCTCAGGATAGACATTTGCACCTTCTATCACCTCTCTTTCCCACACAAACCCATGTGTTGGGTATGGCGAGCAGAGAAAGCACATTATCGAAGAGATATATGCTTGGCTAGAAGATGAACATGGCGCAATGTTCGCCATTTGTTTTTGAAATTTTCCTTGGTGACATTATTTACGTCGGCAAGGAAGTAACTGGTGCGCTTCAACATATTCCACAAGACCATCTTCCTTCCACATTACCGAACACGGTGTAGGCTTGAAGGGACGGCTCTACCCCGTGTATCCACTCTCTCCCGAGGAGCGATTATAGCTTGCTTTGAAGCGATGGCGAAGAACATGGTAGTCCTTCCGGCGGTTCCTACCACCACTTCCACTTCAGCGGCCCCCAAAGGCCAGGGCGGTTACCCTCATAATTAGTCAACACTATATTATGGGGCCTAAGGTCTGTATCATACATCCCTATTGTCTGCAGCATGGCACGAGGCATCGAGTTGACAGAAGACACCTCCATCGACCAATATTTTATTGACACCCACACCATTAACTTTGGCTTGGACGCATAAAGGCTTGGATGATGTTGCATGCCTCCGTCGGCGCTTTCAAAAGTGGCCATCCGCTCTTCGACGCGGGCCGTTGTTCATGACATAATAGCACATTGGCTTGTGATTAGCCATATCTCCAATGAAGTCTTCTTCGACATCATTTGCATCTTTATGCGGCGTCATACTCACTAGGCGAGAATGGACACCACGCGTTGCGGATGGCGTCTAAAGCGGCGAGTCGTCGAAATCCGGAAACGCGTCTTCATCCATGTCGAGCAAGCGCTTTCCTTCTTCAATGATGTTAATGGAGGAAAAATTCTCTCCAATGCAGGCCTCCTAGGTTCCTCTATCACAATAGATTTTCCTTTAGCCTTATTCCCAACCTTTACGATTGGCGGTAGCGATGTTTACTAAATGCGTTCCCACGGCTCTCAGAGGTCATACTCTTAGCCGTTTTTGAACCTCTCGGCGTTTTCTCGTCGAAAGCGACAGAAATCTTTCTTCTTCTTGCTACCGATAACGACGCCATTGGGTCTTAGTCATGGGATTTTTCCTTTAATTATTCTTATAATTATATTTTGCGGCCTCACACTGTCGTGGCTTGGACTGTTTTGACGATTCTCGAGCAAAGCATTCTATAGTGTCTACACCCAAAGATGTATCCACTTTTCGTTGGAGAGATGCGCTCTTGGAATAAATGGCTTAGCAGAGGCGGATAACACGAATTCCTTCTGCACTGCGCTCTTGCCCGAGAAGCGTGGTTTGCTTGTCGAAGCCTTGTTCGAACTTTTGACCTTGTAAGGAAGGTCCCCTCTTTAAAGCTAAAGTTTGGCCTCTTGTCCGGCCATTTCCTTTAGAGGTTGTCGAACCTCACAAAGATTCGACACTTTTAGCCGCCTCCTTATCGAACAGAGCTCGCACCTTGGGCACAACATGACCTCGAGTTTCTCGGTTTACACTGCTCGGAAGTCTATCAACTCTTCCTCACCTTGGGGTACCATGCAGTTGTACCTTCTCATTATATTCTTCTCGAGTGGCGTGTTGTACAATGAACACCTTACGCACTACACTTTTGATTTTGTCAACCGAGGGTTTGATAGGCTTTGGAGAATCCACCATTTTAGCATCCACCATATTGATATTCATCTCCTTTGGTTCTGCGTACATAGCCTCCACTTGATGAAGTGAAGTGGGTCGTCGATTTGCATAGGTGCTTTATTTTCTTATCCCCAAATTTGAGCCTTCCTTCTTCGATTGCTTTACAACCATATCACGAAAAGAACACAACTGGTCGGTTGTATGTCCCAAAAAATTATGAAACTTACAATAACCCTTTTTCTTCCTCTGTTCGAGAGGAGGAACTTTCGAGCCATTTGGCACTATGATTTGGCCATCGATTACTAATAAATCAAAGATCTCATCGCATTTAGTAACATCAAAAGTGTATGTCTTAGGCACAAATCTATCATTCTTTGGCTCCACGGGATTATTCCCATTTTGGCCTTAATAATTCTGAGGCATAGGGAGGACCGGGCTTAAGTTCGACCACGTCTATCTCCTCGCATTCGACATCACTAAATGCAAAGTCGAATTGCTCATCGACATAGGCTATCTTTTCTTTCTTGTGAAAGCCAACCGAGTTTTCTTTTCTATTGTATTTACTCACTCTAGCCTTTTCCTCTTTAAGCCTTTCGACTTGTCGAACTCTATCGACTAATCGGGCCATGTCTCTCAAATGAGAGGTATCCAATTTCTTTCGATTGAATAATCAAGGCGCTGCGCGAGCCATTTCGACAAGCTCATGCTCGGGCACTTGTGTGAAACACCTAGCCTTTAATGACCTAAACCTATTGGATAGTCGTCAATGGCGGGCACCTTACGTCGAACACTAGCCAACTCTTTAAGACTAATTTTCGATCGCCCATGTAGAATCGCTCATGAAAAGCCTTTTTAATTGCCCCCATGTATATATGGAACCGGGGGTAGAGTGGTAAACCACGTAAAGGCATTCTTGGTTAGAGAATTTGGAAAGTACTTCATTTTCAAACTCACATTTTGGGCTATGTCCCCTGCCTCAGTCATGTACCGGGCAATATGTTCGACAGTGGACTCATTGGTATCACCCCCAAACTTAGTGAATTTAGGGATTTTCCAACCCCTCGGCAATTCTGCCTGTAGGATATATTCACACAGTGGCGATATGAAATTAGGCATGTGTAACCCTACGTTAAGGCCATTCTGCGCCATTATGGTTTCTACCAAAGTGGCTATGTTGTCTTGAGCACAAACGTTATTTCGTTGCACTTGTCGAACAACTTCGTCGGCATTTTGGTTTCGATTTACCATGACTACTTCGAGGGCGTGGTTTCCCACCCTTGTTGTTCGCCTGTGAATCGCACGGGCTTCGGCGATGAACCGATCTCTGTGGGGGTATTAGGCGCATTATTCCCACAATTGGGTAATTGCTATTGTTCCCTGCAGGAGCCCCAAAGAAATCTGCAATCCTACCCATTTGGTTTGCTAACATTTGGTAAGCGGTATTTGTATTACGAATCAAAGGATTGAACACAAGTACCAATTTGTTGAGTCGACATATTAACCATATCATGATTGCTTTCGTCTACTTGTTGTCTTAACGCCAACAAGGACGCGTTGGTTAATCGCGAGAGGATTTCGACCAAGCACGCCTCGGAAGAGGCGTGTGAGGAGGAGAAAGGTCGAGACATGTGGCATTCCGGTAGGCATGCCATATACCCCAAAAGAGGTATGGTGGTAGACTCATGTTCGAAACGCGTGTCTCGGACTATTTCTGTTGCCACATAAGGACTAGAAGGAAGTCCTATACTTTGTGGCAAGGCCATAGCTTGGTGTCGAACCAACATTGGTCATTGACATCGTGGGAGCGGTTATTGATGTCACTTTGGGGCCATAGTCCTGTAACATTTCCAACGCCGACATTGGCGAGAATCTACCGTTGTTCCACTGCACTTGTGATACCACGGAGGCGGAACTAGAGGCGTTGTTAGAATTGGTGCGTACCATTCTACCACTCCTCAAGTGCATACAAACACGTATACTGATATAAAAGACACAAAGTTAATGGCAAAGGTCCCACTGGGCGTGCCAATTTGTTTGCTGGTGTTTTTAGCAAACAATCACTAGTTTTCAATATCGAGATTGTGAGATCAAACTAGAAAATCTCTTTGACAATTGCCATTGAGTTTGTGTTTTTGAAGTGCGTAAAGCAGAGAATGGTAGAAAGAAGTAACTTGAAAGCGAAGTAAAAGCAATAAATGCAACAAACGTAAAAAGAAAGTAAAGACTTTGCATTAAATGAAGAAATAAAAATGGTTCACCAACACATACAAGGATTTGTTTCACTCGTGATTCGCTTTGACTTGGAAGTTGAGTTTCCCAGAGTTTTTTGTAGAATGTGGTGACCCCTGTTTCCTATTACAAAGGGGTATTTATACTCCTAGGAACAATCGTGGGGGAAAGGGTAACTGCCTCCTAAAACTACGGGAGAGTAATGTAGCCACTACTTTCTTTGCTCTGCACTTTTAGTGACCCGTTGTCATCGCTTTGTGAAATGTTGAGCCCCACTCTGTCGAAATGCTGTGTCCTCGCTTGTCGAATATTCCTTGCTTCGTGGCTTTGAGAACTAAGCTTGTCGAAGACCGCTTGCACTCCTTGCCCTTGTCTGCCTTTCCTGTCGAAATCATGGTGCACTGACTTGAATACTAACCTATGGCCCACAGAACAATATTAAATATGAAGTCAGCCCCATTTAAAGCTTTATTTAATGCACTGTCGAAATTTTTAGGTAACAGATTGCCCCCCAGAAAATGCTTTTTCGACGGAATAAGGAAAGGAGTTAAGAAAAGGCATTTTTTGAATACTGTGCAATGGTCACTTTTGCCGCCTTTTGCACTTCAACAGTGGTCGAGAAGACAACCATCATTACTTGCGCAGGTAAAATGAACCGTTTTATTGGCACACGTTGCATAGTTGGTGGGCCATCACGTCTCCCGGGCGTCAAACGTGTGGGTTATGGCGAGCGTGCCAATAAGCGTTTACTTCCAAACATATATAAGCGGCCACACAACCCTTCAAATTCCTCTTTCCTCGGTTTGAAACCTTGTGAAGTCATACGCTTTTTTCATTCCTGCGTTTTGCAAAAACCTCAACTTTCACTAAAGTTTCAAACTTTCGTCTTTTCTCCTTAATCTACACCCGATTCCACCTTGCATTCACTTTTCCTTACTCATGGCTTCATCATCCTGTAATAATGCGACGACACGAGAGCTCAAAGAGGAACGATGAACCCGAAACATCCAAACCCTAGATGGCTTCGTTGATGAACGACATCAACGATTTAACGATCTACTCAATGGCAAACCGTGTATTAATCCCCTCTTTGAGATTTACACTCATGCCTATTTGGGTCCTCTTCCGACATCTTGTTAGAGACTACACGAAGTTTCGAGATTTTCCCCGACCATGTTCGTCTCCAACCTAGACTCTTTCTTTGAAACCCCTTTTCATTTAGAGTTTTCGGCTAACCCCTTCTAGGGTCTTTAGAGTCTGCTCCTAGGCTCGACCAAACAAAACTACCTAGGCGGCAGACAGGAGTAGAAGCTAAGAAGGCCAAAGTCCGGAAAAAACAAGGCATCTTCGACTGATCCAATTGTCTAGGTATGGGCCCAAGCACGATAGCACACCTACTTTTGGTGCTATGCGATTCGGGACTGTTCCACTCATAGCCTTCACCTGAAATGTGGCATGTTATCCCCCACTCTGCTAGATGTGGCTGCCATTACAGGTCTGAAACCCTTAGGAGAGACCTTCGATCCCACACATCCTGACTATACATACGGCTTCAAATTCACCAATGCCACCTTTGCTCCCTACATTCTTTGAGCACCACGGGCTTGACAGGAAGTGTCCGCTATGGAACACGTAGCCTTTTAACTCTGTGGTTATCTATTTTCGTTTTTTGCACACGCTCCCTCCAAGTTTCCAAAACCTACGTCCCCTTGGCATGTCAACTCCATGACCGAGAAGACATCAACCTGGCCAAGTTGATTTTAGGCTCTCTCTATCAAAGAACTTGATAATCTTTGTTATAGAGTTGAAAGAGAATGAGGCAAGCCACCAAGTTTTTGGCTTACGGCCCACTATGGTTACATTGCGGTTGTGGTCATTGGCCACTTTCGAGTCTCGACTAAACTTGTATATCCCCAAGTCTGCTCGACTAAGCGTGAGGAGAACAGACCAAGAAGGGATTCGATTAGCTCGGTTTAGGCCTAAGCAAGCAACCCTCCCTGCCGAGGAATCCTTTCTAGCCTATTTCGAAATTTTCCTGAACTGTACCACCTTCACAGATTCAATGGCTCCTTTTCTCCAAAGGTCTTGTGGTCCAGCATGGTTTAAACAACCATTTCCTTCTTCCACTGTCGATCCTGCTGAGGAAGTTAACCGGATTTGGCAAGCTTACCTCTCTCCTTACGTCCTCTCCACTAGGCTCACCCACTGCAAGACAAAAAATAGTTTGGGAATTACTAGATATTTCCCAAGTTATCTTGCTAGGCAGTTTGGCCTTTGTCAAATTCGCCCTGCACCAGTATGCTTTCACAGGCGAGAGTTTTTAAGTCCAGAATCAGAGGTGGCTTATAAACAAGCCTTCAAGAGATTTCACTACAAAGCCTTGAACTTTGAACCTCTCAAATTCAATCCAAGGTTTTCATGTACTGAAAAATTTCATGAATGGTGGACCGGTTATTACACCAAAGCATACTGGGAAGCCATTGATGCTTTTCTTTGGCAACATTGTGAAGAAAGTGGTATGACCTTCCCTCGAACAACACTTTGGTAAACACTTTTCGACACTCAAAGCTTTTTAAGTCTTAACCACTTATAACTTGGCTTCATTTCCAATTGCTTACCAATGTTTTCGACATTTTCAGAAAAACCTGCAACAAAGTTGAAGGTTAAGGTGGGCAAAGTTACCACATCAAAATCCTCTCCCCAAGCTACGAAGAAAGTGGCAGCAAATCCCACTCCAGACAACATTCCAAAAAAGGTATGGCACTCTCCACCTATCTTAAGTTGTCTGTTGACTATGGTTTTTTACTCATGTTGGATATCCCCTCCAGGTGACAACCCAAACAGCTAAAACTCTTCAAAAGCCTAAAGCTAAGAAGAAAGCTGGTTATCCTCCACTCACTGAGTCATTGTATACCTTACTACACGTCGAACTTTCTCTTCGATTTTATCATTCACTTTCTTGTGGCCTCACCTGTACCATAACTTGATCTCTTCTGCAGGACACTGAAAGTGATGACAACATTCCTCTCACTCGAGAGGTCGAAGAAAAGGCCTTACCGAATCCCAAGGGCACTCAAGGCATCACCATCAGAGAGCCTTACGAATCACCTTCTTCTCCTCCAATCAAGAGGCTTAAGGTACACGAGGTAACTTTCCTTTCGACGCCATTTGAAACTCTTTGATCTCACTTTTCCGTTTTAACTTAAGTGGTATTACTTTAACATGTAAGCAGTAGGTGGACCGTGCTCGTCGAGAATCTGGCGTTGAGTCTTTGGTTGAGGTTGCTTAGAGCGGAATTGTCGGCTCAATGCTTCCTTTCCTTCTTCGCCTCAAGGTGTATTCTTTGAAGAGGTTTTTCAGGCCCTAGCGACCACAGGATTCCTCCTTTCGAAGAGCTTGTTCCAAATGTGGGCGTAGAAGCGGTTGTCGAAGAGAACGCCCAAGTTCGAGCCTAACATCCCGGAAGTCGAAAGAGGAAGTGGTGGCTACCTCGTCGAAATTCTGAAGAAAATATGATCGATCAAGAACAAGAGGAGCCTAGAGTGGATGAGCTGCAGATCAAGGTGCTTACGCCAAAGAGTCATCTAACTTGGTATACCATTAGCGATCAAGAATTGGTGAGCTAAAGAAGGCGAATCCTTGGCGACCTTGAAGATCATGTTGAGTCTTAAGAGCTCGTCGAGCCGCTTGATTTGCAGATTCTTGAACAACTCTCTAAGTTCTATCAATCAGGAGACGGTCGAAAGCCTGCTTCGCCAGCTGAAGACGAAGGTGTTAGAAGGAGATTTGGTGGCAACCATTGAGAATGACCCATCTGTGTATCTTGAGGTAAAATCCCTCATTCACAAGATCACCAAATTGGACCCTCCTCAAAACATCCTTTCATTCTTCATGGAATTCGGCCCCATTTTTGAGCAACTTTCTCTTCTAATCAACCAACGGTCGACCACCTCCAAGCGCAAGGTTCAAGAGACTCAACTCTGTGAAGTGGAACTCGCCTCTCTCAAGGCCGATCAAGACGACATCGAGGCTCTCGAGACCCAAGCAGCCAACAAAATGAAAAAACCAAGAGGCAAACCATTCAGGTTATCCACGTCACTTGGAATAAAACGCACACCATTCCATAGAAATATTAACGCACGTTGATTACCAGGGTTTTAATTTTATTTGTCTAAAAATTGGATAATATTTGCACGCCTAATTAAATGCCATAAAATACTCGCAATGAGGCTTGCCAGGTTCTCCATGCCACATGTAATACAACCGCACAATGGAAAGATATTGAAACGCAAGTTGGTTACGCATTGTGATAATTTTTTAGGATAAAACTTACAAAAGAATTAAGAAAGTCATCCCCGTACTCAAAGTTGTAGATGCAACTGCGCAAATCTCCAGCAAAAGACTTTGACCTCTTAAAGGCATGATTAACATTCTTTAGTGCATTTTGGAATAAATGTCATACACATAAACGATGATAAGATTTAGGAAAATCCTCATAAATTGCTTTTGGCATGACAGGATCTTGATCTGTGAAAATTGTCTTAGGCATTTTACCACACATAGCCTTAAGAAAAGTCTCGAACAACCATTCAAATGACTGTTACCTCAAAATTTCGACAGTACATTAAATGAAGCTTTAAATGGGGTTGACTTCACATTTAATATTGTTCTGTGGGCCATAGGTCAATATTCGAGTCAATGCACCATGAATTCGACAGGAAAGGTATACAAGTGCAAGGAGTGCAAGTAAGCTTCGACAAGCTTAGCTCTCAAAGCTATGAAGCAAGTAATGCAAGAAACCTTCGAGAAGAGAAGACCCAACACTTCGACGGTGGGCTCAACAACACGTCAGCGGTTGACACGGGTTAGTCGAAAGTGCAGAGCGGCCGATTAGTGGGCATTACTCCGTAGTTTTAGGAGGCGGTTACTCTTTCCCCACGATTGTTCCTACGAGTATAAATACCCCTTTGTAATAGAAAATCGGGGTCACCACATTTTACAAGAACTCGAGAAACTCAACTTCCAAGCCCAAAGCGAAACACGAGTGAAACAGATACTTTGTACGTGTTGGTGAACCATTTTTCTTTCTTCATTTAATGCAAATTTTTACTTTCTTTTTACCTTACGTTGCATTTATTGCTTTTATTTTGCTTTCAATGCTTCTCTCTACTACTATTTATCTCTTTACGTACGTGAAAAACACAAAACTCAATGGCAATCGTCAAAGAGATTTTCTAGTTTGATCTCACAGTCTCGATATTGAAAACTAGTAATTGTTTGCTAAAAACACCAGCAAACAAATTGGCACGCCCGGTGGGACCTTTGCCATTAACTTTGTGTTGTTTCTATAAGTGTGTGTATTTGTATGCACTTGAGGAGTGGTAGAATGGTACGTACCAACTCTAACAATGCCTCTAGTTCTAACCCTGTGGTATCACAAGGGCAAGGAACAACCATAGATTCTGCAAGTGTTAGTGTTGCAGGGACAATAGCCCCAGTAACATCAATAACCGTTCCCACGATGTCGATGACCAATGTTGGGTCGACACAATCTATGTCTTTGCCACAGAGTATAGGACTTCCTTCTAGTCCTTATATGGCAACAGGGAACAGTTTAGAGACACATTTCCAGAACATGAGTCTACCAACATATCCTTTTGGTGTATATGGCATGCCTACTGGAATGTCACACGTTTCGACCTTTTCCCCCTCTCATGTGTCTTCTGAAAGCACACTGGGTCGAAATCCTACTGCATTAACCAATGCGTCCTTGTTGGCATTAAGACAGCAAGTGGACGAGAGCAATCATGATATGGTTAATATGCTCACCCAACAAATTGGTATTGTTTTCAATCCGTTGATTCAGAATACCAATACAAGTTACCAGATGTTAGCAAACCAAATGGGTAGGATAGCAGATTTCTTTGGGGCTCCTACAGGGAATAATAGGCAATTACCCAATGGTGGGAATAATGCGCCTAATACCCCACAGAGATCAGTTACTGTCGAAGCCCAAGCGGTTGTAGGCGAACAACAGGGTATGGGAAACCATGTCCCTAAAGTAGTTATGGTAAATCGAAACCAAAACGCTGATGAAGTTGTTCGACAAGTGCAACGAAATAACGTTTGCGCTCAAGACAACATAGCCAATTTGGTAGAAACCATAATGGCACAGAATGGCCTTAACGTGGGTTTACATAGGCCTAATTTCATATCACCACTGTGTGAATATGTATTGCAAGCAGAATTGCCAAGAGGTTGGAAAATTCCTAAATTTACTAAATTTGGGGGTGATACCAATGAATCTACTGTCGAACACATTGCTCGCTACATGACTGAGGCAGGAGATATAGCCCAAAATGAGAGTTTGAAAATGAAATATTTTCCAAATTCTCTAACTAAGAATGCCTTTACGTGGTTTACCACTTTACCCTCTGGTTCCATGTACACATGGGGGCAGTTAGAAAAGGCTTTTCATGAGCAGTTTTATATGGGCCAGTCGAAGATTAGTCTTAAAGAATTGGCGGTGTTCGGCGTAAAGTGCACGAAGCTATCGGCGACTACTGAATAGATTTAGGCTATTAAAGGCTAGGTGTTTCACACAAGTGCCTGAGCATGAGCTTGTCGAAATGGCTGCAGGTGGCCTTGATTATTCAATT
Source organism: Oxytropis ochrocephala (assembly GCA_020916435.1). Taxonomy (NCBI): domain Eukaryota; kingdom Viridiplantae; phylum Streptophyta; class Magnoliopsida; order Fabales; family Fabaceae; genus Oxytropis; species Oxytropis ochrocephala. The sequence goes on from CM037093.1 coordinate 21,326,950, forward strand.
AGAAAGAAATTGGATACCTCTCATTTGAGAGATATGGCCCAATTAGCCGATAGAGTTCGACAAGTTGAAAGGCTTAAAGAGGAAAAGGCTAGAGTGAATAAGTTCAATAAAAAAGAAAACTCAGTTGGGTTTCATAAGAAAGAGAGAATAGCTTATGTCGATGAGGAATTCGACTTCGCATTTAGTGATGTCGAGTCTGAGGAAATAGATGTGGCTGAACTTAAGTCTGGTCCTCCTTATGCTTGTAAATTATTAAGGCACTGCAAATGGGAATAATCTGTAGAGCCTAAAAAGCGATAGATTTGTGCCTAAAACATACACTTTTGATGTTACTAAATGTGATGAAATCTTTGATTTGTTAGTAAATCGATGGCCAAATCATAGTGCCAAATGGCACGAAAGTTCCTCCTCTCGAGCAGAGGAAGAAAAAGGGTTATTGTAAGTTTCATAATTTTTTGGGACATACAACTGACCGTTGTGTACTTTTCAGGGACATAGTTCAGAAAGCAATCGAAGAAGGGAGACTAAAATTCGGTGAGAAAAGAACAAAGCTCCCATGCAGATTGATTCGATCCACTCCATCAGCGAGAGGCAATGTATGCGAACCGATGGAAATGAACATAAGCATGGTAGATGTGAAGATGGCGAGGCTCTCCTAAGCTGTTGGGCCTTCGGCTGGACAAGATCAAAAGTGTAGTGCGGAGGGGTGATCTTTGTGCAAGAGCTTACTCGGGAGGAGTACGAAGAGAAGAGTACAGTTCGTGTACCCCAAAGCTGAAGAAGAATTAATAGACTTCCTTAATAGGTGCAAGCTGAAGAACTCTGAGGTAATATTATGCCCCAGATGTAGTGCTGTGTTCGACAAGGAAGCGGCTAAAAGTGTCGAATCTTTGCCAAGTTCGACATGACCTCTAAAAAGGAAATGGCCGAGAGAGAAAAACCAAATTTTAGCTTCAAAAGGGGACCTTCCTTATAAGGTCAAGGGTTCGAACAGGACCTTCAACGAGCAAGCCACGATCTTGGTAGAGCGCGGCCCAAGAAGGAGTTTGTCTTTGTCGTCGTCGGCCAAGCCATTTGTTCCAAGAGCAAATCTCCAAAATGAAAAATGGATACATGTTGGGTGTAAACATTATAGGAGTGTTGTTCTACGTGCTGAAACAGTCAAACCAAATACAGGGGAGGCTGCGAAATATAATTATAAGAATAATTATAAAGGGAAGAATCCCATGACCAAGACCCAATGGCGTCGTTATCAGCGCTCGAAGAAGAAGGCAACACTTGTTGCTGACGAGAAAACGCTAAGAAGTTCAAAAACGGCTAAGAATATGACCTCTAGAGCCGTGGGAACGACGAAAGTGAACATAGGTGCTGTCAACCAAGTAAAGGTTGGAAATAAGGCCAAGGGTAAATCTATTGTAATAGAGGAACCAATGAGGCTTGCGATGGAAAGAATCTTTCCTCCACTGTCATCATTGAGGAAGAAAAGTGCTGACTTCGACATGGATGAGGATGTAACTTCAGATTTTGAAGACTCTGAAGCCAGTTTTGATGTCATTTGCAATGTAGTGTCTATTCTACCCGGCCGAATATGACGTCATCACGATCCCCAAATGATGTCGAAGAAAACTTCACCGAGGATATGGCTAACCACAAGCCGATTTGTTACTATGTAATGAACAACAGCTGTGTCGAAGAACAAATGGCCACTTTCGAGAGGCCAAACGAAGGCATGCAACATCATTTGAAGCCTCTGTATGTCCAAGCCAAAGTCAATGGCGTAGGCATCAACAAGATCTTGGTAGATGGAGGCGCCTTTGTTAACTTGATGCCTCAAGCAATGCTAAAAACCATAGGGATGTTCGACACGGACTTAAAGCCTCATAATATTGTGTTAACTAATTATGAGGGCAAATCCGCCTTGGTCTTTTGGGGGCCGTCGAAGTGGAGGTGGTGGTAGGTACTGTCAAGAGAACTACCATGTTCTTTGTCATAGCCTCCAAAGCAAGCTATAATCTGCTCCTTGGCAGAGAGTGGATACATGGAGTAGGTGCTTTGTACCTTCGAGCCTACACCAGAAATTGGTGATGTGGAAGGATGATGGTCTGGTAGAATATGTCGAAGCAGACCAAAGTTACTTCCTTGCTGATGTCAACAATGTCACCAAGGAGAATTTTGAAAAACAAATGGCGAATATTGCGCCATGCACATCTTCTAGTCGAGCATACATATCATCCGACAATGTGCTTTCCTCTGTTCGACTATACCCAACACATGGTTTTGTTTGGGAAAGTGGAAGCGATAGAAGATGGAAGTGTCTATCTCGAGGGTGTTCTACCCTCAGCGGGATGGGATACCGACTCTTAGAAGGTTTTAGATGTCGCATTACCCAATGCTTGGGATAGAATTACGCCTATATGGCCGAAATTAAAATAAAAAGCGGCTTTGGAAGCGAAATAAATCAACAAACAATGGATGTCGAAGCCATGCCTTCATCCGAAGAAAATGGTGAAGTCATAGATGACAAGCTTGATTGCATTTATGACGACGAACCATTGGGTTTTGAAAAAGACCCTAAAGATTCGACAAAGCGCATGCAAGCTCAAGATCCGAGTGGAAGAAGTGGATTTGGGAGATGGCCTAGTCAAAAGGCCAACATATATTAGTGCACACCTTGATGTCGCCTTCAAAACCCAAGTTATTTCATGCAGGAGTTCAGAGATTGCTTTGCTTGGGAGTACAACGAAATGCCCTGGTGCAGTCGAGAAGTGGTGGAACTTCAAATACCTATTCGACTGGGGAAGAAACCAAGAAAGCAAACACCAAGAAGATTTGCTCCTCCAATATTGGCTAAGATCAAAGAAGAAATAGAGAGGCTGTTCAAAAGCAAATTCATCAGAACTGCCAGGTGAATTCTTGGGTTTTGTAGTACACAAGAAAGGCATAGAGATCAACCAAAATAAGACTAAAGCAATTATGGAAACGAAGGCTCCTTCGACAAGAAAGAACTTGATCCAACATTGGGAAAAATCAATTTCCTTCGAAGATTTATTTCAAATCTAAGTGGCAAAACACAAGCTTTTTCGCCATTGCTGAGACTGAAGAAAGAAGATGAATTCAAGTGGGAGCATGTTCATCAAGAGGCTTTCGACGCAATCAAGTCTTATTTAGTCAAACCACCAATTTTACTGCCTGTTATTAGAAACAAAGTGCTGAAATTGTATATAGCGACTTACGATAACACAATAGGTAGCATGTTAGCACAAGAGGATGATAATGGTGTCGAAAGACCCATTTATTACCTTAGCGAGGTTTTGATTGATCTTTGAAACAAGGTATAGTCCAATAGAAAAGTTATGCCTTTGCTTGTATTTCTCTTGTACGAAATTGAAGCAATATATAAAGTCAGCAGATGTTTATGTTTATTCGCACTTTGATGTTATTAAACATATGTTGTCAAAACCAATGTTACATAGTCGAATTGGCAAATGGGCTTTAGCTTTGTTAGAATACAACTTAACATATCAGCCCCTTAAATCAATCAAAGGACAAGTGGTTGCTGATTTCATAGTGGACCACTCTGTTGTCTAATGAAATACATTCGTTAGACATACGTCCTTGGAAACTATACTTCGACGGCTCAAGCCATAAAAATGGAGTGGGCATTGGAATATTAATTATTTCTCCAGAAAACATTCCAACGAAGTATAAATTTAAAATTCGAGACACTTGCTCCAATAATGAAGCTGAGTATGAGGCTTTAATAGTGGGCCTCAAAATTCTGCTCGAATTGGGGGCAACTAATGTCGAAGTAAAAGGCGACTCTCAACTAGTTGTCAAACAATTGACAAAAGAATACAAATGTATTAATGAACACCTTGTTAAATATTTCGTCGTTGCCAACACTTTGTTAAAAAGGTTTACATGTGTACACCTAGAACATTTACCACGAATAGAAAATCACGTGGCGAATGAGTTGGCACAAATTGCTTCAGGCTACAAAGTGTCAAAGCATAGCCTCGAAGAGTTAATTGAGATAAAAGATAAGTTAATCTCAGAGGACTCTCTCTACGATAATACTCCTTCGACGTTATTGTCAACACCAAAAATTGGGGGGGGCAATAAATGCAAATGAAGTGCGCGTCGAAAAACGCCACATTTTTGACGATATTGACTTAGCAGAAATTTTTGCTATTGACAATATGGCTGATGATGATTGGCGTAAACCTATTGTAGAGTATTTGCAAAATCCTACAGGAAACACTAGTAAAAAAGTGAAGTACAGAGCTCTAAGCTATGTGTTAGTCGGAAATGAGTTGTTCAAACAAACTCCTGAAGGAGTATTGTTAAAATGCCTTAGTGAAAACGAGGCATACTTAGCGGTTTCTGATACACATGGTGGAGCATGTGGCTCACATCAAGTAGGCCATAAAATGAAATGGTTGTTATTTCGACAAGGAATGTACTGGCCAACCATTTTAAAAGATTGCATAGAGTTTGCTAAAGGCTGCCAAGAATGCCAAAGACATGCTGGAATCCAGCATGTACCTGCAAATGAATTGCATTCTATAGTGAAACCTTGGCCATTTAGAGGTTGGGCTCTAGATGTAATTGGAGAAATAAAACCAACTTCATCGAAAGGCCACAGGTACATCCTGGTAGGAATTGATTACTTTACTAAATGGGTAGAGGCAATACCTTTAGCCAATGTTAATCAAGAAGCGATAATAAGGTTTATTCAAAACCATATCATTTCTGAGATATGGAATCCCGAAACCATTACTACGGACCACTGAGTACTTATTTTTACCGGTCGAAAAATGGTAGATTTTGTCTTGAAATTGGTTTCAAGTTGTTGACTTCGACACCATACTATGCACAAGCCAATGGTCAAGTAGAGGCTGCAAATAAAATCATTATTAACTTGATCAAAAGCACGTTGGACGTAAGCCTAAAAGTTGTACGATTCTCTTGACTGAGTGTTATGGGCTTCGAACTTCGCCTTAAAGAGTCTATAAACACTACCCTTACAAGGTTAACATTTGGACATGATGCAGTGTTACCTGTTGAAATTTGTTTACAATCAACAAGGATTCAGAAACAATGTGAAATTCCCTTTGATCATTATTGGGATATGATGATTGATGAATTAGTTGATTTAGACGAAGAAAGGCTGTTAGCTTTAGAAATGCTTATTCGACAGAAAGAGAGAGTAGCTAAAGCTTACAACAAAAAGGTTAAGTTAAAAACCTTTGAAGAAGGAGAGTTAGTGTGGAAAGTCCTATTACCTATGGATAAAAACGATAGAGTTTTAGGCAAATGGTCACCAGGGTGGGAAGGCCCATTCCGCGTGTTGCAATGCTTTTCGAATGGCGCTTATGAAGTCGAAGAGCTAGGTGACGAAAATAGAATCTTTAGAATAAATGGCAAGTATTTAAAGTAATACAAGCCAACATTGACCGAGATAAAAATTGAACAAGCATAAACAAACGAAAATTGTTCATAAATGGCAATGTATAATGAAATGTCAAAATTACATAGCCATTTCAAAAGTTCTAAACTATTACAAGACCTTAGAAGTTCGACAAAGTTGACTTATGCCTCTCCAGAATGCTGGCGCTCAAAGAGATAGAAGTGTCAAAAAGGTGCAAATTTTTGTCAAGTTCAAAGAAGATTGGCTTGATCTTTGGTCGACTTTCTCCGGATGTTCTATGGTGTCATTGCTTTCGTTGTTTTGATTGTGAAGAAGCAACATTCATTCTTTCGACAATCAAGCCCTTCTGATACTTAGCGTTTGACAACTTAGTTTGGAGTGTTCTGATCTCTTCGTCAATACGCGTAATCTCTGCATCCCATTCAGCAATTGCTTGTTCATCATTGGTCGCTTGGGCCGAGCTTCTATATCGTCTTGATCAGCTTTGAGGGAGGCAAGCGCCACTTCGCAGAGTTGATTTTCTTGAGCCTTTTGCTTGAGAATATTCGACCGTTGGTTGATCAAGAGGGAGAGTTGCTCGAAGAGTGGGCCGAACTCCATGAAAAAGGTGAGGAGGTCTTGGGGAGGATCCAATTTAGTGATTTTATGAATGAGGGATTTTACCTCAAGGTACACAGATGGATCACCCTCAATATTCGCCACCAGATTCCCTTCTAGAACCTTCGTCTTCAGCTGGCGAAGTAGGCTTTCGATTGTGTCCTGATTGATGGAACTGAGAGAGTTGTTCGAAGAGCTGCAAATCAAGCGACTCGACGAGCTTTTAAGACTCAGCATGATTTTCAAAGCTGCCAAAGGATATGTCTTCTTCAGCTCAGCCAACTCGTGATCACTAACAACGCTGTTGGATGACTCTTTGGCAGAAGCGCCTCGATTTGCAGACTCCTCCATTCTGGGCTCCTCTTGCTCTTGATTAACCATATTCTCTGCAGGAATTTCAACGGAGGTAGCCACCACTTCTTGCCTTTCGATTTCTGGGACGTTGGGTTCTGGAACTTGAACATTCTCTTCGACAACAGCCTCTGGTTCCATATTATCAGCACTCGGAACAAGCTCTTCGAAAGTAGGAATCCCAGGGTCAGCAAGTGCTTGAAAAACTTCTTCAGCAATTACACCTTGAGGCGACGAAGGAAAAAGAAGCATTGGGGCCGACAATTCCCGTTCAGCACCCTCAGTCAAAGACTCGGCGGCAGGATTATCAACAAGTAACCCACCTACATTTCTGATGAGTAATACTACTTAAGTTAGAAGCTGGAAAGGTGAAGATCAAAGAGGTTGAAATGACGTCGAAAGGAAATTTACCTCATGTACCTTAAGCCTCTTGATTGGAGGAGAAGAAGGTGATTGAAGGCTCGTTGATGGTGATGCCTTGAGTGCCCTTTGAGATTCGGGTAAGGCCCTTTTCCTTGACCTCTGAGTGAGAGGAATGTTGTCATCACTTTCAGTGTCCTGCAAAAGAAATCAAGTTATGGTACAGGTAATGCCACGAGAAAGTGGATGATAAAATCGAAGAGGAAGTTCGACATGTAATAAGGTAGGTACAGTACCTCGGAACTGGAGGGAATAACCATTTTCTTTTTGGCTTTGGGCTTTTGAAGAGGTTTAGCTGTTTGGGTTGGTGCCTGGAAGAAATTTCCGACATGAATAAAAGCCATAGTCAACAGGCAACTTAAGATAAGTGGAAAGTGCCATACCTTTTTTGGGGTGTTGTCTGGAATAGGATTTGCTGCCACTTTCTTCGTGACTTGGGGAGAAGGTTTTGATGTGGTAGCCTTGCCTACTTTGACCTTCAACTTTGTTGCAGGTTTTTCTAAAAATGTCGAAAACATTGGTAAGCAAATAGAAATGAAGCTAAGTTATAAGTGGTTAAGACTTAGAAAGCTTTGAGTGTCGAAAAGTGTTTACAGATGTTGTTCGAAAGGAAAGTGCTACCAATTTCTTCACAATGTTTTCAAAGCAAAAGTGTCAATGGTTTCCCCAGCAGCATTGGTGTTATAACCAGTCCACCATTCATGAAATTTCTCAGTGCATGAAAACCTTGGATTGAATTTGAGAGGTTCAAAATTCAAGGCTTTGTAATGGAATTTCTTGAAGGCCTGTTTGTAGGCTACCTCTGATTCTGGACTTGCAAATTCTCGCCTATGAAAGCACACTGGTGCAGGTCGAATTTGACAAAGCCCAAACTGCCTGGCAAAATAACTTGGGAAATATCTAGTAATTCCCAAACTATTTTTTGTTTTGCCAGGGGTAAGTCTGGTGGAGAGGATAGAAGGAGAGAGGTAAGCTTGCCAAATTTGGTTAACTTCCTCAGCAGGTTCGACAGAAGGGGAAGGAAACGGTCGTTTAAACCACGGTTGACCACAAGACCTCTGGACAAAGGGAGCCATAGAATCTGTAAAAGTGGCACATTTCAAGAAGATTTCGAAATAGACTAGAAAGGATTCTTCGGCAGAAAGGGTTGCTTGCTTAGGCCTAAAAGCTGCGCATAATCGAATCCTTCAAGACTACTAGTCTCTCTGATTAGTCGAGCGGACTTGGGGATATACAAGTTTAGTCGAGACTCAAAAGTGGCTAACAGCCACAGTTGTAACAGCCATAGTGGGCCAGAGGCCAAAAACTTAGTGGCCGGTTCATTCTCTTTCAACTCTATAACAGCATTATCAAGTTGCTGATAGAGGGAACCTAGAATCAACTTGGCAAGGTTGATGTTTTCTTGTTCATGGAGTTGACATGCCAGGGGGATGTAAGATTTGGAAACTTGGAGGGCGTACTGTAAAACGAAGATAGATAACCACAGAGTTAGAAAGGCTACATGTTCTATAGCAGACACTTCCTCAGTGTCAAGCCTATGGTGCTCACCAATGTAAGGGGCAAAGGTGGCATTGTTGAAGTTGAAATCGTAATCATAGTCAGGACGTGTGGGATCAAAGGTCTCTCCTAAGGGTTTCAGACCTGTAATGGCAGCCACATCTAGCAAAGTGGGTGATAGCATGCCACATTTCAAGTGGAGGCTATGAGTAGCTGATCCCAGAAGCGCATAGCGACCCAAAAGTAGTGGTGCTATCATATTTGGGCCCATACCTGAAACAGTTGGATAAGGTCGAAGATACCCTGCTTTTTCCAGATTTTGGCTTTTTAGCTTCTACTTTGTCAAGCCAGTCTATGTAGTTTTGTTGGTCGAGCCTAGGAGCAGACCTAAAAACCCTAGAAGATTTAGTCAGAAACTCTAAGTGAAAAGGGGTTTTAGCGAAGATTCTAGGTTGAAGACGAACGTGGCTAGGGAAAATCTCAGAAACTTCAGTATTTTCCAGCAAAGTATCGGGCAGAGGACCCAAATAAGCATGGGTATAAACCTCAGTAGAAGGGATTAGTACCTGAGTCTGCCAGTGGGTGTCATACCCCAATTTTGTCCGACTAATTGAAAATTAAATAAAAAATGTTTTTAGTTGAATGCCCAATTTTAATGAGTTATTTTCCTTGCTTTCAAAAAGACTCAAAAATATGTTTCGTTGTGCTCGCACATTATCTCTAATCGCGTACGCGTGTTTAGTTTTAATAATCTTGCACTATTCTCGTTGTGAGCGCGTGTTATTTTTAACCGCAAACACACGTTCCTTTTAATGATCTCGCACCATTTTGTTCTCACGCACACGTGTTAGTTTTAACAGTATATGCGCGTTCAATTTGGGCACTCGTTATTTATTATTGTTGTTGTTTATTTGCACAAGAATAAATAGAAAATAAAGAAAACCCAAAAATAGATTTATTAGCTCTTTTAAATAAAAATTGTTGAAGTCTAAAATATGTAAGTATACAAATTAAAAAGTACAAATCAAAGATTAAAAATGAGATAGGCAAAGTGGTGCTGCAGGAAGCTTCTAGCTTCCACGTGATAATGCCTCTTCCCTTTAGCTCAAGTCAATGCCTTCTTTAGCTTGCTCAGATTTTGTTTTACCCATTTGAGCTCAAATTACAACCTATCCCTACACACTACTTCAGCCTCAAGCCTGCACACACAAAAATGGAACATCAGCAGGAGCAGTAACATTTTCAGAACAAACAGATTCATGAGATAGGAAATTAGAAAGAGACATTTCAGTTTACAAAAAACAAAGTTGAACAATCCTCCCTCAATAAAAAAATCAAAAGCCAGCAACATAAAAGAGGGAGGAACGAAGCTGGAAAAGAAGGAGAGAACAACACATACAGAACACACTCCAGAACAGAGAAAAAGGAGGAGGAGAGCAGAAAACAGAGAAAAAATGCAAACTGAGAACAACAACAAGCACAAACCAGAACAGCAACAAACACAGCTATAACAAACACACACAGAACACACACAGAAAGAAGAGAAGAAGAGTGGGAGGAAGAATCGAAATCACCTTTGCTGCTCCACCAAAACCTCTACTTCACAACCACCGCATCACCACCAAAAACCCACGGAACCAAACACCCACAGAACCAAACCACCCCTGTCACCGGCGTCTTTTCCCCTTCCCCGCATTTTTCTTTCTTCTTCCACTTCGTTCTCGATCCCTCTCTCTCTCTCTCTACGGCGAGCTCCACGCCGTCACCACCGAGAATGTCGCTGTAGTGGTCCCTGTCGCGAAACTCCGGCAAGCGCCACTCTCCCAACGTCGTCCCCTCCTCGTCGCCTCCTCGTCGTCGTCGCCGGCAAGCTCTCCCTGGACGCCTCTCTCTCTCGCGCGGTACTCTCTCTCTCTCGGTAGCTTCTCTCTCTCGATCTATTTTACCTTTGTTGTTGAATGAGGGTGGAACGACGCCAGGGGAAGAGGAGAGGAAGATTGGTTTCCTGTTTTGGGGGGAACGACGCATAGGAAGGGAGAAATGAGTTTAGGGTTTTCCAGTTTTAGTATATGGCTGAGATGTGTGTATTAGTGGGCCTGTTCTTTTATTTTTTTTCTTTTAAATAGATCAATAACCGCACCCCCCTTTTTTTCATACAACACCTTTCTTTTATTTTTGAACTTAGAATATTATCCACACCCCTCTGGTTTTAACAATGCAACCCCTTTTTTTATAATGCAACTCCTTATGGCTAAAAACACCCCCCACGTTTTGGTTGCACCCCCAGCTTTTTATATAAAAAAAAAACTATTGTTAGCACTTCCAAATTTCGCTATCTCACCCTCTCTCTTCAATCTCTCAAACCTTTTTCAAATTAATGCAAGTTATTAGTGACTATCACCCAAAGCCTTGGCTTGTTTGATTGTTGTTCCTGGGTGTATTAGCAAATACGAGGACTGCCAACAGCAATTGGACCTGCGGCCCAGCCCATCTCGATCGGCCCAAACACGCCGCTTGAGCGCACAATTCTCGCCGGCGAAATCTTCGCAAAGCGGTCGGACCTCGCGGTATATATCGCCATTCGCATATGGCTTCATGTACGTTCTCTAACCTCGTCTTTATCGCCGCCCGGCGACCTCTCACTAGATCGTCGGAGTGTCTTTGCAGTACCACCCGAGGTGCTCAACGCGTGAAGCCGGACCGGTCCTTTCACTCATTCAACGACCGACCCATTTGACGAATCAATCAACACTTCAACTCTTCATTGGTCAAGGTACGATCAATTGGCGACCACAGTGGGAGGCCCGTGCGCTATCCTACCTCCTTCATGGCTCCACGCGACCGGCCCCAGACGCGGGCCACTTCTCGACTCAATCCCTCCGGGCAGAATCAGCAGCAGACCCCGGAGGGCGTGGCCGTCACCGTCCACGAGTCTCAAGGACTTCCGCGACAAGAACCGCCCGGTGCACTGCGGCCGCGGACACATCCTCCGCCAGATTCAACCGTCCGTTCCTGGCGACTTGCCGCCCGAGCTGATTGAAGCGGGCATTCAGGAACCTCTGCCGGACCATGTCACTCAAGCCGTTTTGCAAATCCTGCAAAACAAAAATCAGGTGATCGCAGACCGAGACGCGCTCATCTCTCGGACGAAAGAGGTCGATTCGGGCGCGCGCGTGCGGAAGACGGAGAAACCTGCGCTCGCGCCGGCCGTGGCGAAGACACCGCTCCCCCTCCACGAAGGAGCATCTCTCGCGGGAGAGCACCACCCACCGCTCCGGCAAGACGGCGAGCGCATAGGTCGCCCCGGCAGAACAGCGTGAGACGCCATTCGAGGTCCAATGACTATGAAGATTCTAGCTACCGTCCTGACACGGGTCGCTCACCCACCAGTACTCCTCCAATGAGTCGTCCGGGTCACGTCGGTCGAGAAGCAGATCTTGGGATTCTCGAGAAGAGCTGGAAGATTACAGAGATGGAAGAATCAGGGACGTTTCACATCGGCCAAGAAGAGGCCAAAGCGAGCGACCCAGAAGGCCTCCTCGGCTTCCACCAACTGGCCCATCCGGAGGATTCTATGGAATGCCGGGCAACGAGGCATGCCTCGCAATGCAACCCTTTGGGTCGAACGGCATTCGAGAATGAGCACTACTGTTCTCCGGGAGATCAGCGTTACAAAATTCCGAGAGATCTCCGCAAGCCGCCCAATCTCAACAAGTTTGATGGCCGAGGAGATCCAGACAAACATCTCCGCTACTTCAATAATTACTGTTGTTATAGGGAATTGGGACCGACCATGAAATGCGGGCTTTTTCCCGATCACCTGGATTTCACGAGCATTGGAATGGTGGGAGTCTCTCGCGACCCAATTCCATCTCCTCATGGGACGACACGATGATCGAATATTCTTGTCTCACTACACCGCAAATCGCCGCCAATATCGGTATGAAGAATACTTAGACTCGTTGTTCAAGGCGACAATGAGGCGGCGAGACGAAGATATCGACCGGTTTAACACCGAGGCCGAGTCCGTTCGTGACTTGTCGACAAGGACAAGCTAAAATATCCGAGCGTGGTATTCGACCAGGACCAGGTTCGTAGAAGAATTCACTCTTAACCATTACCAAGATCTCGGCTACTTCTTAACGAGGCTAACGTCCACATGGCGTATGAAGAAACCTTGGCGACAAGGAAGGCCGTCCCGCATACGACCTAAAGAAGAAAATAGTAAGCCGGCCAAAGGGCACGAGGGTCGCCGCGACAATCGATCGACTTTCGAGACAAGAAGTTCGATCATCACACACCTACCGAACACCTCTATTGCACGGCATCTATAGCGAGTGCCAAAACAATGAATTTGTGGGAGTAAAGCGCCCGATCCACTTGTGCTCAAGAAGGGGCACGGCCGACTAAAAGGTATTGCCGTTACCACAAAAGCAAGTGGTCATGACACTAATGATGTATGGCCTCAAAGATGATATCGAAGAACTCATCCGTCGGAAGGAAAGTTGGGAAAGTATGTGAGGTCGGAGGAAGGCGACCGACCTCAAGAGAAGCGAGAAAGAAGTCGATCCAGACCAGGGAAGGGTGCTCTAGTTGTTTCAAGCACCCAAGACAAAGACCGGTCGAGGATCGAGAAGCTCCACGATCCGGGGCCGCAACGTCGCAATGGTCATTCACGGTGGAAATCCGTTTGGACCGTAGAGAATCAAATAAAGCTACAAAGAGGAAGTGGGGACGAGCTCCACGATGGTGGTTCAACATCACGGTCCCACCGGTCTCGAATAGACCCCCCATCTCGTTTGGAGATAGCGACCTACACGATGGTAGGCCGAACAGTTATGTTCCGTTGGTAATCGAGGCGATTATGGCCCATCACGAAGTTCAAAGAATTCTAGTCGACGTGGTAGCTCGGCCGACATCATGTTTGAAGGCTTGATTGACAAGATCAAGGTCGATCGGAGCGAGATAATTCCCGTGCCGAGCCTACTCTCTAACGGGCTTCAATGGAGCGATCACCCACCCGTTGGGGACGATCGAACTCATGGTCACATTTGGTGACGACACTGGAGATAGCACTTTGTACAGGACGGTCCGCACGACGTTCCTTGTACTCCCCCTCAAATCATGCTATCAGTGCATCATTGGTAGGCCGACCCTGGGCAAGCTAGAGGCCGTGGCATCAACCAAAGACACACGAAGATGAAATTTACTGCAAGGGCGCACGGTGTAGTTACCCTGGCGGCCGAACTAGAGGCAGCAAGACGAAGCCACGACCTGTATCAGCAGATTTGTGATGAGGTAGATCTTGGCCCGAACGTTCAAACCACTGGTGAAGGCCATCAAGTCAACGTCACTGATTTGGACGCTCGGTATGATCCAGACAGCGACCCGGAGGATAACGATGGTGACTTAGCCCGAGAACTGAAAAATAGGTTGAAAAGGCCAGAACCTCATGGAGAACTAATAGATGTGCAGTTGGGAGACGACCCAACAAAGACAGTCAAGCTCGGTAGCGACCTACCGGAGCAAGTAAAGCAAGACCTTGTGCAATGTTTGAGAGACTATCCGACTGTTCGCATGGCGGGCATCGACATGCCGGCATTCCTATCGAAGTAGCCCGCCATCGCTTTCGATCGATGAAGGGGTTGGCCGGTCGCTCAAAGAAGGCGTACTCAAAGCGAGGAAAAATCTCAAGCCGCGCGCAAAGGCCGTTGAGGACCTCATAAAGGCCAATTTCATAGAAGAGATCAAGTACACGACTGGTGCCCAATGTCGTGTTGGTCAAAAAGAAGAATGGTAAATGGAGGATGTGTGTAGACTACACCGATCCGAATAAGGCATGCCCGAAGGATGCCTTCCGTACCAACATCGACATAAGTGGTCGATGGGGCCTCGGCTACAAATTCATCATCCTTTCGGACGCTTACTCGTGGTACAATCGAGATCACGATGTATCCCCGATCGACACAAGACAGCGTTCGCAGCGGATCGGGAAATTTTCAAGTATAAGGTGATGCCTTTCGGCTGAAGAAACTCACTGGAGCGACCTACCGGCGGATGATGAACAAGATTTTCAAAAAGCGGATCGGTCGAATCTCGAGGTATACTTGGGCGACATGATCATCAAAAGCGTGATGACCCGGATCATGTGGCGACCTCGGGGAAATATTTGAAGAAGCTAGGAAGAACTCACTTAGATGAATCACGAGAAGTGTACCTTTGGGGTGAGGGCGGCAGATTCTTGGGCTTCCACTGATCAAACAGGATAAGCAAACCCCGAGAAATGCGAGGCGATCGCCGATATGAGGCCGCCCACAACGAAAAAGAAATACAACGGTGAATGGCATGGTGGCCGCTCTGTCGAGTTCATTCCCAAAGCGGCTGCGCAAGTCGCCATTGTTTAGGCTCATTGAAGAAAGAGGTGGATTTTGAGTGGATGACCAATGCCCGTGAGCATTGGATTTAATCAAGCAAGCTCGACCAATCCGCCAATTATGACTAAGCGCTGCCGGGCGAGACATTGTACTGCATTTTGGCTATCCGCGAAGAAGTTCTGAGCGCCGTGTTGGTCAGAGAATGCGAGCTGAAACAAAATCCGGTCTACTTTATTAGTAAAGTGTTGCAAGGGCCCGAGCTGAGGTACCAGAAAATAGAGAAGTTTGCTCTTGCACTCGATCGATGCCGCCGAAGGTTGAGGCCCCTACCGTGGCCCACTGTGTCGTGGTAAGGACCGATCACCAATCGAGCAAGTCCTCCATCGGCGGACTTTGGCGGGACGAATGATAAAGTGGGCGGTGGAACTCAGTGAGTTTGGCATTAAATTTGAATCCAGATCGGCCGCAAAAGCGCAGGTGTTGGCCGACTTTATAGCGGAAATGACTCCTACCCCAGAAGATCAAGCTGAAACGACCTGGATCTTGCACGTAGATGGGTCGTCTAATAGCAAAGGAAGTGGAGCCGGCCTAATACTAGAAAATTCTGAAGGCCTGGCTGTGGAGGTGTCTTTGACTTTCGCTTTCCATACGTCGAACAATCAGGCCGAATATGAGGCGTATATAGCCGGCTTGCAGCTCGCCAGAGACTTCAATGTTGACCGAGTTGAACTTCGATCGGACTCCTTCTTTGGTCGCCTCGTAGATCAAAGAATTATATGATGCTAAAGCGGCGACGTCTTTGAAGAATTACCTAGCTGGGTAAGAGAGCTTCTCAGCGATTCGACCAGGCGAAGTGACCCATGTGCCTCGGACCGAAAATGTTCGAGCAGATATACTATCAAAAGCGGCAAGTACCAAAACTCCGGGAATCGCGCAGTGTGATTCAAGAGACTTTAAATCGGCCGAGCGTTTCAACCAAGCCAAGTCAGTATATGGCCGTTCTGTGTGTCAGTACGGATTCAGATTGGATCGCCCCTATCCTAAGGTACATTGTTGAAGGGGAAGAGCCGAACGATCCGAAGCAAGCTAAGTTGGTCAGGCTCAGAGCGACCAAGTATTCGGTCATAGAAGGAAGGTTGTATAGAAGAGGATTCTCCTCACCATTGTTAAGGTGTCTTACGTCGGTCGAAGCCGACCATGTCTTGAGGGACATTCATGAAGGTGTTTGTGGGAGTCACCAGGGCGCTCGGTCCATAGCTAAGAAGGCTCTCAAGGCCGGCTATTATTGGCCGACCATGGATGAGGACGCCAAGAAGCTCGTTCAGAAGTGCAAGAAATGCCAAATGCATCTTTGATGTCCACATTGCACCTTCCACGTAATTGCAAAGTCTTGTCTCACCTTGGCGTTAAGCGGTGGGGCATGGATCTGCTAGGCCCGTTTCCACGCTCCGGGCGGTTCAAGTTCTTGATCGTGGCGGTAGATTATTTTACCAAGTGGGTCGAGGCCGAGCCTCTTGCGACCATCACCTCTGCCGTAAAGTAAGCAAATTCTTCACGGTGTGTGTTGGCCCGTTTTGGGATCCTCAAAGAATCGATAACGCATAGCGGCACCCAGTTCACAGACAAGAGATTCAGAGAAATGTTGGCCGACTTAGGGGTAAAACAGCGTTTCACCTCGGTCGAGCACCCTCAGACTAACGGCCAAGCTGAAGCGGCCAACAGAGTAATTCTGCGTGGGTTGAAGCGAAGACTCGATGAAGCGAAAGGGAACTGGGTCGAAGAGCTGCAGTCCGTTCTATGGGCTTACAGGACGACCCCTCACTCAACGACCGGGGAGTCCCCATTCAGACTGGTATATGGGACTGATGCTGTGATACCCATAGAGATGGGCGAGCTGAATTGGAGAACTTCGAATCCCCCTACAGTGGTTGACAACGACCGAGCTATTCGAGAAGAATTGGACCTAATTGAAGAACTGCGCACCCAAGCGTCACTAAGAGAGCAATTGATCAAACAGAAGGTCGCAGCCAGGTACAATACTCGCGTGCAAAAGAGAGACTTCACGGTCGGTCAGCTCGTTCTAAGACGGGCCGACGTAGGAAACAAGAATGCACGCCAAGGGAAGCTCGCACCAAATTGGGAAGGTCCATACAGGGTCATCAACAAGACTGGAAAGGGGGCTTACGAGCTGGAAACCATGGATGGGGCGACTATCCCCAGAACGTGGAATGCAGAAAAACTTAGGAAATATTACGTTTGAATGTAATGAATGATTTGAATGTAATGACGACCGATCTAGAAATGAAAAGCAGGCAGGCGCTCTTTTTCCCACTGGGTTTTTTACAGAGGCCTGACCTTTAGAAATATGATGTGTTCTTTACTTTCCTGCAAGAATGTATGACCGGTCGCTCAAGGTTGCCCGTGGCAGAGGAGCGATCGAAGATTTATCAAACTTGATCGTCGAAACGATCTACCTCGAGAGCCATCGAAATGGCCCAAGGGTTAAGTAACAACCCACAACGTTAGGTCGTCGAAACGATCTATATCGAGCGCCATCGAAATGGCCCAAGGGTTAGATAACCCACGAACCTCGGGTCGTCGAAACGATCCGCAGCGTGTGCCGCCGACGGCACAAGCAACGGTCACCGAGTTGACTCCAACGAGTGCCATCGAAAATGGCCCAAGGGTTAAGTTATAACCCATCGCAATAGGCCGTCGAAGCGACCTACCTCGAAAGGTCATCAAAGTGATTCCAACGAGTGCCATCAAAACGGCCCAAGCAAGTGTCACCGAGTGGGCACCGTTTATCGGATAAAAAATACCGAGCGACCTAAATCTAAAGTTCGTAAACTTAGAAAAATAAATGCGAAACAATCAGATTCAAGCAAATAAACAAAGTAAATGAAAAGAAATTGTCATTACAAACACGGGACGCCCGGTCGAAGCCGAGCGCCCATTAAGCCAAAGCGCGAAAGCGGGGAAAATTGTTGTGCCCGAAGGCAAGTTAAACGGTTACAAGAATTACACCGCTCGCAGGCGGGCTTCAGGGGTTTCAGAAAAGAACGGTGGCCGGGCGAACGACGTTTCCATGTTCATCTCGTTGCTCAGGCACCATGATCTTGTTCTCCGCAACGTAATGGGCGGGATTTATCATCTTCTCATCGAAGTTGATTTTCAGATCTGCATTCAAGGCACGCGCCTGAGCAAGAGCGTTATAGAACTGCTCGATGGCTGCCTCCCGACCGGCCTGGGCCACCATTTGAATCTTCGCCGCCAGCTCGGCATTCTCAGCATCCAGTTTGGCCTTATCCTTCTCCATGGATTCAAGGTCAGTTTTCAGACTGTTCACCTGGCCAGCAAGCTCCTTGTTCCTCTTGGCAAGTTTAGCCCGGTCCTCCTCGCCCCGCTGAAGAGCTTCTTTCTTGGCCTTGGCAAGCTTGTCGTACTTCACCTGCAGCTCGGACAAAGACTCCTTAGCAGCGCGAGCCCCTGCAAACAGAGATCGTCCAGCTATTAGTCGCTCGATCTAAGATAAAAGAAATAACGGACTGAAAAAGTAAAGTACCTTGAACCGGCCCGACCTCGGCCATGATTTTGTCTATCCCCAGCGAGAGAAAGCTGAGACCTCCATCGGCCTCTTCACGAACCAATCGAGCTCGACACGCCCTAAACCCTCGGCGAGAGAATAGGAAGGTCGGCCTTGGCGGAGTCCATGTTCGGTCGTCGAGCCTTATCCGCTTGGCGGAGCGATCGATCATTCGAGCTGCGGCGACCAAAACGGCAGCAAATCTGCGAAAGCTTCTTCTTTTGGCCCTCGGGAGTGGGGGCACTTTGGAGGACGACTTCGGGAACATCCCTCGGCCGAGATCCGTCATATCTCTTGGCCCCCGGAATGGAAGCAGGCTTCAAAACTGACTCGAGCACTTCCCAATTTTTACCGGCCATTCTTTCTGCAAAATAACGAGTTATGAGTTAGAAGAAAAGATTGACAGCAAAATGTAAAGGCAAAGTTCAAAGGCAAACCAATCTCGGCCTCCAGGTCCTGGCCCTCGAGCAAGACAAAGGGTCGACAAGGTATGTCACCCTTAGGATCTGGACGCATCATGCCCGCCAGCGCCTTGATCATGTCCAGAGATTGCAGGTCGGCCTCCCCCAAATCTTTGGTTGAGTAAATGTAATCCCCAGGCCGCCTGCAGAAGTGAGCCTCGTTCCACATGATGGGAAAGAAAGGTGGGCCGAGCATTCCGTCCAGCTGGACCTCCGACACGGCCTTACCAGCCTCCTCAGTGGGAACGATCCAGAAATACTGGCTTTTCCAGGCCGCTCCCAACGACTCCTGGAATGCTTTGAAAAACCGGTGGTGAGTCTTCTGCATCTTAAAGGAGACTTGCTCCCTCTTCTCCTTGTTAGCCTTCTCCCGAGCCACTCACTCAAAGAGAGTAAAGAAAAGCATGACCGACACAAGCCGACCTACGGCAGTCAACAAAGACTCAAAGGTCTTCAAAAACGCCCATGCGTTTGGATGAAGTTGAGAAGGGGCGACCCCGATATGACGCAGGACGTCGCGTTGGAATTCAGTAAAAGGAGGGGTAATCTTCATCCTCTCGAACACGAGCCGATACATCGTGAACTTGAAGTTGGAAGAATAAGTTGCGATATCTTCGCCGTCCTTCATGCCTCTCACTCTCCAGCCCGGTGAATCATCAAGGCGACTCCGCAGATCGGGCAAAGCATCGTGGCCGACAGTAATAATGCTCCTGTGAGAGCGAAGAGTTTCCAATACCCAAGACATGTCAGAGACATCTCGGGCTACATCAGCTTGGACTTCGGCCGACCCTTCGTTCGACCCTCCGATGTTTACTTCCAAACCGGAAATCGCGGCCGGTGAATCACTTCTTCCTCGTGGGCCGCTTCATCTCGCCGCCGCCGCCTCTACCATCTCTTCGCCCGCGGATCGGGGCGGCGCTAGGCTCTTCATCATCAATGATCACCACCTCAACGTCTTCCTCTCCTCCCGGTGGAGTGTTGCACGGTCGCTCCTCAGAATGAACGGACCTCGACCCAGAGCTCTTTGAACTGGTCGACCCTCGGCCGGAAGAATGGGAAGTCGAGCTCGTACTGCTCGAGGAACTACTCGAAGAAGAACCTTTGTCGCCGAAGACGACTTAGGCTCTTCCTCGTGGAGATTGGGCTCGCCCGGCCTCGACATGTATGTAGCGAAAGATTGCGGTGGCTTTCCGGGAATACGGGCGGTCAGTTTCGTCTGTGGCATGCAAAAACACCTGTGATAAAGGGAACGAGTCAGGTCGGTCGAGCAGAGCACTCATGAGAGGGGGCGATTTGGCCATCCCTCGACCTGACACCCCCTATCACGAGGCGTGGAAAAGCACAAAGTACTTTCAAGTAAAAATTCAAGTGTAAAGAGTAAAGGGAGCGATTGATTCATACCTTAAGCAGATGTTGAAGATCGGTCGCGAGTAGACAGAAACAGCTATGAATGCAAGTCGGCGGCAAACGAGTCGGTCGTTGGCAGAGCAATTCTTGGAAGTGTGAGAAATGAACTCAGCAGAAGGGCTAGTTATAGTGCAGATTCCTGGCGTGAAGGGGACCGGGATACGAAGCGTCACAACGCTTCGTCTTCTCACCAATGGTTGCCTCCAGACAACCTCGGAGACACCAAACGTCACGTCTTAAATGTCATTAAAGACCAACCGTCACGACAGCGCGGCCGATGGTTGACAAGCGGTCGACACCGCCCTACAGAGAAAGCGAACGGCCGCGCCCGTTTCGTCAAGATAACTTCACTCCTGGGGGCATCGATTCAAGCCTCGCCCGCTCTTAGCGACTAGGCTTGGGGGCAAGCTGTTCTCGGGTGTATTAGCAAATACGAGGATCGCCAGCAAAGAATTGGACTGCGGCCCGGCCCATCTCGTCGCCCAAACACGCCGCTTGAGCGCAATTCTCGCCGGCGAAATCTTCGCGAAAGCGGTCGGACCTCGCAGATATATACGCCATTCGCATATGGCTTCGTGCACGTTCTCTAACCTCGTGCTATCTGCCCGAGCGACCTCTCACTAGATCGTCGGAGTGTCTTTGCAGGTACCACCTGAGGTGCTCAACGCGTGAAGCCGGGACCGGTCCTTTCACTCATTCAACGACCGGCCCATTTGACGAATCAATCAACACTTCAACTCTTCATTGGTCAAGGTACGATCAATTGTCATGAACGCCATCAAGAATTGTTGGTAACGATCACTCAAAGCCTCAGCTTGCTTGGTCACTATGAAAGCTCTTCCCCTTTTCAAAACCCTTTCAAAAACATGTTCATCTTCCATTAGAACTACGTCGCTTTGATTCCCATTCGGGATACGTAGGAGCAAGCCACGTTCTCGTCAAGCGCAACAAATAAAAATCATTTTCGCAACCGTAAACATTAATATTTTCCATAACAAAAAATCATTTTCACACCCATTGTAGCTAGTGGCTAATCAGAACCTTTGTTCGTCTAGCCATTGGCAGTAATGTATTTTTCCAAAGAACAATAAACAATGATCACCCATAACTTTGGTTAGTTTGATCATTCGTGCTAATTAATCTCTTTCGAAAACCATTTTCAAAAAAATCAAATTAAAACGAGTTGCTACTAACAGTCAATCAGAACCTTCGTTCGTCTGACCAGTGGTAGTGACTCTCTTTTTCAAGAGTACTCAGCGATGATTACCCATAACCTCTGTTAGTTTAATCATTCGCAGAATACTCGTCATATTTCGAAAATTCACTAAAAAGATAAAAAACAAAAACCTTTTCATGACAAACGAGAACTACGTAGCTTTGAATTCTCCATCGCACCCGGAGATACGTAGGAGCGAGAAGTCAACTCTCGTCAAGCGCCAAAAATAATTTTTTTTATTAAGTTTTCCCATTTATCTTTTAATAAGAAATAAATAGGCAAATCTAGGTATTCTTCAAATCAAACGAAAAACCACACACTTAGTTAAAGGTTCCTCTCAGAGAGGACGCGCGTGAAGTGCTAACACCTTCCCCGCACGTAATCGACCCCCGAACCCATATCTCTAGTTTTCGAAAGACCATCCGCCTTGTTCAAAAGACCTTTTTTTCAATGTTTTGGTCTTAAAATTAAAATATTGGTGGCGGCTTCAAAAATTTTCCACGTTGTACATTGAGAAACCCAAACCGGATTTTTCGGGGTGCAACAGTGGGTAGATCGTTTGTCTTGATGTCAGGTTCATCAACGAAGCCATCTAGGTTTTGAACGTTTCTGGGTTCGTCATTCCTCTTTGAACTCTCAGGTTGCATCACTGCAGCAGATGATGAAGCCATAAGTAAGAGAAAGTGAATGCGAGTTGGAATCTGGGTGTAGATTAAAGGAAAAGAACGAAAGTTTGAAACTTTGGTAAATTTGGGGTTTTTCGCAAAACGCAGAGATGAAGAACGCAGAAAGACTTCACAAGGTTTCAAACTGAGTAAAGAGGAATTTGAAGGGTTGTAGCCGTTTATATATGTTTGGAAGCAACAGTTATTGGCACGTTCGCCATAACTCGCACGCGTTTCATGACGTTTGGGAGGCGTGATGGCCCACCAACTATGCGACGTGTGCCAATGAAACGGTTCGTTTTACCTGCGCAAGTAATGATGACTGTCTTTTCGACCACTGTTGAAGGGCAAAAGGCGGTAAAAGTGACCATTGCACAGTATTCAAAAAATGCTTTTTCTTAACTCCTTTCCTTATTCCGAAAAAGCATTTTTGGGGGCAATCTGTTACCTCAAAATTTCGACGAAGACATTAAATGAAGCTTTAAATGGGGTTGACTTCACATTTAATATTGTTCGTCAGGCCATAGGTCAATATTCGAGTCAATGCACCATGAATTCGACAGAAAGGTATACAAGTGCAAGGAGTGCAAGTAAGCCGACAAGCTTAGCTCTCAAAGCTATGAAGCAAGTAATGCAAGAAACCTTCGACAAGAGAAGACCCAACACCGACAGAGTCTGGCTCAACACTTCGTCAAGCGGTTGACAACGGGTTAGTCGAAAGTGCAGAGCAAAGAAGATTAGTGGCGATTACTCCCCGTAGTTTTAGGAGGTAGTTACTCTTTCCCCCACGATTGTTCCTACGAGTATAAATACCCCTTTGTAATAGAAAATCTGGTCACCACATTTTACAAGAACTCGAGAAACTCAACTTCCAAGCCAAAGCTTAAACACGAGTGAAACAGATACTTTGTACGTGTTGGTGAACCATTTTTCTTTCTTCATTTAATGCAAATTTTTACTTTCTTTTTACCTTCGTTGCATTTACTGCTTTTATTTTGCTTTCAATCCGTTTCTCTCTACTATTTACTGCTCTTACATACGTGAAAAACACAAAACTCAATGGCAATCGTCAAAGAGATTTTCTAGTTTGATCTCACAATCTCGATATTGAAAACTAGTGATTGTTTGCTAAAAACACCAGCAAACAATGACTCAATGGTTTCATCATATAATAATGTTGCATCAAATAACACGCTTTCTCGATGATGGTTGAATCCAACGAATGGAGCAAATGGCCGTAAATTCTTATTAGTGCGATAAGTGGTATCAAAACACACTACATCTCCAAAATAAGCATAATCTACAACCATTTTAGCATCTGCCCAAAAAATGTTTGTGATTTGATTATCAACATCAAGTTGAATTTCATAAAAGAATGATTGATTCTCCGTTTGTTTTGCTTTGAAATAATGAAGTAGAGTATATGCCTCACCTTCCTCCATTTCCTTCATCCTCTTAGAATTCAAATGATTGCTAATATCTTTAGCAGTGCACCCGACATTCTCTCTTCCTCCAACTTGCCGACTTATAAACTCAAAATTTAATTTTTGATGTATACTAGACCGATTTGCCATTTCAATTTCAGTTGCTTGAGCAACAGAAACCTTTGGGATGGTAATTTTGCCTACTCTTGGGGGTAGCAAGATCATGATTGTAGTCTTTTTCAAAAGATGTGACAAGATATTTTCCACTTGATTCTCGACGAATGACCATATGCGCTAAACAACCGGTTCTAATATCTTTGCGGGTCATTTTTCCTTCTTGATCTTTGATTCTTTTGAAGCCTTCTTTGAAACAGGAAACCTTTCGGGATATAACAACTGTCTTATCTAATTTGCTTGTATTTCTCCAATCTTTTTTAATGCTAAAACCCAAAAAGCCAGCATACATGTTATAAAATCTGTAGGCTTGATCTTTTGTATCAAACACCATGCCAACTTATGGGGTTATGTCTCTTTGAGTCACTTCATGCTCAATGTTGTCCTTTACATCTATGAAAGACAAAATATATTGAATATGTTTAGAATTAGGAGGAGTATTTGTTGGAGTTTACATTAATTTGGAAGAGGGTTGGGAATCGGTAACATGAGACAAAGACTTAAAGGAAACAAAATATTACTTAAGTGCTCATTTACATGTGTCATAGTTTGTCTCTCAATATAGCCTAATGATATAAATCTGCAGCAAATTCTAATATGGACAGTACTTCACCAATCCTCTTCATGCATAGAGTATCATTCTATTTTTATAATATCGATATTCAACTAAGCTACTGTGGTAAAGCTTCAAACAACATTTCATCCATACTTGTTCTATTCTCCAATTCCACTAATACAATAGTACCTTATAGCCTCCAATAGTTTCTCCTATGTGATAGCCTACAACATTCTTCCATTATATAAAATTCCAGCAAACATAAATATTATGAATGATCAAACAATAAACTATATACTTTATAAACAAGTAATAAATAAACACATATCACCATATAAAGCCATTATAACACTGCAGTTACCATTATAGTTTTTTGATCGGTGGACATCATTCGCAAGGCCATCGCAAGATGGAGGGGAAGGGATTAAGTACTCCTCATTATCTGATATAGCCATGTCTTGTTGTCTTGAAAGAGAGATTGGATTTCTCTGACTCTAAAAGATAGAGATTGCATCAATGCAACAGAATCAAGAAAACAATTTAAACCCACTAAAAATCAATAAATAACTCAAACCCACTTGACGGGAAACTTGAAATTACGGTCAGGAGACCCACCTGTGAACATGAGAAAATAAATTAGAAAAATCTATCAGTTAGAGGACCAAATTATTAGTATATACAAAATCTTTAGAATATTAATCAGAATTTGGTAGTTCACCTGAAGTAAAAATCACATGGATTAGTGGTTTTATCACAAGGAAGAATTGATGAGGTGATCTCGAACTGGTGATGGCTTGTTCTTGAAAGTGAGGAGGTAAGTGTTGTTTGATTTCAAGTCCTTGAAAGTGGGAAGATAGATGTTGTTTGTGTTCTACTAATTCCGAAGCGAGATTGACATGACTGACAAGAGACCGGTTGACCTCTAAAAGAGTTAATGGAAGAGAAAATTCTAATTAACAGAGTTTAGTAACCAATTTGATGTGGATCATTAGTATTCCACATGTTATAATTTTATTGGACAACAGGTCAAACAGTACCTTAGGTACTGTTTGTAAGTTTTATCCAATTTTTTATTCTTAAAAATTTCATAACAATTTGAGATTGTTAAAAGCATATCAGTCCCAATTCTTCATCTACGGGACAAATATGAAATATAAGTATAAGAAATTTTGTACGTAACTTATTATACATTCTCCAAATTTCTGTCTGCAGAATGTGTACAGCAAATGTCAAAAACAACTTGTACATAATTGACAGGTGCAAAGGATACTCTATCTAAGATACCAAAAAAAGTCCCAAATTGACAACAAAAGACAAAGAAGAGTTGTTTTTCCTGAAACATTCAAATAAGAGTTATTTTCAAGTAAGTGTTAAACATGTAAAATTTTTGAAAACGCAACTCAAACACTTGCTATCTGCAACCAACATGCCATAAAGACACAAACATGTCTGGAATAGCATAGCGAAAATAATTTCCAATGATACAAAAGCATGAGATGACAATGAAACTATGGACACGTTTCACTATTCTAATTTTTGTATGCACCGTTATGCATCCCTTCCAGTTTTTTTTAATCTTCTTTCATGCAGAAATATGTACTTATTTTGGTCAAAAGGCGAAGTTGGGAAATATGACAATTACAAATCTTTTGGTTCTCAACCATCGAAACTGATCTTGAACAGAAGAGAAGTGATACATTTTTTTTGGAACAACACTTCTTATTTATAGTAGATGAGTCATAAATGGCAACCCAAAAGTTTTCACCCCTTACATTGCAAATAAAATGTTACGCATACCAAAAACTGAGATATTAAATCTAGTGTACTGATTCACAACCTAATACCACCAATCACATTTCCATTGATTCTACCATAGCACACAATTTTCAAGTCCCTTTTAACATTTTCAAGACGTGACATGCATGCCTACCATCATAAAAATCCGTTATCTCACTCAGCAAATTAAATTCAAATGAAATAAACCAATTGTTAGATGCATGCTTCTCTTATTGTAATGCAATATCCGAAGCAACTAACAAAATGAAAAACCAAGAGGTAAATCATTCAGGTTCTCCGTGCCACTTGGAATAAAGCGCACACCATTCCACAGAAATATTAATGCATGTTTTTTTTACGCGAAATATTAATGCATGTTGATTACCAGGGTTTTGATTTTTTTGTCTAAAAAATTGGATAATATTTGCAAGTCTAATTGAATGCCATAAATTACTCACAATGAGGCTTGTCAGGTTCTCCATGCCAGATGTAATACAACCGCACAATGGAAAGATATTGAAACGCAAGTTGGTTACGCATTCTATAATTTTTTGTTCTTAAAAATTTCATAACAATTTGAGACTGTTTTGACGCCTAAATGAATGTTGATCGTACCTTGACCAATGAAGTGTTGAAGTGGTTGTTGCTTCGTCGAATGGGCCGGTCGTTGAATGAGTGAAAGGACCGGTCCCGCTTCACGCGTTGAGCACCTCGGGTGGTACGCAAAGACACTCCGACGATCTAGTGAGAGGTCGCCGGGCAGATAGCACAAGGTTCGAACGCACGATACCATATGCGAATGGCGATATATACCGCGAGGTCCGATTGTTTTGCGGAGATTTCGTGGCGAAGTGCGCTCAAGCGCCGTATTGGGCCACTCGAGTTGGGCCGGGCCGCAGTCCGATTCTTTGCTGGCGACTCTCGATTTGGCCGATACACCCAGAACAGTTGCCCCCAAGCCTAGGTCGCTTAAGAGCGGGCCGAGGCTTGAATCGATGCCCCCAGAGTGAAGTTATTTTGATGAAACGGACGCGGCCGTTTGCTTTTTTGATAGAGGCGGTGTCGACCGCCGCCAACCATCGGCCGCGGCCGACGCGACGGTTGGTCTTCACTGACATTCCAGACATGACGTTTGGTGTTTCCGAGGCTGTCTGGAGACAACCATTGGTGAGAAGGTGAAACGTTGCGAAGCTTCGCCTCCCGGTCCCCTTCGCGCCATGGGTCCGTACTATAAATAGCCCTTCGGTGAGTTCATTTCTCACGCTTTCAAGAATTGCTCGCCAACGATCGACTCATCCGCCACCGACTTGCATCCGTAGGTGATTCTCGTTTACTCGACCGATCCACAACATCCGCTTCTAGTATGGATCGATCCCTACTTTTACTTTCCAAACTTAAGTCTTTTTCTTTTGAAAGTATTTCGTAGTCTTTTTCTTTTGAAAGTATTTCGTACTTTTCCACGCCTCGTGATAGGGGGTGTCAGGTCGAGGGATGGCCAAATCGCCCCTCTCATAAGTGTTCGCTCGACCGACCGACTCGCTCCCTTTATCACGTGTGTTTTTGCATGCCACTGATTTAAACCGACCGCCCGTATTCCGGAAAACCACCGCAATCCTTTGCTACACATATGTCGAGGCGGGCGAGCCCAATCCCCACGAGGCGAGTCTAAGTCGCCTTGGGCGACAAAGGTTCTAGCTCTTCAGCGATTCTTCGAGCGAAGACGAGCTCGAGTTCTCATTCTTCCGGCCGAGGATCGGCCAGTCAAAGAGCCCTCGGTTCCAGTCCGTCCATTCCGAGGAGCGGCCGTGTAACACTCCACCGCCAGAGGACATTGTTTTCGAGCGAGGAGGGAAGAAGATGTCGATGTGATTATCATTGATGATGATGAAGCGCAGAGTGCCGTCGATCGGCCATGACGAGGAGATGGTGGAGGCCGAAGGCGCCGAGTGAAGAAGTCCACGGGAAGAAGTTGTTCACCCTCGAGCCCGGTGGCTCGTCCGGAGGTGTTATACCCCAATTTTGTCCGTATTCTTTTTCCAAATTTTTAGTCGTTTATTTTATTATTTGTTCTCAAGTCGCGCAATTGCGAGAATCATTAAAAAGGTGTCTCATTTACCAACCCAAGTCAATCTCAACTGACCTCTTCCAAACGCCGTTGTTTAAATTAAGAATGCGCGCGAATGATCGATCTTTTCGCACATTCTTTAATTGAATTTTCGTATTTGGGCCTAGTTGAACTTAATTGGGTTTATCCGAGACGTTTCCTTGCAAATGGGTTTATTCGAGTTATTTTCTCGTAATTTGGCTCATCATGCGGACTTCTTTTCTATTTTTATTATTTTGTCCTTATTTTGAGCACATACATATATATAGTCCAAAAATATCAAAAAAAATCTATTTAATTTTATTTACATTTTAAAAAGTGTCTAATTGTCCAAAATGTCCAAAAATAAAAAAAAATGATAATATTAAAAATACAAAGAATATAAAAAACGAAAATTAAATAAAGGAGCAAAGATCGTAATCTTCTCGGGTCATTTCTTGCTCTCCAAGATCGCTTTCAAAGAAGCCCACATTGTCGATCTGCAAAAAGCCTACCAAACAAAGAATTAATGCTAAAACCTAATTTCTACCTATAAATAAACGGTTAGCCTAGGGTCTAAAACACACAGAAACCAAGGCAGAAAACTACTGCTAAAATCACCCAAAAATAGGATTAGAGTTTCACATCGAAACCCTAATCCGCTAAACACGGCTCTGAGGTTTCTAAGATCTAAAGAAAGAAGGCGTAGCAATCAAGCAGTCACAGTTAAGGAGAATCAACAGTAGCAGAGCCTAACAGAAGCTAAACAACTTCATGGACCGAACCAATAAACAACAGTTTCAATTTCAACTCACAAGCGCTCCAACAGTGAACCAATGAACGTGGAAAATGATATAGAAAATATCAGTAAAGCTTCTTATCAGCCTAAAGGGGTAATGTTCTTCTTCCTATATGCTTTGCAATTTCTTTAAGCTTGAAGCTTGGTGTTCTAAATCTAACGTTCTTCTTCTTCATAAGTAAATTTTGTATTAATATGCAAATTTAAGGTTCAAGTTAACTCTTTTGAACGAACAAATGGGAGTCTGACACAAACATAATAAACCTGCAAATTTTTAAAATCAGTGAATCAAATAGATTTCCACACACAGTTGGTCAAGACCACAAATAGAACGGAGACGAATGGCGACTATGGAGGGGAAATCACCTATTAACTGCTCGCCGGAGCTCCGGTCATCTTCTCCGGCGAGAGCTCCGGTGAAGCTTACCCAAAACGGACCAAACCTGAGGAAAAAAAACACCACAAAACCGGACGCCCTTCACCGCACCGCTGCCTTCAAACCGAGCCCTCACCGAAATCGAACACAACACCACCTCGCCGTCGTCACCCCCGCTGTCCTTCCCTCTCTCATCGCGAACCCACCTCCATGGAAACCGGCGTAAACCTCGCCGGATTTCCTTCCTCTCTCGCGTGGGAACCGGCGGAATTCTCGCCGGTGGTCTCTCCTCTCTCTCGCGCGCCACTGGAAAAGAATGGGAAGGGTTTGGGAAATTAGGGTTTAGGTTACAAGCTTAGGGTATGTATTGGGCTTTTTATTTTTTTCATTTTTTAATTATTCAGATTAATATTCACACCCCCTTATTCGCGCGCGCATCCCTCCCTCACTTAAGCCCAGTTTCGCATACTGGGCTTCCTTTTACACCTCTAATTTAATTATACAACCCTGCGACTAATAAAACCTCATTTTTACAGTTTTCATCCTTTTTTTTATTTTAATTCTTTTCCAACTCAAACATAAATAATTTTCCTCTCGAAGTCAAATAAACGGCTAAGTCGGTTGTACAACCGGGTTAGTCATTACCTTAGGGTCAATGAGCTGTACAGTTCAGTAATCCTACAAGAAACTTAATAAAATATAAATAAATTATTTTTCATAAATAGGGGACTAAGTCGGTTGTACAACCGGGTTAGTCAGCGTTCTAGAACTAATGAGCTGTACAGTTCAGGAGTTCTAGAATACCTATTCTAAAATCAACCCATCTCACAACTCCTTTCAAAAATTCAAAAATCATTTTCACAAAGTAGGGGACTAAGTCGGTTGTACAATCGGGTTAGTCAGCGTCCTAGGAATCAGTGAGATGTACAGTTCAAGGAATCCTAGGACCCCTACACTAAAAAACACCAACCCACAAACCTTTTCAGGAAGAACTACGTAGCTTTGATTCCTCCATTGCATCTGGAGGTACGTAGGAGCAAGACTCAACCCTTGTCAAGCATTAAAAAACAAAATCTAAATAAGTCATTTTCTTTACAAATAAAAGGGTAACAATTAAATAAATCTTAAATTAATTAGACAATAGGATGTCGTGGGGTGCTAATACCTTCCCCACACATAACGACTCCCGAACCCTAACAACGCCTTATCTTAAAACTTAAAGGGATTTTCCGAATTTGCCCTTAAACTAAAATTTGGTGGCGGCTTCCTAAAGAACCTTCGAAGAATCCTTTCCGGATTTTTCTGGCCGCATAAATACCGCGACTTCATCGGGATTTAATTCTTTTTAGAGAGTCAAAACCTAGTCTATTTATTTAATTCAATTTTTACCCTTTTATTTATTTATTTGCTTTTGCATAATTATGTTATTTATCTGTGTAAACCCTAGGGTAGAAGACGATATTTGTATATATGTTTGTTTGTCTGTTTGCAGCTTTTGGGTTGTTTTTAAATTGCTCCTACACACACTTTGTTTCTACACTTCACATACGTGAGAAAAGTCCTCTACCCGGACTCGAGCATAAACCTAAGTTAGAACGAGATTGCGTAGTGATGGCTCATGGACGCACGTCTCGTTGGGTGGTCACGAAAATCTCACCTAGAGTTTGATTCCTTTTTGAGGATGCTATCCCTTCTAATAGCTTGCCTATTCATTGGGTCGTTGTTCTTGACTGGAGTCCTTGGCTCTAGGGACCATGTGTAGGATTCTTTAGAACTATCCCTGTGAGGTTCACTATAAAAGAAACCTTAGACCCACTCTGTAAGATACATTTCTAGGGTCACAAAGGAGTTTTATACCCACGCATTCAAACAAATTTTTATGCATCCTATCAAAAAAAAATATCAAAAAACCAAAAATCAAATTTTTTACTACTTTTTCAGAAAATATACCACATGCATACAACAAATAAACATCTCTGCGTTGCATGCACTTTTATGATCGTTAGGAATTAAAATCTTTACCTTGGAGAGAAGCCGTGCACGCTGAAGTCAAAATTAAATTTTGTACTTTACTCTCCAATGAAAAGTTTATAATTCCCCGACATGACGAATAAAATCATATATTATCATTTCATGCACACACATCACATTCGCATTTCACATACATTCATTCGTTCATTCGCATTCTCATTTCATGCGCATTCATTCATTTGCATACTTACATCATGCATTATAAAAACGAAAAAACATAATTTTGAGAGAAAGATTGTGATGAGAGGTGAGGCATTCTTGTGAGATAAATAATTCTTTTTGAAAAAGTTTAGCCATACTTCGTTGCAAGCTCAAGGTGTTTCAAGTCACTCCGTTTTTCAAATTTTTAGCTTGCTCACATTTTTTAACCAAACGTTGCATCTCTTCCATCCCATGATAAATGACCAAAATGCCCATAAAAAAAATTTCTATCATGTTTTAAATGTTAACTCTCTGCGAAGCATTTGTGTAGTGACTTGGGTAACATGCGTGTTTATTTTTGTCTGAGTCAGTTAGCGTCCCTACCTTACAATCATCCCCTGTCAAAGCCTAATCCCACCCCGACCACCCATAAGGTACATACTCCCCACATCAGTACATAGTTGACGTTTCTGGTTGGTTCCCCTAGTGAAATAACACTTTAGGCCCTCCATACTGGGGCAAATGTGGGATCTCTAAAAAACCTTGTCAACGTTGTATTCCCTTGGTGCAAGTCCTTTACAAAAAAATAATAATAAATTCAAAAAGGCCCGTTAGGTCGAAAACTCGTAAGAGCGGCCTAAGCAAAAATTAGGGCATAAAAAAGGGAAAAATAAAGAAAAAGAGCAAATATATAAAAGTAAATAAATTATTGTCCTTAAGTTAATTTTGAGAAAACGAGCAATCGTGATTTGAAATGAAGTTTGACCATCTTCCCATACCCTCAAAAAAAAACCCGTGCTACCCACCTTAAGCCAAAGTCTAAAAACCTTTCAATCACCCTAGACAAGGATCAATTCCACATCAAAAATGGTGTATCATTTTTATCAAGTCACTCAGCTCGAAAGAAAGAAAAAGAAAAATCAAAATCAAAAAAGAAAGTGAAATAAAAAAAGAGGATCGAAAAACCACGAAAAAGCAAAAGTGGTACAATTATGAGCTGATACTTCTTGCCATTAAATGCATAAGAGATCCTTGTCTGAAACAAACCCCCAAACATTTCCCTTGTCCTCAATATCCTATCCTTCATAAATCCTTGGCCAAGTCACATCCCTAAACAAGTCCATCCTACCATGAGACACATCAATTACTGTCTCAATAGACCCTCAAACACTCCTTTGAGCCTAACAACCATTTCCTTCATAAATCATCACCCATTAGCCAAGTTACATCACCAGATCATCCGTCCCATCAATCCCCAAACACTACCTTGAGCCCAATTATCATTTCCCTCATAAATCACTAAACATCGGCCACATTCCGATCAATGACAGATTGCTTTTGTTTTCTCAAAGTGTTAATCTTAGGACAAATAAGTTTATTTATTTACAACAAAAAAAATATATCTCAAAAAAAAAACTCAAAAGAAAAGAAAAATCAAAAGGCTTGCACCACAAGATTCATTCAAGTTACAGTTATACTAAAACAATGCCTAGTGATCACCAAGTGTAGTTTTCATCATAGCAAACTCAAGACTATTGTAGTCTGAGAGTCATTCTAAAGATAACCAAAATTTTATACTAGGATCGTCACCTAGATCCTAAAGTGGGGCATCCCTTTCACCATCTATTTGAACTTGGGGAATTTGTCCAGTGTGCAACCCATACCACTCCCAGCCTATACAGTCGCATTTGTCCAACTACAAAAACCCATAACCCTAACTCTGTCACATTTCGCAACCATTTGAAATACCATTCCAAGTGGGGCAATCCTGTCGCTCTTCACTCCACCTTCAAATGGGAAAATTCACCCTACACCCATCTCATCCCCTTGCCATATTCACAGCCAAAAAACCATACTGGGCAATTTCTCAACTCACTATCCTAAATGGTTTCTACTCTAGTCGGGGCAATCTTGTCCTTACCATAATTAGGGAAACATCAAACTCTATGGGTTGAGACAACATCTCCTACTTGCCACCTTTCATTCCAAAGCCAATGCCTTCCCAATTCATCATCTTCTACACCCCTAGCTTGTCACCACTAGACAGGGGCAATTTTCACTCACCGTCATCAAATCTAAATTGGGGTAGTCCCTGCATTCCTTGGTGGGAAAACCTACCTTTCATGACATTGACAAAGACCTGGCCAATCATTCCCTCTTCATATGCCACAAATGTCCACACCCTAGAACCCCAAGTTAATCGACTCATTCATCTATATATACATTGCTATACATCTTTACTAATCAATACTTCAAAGAGAGAGAACACAAGTTGATAATATGATACCGAAAATACACTTGGTTAACTTTGGGGACCCAAATTTCTGGCCATCATGGGCATCATAGTGGAAAAGAAAAAGAAGCGAAGCTTGCAAATATAGTACTTTTTCACATCATTAATGCGTAAATAACAACTTTGAGATTGCGAAATTTGAATCAAATCTAGCCTTTCCAATGAATGATCAATCTCCACCTCTCACATCCAAAGTCTCACATCTCATCATCACAAAAAAAGTGTTTCTACACCCAAATCAATCATTTCATATCATCGCACCATAGCATTTGCATTCAAGCATTTTATCCACATTCGCATTTCATGCATTTATTGTATACCAAAAAGAAGCAAAAACTAAAAACAAAAAGAGAAAAGAATCACCTATTTCATTCATCACATCGCCAAAAATCAATGTTGCATGTATTATTGGCATCAGATATGCATTACATGAATTGACTTCAAGTGTCGATCCCTATATTTTGTTCCTCTAGTATCAGCGCTTTAAGCGTTGATCTCATATCATATCACAGATCACCAGGTTGATCCTTCAGACCCCGAGTGGTCCTTCAGAGCACTACGCTCCTTCAGTGCCCTAAGTGGCCCAGGTCGCAAACGTCGTAGTCGAGCCCGACGGACCTTCCGGACCCGCGTGGTCCTTCGGACTAGTTGTGTCACCCAAGACATGGTGGACGCCCTCTATTGGTCAACATGTCGATTCGGATCTCGATCTTGACCCCGGTCGCTCGAATCTAAAGGCCCTCGCATCGCTTTACTAGTAGTATCAGTAGCTAGTAGCGCTCCTTCAGACCACGATGGTCCTCTATTAAGGCCTAGGCAGCCTTCTAGACCCCGAGTGGTCATTCAGAGCTTTAGTGCTCCTTTAAGGCCCCAAGCGGCCCTTCAGAGCCTTAGTGCTCCTTCAGTCCCGAGTGATCCTTCATTTTGTTCTCGGCTAATGCACCAAGTGTTAACCATCCCCTATTATTCCTTAAACTTTCCGCGCTTCTAAGCGGACAAAATTAGCGTCTATCTTATCTTTATTCCTATTTCTACTACTTAAAGTTCGAGAAATCATCACTTTCTAGTAAAATACTAATAAAGAGGGGCAAAGGTATTATACCCCAATTTTGTCCGTATTCTTTTTCCACTTTAGTCGTTTATTTTATTATTTGTTTCAAGTCGCGCAATTGCGAGAATCATTAAAAAGGTGTCTCATTTACCAACCCAAGTCAATCTCAACCGACTCTCTTCCAAACGCCGTTGTTTAAATTAAGAATGCGCGAATGATCGATCTTTTCGCACATTCTTTAATTGAATTTTCGTATTTGGGCCTAGTTGAACTTAATTGGGTTTATCCGAGTCGTTTCCTTGCAAATGGGTTTATTCGAGTTATTTTCTCGTAATTTGGCTCATCATGCGGACTTCTTTTCTATTTTTATTATTTTGTCCTTATTTTGAGCACATACATATATATAGTCCAAAAATATCAAAAAAAATCTATTTAATTTTATTTACATTTTAAAAAGTGTCTAATTGTCCAAAATGTCCAAAAATAAAAAAAAATGATAATATTAAAAATACAAAGAATATAAAAACGAAAATTAAATAAAGGAGCAAAGATCGTGAATCTCTCGGGTCCGTTTTTGCTCTCCAAGACCGCCAAAGAAGCCCACATTGTCGATTCGCAAAAGCCTACCAAACAAAGAATTAATGCTAAAACCTAATTTCTACCTATAAATAAACGGTTAGCCTAGGGTCTAAAACACACGTAAAACCAAGGCGTAAAACTACCGCTAAAATCACCCAAAAATAGGATTAGAGTTTCACATCGAAACCCTAATCCGCTAAACACCGCCTCCGAGGTTTCTAAGATCTAAAGAAAGAAGGCGTAGCAATCAAGCGATCCACAGCTTAAGGAGAATCAACAAAGAAGCAGAGCCTAATGAAGCTAAACAACTTCATGGACCGAACCAATAAACAACAGTTTCAATTTCAACTCACAAGTCGCTCCAACGGTTGAACCAATGAACGTGGAAAATGATATAGAAAATATCAAGAAAGCTTCTTATCACCCTAAAGGGTAATGTTCTTCTTCCTATATGCTTTGCAATTTCTTTAAGCTTGAAGCTTGGTGTTCTAAATCTAACGTTCTTCTTCTTCATAAGTAAATTTTGTATTAATATGCAAATTTAAGGTTCAAGTTAACTCTTTTGAACGAACAAATGGGAGTCTGACACAAACATAATAAACCTGCAAATTTTTAAAATCAGTGAATCAAATAGATTTCCACACACAGTTGGTCAAGACCACAAATAGAACGGAGACGAATGGCGACTATGGAGGGGAAATCACCTATTAACTGCTCGCCGGAGCTCCGGTCATCTTCTCCGGCGAGAGCTCCGGTGAAGCTTACCCAAAACGGACCAAACCCAGAAAAAAAACACCACAAAACCGACGTCCTTCACCGCACCGTCGTCTTCAAACCGAGCCCTCACCGAAATCGAACACAACACCACCCTCGCCGACGTCACCCCTGCTGTCCTTCCCTCTCTCTCATCGCGAACCCACCTCCATGGAAACCGGCGTAAACCTCGCCGGATTTCCTCCCTCTCTCGCGTGGGAACCGGCGGAATTCTCGCCGGTGGTCTCTCCCTCTCTCTGCGGCGCCGCTGGAAAAGAATGGGAAGGGTTTGGGAAATTAGGGTTCGGTTACAAGCTTAGGGTATGTATTGGGCTTTTTATTTTTTTCATTTTTTAATTATTCAGATTAATATTCACACCCCCTTATTCGCGCGCATCCCTCCCTCACTTAAGCCTGGGCCAGAGATACCGGGCTTCCTTTACACCTCTAATTTAATTATACAACCCTCGCGACTAATAAAACCTCATTTTTACTGCTTTTCATCCTTTTTTTATTTTAATTCTTTTCCAACTCAAACATAAATAATTTTCCTCTCAAGTCAAATAAACGGCTAAGTCGGTTGTACAACCAAGGTTAGTCATTACCTTAGTGGTCAATGAGTCAGATGCTAGTTCGGTAATCCTACAAGAAACTTAATAAAATATAAATAAATTATTTTTCATAAATAGGGGACTAAGTCGGTTGTACAACAAGGTTAGTCAATGTTTCTAGAACTAATGAGTCACATGAGTTCAGGAGTTCTAGAATACCTATTCTAAAATCAACCCATCTCACAACTCCTTTCAAAAATTCAAAAATCATTTTCACAAAGTAGGGGACTAAGTCGGTTGTACAATCGGGTTAGTCGCGGCCCTAGAATCGATGAGAGATGTACAGATTTCAAGGAATCCTAGGACCCCTACACTAAAAACACCAACCCACAAACCTTTTCAGAAGAACTACGTAGCTTTGATTCCTCCATTGCATCTGGAGGTACGTAGGAGCAAGACTCAACCCTTGTCAAGCATTAAAAAACAAAATCTAAATAAGTCATTTTCTTTACAAATAAAAGGGTAACAATTAAATAAATCTTAAATTAATTAGACAATAGGATGTCGTGGGGTGCTAATACCTTCCCCACACATAACGACTCCCGAACCCTAACAACGCCTTATCTTAAAACTTAAAGGGATTTTCCGAATTTGCCCTTAAACTAAAATTTGGTGGCGGCTTCCTAAAGAACCTTCGAAGAATCCTTTCCCGGATTTTTCGGTCGCTACAGGAGGTAAACATTAGAGGATCGAACGAAGGGTCGGCCGAAGTACAAGCAGACGTAGCTCGAGATGTATCAGACATGTCTTGGGTATCGGAAACTCTTCGCTCTCATAGGAGCATCATTACTGTCGGCCACGTTGCTTTGCCCGACCTGCGGAGCCGCCTCGACGACTCGCCGGGCTGGAGGGTGAGAGGTATGAAGGACGGAGAAGACATTGCGACTTACTCTCCCAACTTCAAGTTCACGATGTATCGGCTCGTGTTCGAGAAGATGAACATCACCCCTCCTTTTACTGAATTTCAACGTGACGTCATGCGTCACATCGGGGTCGCCCCTTCTCAACTCCATCCTAACGCATGGGCGTTTCTGAAAACTTTCGAAGTCCTTCTGACTAAGCTGGGTCGGCCGGTGTCGATCATGTCGTTCTTTACTCTCTTTGAGTGGAGCCGCTCAGGAGAAGGCTAACAAGGAGAAGAGGAGCAGTGTCTCCTTTAAGATGCAGAAGACTCATCGCGGCTTCTTCAAAGCATACCAAGAATCCTTGGGAGCGGCCCGAGAAGCCAGTACTTTTGGATCGTTCCTACTGAGGAGGCTGGTAAGGCCGTATCGGAGGTCCAACCGGACGGAATGCTCGGTCCCCCTTACTTCCCCATCATGTGGAACGAGGCTCACTTCGCAGCGGCCCGGGATTACATTTACACCGTCAAGGACTTCGGGCGAGGCCGACTGAATCCTCGGAAATGATCAAGTCGTTAGCGAGCATGATGCGCCTGCACTCCCAAAGGCGACATACCTTGTCGCCCCTTTGTCTTGCTCGAGGGCCGGGAACTGGAGGCCGAAATCGGTTTGCTTTTAAACTTTGCCTCTGCATTTTTACTGTCAAACTTTTCTTCTAACTCATAACTCGTTATTTTGCGTAGAAGGATGGCGGCAAGAACCGGGAGGTGCTCGAGCCGTTTTGAAGCTCGCCCCAATCCCGCGGCCAAAAGAAAAAGCCGGCCGCTCGGCCGCCTCAAGATCGACGCACCGCTCGCGCTAAGCGGATAAGGCTCGACGACTGGAACATGGATTCCGCCAAGGCCGACCTCCCTATTCTCTCTCTTGAGGGTTTAGGACAGTCGAGCTCGAGTGGTTCAGAAAAAGCCGATGGAGGTCTCTGTGGCTTTCTCTCGCTGGGTATAGATAAAATCATGACCGAGTGGGGCCGATCGTCAAGGTACTTTACTTTTTCAATCCGTTATTTCTTTTGTCTTAGATCGACCGACTAATAGCTGGACGATCTCGTTTATGAGGGCTCGCACACGCTAAGGAGGCTTTGACCGAGTGCGCAGTGAAGTACGGCAAGCTTGCCAAGGCCAAGAAAGAAGCTCTTCAAGGCGAGGAGGACCGCCAAACTCGCCAAGAGGAATAAGGAGCTCGGTGGGCAAGTGACGAGTCTCAAGAACGACGTTGAAGCCTTGAGAAGGATAAGGCCAGTCGTCGAGTTCGAGAATGCCGAGTCAAGCGGCGAAGATCCAAATGGTGGCCTGTGCCGCAGTAGGGAGGCAATGGTCGAGCAATTCTACAATGCTCTTGGGCAAAAGCGGGCATTGAATCCGGACTTGAGCATCAATTTTGATGAGAAGATGGTAAATCCCGCCATTACGTCGCGGAGAACAAGATCATGCTGCCTGAGCAAAAAGATGAACATGGAAATGTTGTTCGCCCGGCCACAATCCTCTTCTGAAGCCTCTGAAGCCCGCCTGCGAGCGGTGTTTATCTTGTAATTGTTTAACTTGCCTTCGGGCACAACAATTTTTCCCGCGTGCGATTTTTTCAATTAGTGGGCGCTCGGCCGGCCAAGGCCCCGTGTTTGTAATGACAATTTCTTTTCATTTAATTTGTTTGTTTCCTTGAATCTGATTGTTTCACATCTATTTTTCAAAGCTTACGAACTTTAGACTTAGGTCGCTGTTCGCGTTTGTGTAGTAGTATGAATTTTCGCAATTATAGTGCAAGTATACACATCGTACAAGTAATAAAGTGGATATAAGTAAGAGATCGTTCCCACGAGGATTGGTGTGCTTTCAAAGTTCAAGTTTCAAAACACAAGAGAATCAAGTATCAAATCGGCAATAAGAGTTGGTTTAAAAACTAAAGATGTAAATAGAATAAGTAAACAAATGTTGGTTGTGATTATGGATGAGAGATGAGTTGAGTTGTTGTATGCAGATAAATCCTTCCTAGCCAGACGTTATAACGTTTTAAACGTTATGACGTTCAAATGCTATTCTGCAGAGACGTGGCCACGCCCGAACGTCGTTGTAAAAGAGCTATGCTTTTCAAAGACAAAACGCCGAGTTTCAAGTACAAGAAATCCTATGTCTAGGTTCTAAATAGGCTCACTCGTATTTTAAGTATCCACAAAGAATGTTCTATGAATTATTATCCATTCTATGTCTAGACTTAGATAAAGATGCCTAAATGTCTTTAGTGCATTGTTCATTCATATAAATCTTTGATTTCTTTCCATAGACCATGTCCTGCACTCTATGAATCTACCCATTTTAAGAGGCCAACCTCAAAACAAGTTTGGAAATATTATTACACAAAGATTTAAAAACAGTAACGCCAATACTTCATAGCATTAACTAGAAATTCATTAATAGCAAAACAACAACTCAACTACAAAGTGTTTAGCTCATGCCGAGCATCATTACAGAATGAAAAGGATGTGAAATCCTAATACCATACATAACAGTAAAAGAACTCAAGTGCAAAAGATACACCCAAATAACTTCTTAGCATGTACGCGTGATATAGACGTTACAACGCCCGAGCTTTACAAAATGCGAGAAAATGAAAACTAAGTTCAGACAAGCTAAATATAAAGTCTGTTTCCGGATCTTCTTTACAAAACTAGTTCTCGAATTTAAATGGAGAGATGGTGAGGAGATGAAGATGAAGTGATGATTCAAGTTGGTGGAAGGGATGATGCTTGAGAGAGAATGAAATGAGCTTTAAATAGCCTCCTTGCTTACGCGTGCTGATGTCACTTGCCCACCTACCATATCTGTTTCTTCTATTTTTCCTGACACTGTTCAGAGCTACAGTGCTCTTGTGCGTCAGCTTATGGGGAACAGAAAATCTTCTGACTTTTATATCTTTGACTCATCATTGCTTAGCGCGCCAAAATGAAGATCTTTTCACCCTTTCTCTGCTACACTTTAGTAGACGTGGTGAGGGACGTGGTAACGTTCGGCACTAATTTCTTGCACAAGCACAAAAAGCATCAAAACGCTCTCAAGGGCACCACTTGGTGCCTAAATGCACAGATTTATCACTTCATCTTATTTATTTACCAAAGACTCAGAAATTACATAAAACTAGTTAAATAACCTTTGTATTGCTAGAGAACTTGCATGGCTTATTCTTTGAATGAGTATCAATAACTCATATAAATATGAGTTATCACACCCCCAAACTTAAGCCATTGCTTGTCCTCAAGCAATCAAGATAACAACAAAACAAAACATGAAATCAACTACACTAGCAAAGTTATGCTCTTACTAAATCAATAGATCAAAAATTCATTCTCAAGGGGCTAATTCCTCACACACTCACACACCACTTGCATGATTAAATTCCAGATTCATTAAAGCTCAAAGTGAGTGTGTGATCTCTGCATTTAAATCTTCCTCTAGCTAGTTCAGAAACAGTTTTGGCCTATGAAAGAGTGGCTTCTCAAATGGTGACAGTAAAACATTTTTTCAAAACAAAGAATATGCTAACATTTTCACATAAGAAATGGGAGTTCATTTGAAGCTTGACAAAGGGTCTTAATTGGGTGCTAGGACTAGGTTAGTGCAACTAATTTATTGACTCACACACGCAAAAAAAAAAGGAACTGTAACCCCCTCCTTTCTGAGCAACTCTCTTTATTTTGCTCCATTTTGGAGTTTTTTTTTTTTTTCATTTAAGGAGTGCTCAGCATTTGTTTCAGGGTATTACAGAGATTACATGTGGATTTTCCACTTATTTGTATCAACACACTCTTTTTGGTATTTTTGGGAATAGACGTTACAACGTTTATAGGTGAGACGTTGCAACGTTGCAACGTCTGAGCACACAATACTACACACACGGCAGACGTTATAACGTTACGGGTAGACGTTACAACGTTGCACTCACGCTACACCTACACTTAACCATCCTATAGTCTTTGCACCCAGCCTTAGTACAACTTGATTTACCCCCAAACTTAGCTTCTACTGCTATTCTAGGTTTTTAATCAAGTTTTATTTTCACCAAAGTTCACCAAAACTAGCTTCAGCACAAAATATTCCCTAGCTAACTAGATTCCTTCTTTAAACAGAGTTTGTGTAGGAGCAACAATCAATTCTTTACATCTAATCATGCATAGGTTACTCACACACATGTTTTCACTAACTTTAGCCCAAAGAGAATTATTTTCATGCTTGACAGAGTAAGAACAAAAGCTACTTTTGCATTTGATTTTATGTACAATCACAAACAGAGATTTAAAACATTGAGATCCCCCACACTTTAAAGATGAGCAGTGTCCTCACTGCTCACAGATAAACAGCATTTTTTTTTATTTTTTAGGGGGGTTTCTCACACTGAACAGAAAAGAAAAACTACTAAAATTATCATTAAAACTAAAAAAAAAAAAAAATCAAAACTACAACTATTATTGAAATTAATGGGGGACTTACTTGTTTGATGCACCAGACCTAAGCCTTCCGCTTTGTCTGGTGGGTACTGCTGCCTGCCCTTCTCCTTTCTTCTTCTCCTTTTTCTTTGCCTTGACCTTCACTCCTCCTTGCTCAGTGGTGGTGGTTGTTGTTGTTTCATCAGATTCTTTCTCTTTTGTACTTGCTCCAACACTTCCACCAAAGAAGCGCTGAGGCTTCAGCAATCCTCTTTTAGCTTCCTCCCACATCCTCATTGCTAACTCAAGCAGGTTGACTTGCATTGGCTCATTGGGTATCACCGGGCTTTTTCCACCTCGGCTCTTAGACGTCGCCACGCCCGATGATGATACTCCGCCCAAAGAATCGCACTCGGGCTTGCTTCAACAAGTGTTCTCGCTGGGCCAGGTGGCCTCCTCCATTGCTTTCGTCTGTCGACTTTCTCCATGGCAGCTACTCTTTCATTAGCGACTTGCATTTCGCAAGCTTTGTGCGCACCTCTTTTCGCAGACGTTGCAACGCCTCGCAGCGCTTCTTCAAAGAATAGCAGGGAGGGCTTTTCAGAAACACTAGTGGCTACAAATGCAAAGACTAGTAGCGTGAGCAGCTTCCCCGCAAAGACTTTGGGTCTTTCTTATCAGGAAGCTTCTACGCCGAGTGTGTGTGGTGGTCGCAAAACTTCCTCTTTTCTCCACTCCCTTGAGCTTGATTTGACTCAAAGCCTATCTCGTTGTCTCTTCTTCCTTCCAAATGGATTGTATGCAAGCGCATTTTTACTCTGGTTTTCTTGGGTGGGGAAATGGGTTGTGGATCGTGGGTTGCTTTCAGATTTGTTGGCTCGGACGCCACCACGCCCGGCTCTGTGTTTTCTGGGGTGATGGTTGCTTTTCCGGTTCGGAGTTGGGGTGAGGGTGGTTTTGTTGGTTGGTCTTGAGCTTTGGATTGTGGGGTATTTGGGGTGTTTTGGTTATGGGTGGAGGGTTCTTTTGGTGAAGGGGGTGGTTGTGTGGTTTGTGGGGATTGTGCTTTGGGGCTAGGTGTTTTGGATTTTTCTTGGTCGCTCTTTGTTTGTTGGATTGGTTGGGGACTCACTTACGCCTTCTCACTCACCGAACTCCCTTTTTCTTCGTGGCTCTCTTCCTCTTCTTCCTCACTAATTATTTCCATACTTACTTTCTTGGATTCCTCTCGCATCACATTCGGAAATATCATCTAAATCATCGAATTAAAATCTTCTTCACTACTTACCTTCTTTTGCTTCTTTCTTTGGCTCGCTCTTTGGT
Source organism: Oxytropis ochrocephala (assembly GCA_020916435.1). Taxonomy (NCBI): domain Eukaryota; kingdom Viridiplantae; phylum Streptophyta; class Magnoliopsida; order Fabales; family Fabaceae; genus Oxytropis; species Oxytropis ochrocephala. Next base: position 21,370,241 of record CM037093.1, read on the forward strand.
GGGCTTCTTGCTCGCTTTGCTCTTTCCTTCTTCACACTCTTCTTTGGATTGTAGATGGGGGCACTTCATCATCTTCTTCTTCTAGCATCCAATCTGCAATGCGTGCTCTTCAATTGCTTTCTTTCCCTTAGACACTGGGCAAATACCTTCTTTTGCCACTCAAATTGCTCCTCGATAAATTTGGCGAGGAATTTCGCTTTTTCCTCCGGACGTTGTAACGCCCGAGCATCAACAGTAACTAGCAAAGACCGCATCTTCACTCTAGGCTTAAATTTTGTTGAAAAAGGGCCTTGGGTCGCTCCCTAAGTTCGGGATGCTTCAATCTCCACTCCGCTCCATGCACAACCGCTTATCATGCACGGAAATACAAATAGCCGCCCTTCCTGTTCTTCCACTTGTTGAGCTCACGATTGATCGCCTTCCCAACCTCCACTTTGTCTCTTGACATGATTGCATCGACATTATCAACCTCTCTTTATCTACCCGGGATGTATGAGAGGTGGGAATTAAGTAAAGGATGCCTTATGAAATGAAACCAAGTGTTGGCTTCATCACAAAGGTACCTCTTCATGATTTTGAATTCACTACCGTGCTCTCCACTCCTTTCCCAAACAAAGACCTTCAATACATATCCTATCCTTGATAGCATCCATCTCAACCTGCACCATAGTTCTTTTGCTTGGTTTCCAAAGCTTTCCGTAATACCCCAGCCCAAAGTAATCATTGATGACTCTCACTCCAAACTTCACTTCCTCCCCTCGCACCTTAGACACAATGGATGGCTCTCCTTCAGCCCTCCACGATTCCCTTGTAGAAATCATGAACCGAGTAGCAATATACTCTTTTTCTCGTGCATAACAAATTTTTGCCATCCCAACGCCGCGACGGCCAGTAGAAAGTCCGGATTGGGGTTTTTTGATCAAACCCCTCTCGTGAAGTAGGGCTTTCTTTTGGATGGGTGGGTGTTTCGGGAATGGGGTCTGAAGATGCGCTGTGTCGGCATGCTTGCCTTTCCTGCAGGATTTGGTGGGTGATTGTTTCATTTTAGTCATGGTGTTTGTGCAGTAAATTGTTTGGAAAGAAAAAAGGGGATTTTTGGGTTTTAGGTTTTTAGAGAAAGAGAAGGGAGATTTCTGGGTTCAGAGAGAAAGAAATTAGAAAGAGATTTCAGGAGGTGGAATGGTGGTGAGTGGTTAGATTTTTATGGGGAAGAGGTTATGGGGAGTTGAGAAATGGAAGAGTGGAGTAATGGAGAAAGTAACCGCTGATTAGACATGTTAAGTGAGGGGATGACGCCGTGGTCGGGCTACCACGCTCATGGTTCGCAGGAAATCATTTCGCCACGCCATCATTTACGCCTTTGACTTCATTTAAATCGCTTGATCGCCGTGCACGTGCTCCACGCCTAATGCTTTTCGAGACGTTATGACGCCTACCCTCTTATTCCTGCAACATAAAAATTAAAAACAAAGAAAAATTAAAAATCCTTGGGTTGCCTCCCAAGAGCGCTTGCTTTAAGAGTCTTCAGCCAGACTTTTGTTTCTTTCATTCAAGAATTGTTGAAGGACATTTGGATCTTGTCCCTCTCTACATGCTCTCCATGATATGGTTTCACACGTTGGCTATTAACTTTGAACATGGTGTTTGTCTTTTCATCGAATAAATCCACAAACACCATGAGGATAGATCTTCATTAGTTTGAATGGACTCGACCACCTTGACTTCAACTTTCCCGAAACAACTTAAGCCTTGAATTGAATAGCAACACCGTTGTCCTTTTCGCTAGCTCTCTCCTTTGGATTCTTTGATCGTGCCACTTCTTGGTCTTTTCTTTATACATTCTTCGAGCTCTCATAGGCATGGTGTCTAAACTCTTCTAGCTCATTCAATTGTAACAATCTTGCCCCACCAAAGCCTTTACATGATTCAAATTTATTTGTTTTATTGCCCAATAAGCCTTGTGTTGGAGCTCAATTGGTAGGTGACAAGCCTTACCATAAACTAGCTTGTAAGGAGACATGCCCAATGGTGTTTTGTATGTCGCTCAGAGGCCCAAAGTGCATCATCCAAGTGTAATGACCACTCCTTCTCGTTGGGACCAACCATCTTCTCTAGTATTCTTTTAATCTCCCCGTTGGATATTTCGCCGCCACTGGCTCAGGTGATAAGTCAGAGCAATTTCGTGTTTTACTCCATATTTAGCCAAGAGGTTCTCAATTAACTTATTGCAAAAATGAGAGCCTTCATCACCGATTATGGCTCTTGGAGTACCAAATCTTGTGAATATATTCTTTTCAGAACTTGCTAATGTGATTTGGCTTCATTGTTTGGTAATGCCACCGCTTCAACCCACTTTGACACGTAATCCACAAAACTACGAGAATGTAGAGATTTCCATGAGACATAGGAAATGGTCCCATGAAGTCCATTCCCATACATCAAACAATTCAACTTCCGTAATGTTTGTGAGTGGCATCTCTTGCTTGCTTGATATGTTTTCTGTTCTTTGGCACTTGTCACATCTCCTAACCACTCATGTGCATCTTTGAATAAAGTTGGCCAATAGTAGCCTCGATTGTAGAACCTTTGTGCTGTTGCTCGTACCTCCAAAATGTCCACCATAAGGTGCCAATGACATTGTTGCAAAAAGACATGGAGTTGTTCTTCCTCGCCTAAACACCTTCTTAGTAATCGATCCGGGGCACATTTTGTACAAGTATGGCTCATCCCGTAAATATTGCTTTGTAATGTGGAAGAATCTCTCTTTTGTTGGTGGTTGAGTCCTACGGGCACAATCTTGCTAACAAGGAAGTTAACTATGTCAAGATACCATGGTGCAAGAGTATCGCGACGTTATGACGCTTTTGACGAAAATGTCATGGACGTGGTAACGCCTTCAACTATCGAGGCAACCGATAATAGTCTCTCATCAGAAATTTTTCTTTTATCTCTTCTTCAATTGCACTGCATCAACATTCTCAAGCCTAGAAAGATGATCAAGAACTTGGTTCTCCACCCCCTTTTTGTCACTTAATTTCCAAGTCAAATTCTTGGAGGAGGAGAACCCATCTAATAAGTCTTGGCTTTGCATCTTTTTAGAAATTAAGTACTTAATGGGTGAATGATCGCTGAAAACAATAACTTTTGCACCCACTAAGTAAGATCTAAACTTATCAAATGCAAATACCACAAACCCAAAAGTTCTTTTTCATCCACAAAGATAATTCAATTGGGCATCATCTAAGGTTTTATCGGCATAATAAATAGAATGAAAACTTTTCCATACCTTTGCCCCAATACAAACTCCTATAGCATAATCATCGGCATCACACATCAACTCAAATGGCTTGGACCAACTGGAGTGACTATTATCGAGTCGGCATTACTGCGCGATCTTCGGCTTGTTGAAAGCTTCATGACACCGCTCATCAAAATTGAAGACGTTGTCACGTTGCAACAATGCATACAAGGGTTTTGAAATCTTTGAGAAATCCTTGATGAATCTTTAAAACCCCGCATGTCCTAAGAAACTTCGACTCCTTTGATAGTTGTGGGTGGAGGTAGCTTGTCAATAACATCAATTTTTGCTCTGTCCACCTCTAAACCTTTCTTTGATATTCGTGTCCCAATACTATTCCTTCTTGTACCATGAAATGGCATTTTTCCCAATTGAGCACTAGATTGGTTTCTTCACACCTTATCGTAACTCCTTCCAAATTATCCAAGCATGCCTTGTATGAATCTCCATAGATCGAGAAATCGCCCATAAAACTTCCATGGAGTTCTCAATGAAATCAGAAAACAAGGCCATCATGCACCTCGAAATGTTGCAGAGCATTACACACCCCAAATGGCATCCTTTCAAAGCAAAGGTACCATAGGGACAAGTGAATGTTGTCTTCTCTTGATCTTCGTGTGCTATGGCTATCCGTTGTAACTCGAATAACCATCAAGGAAACAAGAGAAATCTTTCCCTCGCGAGCCTCGTCTAGCATTTGATCAATGAATGGAAGAGGAAGTGATCCTTCTTAGTTGCCTTGTTTAGCTTTTCGTAATCCATGCATATCCTCCACTGCATCGTCCTTGTTGGAATTAGCTCATTTTTGTCATTTGTTACCATCAGAACTCCTCCTTTTTGGGCACACACTTGTATTGGGCTTACCCAGAGCTATCACTAATAGGGTAGATGATTCCCGCATCCAACCACTGATGATTTCTTTCTTTACCACCTCCTTCATTATGGGGTTCAATCTCCTCTGCCCTTCAATGCTATTCTTGGCATTCTCCTCCAGAACAATTATGTGCATGCAAATTGTGGGACTGATGCCTTTGATGTCTGCCATTTGCCAACCAATTGCCTTTTTATGTCTCTTCAGGGTAGTAATGAGATCATTTTCCTGCTCTTGAGTGAGCTTGGAAGAAATGATCACTGGCAAGGAATCATTTTCCCCTAAAAAGACATACTTTAAGTGATCAGGTAACACCTTTAGCTCCAAGGTGGGTGGTTCTTTGATGGAAGGCACATTCTTCTTCAGATTTGACTCCTCTTGCCCTAAAGATTCATACCTCTTTGTCCAAGACTTTGGTGCAGGGGGCTCAGATGTGGCCACGTCTTCAACAGACGTTACAACGTCTAGAGGAACAACTTCTTCTGCTAACAACTCTTGTATTTCATTATTCCCCAGAAGCTTCTCCAGATGATTATTGTCTTTGTTGAACTGCTTTTGGACCATATGATCAATGGCAACCACATAAGAACACTCCTGTATTTGGTTCGATACTGAGCGCATCGAGGACGTTGAACTTGACTTCTTGGTCATTGACTCTCATGATTAATTCTCCTTCTCGCACATCAATGATTGTCCTTCCAAAGAGCTAAGAATGGTCTCCCTGAATGATGGGAACTTCTTTATCCGAATCAAAATCCAAAATAACAAAATCCATGGAAACACAAACTTGTCAACTTTAATCAAAACATCTTCTAATATGCCTTCGTGATAAACTCGCTTTTATCACCAAAGTTAAGCTTAAAGAAGTAGGCCCGCGCAGTTCCTATACCAAGTTTGTCATAAATGGACTTGGGCATCAAGTTGATACTTGCTCCCAAGTCACATAAAGCTTTGCCAATGTAAAAATCTCCAATGGAGCATGGTATAGTAAACCGCCAGATCCTTGAGTTTTCTAGGAAGCTTATTTTGCATGATTAAACCGCATTCTCGTTAGAGCAACAGCTTTCAAATTCTCCTAGCCTTCTTCTTTTGGTGATGATGTCTTTTAAGAACTTGGCATAGTTTGGCATCTGGCTGTAATGCCTCCACCAAAGGAAGGTTGATGTGTAAACTGTTTTAGTATCTCCAGAACTTCTCAATTGCTTTTCTTCATGAGCTTTCTTCAATCTTTGAGGTATGGTGGTGGTGGATACTCGTGTACAATTGCGGGTACGCTTTTAATTCTGGTTCAAAGTTAGACGTCAGAACGCCCGGGTTGGACATCACAATGTCCGGAGTATCTTTCACACCACTGAGCTTGCCTCTTTCCCTTTCTTTTCTCTCGATACTTCTTTTGCTTATCCCCGCACTTCTTCATTCACAAGTATAGGTGGTTCGTGATATTCAGCACTCACTTCTTAAAGAAATTGCATTTTACTGTCCATTTACCCCATTATTACCATTGGGGTGGATGATGATGGTGTTCTGTTGTAGAAGGAAGAGTTCCATTCTCGCTTTGAGTGAGAGGAAAGCTATCTGGGTCCAATCGATTTTCCAGAGTTTTGATTGAAGACTCATGAGTTTGCAAAGTTGTCTTACAATCACTTATGAAGCTCTTCATCATGGCCTCCAAATTGCTATTGTTGTTACTCGCACATACCGCCTCGTTGTTGTTGAGGAGGAAATCTCGAGGTATGGCAGAGCAAGTGATTGTTGGCATTCAATGCATTGTTGTTTCTCCAATGAAATTTGGATGATTTCTCCAGTTGAATTGTAGGAGTTGGAATAGGGACCATTTCCTTTGTTTTGAGATACAAAGTTTACAGATTGAGGGTTGTAGGGACATTCCTCATACACATGCCCTTCTTCACAATAAACACAAACTACTCCACCGTAATGGGTAGGTTCAATCGGCCGCAGTGATCGCTTCTCGACGTGGCCACGTTTGGAGTACTCAAAGTTTTGATCATGTTGGTTAGGGTAGCCACTGAGCGCAGAAAAGAGCAAAGAACTTCACTTATCTCATGAACACCGCCTTCTCCCCAGGAGTAAATCTATCGATGGCCAATGAGAGTTGTGGGTGGCTATGTCATCAATGAGCTTGCATGCCTCGTAAAAGGACATGTTCTGTAATGACACCACCGATGAAGCGTCAAGTATCAACCTTGTTGGCCGATCTAAACCATTATAGAAAGTCTCCATTTGGATTACCACCTGGAATGCCATGGTGAGGACACATTCTTAGTAATTCCTTCCATCTTTCCCAAGCTTGAATAATGATTCCCCTTCCCTTTGTTTGAAGGAAGTGATATCATTTCTCGCCTTAGCATTTTGTTGGGAGGAAAGTATTTGGCAAGGAACTTTTCTCGCTAGCTCATCCCATGTGTGAATAGAATTTGGCTCAAGGAGTTTAACCAATTTTTAGCCTTATCCTTGAGTGAGTATGGGAAGAGCTTCAATCTAAAGGCATCCTCTGAAACCTGTGGATGACAAAGTTCTCGCACACATCCGTGAATTGTCTCGGTGAGAATATGGATCTTCGAGGAAACCTCCAAATTGGCTGCAGTTTGCAAAGATTTGGAACATCATTGGCTTGAACTCAAAGTGACCAGTATGTAGGGTTGGTCTTGCAATGCCTGTTTGTAGATGAGCAGGTGGTTGAGCACAAAGATAATCACGCATAGGCCCGCCCCCGTCATTGACCATATCTTGTGGTCCCGCATTGATGAGTTCACGCTTTGGTAGAGTTCATCATCAACAACTATTGTCTCTCAGATGTGTCTCGTGGTCCTCGACCATGTCCTCTACCTCCTCTTGGTGTATGTCCACCCTCTAGAACCGGTGTTATGCTCAGACATGATTGGGTGTTGTTCTTGTTGTTGTTGCCTTCTTCTCAGCCTTTGTTGTCTCCTTAGTTGTCTGAAAGTTCTTTCAGGTTCTGGATCAAACTCAGGTTCAGATTCACTCCTTGGTTCAGTTGAACTAGAGCTTGAGTTGGAACTAAGCATACGTTGTAACGTCTACTGCTCAAACACGTAAACAAAGAAACAACACAAGAAAATCCTTTCAACTTGTGTTTTAATACTTTTGAACAATAAAAGTTTTACAATCCGTTAACGGCGCCAAAAAACTTGTTCGCGTTTGTGTAGTAGTATGAATTTTCGCAATTATAGTGCAAGTATACACATCGTACAAGTAATAAAGTGGATATAAGTAAGAGATCGTTCCCACGAGGATTGGTGTGCTTTCAAAGTTCAAGTTTCAAAACACAAGAGAATCAAGTATCAAATCGGCAATAAGAGTTGGTTTAAAAACTAAAGATGTAAATAGAATAAGTAAACAAATGTTGGTTGTGATTATGGATGAGAGATGAGTTGAGTTGTTGTATGCAGATAAATCCTTCCTAGCCAGACGTTATAACGTTTTAAACGTTATGACGTTCAAATGCTATTCTGTAGAGACGTGGCCACGTCAACGTCACAGTAAAAAGAGCTATGCTTTTCAAAGACAAAACGCCGAGTTTCAAGTACAAGAAATCCTATGTCTAGGTTCTAAATAGGCCCACTCCTGTATTTTAAGTATCCACAGCAATGTTCTATGAATTATTATCCATTCTATGTCTAGACTTAGATAAAGATGCCTAAATGTCTTTAGTGCATTGTTCATTCATATAAATCTTTGATTTCTTTCCATAGACCATGTCTGCTGTACTCTATGAATCTACCCATTTTAAGAGGCCAACCTCAAAACAAGTTTGGAAATATTATTACACAAAGATTTAAAACAGGCAACGCCAATACTTCATAGCATTAACTAGAAATTCATTAATAGCAAAACAACAACTCAACTACAAAGTGTTTAGCTCATGCTGAGCATCATTACAGAATGAAAAGGATGTGAAATCCTAATACCATACATATGTGAAAAAGAACTCAAGTGCAAAAGATACACCCAAATAACTTCTTAGCATGTACGCTGTATAGACGTTACAACGTCTGAGCTTTACAAAATGCAGAAAATGAAAACTAAGTTCAGACAAGCTAAATATAGAAGTCTGTTTCCAGATCTTCTTTACAAAACTAGTTCTGAATTTAAATGGAGAGATGGTGAGGAGATGAAGATGAAGTGATTCTGAAGTTGGTGGAAGGGATGATGCTTGAGAGAGAGCTGAGCTGAGCTTTAAATAGCCTCCTTGCTTACGCGTGCTGATGTCACTTGCCCACCTACCATATCTGCTTTCTTCTATTTTCCCGACAATCGCTCAGAGCTACTCTGATTGCTTGTGCGGCGTCAGCTTATGGGGAACAGAAAATCTTCTGACTTTTATATCTTTGACTCATCATTGCTTAGCGCGCCAAAATGAAGATCTTTTCACCCTTTCTCTGCTACACTTTAGTAGACGTGGTGAGGGACGTGGTAACGTTCGGCACTAATTTCTTGCACAAGCACAAAAAGCATCAAAACGCTCTCATGGCACCACTTGGTGCCTAAATGCATGATTTATCACTTCATCTTATTTATTTACCAAAGACTCAGAAATTACATAAAACTAGTTAAATAACCTTTGTATTGCTAGAGAACTTGCATGACTTATTCTTTGAATGAGTATCAATAACTCATATAAATATGAGTTATCAGTCGCTCGGCGTTTCTTATCCGATAAACGGTGCCCACTCGGCGACACTTGATTGGGCCATTCCGATGGCATTCGATTGGGTCAACTTGGTGACCTTCTTTTGGGCCAACTCGGTGGCGTTTAATACGGGTCGTTTCGACGGCCTGACGTTTGTGGGTTATTACTTAACCCTTGGGCCATTTCGATGGCACTCGTTTGAGCCATTTGATGGCACCGGTTGGGATCATTTCGATGATCTCTCGAGGTAGTCGCTTCGACGGACTATATGCGATGGGTTATAACTTAACCCTTGGGCCATTTTCGATGGCGCTCGTTCGAGTCAACTCGGTGACCGTTGTTTGTGCCGTCTCGGCGGCACACGCTACAGATCGTCTCGGCGGCACACGCTACAGGTCGGCCTCGACCGACGTAAGACACCTTAACAATGGAGAGGAGAATCCTCTTCTGTACAACTTTCCTTCTATTACGAATACTTGGTCGCTCGAGCTCGACCAACTTAGCTTGCTTCGGATCGCTCGGTTCTTTTCCTTCAACAATGTATCTCGGGATGCGGCGATTCAATCGAATCCGTGTTGACACACGTAAGCGCCAACGATCGACTTGGCTTGGTTGAAACGCTCACGGCCGGTTTAAGCGTCTCTCGAATCGGATTTGCGTGATTTCCGAAGTCTTGGTACTTGCCCCTTCGATAGTATATCTGCTTCGAACATTTTCGGTCCGAGGCACGTGAGTCTTCCGGCCCGGCCGAATCGCTGAGAAGCTCTCTTACTCGCTAGGTAATTCTTCAAAGACGTCGTCCTTAGCATCATATAGTTCTTTGATCTGCGAGACAACAAGCAAGGAGTCCGATCGAAGTTCAACGATGGCCGACATTGAAGTCCTCGCGAGCATGCAGCGGCCTATGCACGCTCATATTCGCCCGATTGTTCGATGTATGGAAAGCGAAAGTCGAGAGACACCTCCACGCCGTGCGCTTTAATTTTCTAGTATTAGGCCGGCTCCACTTCCTTTGCTATTAGACGACCCATCTACGTGCAAGATCCGTGTCGTTTCACCTTGATCTTCCGGGGTAGGAGTCATTTCGGCTATAAAGTCGCCAACACCGCGCTTTTGCGGCCGATCCGATTCAAATTTAATGCCAAACTCACCGAGCTCCACCGCCCACTTTATCATTCGCCCCGCCAGTCCGCCGATGAAGGACTTGCTCGATTGGTCGATCGGTCCTTACCACACGACTGGTGGGCCACAAAGTAGGGTCTCAACCTTCGAGCAAAGAATCGAGTGCAAGAGCAAACTTCTATTTTCTCGTATCTCACTCGGCCCGCTGCAAAGACTTTTTACTAATAAAGTAGACAGGATTTTGTTTCAGATCGCATTCTCTCGACCAACACGGCGCTCGTAACTTCTTCCGTGATAGCCAAGTACTGTGCACTGGCGTCTCGCCCGGCAATGCGCTTAGTCATAATTGGCGGATTGGTCGAGCTTGCTTCAATTCGCCCAATGCACGCCGGCATTGGTCGGTCCATTCAAAATCCACCTCTTTCTTGGCCAGCCTAAAGCGAGTGGAAGCGACTTGCGGAGCCGCTTTGGGAATGAACTCGGATAGGCAAGCTACCATGCCGTTCATTTGTTGTATTTCTTTTTAGTTGAGAGGGCGGCCTCATATCGGCGCATCGCCTGCATTTCTCGTGGTTTGCTTATCCTCTTCGGTTAGGTGGAAGCCCAAAAATCTGCCGGCCTCACCCCAAAGGTACACTTCTCGTGATTCGATCACCGAGTGAGTTCTTCCTAGCTTCTTCAAATATTTCCCGAGGTCGCCACATGATTTGGGTCGATCCACGCTTTTGATGATCATGTCGCCCAAGTACACCTCGAGATTCGACCGACCGCGCCTCTTGAAAATTTTGTTCATCATCCATTTGGTAGGTCGCTCAGCCGTTCTTCAGCCGAAAGGCATCACCTTATCTATGAAAATTTCCCGATCCGTCATGAAGGCCGTCTTGTGTCGATCGGGGATACATCGTGATCCGATTGTATCTCGAGTAAGCGCCCAAAAGGACAATAGTTTGTAGGCGAGGCCCCATCGACTACTTTGTCAATGTTGGGCGCGGGAAGGCATCCTTCGGGCATGCCTTATTCGGATCGGTGTAGTCTACACACATCCTCCACTTGCCATTCTTCTTTTTGACCAACACGACATTGGATAGCCGTGTCGTGTACTTGATCTCTTCTATGAAATTGGCCTTTATGAGGTCCTCAGCGGCCTTTTGCAATGGCGAGATTTTTCCTCGTTCGAGCACGTCTTCTTTGAGCGACCGCTTAACCCCTTCATCGATCGAAAGTTGATGGCGACACTACTTCGATAGGAATGCGGGCATGTTCGATGCCCGCCATGCGAACAGTCAAGATAGTCTCTCAAACATTGCACAAGGTCTTGCTTCACTTGCTCTGGTAGGTCGCTACCGAGCTTAACTATCTTTGTTGGGTCGTCTCCCAACTGCACATCTATTAGCTCTCCATGAGGCTCTGGCCTTTTCAACCTGTTTTTCAGCTCTCGCCAAGTCATCATCGTTATCCTCTGGGTCATTATGCCCGGATCATACCGAGCATCCAGATCAGTGACATTGACTTGATGGCCTTCGCCGGTTGCTTGAACATTTGGGGCAAGGTCTACCTCATCGCAAATTTGTTGATATAGATCGTGGCACCGTCGCCGCTTTCTAGGCGGCCGCCGTGGTAACTACCGTCGCCTTTTCTTGTAGAATTTCATCTTGGATGCATCGTTGACGCCACGGCCTCTAGCTTGCCCAAGGCCTACCACCGATGATACATCGATAACATGATTTGAGGGGGAGTACGAGGAACGCCGTGCGGACCGCCCCGCATGCAAAGTGCTATCCCGGTGTCGCCACCAAATGTGACCATGAGTTCGATTGTTCCCACCCGGGTAGGTGATCGCTCCATTGAAGCCCGTTAGGGAGTAGCTCGGCACGGGAATTATCTCGCTCCGATCGACCTTGATCTTGTCAATCAAGCCTTCAAACATGATGTCGGCCGAGCTACCCGGGTCGCACTGTAATTCTTTGAACTTCGTATTGGCCATAATCGCCACGATTACCAATGGAATATAACTGTTTGGCTCGCCATCGTGCGGTCGCTATCTCCAAACGAGATGGGGGTCTGTTTGAGACCAGGGTGGGATCGTTGATGTTGAACCGACCATCGTGAGCTCGCCCCACTTTCTTTTGGTGGCTTTATTTGATTCTCTACGGCCCAACGGGTTGCCACCGTGAATGACCATAGCAACGTTGCGACCTGCGGATCGTGGGGCTTTCGATCTTCGAGCCGGTCTTTGTCTTGGACGCTTGAAACAACTAGAGCGCCTTTCCTCCGTCGGGATCGGTTTCTTTCTCGCTTCTCGAGGTCGGTCGCCTTCCTCCGACCTCACATACTTTCCCAACTTGCCTTTCTCGAATGAGCTCTTCAATATCATCTCGAGGCCATACGATCGTTAGTATCATGACCCTTGCTCTTGTGGTAACGAGCAAAGATCTTTTAGTCGGCCGTGCCCCCTTCTTGAGCACGAGTGGATCGGGCCGCTTTACTCCCACAAATTCATTATTTTGGCACTCGCTATAGATCGCGCAATAGAGGTGTTTAGCCGAGTCGCGATGATCGAACTTCTTATCTCGAAAGTCGACCGATTGTCGCGGCGACCTTCATGCCCTTTGGTGGGCTTTATCATTTTTTCTTCTTTAGGTCGTGCGGACGGCCTTTCTTGCCGCGAGTTTCTTCATACGCCATGTGAACGTTAGCCTCGTTTAAAGTAGCCGAGATCTTGGTAATGATTCAATGTAAACTCTTCGACGAACCGGTGGTCCCGGTCGAATACCACGCTCGGATATTTCAACTTGTCCTTGTCTCGACAAATCACGCAACGCACTCGCCTCCGTGTTAAACCGGTCGATATATTGTCTCGTCGCCTCGTTGTCATACTCTCGAACAATGTAATCCGGTATTCTTCATACCGATATTGGCAAAGTGGTTGGCGGTGTAGTGAGATAAAAAGATTCTCGATCGATCGTCCCACGAGGAGATGGAATTGGGTCGCAGGACTCCCACCATTCCAATGCACGGCCGTCCAACGATTGGGAAACAAACACGCATTTCATGGTCGGTCCCAATTCCCTATAACAACGATAATTATTGAAGTAACGGAGATGTTTGTGCGGATCCCCTAAATCAAACTTGTTGAGAGTGGCGGCTTGCGTAGATCCTCGGAATTTTGTAACGTCGATCTCCACGGAGAACGGGCGTGCTCGCTCGAATGACGTTCGACCCAAAGCGGTTGCATTGCGAGGCATGCCTCGTGCCGGCATTCCATAAAATCCTCCGAGGCCGGTTGGTGGGAGCCGAGGAGGCCTTCCGGTCGCCGCTTTGGCCTCTCCTTGGCCGATGCGAAAACGCCCACGATTCTTCCATCTCTGTAATCTTCCGGCTCTTCTCGAGAATCCCAAGATTCGCTTCTCGACCGACGTGACCCGGACGACTCATTGGAGGAGTACCTCGTGGGTGAGCGGCCGGTGTCAGGACGGTAGCTAGAATCTTCATAATCATAGGAGATCGAACGGCGTCTACGCTCGTTCTCGCAGGGGCGACCGTGTGTGCCCGCTTCTTGCCGGAGAACGATGAGTGGTGCTCTCTCGGTGAGAAATGCTCCTTCGAGGAGGGGAGCGGTGTCTTCGCGCCGGTCGGCGGCGAGCAGAAGGTTCTCCGTCTTCCGCACGCGGGCGGCCCGGAATTGACCCTCTTTCATACCGAGAGATGAGCGCGTCTGTCTGCGATCACCGATTTTTTGTTTTGCGAGATTTGCAAAAGCGGCGAAAGTGACATGGTCGGCAGAGGTTCACGAATGCCCGCTTCAATCGGCCGGGCGCAAGTCTCGAGTGAAGGCGGTTGAATCTGTTGGAGGATAGGTCCGCGACCGTTGTGCACCGAAGGTTCTTGTCGTGGGAGTCTCGAGACTGCGTGGATCGTGACGCCACGCCACTCCCGGTCTCGGGCCGATTCGCCGGAGGATTGAGTCGAAGCGCCCACGCCCGGGGCGGTCGCGTGGAGCCATGAATGAGGTAGATAGCGCGCACGGGCCTCCCATCGTGGTCGCCAATTGATCGTACCTTGACCAATGAAGTGTTGAAGTGGTTGTTGCTTCGCCGAATGGGCCGGCCGTTGAATGAGTGAAAGGACCGGTCCCGCTTCACGCGTTGAGCACCTCGGGTGGTACCGCAAAGACACTCGACGATCTAGTGAGAGGTCGCCGGGCAGATAGCACAAGGTTCGAGAACGCACGATACCATATGCGAATGGCGATATATATATCGCGAGGTCCGACCGTTTTTGCGGAGATTTCGACCGGCGAGAATTGCGCCCAAGCGCCAGATTGGGCCGCTCGAGTCAATGGGCCGCAGTCGATTCCGCTGGCGCTCTCGATTTGGCCGATACACCTGAGAACAAATGTCATGGGTTACTCACAATCAAGATTGCCTTAAAGTTTTTAAGATATGTTTTTTCAAAAAAAAAAAGAAGAAGTAATAATTAGATATGTTTTTAGTCTTTTTCGACTTAACCAAATATCTTAGATTCAAATCCAGTCCTAAAATTGTAGTAGCATTAAAATTTTATAGAGTGAATTTTGCCACTCATTATTGTTCTATCCAACTTGACATTTTAGTCTCTACCGTTATACGCATACAATGTTTGTTTTAGAGCAAAAATGCATACTATATTGTTCAAGTATAGTAAAATTTTAAAATAAAAACAATTTTTTTTTTAAAATAATTAAAGTCTTAGAATCTAGGGATAAAAATGAAAATGGTCATTGAATACATATAAATATTGACATTTTTGTAATAATTTAGACTAGCTAAAAAATACATTTTATTTCTTATACTATGAAATGTAGTAGTAATATATTTCAAAAAAATAGAGTAAAGAATCATTTTGTTCTATAATGTGTGAGACATTATCATTATAATCTTTGGCAGTATCAAAATTGCAAATGCGTCAGTGAGTGTCTCTTTTATTAGTAATTTTTAGTACTAAATTGACTAATAAAGAACATATTTGAGAATAAAAAAGGATTAATAAAAGACATATTTGAGTACCAAAACTATTTACTAAAGAGACACTTGGAAATGTATTTGCAATTATAATACATTCAAATATTATACAGTGGCAGACTTATGTTGTATTCAGGGGGTTCAATTAAACCCTCAGAATAAGAAAATTGTGTACTAGTACCCCCTATATAAAATATTTTTGAATCCCCTGAAATTTTAAATTTGCACTAATATCCTTAAATATGCACCCAATTTCCACCCAATTTTTAGTAAATTTGTCTTATTAATCTCTGGAAAAGTCTATTTATTAAACTTTAGGAAGTCATTTTACTGATATTACATACTTTTACAGACTACTTTTTATTTTCATATACTTTAAGACTTCAATAGGAAAGAATGTGTAAACTGAGAGACTAATTTGACGATGTATTCTTAAATAAATGTGGAGTTAGATATATTGATTCCTTAATTTTAGTAAATTAAGTGAAGATATTTAGGAAAAAATTAAACAATCCTAAAAATCAAAAATTTTGATAATAATTTTTTTGAACCCTCCGTCCTGCAGTCACGGTCCGCTATTGATATTATAGTTAGGGGTGTTCGCGGTGCGGCTTGGTTTGGTTTTGAGCAAAAAAGTTAACCGAACCGCAAGATAAAAATAGATGCGGTTTGGTTTGGTTTGGTTTTGTTCGGTTGACTTCCAAAAGAAAAACAAACCAAACCAATGCGGTTTGGATTGGTTCGGTTTTTGACCAGACAAAACAAAATTTAGGGCCCGTTTGGATAGAACTTATTTTGAACTTATGAAAAATAAATTATGCAAATAAATAAATTTTTATGTATTATTCATAAGCTTATCAAGGTAGTTTATGGAAAAACAACTTAGGAAGATACAATTTTTGTTAGTCATGAGAACTTATAAATTAAAATAAAAACTTACTTATATTCAAAAGTTGATTTTCATATGCTCAAAAATAAGATAATTCAAATGGCCCCTTAAATAAACCGCTTTCCTTATTTCCTACATATATTGTTTTCTCTAATTTTATTTTGTATATAAGATTTTGCGGTTTGGTTTGATTCTGTTTCGGTAATCAAAACCATGAACCGAAAGCCATGTGATTCACTAATAAAGAAAACAGACCAAACCAATAAAAAATGGTTTTTTACAATTTTTGATTTACAATTTTCTATTAGTTTTGATTCGATTTTGAACACCCCTAATTATAGTAATAGCGTCTCACACATTCTCACACCAAAATAACTGTTTCTCAAACAACTCAGTGACTCACCTTGTCACACAACTCAGAAGGCTAGCTACCGACCTCCACTGTCCTGTTGGAAAAAAAAAATAGGAAACAAAAAAGTCAAAATAAAAAACAAAAGGAAGAAAAAAAGAAAAGTAAATACAACGCTGAAGTGGCCAACCAAGAGAGACAGATAGAAAGACACGTGATCTTTCTTTCTCTCTCTATCTCTATCTCTCTTCTTCATTCATTTCCTTCTTCTACCTCCGATCTCATCTGCCACTCAGATTCAAACTTACCCATTCCTTCTCTAGTTTTGGGTTTAGATCTCACACACAATATTCTTCAATTAACAATTACATATTCCAAATATGTTCTTCTTTGATTGGTTCTATGGTATTTTGGCTTCCCTTGGTCTCTGGCAAAAAGAAGCCAAGATTCTCTTTCTCGGTCTTGATAATGCCGGAAAAACCACCCTCCTTCACATGCTCAAAGATGAGGTTCGTTTTCCTTCACATCAATTTCATCTTTTTTTACCCTTTTTGAATTGTTAGCTGAAAAGGTAATAAAAATGAGATCTTTTTTTTTTTTTTTTAATTGCAGAGATTAGTTCAGCATCAACCGACCCAACATCCCACTTCGGAAGAATTGAGCATTGGAAAGATCAAGTTTAAAGCTTTTGATTTGGGTGGTCATCAGATTGCTCGTAGAGTCTGGAAAGACTATTATGCTAAGGTCTGTAAACATTGATCTTTCTGTTTATTATCAATGCTTTATGTGATTTTAGAGTTTCTGAATGTTGGATTTTTGTCGGTTAGGGTCAATTGAAGGGGTTTGTTTTGTAATTGGACTTTGTTGTTATTAACTGTTCATGTAACATGGTTTTTGAGTGATTATTTGCTAGTGCCTTGGTACTGATTTGCTTTTCAGTTGGATGGATTGGAATATAGTTATTGATTGTTATATGTAGCATCGACACTTCACTTCAGATCGAAGACGTGTCTAAATCAGGCGTGTTGATGTTGTTCGACACCGACATATATGGTTACATTGACACCAGTATAGTTGGTTACAACTTACATTCAATCATATCTATTTTCTCCAATTATTGTTGGTGTCTACGTGTCATTGTCGTGTCTTTGTTGGAGCTTCGCAGTTGATCGGTTCTTGGGGGCATCTTTAGTTTGATGTCTTTTCATCGAAATAGGATTTCTAAAATATGTTTCGAATATATTGTTTGGTTATGTTATGACATTCTGTCCATGCTGGCTTGTTCATTATTAGTGTCTACTTCTTGTTTGGGGTCCTGGATTTTCACATAAGTTGATCTTTCATTGATGTTTAACTGAATATTTGAGTCTTCTCAGCATCTAATTTTAGATTTGGCCTCTATACAACTTTTACTGTTGAAAAAACTATTGGCTTGATTTGCATAAGTGCTCACTGATCAAGAAATTTGCGCCTTCATAATCCCAGTTAAAGCTCTTTATATTTATCTGATTCATGGGAGGCGAAAATCAAACTGGATGTTTCGCTGATAGCACCCTTATAAATCTTTCAGGAGGTGTCTACTAGTTATCTTCCAAATATTTTTCTTCGACGGATTAGAAAGAAAAAAATATATAGAAGAGCGGAGGAATAAATATCAGATGCACAGAGATGTGCGTAAAAGGATATTACCTCCGGTTATGTTGTTTTAGGTTCAATGAATAACGGATGTATTTGGTCTATTAATCAATTATTCAATGAACCTAAAACTGCATTGTTTCGTATAAAGTGGTTGCAAAGTGGTTCCTTTAGCAACAGTTTTTTTTTTTTTTTTACGTATCAGTTATCATTTGCTAAGCTGCAATGAGTCCAATGCTGCTTATAATGATTGGATATGGCTTTAGAATTCTCACCTATATATACTGGCTTTGCAGGTGGATGCTGTAGTTTACCTGGTTGACGCCTACGACAAAGAAAGGTTTGCAGAATCAAAGAAGGAGCTAGATGCCTTGCTCTCAGATGAAGGCTTAACAAATGTTCCATTTCTTATTCTAGGCAACAAGATTGACATCCCGTATGCAGCTTCAGAAGACGAGCTACGATATCATCTAGGCCTTACCAACTTTACCACAGGCAAAGGCAAGATCAATCTCACCGACTCGAACCTTCGACCTCTTGAAGTGTTCATGTGCAGTATTGTCCGCAAGATGGGATATGGTGAAGGCTTCCAGTGGCTTTCTCAATATATCAAGTAGACTCCATTTTTTTTTTGTTCCCATTAGGCACTGTCTGTCTGCAGTTACATCACAAGTGATTCTATTCTACCTTTGTTTTTGCTTTTGATTGGATTATTTGATACAACTGCAGTAAACTTGTTACATGATGAAATTTGTATGTTGGAGATTTTTTTGGGGAAATATTCTCCTTTAAAATATTTGTTTATGTTGTAGGATGGATGGCATGACTGGGCAGAAACCTTAAATAATTTTGAAGCATCTTAATATACTTATTTCCTCTTGCATATGAATGGAAGCAGAGTTTTCTCTTATTTCTATCTTGTGATCTTATTATGCATCCAAACATGGTTCAACCTTCTAAATTGTAGTTGTTGCAAAGTATTGGTCAAATGGTCAGCACTCTTTTTTCCTGTGGCCTAAGACCATCCTCAATAGAACACTCTCCCTTCTTTACACCATTTTTCTATACCATTTTAATATTAGTATCTAATGAATACTCAATCTCTTTAATTCAGCACTTCCAAAAATTTCCTCAAATAGGTCCCACAAATAATTATGCATATCACTTTATCAATAAATAACTCATAATTTCTAATGGGTTTGTGTAAAAAAAAAACACTCATCTATCAATGTAAAGGAAACCCCAAAGAAAACTCTACAATGCTTCTCAATATTTTTAAGTATTAAAATATTTATTTATAATTTAGACATAAAGAGGAATTTAATTTTAATGAAAGCAAATAATTGCCACTAACTTATTAAATAATTGCCACTAACTTATTAAATAGTTCTCTTAGTGGAATATTAATTAACTATTTTTATATTTACATGAAAATATTATTTACTCATGTAAATATAGAAGTTGAGAATGAAAACAATATCTTTAAATATAATATAATATAACATAACTAAAAGAAGTGCAACGGTTTTTGTTCCTTCAATTTTAGAATATATTTATTTGATAATGAAAGCATATATTTATAAAACATAAAAACATTGAACTAATAAGCATTTACAATGCCTCAAAAAAAAAAAGCATTTACAATGTAACATATTTATCATTTATTTGGTCTTTTCCATTACAACCTATGCCCATGAACTTAACAGTCACCTAACACCAAAAAAATAAATTGGCCCATTTTCGTTTACTATTAGTACATATATGTTTTCCTCTTTATAATTTACCTAATTTTATTATGCAATTTAGTTATAAAACAAACAAAAAATACTATGCTTATTTATTTACTTATGAAAATTTATAAGTTGATTGTTCTTAATTCATTATTGGATGTATTTATTTTGGTTGCCTTTTGGTGTTTCTAAATTATTATTTTGATTAGTATTATTTATTATAGTTGGTTTTTAATAGAGTTTAGTTCTGACTTTTCATTTTCTTTCACTTTAAGCCTTATTTTAGAAATACTATAAATACCTAAGAAGAGACACCACTTATCTTTTCATTTTTTCATCACTTTTGTTAGGTTGTTACATCACTTATGTAAACTTTTTTGTTTTTACATCACTAATATTTAGGCTTGAAGGAAGCCATTGCAAGAGTTGGAGTTCCAATTTTTGGTGTCTAAATTTGTTTTTATTCATAAGCTTTTATTGATTGTTGATTCGATGATTGAGTTTGTTATAGGTTTCAAATCGGAGTCTAGAAAGGAAAAATAGAGTTGACATGGATAGAGAATAAACTGAAAAGGCAAAGTAAGATATTTGAGCTTCATGCTCTGCAGACAATTCTAATGTAGCCAAACAAGGCAAAGAGAATAATTTGTATTAGTTAGTGAGTCATGCAATTGATGAACAATTTTTTGTAAAGCTATGTACATGTATGAATCATGTTTTGTTTTAATATTGTTCTTTATAAAAATATTTAATTCTATTATATAACTTTTATGAAATTGGATGGTGTATTATCTAAAAGATTTTGATATATGTTCGTTCAACATTTACATATGCTTGATTTTTTCTTATATTTTAGTACAAGAAGCCATTTTTCTACTCTTACCATTTTTATACAAATTAAAAATATGATAAGGTTATTTTGATTAAAAAGACTTGAGCTCAAGCATTAACATAAAATTATACTCTTACCGTTTTTATTATTTATATTCAACTATTATCACTACCATCTTCATCCTTTTAACTTGCACATGTTCAACCCTCATTTTGATATTTCTCCAAATAAATTATATTAAAGTTCTTCAATTTTATGTTTATTTTTAATTTAATTTATAGTTTTGATTTTAATAGAAGAATTATTAATTGTTCATCAAAAAATAATAAAGAGTATTGAACTTTCGTTTTCTATGATATAAGTCTCAATATACACATTCAATTGTCTCTATTATTAATATTCATACCCATAAATTTAATATGTTAAAGTTCCCGCATTATATAAGAATATTGTCCTAAATAAATAATCTTAATATAATAATCACAACTAAATCTTTATATTATACTATATTCTTAATATATATAAATTATTTTAGCAATTTGAATATTTTATTATATCAACTCTAAAAAAAATTAAAAATATTTTATAACAACAAATGTAAACACACGGGCCTTTCCCTAGGCAATATATATATATATATATATATATATATATATATATATATATATATATGCAATAATTATATTTTATTAAAATATTTATTTATAATTTAGACATAAAGAAGACTTTAATTTATGAAAGCAATTAAGTCCCACTAACTTATTAAGTGATTCTCTTAGAGAAATATTAATTAACTATATATATATATGAAAATAATTTTCTTATGAAAATGTAAAAAATGTGTTTTTGACAACATAAAAATATAGAAGTTGATAATAACAACTAACAATATTTTTTAGTATAATATAATATAATATAATATATTATATAACAGTTCCATAGAACCTCCTTGGTAAAAAAAAAGTTCCATAGGATCTCCTAATGTTGTCATATATACTAACTAGTATACTTGCCCGTGCGATGATGCACGGAAACATTCAGTACATTATTCATAAAAAACACAATTTATTAGTATACTATTATAAATTCTTAAATACCCCCCTACACACATATGTAGCATTGTTTAATTGATTTATGTTTGTCAAATAGATTAAAGAGATTTTTTACCAAGAATGTGTGAGGAGTCATGATTATAGTGCTTTAATATATCAATATTATAAACACATTTTTGTTTTTATCTTTTGACGTTAGTACGATACATCGTTTCATATTTTACGGTTATTAATATTGTCATTTTTTCCTTATTGGTTAATAATAATAATTATGTATTTGTAGTATGTAATTCATATTTGTTTGAATTTATATTACATAATGTTTCTTCAAGAAATTATGAATTAGTCAGGAAAAAAATATCTTAAGTTTTTTAATGGCGTACGTAAATAAAGAGTGTAAAAAATAAGTCACTGACAATAGAAAAATATGTCAACGGAGTATGAATAATAACTGATTTGTTGCTAACAAAATTAAATTAGGTTGAACTCTTTGACATTTTGATTCGAAACCAATATGATTGGGATGTGTATAGCCTTTTTTTTGTCAAAGAATGTGTATGGCTTGATTTCTATATTTTTTGACAAAAAGAATATGTATATTACTCAAAAAAATATGAAATATTTGTAGACTAATTAATCAACAGCGTTGATTTGTTTCATATTCTAACATGTGTCTTTATTATGGTATATTTTTGCAAAAACTCTATGGTGGCAATTGACTAATTATGTTAATTTTTTTTGAGTATATCCAACAGTGAACTCATTGTGGACAAATTTTTAAGCAAACGAACAATTTTTTATTCCAATTGTGAACCCACAAAAACATAAATTGGGTCTAATAATTTATCTCACTTAATTATTTTGTTATTCATTTTATTTTTCTATGAACTTAATTTATTGATTAATTTATTTTAAAATATATTTATTTACATTTTTTTTCGTATTAACCAAAACAAAATATGTTATATTAAAACAATAAAACAAAATATTGAGTAATATATTATCAATAGAAATTGTAAGTTAAAATCTGTTAAGTAGTTTTAGTAACTAAAAAAATTTGGTTATGGTTGATAAATAACTAAATCGAATTATATGATACCGTAAGATATTATAACATAATGACATTTGTAACAAAAAATGACTTATTTTTCAATTAATTGAATTGAAACACATTGATAAGCTTTATATTACAATATATTATACTACTAAAATACTCTTGTACACATAAGAATCTATTAATTTGAGTTAAGATTTTATTACACTATTTGTAAATGAATTTACTACATTGGAAAACTCTATTCAAAAATAATAATAAAAACAAAAAATAATCATTTAATATGTAGGCCCGTGCTACACACGGTATATAGTAAAAAAGCTATAAATTTTATGTTTTTATAAAAATGTCAATTTTATATTATTAAGTTATTTTAATAATATGGATAGTTATTTAATAGAAATTAATAATAATAATAATAATAATAATAATAATAATAATAATAACCAACATTAAAAGAAAATTGAACATACTCGATAAAATGAAAAAGAGTACCCACAACCAAGACCAGTGAAATGAAAGAAAAAATGAAAAAATGATAGAACAAATTTTTTGGCGATTTTATTTAGAACTTAGAACTTAGATTTAAATAAATGTAAATTATATTTTTAAATCAAATAGTTCTAATAGCAACCTTAGTAATTAATCAAAAAATAATGATTTGCGAGAAATCATTATTAGTTAAATTATTATTTTTGAATTTGCATCAAAAGACAAAAACAAACAGAAAATACAATTTTAATGCTTTTCAATATAAAGATTCTTCACTTTACGTGATGACATTTCAAAATGATTCACATGAACCAAACCTGGATTTTCATCAATTATTTCTAGGGATGGGCAAAGGGGAGGAGCGACGGTGGGGAGTACTCCCCTGCTCCCCGTTCCCGCCTGGAAAATTGTCTCCCATTCGCTTTCCCGATTCCTATTCGAGGAGTTTTCCCCCTCAAATCTCCTTCAATACTGATCCGCACGATCCCGCGAGTGCACCAGAAAGTTATTAAAAAAAATTAGCAAAAATATGAACTAAAATAAAATAAAATGGAAAATAATATAAAAGTAAGACTGAAAGTAAAAAAGTTTAACATTTTAATATAAAAAGTTTTTGATATTTGAATGTTTAAAAAGTACAAATGTAAGAATAAAAATATGAAAATTAGCATAATTTAATATATTTTTTAATGTTTTTAATTAAAATACATAAAAAAGATCAAAAAATCAATTAGAATATTCATGTAATATATACAGGGCGGAGGATCTGGTCATTGTCCCCATCCCCAAACTGACCATGCAAAATTTTTCTCCCCGTCCTTGTTCCCACACGGAAAAATTCTCTACTTGCATGACCCCTAATGGGGAAGTTCCCGCAAGGATTCTATTGTTAACGAGTAGAAATTTTCACCCCTAATTATTCTTACATTTACAATAATTATCAAGTGGATTTTCTTGTTTCATTGAAAAGAAATGAGGATAATTTCAGATGAAAGTGAAACAAAACCTCAAAAATGAATAGAAAATCATTGAAATGTACTCACCAACATTCCTACTTATAATTGTATTCCAAGAGTGTATTCAAACTCAAATAATGATGTTGATGGCAGATATTTTTGGGGCACCATGGTAGTGTTATGGGTTGCACTTATTTTAGAGAAAAATAAATAGAAAATTGTAAATCAAGGTATATATGGTCTTAAAAGTGAGAATTCATCAGTGACTACTTAGATCAATGATCTGCAAAATAAAGTTCATATTAATAGCTAAGAAAAAAGGGTTAATGTGCAATTTTGTTTCTATCAAAGTTGAGGAATATAAAAAGTTTCAAAATATATATTATGTTCTAGAGATTAATTTTTGGTTTTTTCATCCAAAATTATTCTCTTGTAATCTTATTAGGCAATCATTGTGTTTAAGATACAGAGAAATTAGAAAAAGTGTCATCCCATTAATACTGAGATTTTTATATCATATGTCATCTAGTGAAAATTGTTAGCAAAATTAACCCAACCACTTTAATTAAGTAGTAGGAACATGAGAAGAATACAAAGCAGTCATATAGGATTGGGTTTAGGGCATGATTACATTTTACTTGGATATAAACAAATAAGTGAATGGATTACATAAAGCTGAATCTTTTAATGATTAGTTGTGATTTTTATATGCAAAAATAAATATATTTATAGATATTGTTATTTGCATATCAATCAATTTTCAGATTGGTATATATATATATATATATATATATATATATATATATATATATATATATATATATATATATATACACACACACACACACACACACACACACAAATGTTAATGTTTAAAGTTAAATGTTAATAATATTTTACATAAAATATTCATATTTGTCTAGTATACTTATCTATAGATTCTACATGAATAATAATATAACATAATGTGTAAAATAAAATTTAAATTTCTCAATAAAAATATTTTTAGTAAATTAGTTAAGTGAAAAGATTCAAAATACTTGGCTTAAATAATTATAATGTAAATATCTTTTCTCATGTATTATATTTTACCTAGAATTTGTATATATATTACTTTACTTGTAATTTTTAGTTAATGTATGCATACAGTAAATATTTTTCTAGGAATTGGGAGGAATAATTTATGTACAGTGAAATTTAATTATTACACTCATTTTATTTTTAAATGAAATAATGGAATGAAACAGTTAATTAATTTATGTAACCATTTTATGTATTTCAGGATAAATAACTTATATATTTTTTTAATCCGTTTTATTTTTAAATGAAATAATGGAATGAAACGGTTATATAATTTTAATCGAATGAAATCGTTAATTAATTTATGTAACCATTTTATGTATTTCAAGATATGTAACTTATCTTTTTTATTTAAATAAAATAGTCCGTTTTATTTTAATTGAATTAAACAGATAATTAATTTTTGAAATCATTAAAAGCATTTCACGATATGTATAACTTATATTTTTTTGACACAAAAAAAACTATTTTTTTTATAATTAAAGTATTTGTGTGAGTTCAGTTTTAATAGATATTCTGAGAGTGGTTTGTGTGTGGCTGAATGTGATGTGGTGAGTGAACTTCTAGATGACATTATATAAGAGACAAATTCTAGATTACATTATATGGTATTTTTTAAATGGCAATATTGTCTGACCCATCATATCAGACTTTTTGATTAGCACCAACCACCAATCATCTCCAATTTGAGTTGGTGATAACTCTATTTTATATAGAGTATTTCATATGTTTAAACTTAGTAATTGCTCTCTTTCAAGTAATAATAAAGAGTTTTTATAGTATTTAGTGTGATATATGATAACTTGAGTGATTTGAATGGTTATAGTTATTAATAGGTCATTTTGGATATATTGTGGTATGTTTGATGTTTTTGTTCGGTGCAGTCTCAATGCTTTCTGTATCAAATGCTCCTGCCTGCGATCTGCATCAAAAAGCGCACTACTTGGTGAATAAGCGGACCAACTTCATGAGCATCCACTTGCAATTCTTGACCTCATGCTTGGTCTTACGAAGCCATCCCAACTTGTATAGTAGCGCCTACCATTTCACACATAGCTATAGGCATAGCTTTGAAGAGTCACCAACATAGGACACATGTTCTATCATCATAGAACCGCCCTATGTAATTAATCAAAGATTTCAACTTGGGATCAACCTCTGAAAAGCAACTACAACTATGATCCACTCAAGATTACTTCAACATGAAGGAAGGAAACACCTCTCTTGAAGGCTATAAAAGGACCTCACATCTTCATTTGGAAATATATCACAATCTATAAGTTAGATCAAAATTTCAATATACATAGTTAGTTTCTATTTTGTAAGAGGGAAAGGAAGGAATTGACAAATCCTCCTTAACTCGATTTCATAGTGTTTGTATAGTGCTAAGGAGTAATGCTAGTGCATTGCTAGAAGATTTCATACAAAGGGCTTCAACATTTGTAACTTTTATCTTGTTGTTTCTCTTTTGTGATTTCTATTATATAAACATGGTCTATTCAGTTTATATATATCTTGCAATGTCTATTTTTAGCTAAACCTCTCTTAGTTGGAATGTTTTAATCATTTAATGAGCTTTTAAGTAAGTATGTTGCATGTATGTATGTTTGTACTTTAGTTCTTGCTTGATAATCTTTTCAAAACTTATTTTGAACTTGATCACTTAGAATAAGTAGATTTGTAAGAAGCAGAAATGACTTACAATTAAGAAATCAAGAACTAATATGGGTGAGTGTTTTACATAAAGAAAACTTTGTGAAAACCATGCTAAGTTCTAGAAATAGGATAGTATAGTCCATAGGATGAATTGTGGGTACTTAAAATACAAGAGTGAATTTATTTTAGCAACTTGGATAATTGTTAGGAGGCAAGAAAGGCATTGACAACCCTTTCTTTCTTGCAAAAAGCAAGGATCATAAGAATTTGGTATTGAAACTCGAAGAAAGTGACCGAAAGACACATAACTAATGCAAATGACATTGGTGCAATTTGCATCACATCTTTGCATCAAACACTTAGAAGTAAATTACTAGATGAAGACATTCCAACTAGCTTTTCTCATTTGCATTATCAACACTCTTTACTTTGCTTTCTTTCTAACTTAGTTGTGATCACTTAAACTCCAAAATTATTTTGTTACTTAGTTACTTTACACTTTATTACTTTATATTGATTTTAAAAGTGAGTTTTTCAATCTCTGTGGGTTCGATCTTTTTACTACTTGTTTTTGGACTGTGTATATTTGCACATTTGTGTTGTTATTTCCAAACACCAGTTGGCACAACACAAGACTCAGCATCAACAAAGGAAAAAAAGTGATTGAGATTAATAACATAAGAAATGTGATACCGTGTGTGTATATATTTGTGATATTGGAAGTCAAGTTGGAAATCAAAATCAAAATAAAAACATTGTGGAAAAAAATTAAAATTCTTCATTGGGTTGTTGGAGTTCCAACAATGCTAGATTTTATTGGGTTGTGAACAGAAATTTAGCAGTCAGCAAAGACATCCATTTTGTTCTCAAATTTTCACTATCGCACACAAAAAAGTTCTAATATTTGGATTGGTTTGGGCGTGGATAATGTTGTGTGGTGAGTGATCTTCTAAATGACATTATATAGAAGTTGAATTGTAGGTGTGCAAAGTGTATGAAGGGCAAGACTATGTTGTTGACTTTTCCCTATTAAATGTGCAGTTACGAATTTGGCTTTAAGATTATTTATCAGTTACAAAATCAAATTAAGTATTCATTTTCAATTACGGTTTACCCAAAGAATCAATATATGTAGTTATTGTTAAATCACTCATAGGATGGCACTTGGAGAAATAATCAATGATATTATTTCCAATTATATTGTATATAGATTCAATTTGTTATTATTTATACTTACATGCACCTCACCCTTGAACTCTTTTTACATATACATGATGATTGACTGAGAAAAAAATGATCGACAATCTTTTAAGATAAAAAACTATTGACGTGCCTTTTAGATATCAAAAGGTTTAGAGCAATTGATGCTTCGCTAATTTTTTAAACTCCTTTCAATTTATTGATTCAGTTGGATAGTTGGCTAGGTATAATTACGTTTTAATTATAATTGTTCCGGTCCCATTATTAGACATTGGGCCAGACCCAATATCTCAGCACAGGCGCGGCCCAAATACCCCAAAGGCGCTAGGCACGACACGCCCCGCTTGGGCGTAAGAAGCCGACGGCCAGGATCGCTTGATCGAATCCAACGGTCAAAACCGAGCTCTCGCGTCTATAAATAGAGTTGCAGGGCTCTCAATCTAGGTATGCTCTCATTCTTGCAACTCCGCGCTATTCTCACCGGCTTAGGCATCGAGTGTGTCTGCGGTACACCCCACCCGGCGTGGACGCGAGGAAGCTCGGGCTGCGAAGACACCTCTCGATTCGAGAACCATCCACACGGCTACGAAAGCGAGGATCCACCTCACTCTTCTTGAACAAGGTACACTTAGAGTTCAAGATCGAACATTGGCGAACACAGTGGGAGTATTTCAATGTTCTCACTCGATCCCGCTCTCTCCGACTGACGAGATCCTCTCGGTAACTGACAAGAGAATGGCACCACGGCAGCGCCCTTCCACTCGGGCGATCTCGAGCCACAGGCCATGTTTGCCGGCCCCGGTTCAACCCGACCAGACTCCAGAAAGGCATGTTCAAACTCTGCCCCTTGAAGGAACTTCGGCGGCGCCAACTGCGCCAAGATCGCCTCTTTCCCCTCAAGTCCAACAACTCGATCCGGGCCCGGCACTCCGGCGCCAATTGTTGGATGTCCTCGAGAGAAGAAGCCGGGACCTCGTTCAATAGGAATAATCCCGACTTAAGCTAGCTGCTCTGGCACGAGCGTCTACCCTTCAGCCGTCAGCGCAAGCCATCCTGGGTTCCCCATCGACCGTGGAATCTCGGCAACGACACACAATCCCACGCTGTCCTGCTTACGATTCGCCCGTGGTCAGAGAAAGACGCCGGGGTAGGCCTCCAACGCCTCCATCTCCCTCTGACTCCGACTCCGGCTCTAGCAGCAGGAATTCTTCATCAGATTCATCCTCCTCTAGAAGCCCCTCCCCGAGGAGGAGGGTCCACAAATCCAAACGTAAGGGTAGGGGAAAGAACTCCACTGGGAGTGCCTTCGTCTCCAGAATCCAAAACTACAAAATTCCCAAGGCTTAGGAAAAACCACCTCCGTTGGGGACTTACGACGGGAAGTCCGACCCCGACGACCATGTGGAGGAATTCAACAGGGTTTTAGACTACAAGGGTGCCCCCGAAGAGGTCCGTTGCAAACTCTTTCCTCTCACCCTGAAGAAAAGTGCATCAAAATGGTTTAGAGACTTGCCGGTGGCGTCCATCTCATCTTGGAAGCAACTTGCCAAGCTTTTCACTTCTCGGTTCACCGCATCCCGATTGAAACCAAAGTCGGTTGACATCCTCCGAACTATCTGCCAGGGGGAATCCGAGCCTTTGCGAGCTTATATCGAGAGGTATAACAAAGAGGCCGATGAGGTCCACAATGTCTCGGATGAAGTCCGAATGATGTTCTTAAGGCACGACCCGGAAAAGCGGCTCTTCCATGTTGCGTCGGCCTGCGCGCCGGCGGCGTTGAATGACTTCTTGAGGCGAGCCCAACGCCACATAGATTACGAAGAATCAAACGAGGCCATGGAAGGAGCTATACTGCCTCGACACCGCAAGTGAAGGGATAGAAGCCCAAGGACAAATCAAAGAAGGAGGCCAAGGAATGGCGTTTCGCTTTCGCGACTACTCGCCACTCGATACCTTGAAGTCGAAAATTCTTGAGAATGCGCCAGCGCAGAGTTCAATGAGGTCAGTGGTCGACTCCGATCCCGATAAGACACACAACGAACAAGAAAGATTATTGTCGTAGCTATCGCCAGTCACGGGCATGACACCGAGTTCTCAAAGATGACATTGAGGACCTAATTCAAAGGGAAAGCTGAGGCAATACCTCAAATCCGACGAGAAAAAGAGGGACCGCTCGCCCCGAAAGCCCAAGCCGGTAGTAAACGAGGTCACTACACCAGACTCCGATGACGATGATTCAGATGGGGACTCCCCGAGGGCACAACGCCAAAGACCCGTCGCCATGGTGGTCATGGGAGGTTATTCCCTGAAAGTCGGGGAAACGCGCCGCTTAATGAAAAGGAGGTGGGGCGATATTCTGGACATTGGGAATAATCCCAATTCGATGCTGGTCAAGTCGAGCCAACCACCCCTCACCTTTGACTACTCCGAGCTTCCGGGCGGGAAACCAAACAAGTGGCTGCCTTTGATCATTTCGGCAGTTATTTCGGGAATAGACGTCAAGAGAATCCTGGTCGACCAAGGAAGCTCGTCAGACCTCATGTTCAGAGACCTACTGCCCAAGCTTCACATTTTCGAGAGTCGACCCTCCACCGCCTTATGTGAGAGGAGGTTTGGTAGCTTCAGCGGTTCCGAACGGTCCTCTCGGATACCTCGAGTACATCGGTCACATATGGCGAAGACAAGCTTTCATGACGATCAAGACTCATTTTTGGTCCTTCCTACACATCTCCTTACAAGCGCATCGTGGGTCGCCCGACTGGGAAACTTCGAGCGGTAACTTCAACGATCCACCTTAAAAGGAAATTCTTCTCAGGAAGGTAAAGCGGTCACCATTGGGGCGACCAAGACGCCACCAAACGCTGCCACTACCTCTGCATGAAGGAGGAGAGGAAATCCGAAAAAGAAGATGCTCGGCGCGCTGAGATAGCAGCCGGAAAGAAAAAAATCATTTGAACAATGAACGGAAAAAAATAATGTAACAATACTTCCCAATTTCTAAACGGAAAGAAAATATCGTCGAATGCCCCTGTCTCCTGTTTAGCTTCCATTATTTCATGCTTCATTTTGGTCGACTAACGTGCAGGACCTCTCGGCGAACCATTCCGCTGAACTGACTCAACACCCCTCTCCCCCGATTCTGACTCCGGGCTGGCCACCCGGCGGATGACGGGATGAGGCGAGGCCGTCAAAAGAAAGTCCTCCATGATATCGAGCTCCTACGCTCCGTCGTGGGGCGCTGGCGAGGCCCACAGCGGCTCAGGTCTTCGCGACCCTATCTTTCGCCTCGAGCGATTGTGCCTTCCCTTCTCGGTGTCCGATGGGACTACCCTCCACCAGAAGGCGAAGGACCTTCCCTTTTTGGTGTCCGATGGGACTACCCTCCATCAAAAAGGTGAAGGAAAGGAGTCATTGCGGCTTCCCTGTCTTTCACCTCGAGCGATTGTGCCTTCCCTTCTCGGTGTCCGATGGGACTACCCTCCACCAGAATGCGGAGGACCTTCCATTTTTTGTGTCCGATGGGATTACCCTCCATCAAAAAGGTGAAGGAAAGGAGTCCTTGTGGCTTCTGTCAAAGTGAGGGCCCAGATCCGCGGTGATCCCAGTAAGAAGAACTCTCCGACGTCAGAACTGTGTTCCGTCGGAGAGCCCCGATGACAAACGAAGAATACTTCAGAGGTAACAATCGCAGATTACTTAAATTTATCCTATTTTGTTGTGATTCGTAGTCCTTGCTCTCTCGTTAAGAAACCTCACACTGAGAAACGACTCACACGCTCGAGATCGGTACGGTTAACAGAGACGCGCTCGAGATCGGTACGGTTAACAGAGACGCACTAACGACACGTCATAACAAAACAAGGGTGGCTAAATTCATTTGATTTATAATAGAATACCATTACAAACCCAGTATATATGCCGGGCTAGAAACACAAAAGAAAATCACATGTCATGTCCACTTGTTGGTGAGGATTCCTCCGACGAATCCTAATCACCTTGGGGATCTTCGCTTGTATCTTCTTCTATATCTGACCCATGCAGGGGGGAGTAGACAACCTCGGCCTCGTCCAAGGAAATCTCGTCGGAAGGCTTTACAATTTTGCCTGAATAAACGACATGCTCTAAGCTCAACACATTCCTCGGCAGCTTGGGATGAAGGACCTCAACTTGAGCTCGGCAGCGCTCGAATCCGATTTGAATGAAACCTTCCGAGCGACGTCTCAGTTCATCCTCTTCGGCCTCTCTCTCAGCTATTGAAGCTTTGGCAAGTTGAGCCTGTCATCGGCACTGCTCTGCCTCAGCCCTGATCTCCTCTAGCTCGGCAACCAAGGCGTCATACTCCTCGGCTTCTGCGATAACTCCTGACTGAATTTCGAGCCGAGGCGATTGGGGCCGGCGCTTTGGATATAATCCAGCGTGTCGAGGAGCACTTGATTGAATTCCGACACCTCGGGATCGACGCGTCGAACGCATTCCAGCTTGTCCCCTTGATCTAGCAGATTGCCTTCATCCCAGAGACTTCGGTTGTCCAGCTTCTTGAGCTTGGCTTTGTACCAGCCGACTTGGGCATCCCAGTGTTGTTTCTTGATGGCACTCCAAAGAGCTCCTCCAATCTCAGCCGCCCGGCCGCAGGCCTCCACCTCAGCCTCCTAAGGTGCCTCAATGTCCTCAGGCAAGATGAATGTCGGCCTCTTCCGGACAGGCTCCGCAAAGACAACCCCCTCTCGGCCTTTCTTTCTACCTTTAGCTTCGGCATTACAAGGGCGTAGGATTAAAGGTTTGGTAAGTCGGGCGAGATCAACCCCTTGGGCTAGCTCATCTACAAAGTAAAAAGGGAAAAAGATAAACCAGTAAACTAGATACAAGACAAGACGACCTCGGTCAAGTGAAGCAAGCTTACCGAGGGTGATCTTCAGTTTTTCTGCCGACTTCGAGGCCGCTTCAATAATTTCCCTGCAAGGAAACTTCTTTCCCAAGGATCTTAAATTCTTCGCCCAACGGAGTAAGAGGTTGTACGAAATAGCGTCGTCCCCGGATAGCGAGGCAGGGTCGACATCGTACGATCCCACCTCGGGACCAAAATGGGCGACAGAC
This sequence comes from Oxytropis ochrocephala, assembly GCA_020916435.1. NCBI lineage: Eukaryota > Viridiplantae > Streptophyta > Magnoliopsida > Fabales > Fabaceae > Oxytropis > Oxytropis ochrocephala. The sequence continues at coordinate 21,403,223 of CM037093.1, forward strand.
CAACTGAAAGGGAAGCTCAGAATATACTCCTCCCGGCTGGTGTAAGAGCTTGTAATGGCCTCCTTGGTGGCCCGGTTAGCAGCCAGTACATAAAAATACTGACTTTTGTATCCCTTGTTGGAATCAGTCACCGAAGTAAAGATGGCTTCATTAGTAATTCCCCGGAAGCCAACATGGGCGTGAAATCCCTTCTCGGGCAACCGAGTAATGTGAGTGAAGCCAAAGAAGACTTGAACAGAAGGGTCACGTTTCAAATACGCCATCACAGCCTCAAAGGTCCTGACGAAACCCCAGTCGTTCGACACCAATTGGCTTGGGGCGAGGTGAAGGTAGTTCAGCACCGATCGTTGGAAATCGGACAGAGGGATCCGAATTCCCATCAAATCTAAGGTCTTCTCGTGGAAGAAAAATCCAAGTGTATCTTTGGGAAAGGCAGTACAGATCGGGAACTGCTCGGCATCTTTCAGTCTCTAGTTTTGGTCCTCGGGGGCGTTGATAAACTTCTGATAATAAGCCAGAGGCTTGTCCTTCACAAGCCGGACCTTAATAGCACGAATACTTGGGGAAACCCAGCTGAGTTCCTCTTCGCTCAAGCCCTCGGCGGTTGATCGCACTCGGCTGCCCCCCTCAGCAACTTCACGAGATGAAGAAGACATCTTCAACGAATTCTGGGAAATCTGGGTATCGATAAACTCGGACGATCGGAAAGGAAAAAACAACCACACGAGTTGAGCGAAAATTGATCTCGTACGGTGGACGGAAGATTGCTTGTTCAACCCGGAAATCGCTCCGCTCTGCTCTCAAGATTATAAATGACAACTAGTTGAGAAACGACTAAGCCCCTGAAGATATATACCTGTCTCGGGAACCAAAACGACACATTAATGCGTCATGTTCAATCGAAGCCGCCTTTGGGAAACGTGTCGTAATAATGACTCGACGCCTCGATTCCCAAGAACCGAGCGGTCAGCGTGACAAAAGCGGCAAACACCCGCCGACTAACAAGCCGACTCCGACCTCAACGCTCGCTCGGCCTCGACTTGGGGGGCCACTGTTCCGGTTTGGGAAAAAAGCCCCATTGGACATTGGGCCAGGCCCAATATCTCAGCACAGGTGCGACCCAAATACCCCAAAGGCACTAGGCATGACACGCCCCGCTCGGGCGTAAGAAGCCGACGGCCAGGATCGCTTGATCGAATCCAACGGTCAAAACCGAGCTCTCGCGTCTATAAATAGAGCTGCAGGGCTCTCAATCCAGGTATGCTCTCATTCTCGCAACTTAGGCATCAGAGTGTCTGCAGGTACACCCCCACCCGGCGTGGACCGCGAGCAAGCTCGGACTGCCGAAGACACCTCTCCAGTTCCGAGGACCATCCACCAGCTCCGAGGAAGCAGGATCCACCTCACTCTTCGAACAAGGTACACTTCCGAGTTCAAGATCGAACAATAATGTTAGTGGGTATTAAACTTTTAACTATTCAAATTCATTTTATCTATAAAGAGTGTTTCAACACTTTGTACCATCTCTACCTTTGTTTTCCATTTTCATGAGTAGTTGTTTGCTTTAGTGCAGGTCTATCATTTTTCTACCTCAGTACAAAATATCATAGGAAGATATTGCTAGAAATTAATTTGGGTCTTATGGTTTTTAAAATTATCGTACTTACTTTTTGGTGTCATCTTTTATCTTATGTATTATGGTTTTTACTTTTAACTACTCTTTCTTTGTCGTGTCTATTACTTACTTTCAATTGCTTGATAGGGAATCCGCCATCCAAGACTTCAAAAAGAGTGTAGCAACAGTTTTAGCCTTTCAGGTGAGTGCTTTAGAGGTTTTCTATTTTCTCATTTCCATTTTTAATTATGTCAATGAAACTAATTAATCACACAATAAGAATGGGTGCATGTCAATACTACCTCCTATGTTGGTAGGTACATAACTGAATACAAGTACTCTGAATGGGTCCAATTTGTGCTTTGTGATGCAAGTGCACGTCAATATATTCTACCTCAGAGGTGGAATCTTTTTTCAAGCTTCTCGCTATCTATCTCTAGATTTGTGATGCAAGTGCACGTAAATGAAGGAGCTTACATAGACTAAGAGGTTTAAGTTGTGAGGTAGATACTCAAGTTGAAGCTCTTATCTTTAACATCTTTTCTTTGATAAGTGTTGTTATTTTTAGTTCTCTTATAAATATATGTAAGTTGGAGTTCTTATGTTCTTATCTTTTATCCCCATTATTTTACATTCTAATTAATTGGTAACTTTAGCTATTTTGGATCGGTGAGATCTTTCAAATTGTTTGCCTAAATTTTCACATAGTAGCTTATCTCCTAAATCTATTTGATTGATAGTATTTTTGATGTTTTTTAAATTCACGATAGACATATTTCATATCCATGTTCTTAGTCCTTCTTTGATTATCTCGAGCTACATTGTCACAAAGTGTCACTTCAACTAAAATTTTTACGACTCTTATGATCTATATCAAATGAAATGTGTTTTTCCTATATTAGAATATTTGTGACGGTATCACGATGATCAAGTTGATTAATATGTCACACAATTGTTGCAATAGAGCACAATGACTTGCATGTTCATTATTGTTCTCGGTCACATTTTCTACATAAGTTGAACAAGTGGACAAAAATACTATTGTGTAAAGAATCACGGAGGAGAAATATTTCTCAGCTACATGCTAATAGAGATTTACTAATTTTAGTTGTCCTCTCATACCTTAAACCGTTTCAAAATCACGTGTCTTTGTTGTGGGACGAAGTGCTAATTATTCCATTCTAAAACATCCAAATAAATAGGCATTACCAATCTTTTTACATAAATTATATAATTGTTTGATCTCAACCAATATGATCAACTTCAAAACCTTTTAAACAGTTTGTTGAAGGTAGATAAATCGTTTTACATCATTCATTCATATTCACATATAAATCTTTTAAATTTTTCATTTAGAATTTGGAAAGGACATGGAAAAATTATATTATAGAAGAACATGAAATTTATAATGAAAATTATCAAACAGTATTACTAAATATAATGAAAAATATATTATACTAATCTACAAATATAATATGAAAATATATTTACAAGTTGTTAAATAATGAAGTATTCAAATAACTTTTCTACACTCATTTAAATTTTGTAAATTTATACTTTCAACAACTAATCTCAAAAAAATTATTTAAAATGTTTAATATATAAAAAAGTATACCGTCTATAAGAATATTATCTAAAATGAATAATTTTAATATGTAATAAGTAAAACAACATATTGATATAACATTGTATCTATATTTTATATAATTTATATTAATAATTATTATTTTTATAACTAAACTTTATAAAATTAAATAAAAAACTATTATAACAACTCGTGCAACGCACGGGTATTTCCCTAGTTATTTCTTATGGGAACCACATAAAGTAAGAGAAATAGAATGCTTAAATAAGCACTACTCTTTGCAAACACTCAAAAAAAGTTTCTCCACAATGGGAGTGCTTATTTAGCATGATGTTGAATAAGAGAAAATAAGACAAGCACCCACCATTGTAGATGTAGCAAGTAACCCAATTTGCTCAAGCCATTAAAATTCAGTCCAATTTTCCTCATGATTAGTGACGGATCCAAAAAATTTCCAAAGAGTGAAAACAAATAGTCTATAATTGTTGAGCTGCCAAATTAGTTAGCAAGCTGTTAGTTTGTTAAAACTATTAATCAAGATTGGATTATATCAATAATCTGATTGTAATGAAATGAAACACTACACAGAATCCTCTTCCTCTCTATCTCAATTCTTCTCTCTTAAACTTGTCACAAACATTACACCAGATGGAACTTAACAACCCACTATTGGAATACTGTACAGGATTATGCAATCTCGAAAATAACAACTGTAAGTCCTAGAGATGCTCCTGACCTAACTGTCTATCTCATTTATTATGTCTACCTGTCATAATAAAAATAAGAAATTCTATCAATTTGTAGATGATTGCCATAATAGTTTTCTCCATTGATTTTCATAAATGTAAATAATTAAAAGTCTCATAAGGCACAAACAGTGGAAACTTTACTACTCCCTCAGTCCCATTTTGTTTGAAGTTTAAGATTTTGGCATACCCTTTAAGAAAAATGATTAGAAGCTTAGATTCTTTAAAAAGTGTTGTTTAATTTACCGTTTAACCATTTATCTCTCTACCTAGATAAATGTAAATCTTTTATTGGAGGTAAAAAATTGTCATAATTAATAGGGGTATAAGTGTAAAAGAACATTAAAAGTTTCATTGGAAATCTAAAACAACAATCAATTTGAGACAAATTAATTTTGCTAAAACAACAAACAATTTGGGACGGAGGGAGTATTACACAAGAGTTTTGACAACAATTATGCCTAATCAAATCTAAGGGCCTCACTTAAGTTACATATCAGAAGCATCAAATATCCACCAAAGAGCTTAATTACACATGAAAGCTTCAAAGATGACCCATTCAAGATATTAAAGCAATTTGAAAGGGTCATCTGTTCAAATACACACTGAAATTTACAGGATCTACAAGCTATACAAAAAAAAAGTGCCAAACTAGCACTAGTTTGTTACAATAGTCTAAAGGAGTTGAGTTGGCTACATCCTAAAGACAAAGACCTTTGATTTGATCTTTGATGGGAGCCTTGTTTTGCGAAGCTATCATATCATGTCTTGGTGGTTAACATGTCGCCCTCATAATTGATGAGCTCTTCTAATTCAAGTTCCAGCTGCACAAAGCAATTCTACTTTAGTCAATAAACATGTCAAACAAAATCATAACAACAACATTTGCATGTTTGTTACATACTACCTCTGGTCCTATTTATAAAAAAAATATTGCATTTTTAGGTTCATTGAATAACTAATGTATCTGGTTTGTATTATAGACCAAATTCATCAGTTATCCAATGAATCTAAAACTACAATTTTTTCTTATAAATAAGACTAGAGTAGTATTAGTCACCTTTGCTTGACTATGAGCCATCTTCATCCTGCTATACTCTTGTTGTGCTTTCTTAGAACGGAACATGGCTTGTACACGCACCACAGACCGCTCAACGCGTTCTTCTGCTTGTTTCCTACTAGTCTTAAAGAAATCTTCCTCTACATCACTTTCTTGCTTTTCGTCTTTCATGTCTTCGTCAGGACTCACCTGAAGCCCGCGGAAACCTTTTCTCTTTAAACGCCAACGTAGGACTGCTTTCTCAAGTACCCCAACAGACCATATGATTTTACGGTATTGCCGACGCACTTGAAATCCCCTGAATGCAGCCTGCATTGAAAATATATGCAATCAAGCTTTCTCAAGGATGCAAATAATAATAACTCGACATGATGCAACTTTTAGTTAACAAAATCCCTTGGTCATATTCACACACTCAACAATAATACAGACAGGAAGAGTAGCTCTTACTTGAATTTTAATAGCATGACGTCGCATTTGGAGAAATTCTCTACGAAACTTCCATGTACGATATGTATGCTGGATACGAGCAGCAGCTGCCATCATTTTCCTTGTCTCAAAATTGCGAAAGGCATGTTGAATCTTCATTGCTGCAACTATATGGCGTGCTTCATCCTCTGGGCTGCTAAATCGAACGCGTTAGATCGCAACTTGTATGCCTGATCCCTAAATGCAGCTTGTATGCGTGCCGCTGCCTCAGCAGCTGTTCGGTAAGCTGCCAATGTATCCTTTAAGTGTGCCTGGTCCTCGGTAAGGTTCTCAGAATTTACCGGATCGGTGGTAGTGGTTTCCAGTTTACCACTGATATTTCCAGCTAAGCTCATGTCATTGAACTGCTCAACCAGACACTTTTCTGAAAGATAAGCTGCTAAACCATCATATCCCTTCATATAAGCAAGATCGGCAGCAGTACATCCACCGGGATTTTGTGGAGTTGGATCTGTGACCAGGTTGGGCCTCGCCCCACAAGACAATAGAGTCGCAACCATTTTCTCCCTGAAAGATAAATTTTGAATCAAAAACAACGTCACGATTATATAAAGGAAAAAATAAGTTGGCTGTTTGTGTATCATACATTCCATTATATGCTGCCCAATGAAGAGCTGTCCATCCAAATTTGTCACGGAAATCCATCGACAAGCCAGACCATGAATATAAGGAAATAGCCCAAGTATATCCCAAAATTGCACACAAGTGAATTACACCTTGGCCTAGCGCATCGTACTCGGTGGTTTTACATCCCAAGATGATTCGTTCTAAAAGCCATTCCTTTAGTTTGGTTTTCAATGCAATTTCAAACAAGGTATCTTTTGCATGTGGAAATGGAGTTGTATTACCATCAGTTGACTTCAACAAGTGTTGCCAAGTTTTGGAAATAAATGATGTTTTCAAAGAAAATTTTCTAGCCTCTTTCAGTGCAGCAGGTGAGACTTTAGTAGAGAAAATATCAAGGGTCTTTTTGCGTCGTAAAAGCAAATGAGAAAGCCTCATCTGAAGTCGAAACGCAATCCAGTTGTAATTTTCTTCCATTGAAGCAGCAGGATCATGCAAGATAGGAGTGCGATACTCGAAGTTAACAACTTGGCTAATAGGCTTATGGCCATCAAAGCTCATATAGAGATTTACGAATCCAGGAGAATACGGTGATACCCAGCATCGATAAACTCCAGCTTGAACAATTTCTACAGGAACACTTACATCACCACATACACACACTAATTCGGACTTCACAAGATGTTGATAATCACGGTGAAAATATCCGGTTAGCAGGACCTGCAAAGAGTAAAGGGAAAACATACTGAGAAATCAACTAAGAAACTAAATCTATAACTATTAATAAAGGGGATTCAAAAAATAACTGTCCATTTTGGTGTCAGATTTTTCTTTCCCCGCTAGTATTAATAAATTTAGTAGCAAAGAAGAACTCAATTGCAACAAAATAATTAATGGTAATTAGACATATGAGAAGAAGCAAAAAAAGAACCTTTGTTTTCTCAGTGGAAGATGCCCATGAAGGGGAAACCTCAGTGAGATTAAATACTTGTTCTGGAAGAGAAGATTGATGAGTATCCATCTCCAGTGAAGAAAATGGCTCATAAACAGTTGAACGAATAGATGATTCAGGAGTTGATGCCTCTATCGAACATGGTGGCATATCAGATATGACATTGTTTATCCACGTTCCAAAGCTGTTCTGACTTTGCAAGCCTCCATTGACTAAATTGTCCATGGAATCAACACCACCATAAGAGATAGGATGATTCGTCTGACTCTGAGAGTTAACAATTTCTTGAAAACTGTAAGGAACACTACTGCTCCCAGAAATTGGCGGCGTTAAATTTCCATAAGAAGGAATTTCTTCAGAAGGGTTACTTGCAACCTAGTGATAAAAACAAGGTTAGGAGGACAACATAGAGCAGCATAGAGAACAGAAATGAAAGAAAGTACTATCTTACATTGCCATAGCTGCCATTCAGTAAGCTTTGATTTTGTTGATACAAAAAAGGTTCGTTGCCTGCGAAAAGTTAAATTTAAAGTATAAATAACAAGGTTCTTTCCCAACAAGCCACTGATTGTGGTAAAGCACATACAATTACCTCCATTAGGTTTAGTAGTGGTATTAGCATTTGGATCCAATAGGTCATCCCATTCAAGGGTATTAATCTCATGAAGCCTCTGTTCATGACTTTTGACTGTTAAATTGTCATTGAGTCCTGTTTATCGCCAAAAAAGTAAAAAAGGAATGAAACTATGCATACATAGTCAAGGAAAAAAAAAGCAACAATATCTAACAAGATTGGCTGCAATTGTCATTTCTCACCATCAGTATAGACACTGTTGGTCCCAGAATCTAAGTCTTCTGATGGAATCCACGATGCGGTTGGACTTGGATCAGAGACAAAACTCGTATTTGAATTTACAGTTGCAGCAGGAGAACCTTGAGACTGTATCAATCCACAACCTAATGAAGGTTAGAAAGCCAAATTTTATTCAATAACTAAATCACATGGTAACGCATAAAGGTCACATATCCATCATCGGATTCGGGAGACAAGGGTCGTCTAAAGTGAGCTTTTCTAAGTGGACCATAAGGAAATTTTAGTACAAATTGCATTCTGACTAATATGTGACGGTAAATACATCACTGTTGAGTCTAATTTTTAAGAGGAAAAGGAAGAAAGAAAACGATCAACACAACCTCCTGTGTTTCACGATAATGAACAAGGACAATGTGCTCCAGACTCCTGAAAGGAAAATAATAATAATAATTGTAAGTCATATTACTATTTGTAGACTTCTTTTTATTCTGCTTAAGAAAAAACAAAAAATACATATACACAAACACTCATTCACAGTTAACAAATTCGAACGTGCAAACATAACATATTGGAATTGAGAAGCTAAACACTAATATACATACTTATCAAGTAACCAATAACATCTTCGAACGAAGCTCGGGTTATCTTGGCCATGTGCATAATATACATGGATCCTTTCTTCATTACCAACCTGATTATGTCAACAGTTAGATACATGAATGATTAGTTGCTCAATCTAAAATTAGAATTAGGTATACATGTTCAAGAAACTATATTCAATAGACTACTACTTGCTGCCACGAAAATTCAAATTACGGCCCAAGAAAATAAAAATCCTCACTTTTAAGTGCTCGTGAGCTTCTTTAACAGTTTTCCCATCATTTTTCTTTTTCCAGTTGTGCCCATCTTTTCGGAAGTTCCTAAGCATTTTACGGTCAAATAATACAAGAGTACCACCTGTTTTTCACACAAGATAATAATATAAATTAGCACTGGTCCCTCAAATCCTGTTTGATATCATATAATTCTTAATAAGGTGAACACTTGTTATTTAGATCCAAAATTAGTCAAAACAGACAGAAATAAATATGATGAAATGCATATATACTCCACAAGCGTCGAGTTGCTGCTAATAGAAATATATAATTACTTTTAGGCAAGCGCAATGGCTTGACATGGATCGTAAAATATTTGTGATTGCTGAGAATGCAATGAATCTCATTGGGACGAAGCCATCTGCTTTTTGCTTCCTCCATGGTATTCTCAACATCCAAGTCTGGGTCATTTAAAAAAATAGTTAAGAACAACAAATCAACAGAGAGTTGCGTCAAAAAAAAAACAAATCAACAGAGAGAATCAATATGCATTGATTAAGCAACTGCTAGTAGAGCCAATATTACGGTAGAAGCAACTAGCAACAGAAATGCATAGAGAATATATATTTTGAATGCTAATTCGACAACTCAGGTCACGTATTGAATCTTAGGACTAACTTTCTTGTTAAATCATGAATCTGCTAGCTTTATGTTGCAAAGTTTTACTTGACAACCTATTAAAATTCACAAAATTCGTATATTCTACAGTGTTATGTGAGATGATAACAAGTATATTAGATTTACAACTAGTTAGTAGTTAGGGAGATAATTAGTTAATTATAAGTGAATTAGTTGTTAGTTGGTATATGCCTATAAATAGGCTTGATGTAATATTTTTAGAACAACTCTTATCATTAGTATCAATTCCCTTTGATGAATATATGAGTATTTGAGAGCTTTCTTCTCCAAGTTTCTATGGATGCCATGTTTCTCAACAAGTAACAATTACTAAATCTTAGACATGTTACCTAAATACAAGAAACAATATTTTCAGCTTATTTTCAACTTCTATTCATTGTTCACATAGCAAACAAAGTGTGTTTAATTTGTTATGAGCTATATTCCAATGGATTTCAGTTAAGCTGAAGTCAGTACAGTACAGTATATCAAATAAATGGTACAAGAATATTGTTGTATCTATTTTGGATAAGCTTCAGAACAAGCACTTATGGGAAAACAAAAGTCAAAAGTCAATGACTATTAGTCTTTTTAAATACTAAATTCTAACAAAAATTTAAATTAAATTAAACCCAGAACAGAATAGATAGAGAGCATAAGAAGGGGAATTCCAAAATTAAAACTTGATGGTGCTTGAGCTTCAACCAAATAAAAGGAAAATCCAAAGGCAAACTAAAAGAGAAGGAAGAATGCCAATGAAACACATACCCTGCAACGTGTGGAATCCATGTATTTCTGAACCGACAAGTTGCCCAGTTAAGTTTTGTGCCATTATAGAAGAAAAATACTAGTATGAGAAATCTTTCTTCTCTCACCACCACAAACCTAACAACAACAACTGCATAATCTACAACACTAAAGAAAACAAAAAAGTCAGCAGAGACACAATCAAACAAAAGAGAACACTCAATATGTGTGAAAAACAAAAATAAGGGGGGCAACAAATTCAAGAGGGAGGAAGAAAAAGGAGAAAAGGTGAGAAATTTACCTGTCGGAGGGGGAAGAAAGAGAAAGAGAAATTATTCATGTCTAGTACTAGCAGGAGCTGAATAAATGACACTCTGTTACCTTTTTCCATTTTCCAAACTTTAATTTCTTTCTTGTCCTTTTCAGGAAAAAAAAAATTTCTTGTCAGAAAAAAGTTTCTAATTTCTATTATTGCATTTTGTTTTTTATTTTCACAAATAATTTTTTAATGAAGAAACAAAATTATTGAACTTTTTTTTAAACCCACCGCAATTAGCCTTCGTGTCGAGGCATGCTATGACATTAATATGTTTAATCAACTTTCTTCATTCCATATTTTTTGTTTGTTTTAACAAAATTGATTTGTCTTAATTTGATTTTGATTGTTTTTTTAACCATGTTCAGTATTTCCCAACTTTATGGTAACTAATAAGAAACATGGCCGATCAGGTGTACCGTCTTTGTCGATATGTGTTATTTTTTTCAATAAAGTATTTAATATTTGGCTATTATTTTTCGTACCCCCCTAATCATCTATCCCACCCCATAAGTACCAATAAATATCATAAAATGTCACGACATTAAAAAAAAAACGCATAGGACCTACATAAAAAATATTTAGGAATTAGCAAAAAAAAAGTATTCAGAAATTTTGGAGGTGATCATGAGAAAATTGGTATTTCAGATTCACAATTTTGAGCAGGAATTATCTCAGAAAAGGTAATTCAGAAATTTTGTATTTTTAAATTAAATTTTTTTGAAATATTTTTTGAGAGGTAATTAGGTTGAAAATGTGAACCTAAATACCTTCCGAATTTTTTTTTTTAACATTTTAATTTTTTTAAATAGATGGTTATTACGGATTTAGCAGGTGTGCTTTACTACATCCGAGATATTTCCCACTCGTGATGCAATGACACGTTGGGTTAGAGATATTGGGAAAGCGAATGGAGTCATTGTGGTTATTGTTCGATCGAGACGGACGAGAGAATGGGAAAGGGAAAAAGAACAAGGTTGTTTATGGTTTGTGAGAGGCGGGGCACATACATCTGATCGAGTAGATGTTGGGTGTTCTATTTGGTAGACACAAGAGTTCGAAAAGATGTGGTTGTAGGTTTCGATTGAAAGCTAAACCAATGTTACCTCCTAGTTACGATTGGAAGGTGAGAGTGGTTGATGGGATTCACAATCATGAGCCTCATAAGACTTTGTTTGGAGCGACTATATTTGGTAAGTTTAGCAAGGAGGAGCGGTCAATTGTTGGGAGCATCGTCGCGGGAGTGAAAGCATCCAAAAGTCTTGAAGCATTAAAGAACAAATTTAAGAACAAACTGAGCAACATTACTCGGTTGTATAGAACCCGCGTCAATATTCGGAAGGGAAAGAGAGGTAATATGACCGAGATGCGTGACTTATGACAACGATTGAGCGAACCATTACTTGTGTTGGGCGAGGCGACTTAAAGGTCGCGATATTGTTGAGGAGATCATGTGGTCACATCACGATAGTATTAAGTTATTGAGGATGTTTCTCACTTTGTTTTGATTATGGGATTGCGACTTTAAGACCAACAAGTATGCATTGCCTCTGTTGGAGATTGTTGGTGTCACTTTCCATCGAGTTGACATTTCTGTTGCGTTTGCATATCGTCTCACGAGCGTTATGATGACTACACGTGGGTCTTTGCAGAGCCTACGAGATTTGATGTTGTGTGATATTGCACTTCCTCAAGTAAGTCAATGCTAAATGACTTTAGTTTTGCCATTACATTCTTTTTTTTATTTTTTCATTTCTAATAGAATGTGTGGATTGTGTTTCTCGGGTTATCCTCACCGATTGTGAGGAGGCTTTGATGATCGCTATCAAGGTTGTCTTTCGGAGGTCGTGAATTTGCTTTGTCGATATCATATCAACAAAAATGTTCATGCTCAAATTAAGAAGTTGGTGAAGGAGATAGAGTGGATTCATCGATGACACTTTGGCATCATGTAGTTGATGCTACATTTGATGATGAGTTTAGTGAGGCTTTGCATGATTTTGAGCAATCATCTACTGACATACCCCAACTTATTGCATATGTCAACAGGCAATGGTTGTATCCTCACAAGGAAAGATTTTGTGGCCCGTGGACGGATAAAGTAAGACACTATGGAAATACCACGACTAATAGGTACACAAATTTTTTGCCGAAGTGTCTTAAGTATATGATTGTGGTTTCTTTGTTTTAATTTTGCCTTACGTGCCATAGGGTTGAGGCTGCCCATTGGGCATTGAAGAGATCATTGGGTTCTAGTGGTGGTGATTTATGCAAAAGCTGGAGTCAATTAATGGGATGATCAATGCACAAATTAATAAAATTGTGGATTCTTTTCAAAAGAGCATCAACCGTATAGATGCCCAACACAACATTCCATTCTACAAAAATCTACACGGTTTGGTGTCTATTGAGGCGTTGAATCATATTGTCGGGAGTTTGATAACATGATGGATGGTGTGGGCACGGATAAGAAAAAGTGTCTTTGGTTGTGTCATTAAAGTTACTCATGGGTTACCTTGTTCTTGTGAACTTGGTAGGTTACACCTAATGGGACTACCAATACCATTGGACATTATTGACTCTCATTGGAAGAGACTCAGTTTGGAGGCAATGGATGAGGAGCGGATCAAAGAAGCATCCGAAGGAGGTGACTTAAGCTATCTGAGAGAGGAGATTTGGAGGCAATGGAATGACATGCACCTTGAGGAGAGATGTGTTTGGAAGAGAGGTCTTGATGATTATGTATTCAGAGGCACTACATCCATGGTTCCACCTAGCCACAAAGTCAAAACTAGGGGTGCACCGAAAAAGGGAAGAAGAAGAAAGAGTATGGCGTGAAGAGAGATCCATCGGCGTGGGAGCACGTGGATGCATCTTTAGAAAAATCCACACGATATACCTCCCGACGGTCCCACAAATACCATCAGATAGACCTTCAAAGATACCTCCCCGACGGTCCTTACAAGTAGCATCACAAGTACCATCAGAGCTACCGTCACAGAGGTCAGCAAAGGAGCGGGCACATCATGACATCCACTTGGTAAGTCACTTTCCAGATTTCTTACATAGGTATATTGACGACATTATCAATGTCGCGGGGGATGGAAACTGTGGCTTTAGATGCATCTCTACTTCACTAGACCGGTCTGAACACGGTTGGCGAGATCGTTCGGAATGATTTAATTAGTGAGATGGACTCAACCTGGTTTGTTACACACGGAGTTATGGGTGACAATGTTCAGAACATTAGAGATTCATTAGTTGCTATCCCAAACAGACAGGAACAACCTATTGAGAAGTGGATGACCATGCCAGACACAGGACATGTCATAGCTACTAGATATCAGAGACCCCTGGTTATGTTGTCGCCTCATGAGAAGCTGGACATTCTTCCCCTTTGAGGGGAGATTGTGTTTCGATCAGTCGGTTGGTTTGTGTTGGGTTCATCCATAGGAATCATTGGATTCTTGTCAAGTTGAACCACACTAGCCCTATCCCTCCTGCACATCCTTCTTGGGGTCGATACGTCTCAGATGAAGCTAGATCGTGGCAATATCCATACGTTGGACGCATGCAGTTATGGTCTTCTTTTGTTCCAGATTATGTTCCAGATTATGTTCCAATGACACCATATGATTATGTAGATATCACATCTTGATTGTTTATATAATTTTACATTATTATTTGTTGCTTTTTTTGTACACGTTAACAGTCGTAGAATATTTAAATATGTCCACGTGTCAAAAAAAATCGAGTAACGGATAGAAATAATCCACAAGTGTCAAAGAAATTTAATCGACGAAAACAAATATGTCCACGTGTCAAAAAAAATCGAGTAATGAGATAGAAATAATAAACAAGTGTCAAAAAGTCATTTTTAACACTAAAAACATGTTTTTAGGTCACTTTGGTGTACAATTACAGCTCGTAAATAATTTTGTAACTCGTTTTTTTAACCTCAATATCGTAGTATTATACTTTTTCTACAAGTTTGTAATTTTTAAAAAATTAAAAAAAATTACGCATGGTAAAAACTGACCAGAACATAGTTAAAAACTCATTTTTTTAAAGTAATAAAACATGTTTTTTATGCCACTTTGGTGTACAATTACAGCTCGTAAATAATTTTGTAACTCGTTTTTTTAACCTCAATATCGTAGTATTATACTTTTTCTACAAGTTTGTAATTATTAAAAAAAAATTTAAAAAAATTACGCATGGTAAAAATTGATCACAACATAGTTAAAAAGTCATTTTTTTTAAAGTAATAAAACATTTTTTTATTTCATTACTAATTAACGGCCTAGATCTTGCCGACAACTTTTAACGATCTAGATTTTGCCGACACTTTAAAGGGTCCAGATTTTGCCGACCACTTTTCATCAACGGTGGAAATTCATTCAAGGGTTTCATTTTTCCCTATAAATACACCCTTCCATTTCACTTATTTCACACACACAACACTCTCATTTATCGCTACCCGACTATGGGCGATAATAATCGTGTTCAGTGGTCCACCATGGATGTGAAGAACAACGATGACGTTCGAGTGATGATGAACACTTTTGACATATTTCGGATGCGAGTCTATTCATTGGTGTATGTCGAAAAACCGAAGGACCGTTCTTCGAGGTCCTTCGGACGTCTCCAACCACCATCTCACTAGTTTGTACCGTGTTTTTAGTTCGTTTGTTGTTGCGTTATGTTATTTTTTTCATCAATTTCATGTATTGTATCGTTTCGTGATCGAAGCGTCTTTAATTAATTTTAATCATTTTTAATTAAATTTTTTTTGAAATACCTTCAAAACTAGGTAATTCGGTAGAGTTAAAAGATTTCGGAATTACCAAAAATTGAGGTAATTCCGGTTCACATTTTTTGAACCGGAATTACCTCAATTTTTGGTAATTCCGGAAATCTCTTTCTCTCTCAATTCGCGACCAAATTTAATCTAATAAACCGCGCTCAACTCGTATTGAGTGCAAAATTTGAATTACAAAAAAATGTTTCAATGAAAACGACACCAATTCCTCTTCTCGTTCAGAGCCGGCCCAAGGCCCAAGCAAGGGCTTAGGGCCTCAATAAAGTAATTTTTTATCAAAGAAAAAAGGCCTCAATTTTACTATATATAGTCTGCGATGGAACTTAATTACAAGAACTTTAACATAGACCAATTGGTGAATGTCAATACAACTTTGTGTAACTCTACTCATTTGGTACAAGGTTCAAGTCTCCTCGAGCCTCTTATTTTTTTCTTTTGTAATTTCAACTTTATTCATCGGGTACAACGTTCAAGCAAGTCCCCTTGAGCATCTTATTTCTCTTTTTTGTCATTCTTTCAAAAAAGGTATTGACTTTTATCATAAAAATAAAAAAAAAGTCCTGCTGTGTTATTGTTACTTTTTTTTACGGGAATTATTGCTATTGGAATTCTCTTGGATCTTTATTTTTCGTTTATTGTAAAAAAATGCCGTAGTTTTGTTTTCCTCTCTCTCTCATATAAATCACTGATTCCTTCTCTATTCAATGTTAGATTTCTTCAATTTCAACCCAAAATCTTTCTATATCTAATTTCTATATGGCTGTTGGTTTTTTAATTTAACATTTTAATTATTTTTCTCCATCATTGTGGTTTAAAAAATTGATAAGAACATGAGCAAGTGAGTCTCTACTTTGCTTGTGTTTTTCAAAATTGTTTTTGTGCAATCTCTATCTCTATTCAATTTTCTCTCACAATCTCACATTTTGGCGGTGTAATTTTACACCTCTGCTTGCGGTGTGACCTCATTTGATATTGTTGTTGTTGCGAGATTGCGATTTGCGGTAAATTTTTTTAACTAAAATATAAAAGGGCCTCATTCCTAGAACTCGCTTAGTGTTGGGCCGGCCCTGTTCTCGTCATTGTTGTTGATAATTTTATGTTTTAAAAACCTAGGGGCTTGTCCTGAATGTTTACTTAGTCTCTCCTAAGTTGTTTAACCTAAGGTGTTAGATTAAGGGAGGGTGTTAAAATCACTAATCCTCAACCTTATATTAATTTTTTTTGATCAAAGCGCTATTGTTAACTAGCCGTTGTAAAAAAAATAGCCGTTAAGTTACAACTTCAGTGTAATAAAATTCTTAAAAATTACAAGTTTTATTTCCTAATTTTCTAACTCCCCGTGTGTTTTCACGTTTGCTCCTTATTCCACCATTGATCTTCAAAGGATTGTGTGGCTTCAAGAGTTAAGTTGAAGACCTCGCAAACAGAAGAAGATATGAGTTAGTAATTGTTTCTGTGGTTGAAACAAAAACCAAAGAGGAAAACATTAGAGAGAGAGAGATCCATTACCTATTGTGATAAGAGAAGATCTAGTTGTTTGTGTGTGTGCGCGCGGGTGCGCGTGCGTGTGTTCATCAAGAACACAACCCAGAACATGCAAGCCAAGAAAACCAGAAGGTAAGGTTAGGGTTTATATAGGTAAGCGGTAAACAAAGGGAAAAACTCAAAGACGTTGTAGTTTTTACCTTTCTTTGAATCCTTGAGTTCTTCGTTGCTTGTTTGATGCACGATACAACAAAGCGAAGATTAGAGTTTTGAATAACAAGCGAAACTTGAAATATTGAAAATGTTAGAGTGTTTTTACCTTCATTTGGTGTTTGTTTGTTTACTCGTTCATCAATCATCAGCAAATTCCCAGTTGAAAAGCAAATCAACAACCAATCATTATACAAGAAGATTAGGGTTTCAGAAACTGTAAAAGAGATCACAAAACATAGGGTTTTGTGATTTACCTATTGATTGTGTTCACTGAAGCCTTCGTGTAGCTTCTGTGTTGTTGATTTCTCCAGAAATCAATAGAGAACTCAAACCCTAACAGAGCTCTGTCAGTGTCGAGAGGAGGAAGAAGAAGCTCATACGATGAGAAAGTGAAGAGTGACCAAACGCGTGGATTAGGGTTTCACTTTGCTTTTATATTACCGATCTCAAACCGAGTGTGCTTAACTCGCGTGTGATCCAAGTGACACCGAGTTTGGGTGTCACACAAAAGGGTGTTGGACCGTGTTGTTTTTTTGTTGTAACAAGGCTCGCTAAGTGGGCTTGTTTTGATATTTGCACCCCTGCAATTTGTGAATCAAACACCTAGTCAGAATTAACAAAAATAAATATTTATCATAAATTTATTTTAATCAAAACAATATATAACATTAAATTTGAAAAAAAATTAAAATTATATAATGTATTTATTTAGTCATAATTCTTTTTTTACATTATTATTAATAATTCTAATGATAAAGGTTGAAAGTAGTAGTTATCGACATACGCGTGTTAGAGTTGTAATCAGTGGTGGTCAGTTTGGTGGCGGTCTGAGTGGTGGTTGACGTTGGTCAAAGTGGTGGTTGATAGTGGTCGGAGTGGTGGTCGGAGTGGTAGTTGGTGGTGGTCAAAGTGGTGGTTGGCAGTGGTCAGAGTGATGGTTGACGGTGGTTAAAGTGGTAGTTGGCGGTGGTCGGGAGTGATGGTCGGTGGTGGTCGACGGTGGTTGAAAGCGCTTGGCGGTGGTCGGTGGTGGTGGTTGGCAATGGTCGGAGTGATAGTTGGTGGTGGTCGGAATGATGGTTGGTGGTGGTTGACAGCCGTGATGGTCGGAGTGTAAATCTCACTAGAAGTGTTCACCTTAGAGAATTTTCCCTTCTCTAGTGAGCTAAAACCCAACTCACGTGAACTATTTAAATAGCCAAATTAAACAAAAGGTTAGCTAGAAAAACCCAAAATGGCAAAATCACAGGCTTTGGGACTTGGTATAATGCTGGAGGAGGATTTTGCTCTTTATGGGCTTTAGTTGATATCAATATCAATTAGATGACACTGAACCCCCACCATCCATCCCCTTTTTACTTTCCTTGTACTCAAAAGAAAACATAAGAATGAGAATGGACGCAAAAGCTACACCTATTCCAAATTCCAACTCTGATAATCTCTTCCTCCTAACTAGTTAAAAACTCTCTTTCCATCCATCCCTTTCACTCCACATCACATTCACACCCTCTCTCTACAACTCTCTTTTAAAATGCCACAAAAACTCACACACACAACACAACAAAGAAAAATGAGTCCAAAATGGTTATTATTTCTATTGAGCATGGTAACAATGGTAGCAATAATAGGGAATGCACAATCATCAGTGAAGCCATTGGTGAAAACAGTGAAGGGAAAGAAGTTATGTGACAGAGGTTGGGAATGTAAAGGGTGGTCAGTTTATTGTTGTAATGAGACAATCTCTGATTACTTTCAAACTTACCAGTTTGAGGAGCTTTTCAAAAACAGAAATGCACCAGTTGCACATGCTGTTGGGTTCTGGGATTACCGTTCTTTTATCACTGCTGCTGCACTTTATCAACCTCTTGGCTTTGGTACTACTGGTGGAAAACTTGGTGGTCAGAAAGAAGTTGCTGCTTTCCTTGGTCATGTGGGTAGCAAGACATCTTGTAAGTAACTACAATATAATTGTTGGATTTCATGTTATTTGAGTCGAAACCTATATATGTAGCATCAACACTTCTGGTTGAAGACGTGTCTGGTGTGCATGATCATATTTATGACGTATCGTGTCAAATACCGACACCGACATTTTATTTACTTGTATTTTTCAAATCAAAACAAGTGTTTGCGTGTCCGTATCCTATCCGATGTCCGCGTCGTAGCCGGTCTTCATGTAGTCGGAACTACATTGATCGATCAATAAAAAGACTCGATATCGTCAGATCTTGATTAGACGGTCCCGATTCAAAATTGGAATTTTTTATTAGCTGCTATTAAAATATCGACCGTCCGATCTTAATCCGACGACTTCGAGCTTACTGATGATATGACTACACACATATCTCTAACCGCATTAAATCCAAATCCGTTTTCTTGCTAGATTTTTTCAATTATAATAATATATTTATGATATTTTGTGAATTTTTATTTTTTAAACCAGCATGTGAAGGAAAAATAAACTTGGTTTCAATTATAATTATATGGTGTTTATTGATAAAGTGGGTGGATATTTGTTTCATGATCATTAAATTGTAAGGTAAGAGTTTGTTGAAATATTGTTTCAGGTGGTTATGGAGTGGCTACTGGGGGACCTTTTGCATGGGGCTTATGCTACAATAAAGAATTGAGTCCTGATAAATTCTACTGTGATGAATATTACAAATTAACCTATCCATGCAGTCCTGGAGCAGCATACTATGGCCGTGGTGCCATTCCAATTTACTGGTATTCATTCATATTTTAAGATCTCTTAAATGTTCCCTAATATCATTCAATATGACATCTGGTTAACGCAGTTCAAAATTGTGATTAATTTATGGTTAATTCAGTTCAGTCGATGATTAATGAGTTACACACTTATTAACCGCACGCATACTAAATTGACAGGAACTTCAACTATGGAAAAACTGGGGAAGCCTTAAAGGTAGATCTATTGAACCATCCAGAATACATAGAACAAAATGCAACACTAGCCTTCCAAGCAGCAATATGGAGGTGGATGACTCCACCTGAGAAGCACATACCTTCAGCTCATGATGTTTTTGTTGGAAATTGGAAGCCAACCAAGAATGACACATTGTCTAAAAGGGTACCTGGATTTGGTGCCACAATCAATGTCCTTTATGGTGATCAAGTGTGTAATCAGGGTTTTGATAATGAGGGTATGAACAACATCATTTCACATTATCTCAATTATCTTGATCTCTTGGGTGTTGGAAGAGAAGTAGCAGGGCCTAATGAAGTTCTCTCTTGTGCTGAACAAGCAGCTTTTAAGCCTTCTGGCTCACCTTCTTCTTCAACAACTTAATTGATGGTTCATTCTTGAATCCTGCAAAAAATGTAATAAAGGATGCATGGCAAGTAGGAAGAGAGATTTGGAGTGGACATTTAAATGGTTAATTTGTATAGATTATTGTGATGCTATGTATCTTGGTTTTTGGTGTTTTTTATCCCTGATCAATGTATGATTTGAATGATTTTTTGGTACAATATATATCAAAGATAGCTAATATAAAGTTACAACCATATACTATAAATAAAGATTTGTCCTTCTTCAATCAATATATACAAGAAAAGCTGAATAATAAAACCAATAAAGACACTTCCTACATGAGTTTTCTGAATCCTATATATGGAACGAACACCATTTTTTTTTGAAGGGCAAACATCATATTATAAATTATAAATTAGAGCTCAGTACAAGGGGTACTCACCCATATACAAGCGAAACCACAGACAAAAAGGGAAAAAACAACAGACAAAACTATCTCCTAGAAATACAATCCAAAGGATCTACAAACCATTCATAAAATAAGCAAGAAGGAGAATTACCCCTAGCCTGGAACCATCTCCAGGATAGAGACAAAATCCGGTCAAAACATCTCCTAAAGTCAGAAACACCTCCCGAAAACATGCAATTATTCCTTAGGTCCCAGATGACCCAAAGAAGAGTATGCCAGATGAGCATCAAGCCTCGCCTGCATCTCGCTGGGCCCCCCACATGAATGAACTGGAGGAACATGGATGGAATATCCATTGCATCACAAAATCAAAACCCGGTGATCGACAATAGCAAACCGGATCCCGAAGCAAAACCTACAAGCTCGCAGAAGAGATGAAGAGCATACTCGTGAGATCCTCGACACAAAATTCAAGTGGCGCATCAATGTCCGAAATCACCCTGCGCTAAGCATGAGTTGGGCAGTAGGTACTCTATCCAAGAGTAGTTGCCATGAAAAAGCAACAACCTTGGAGGAGCAAAACTCATCCAAACCATGTTTATAATCCCAAGCAATCGATCGGATAGCCTCGAAACACGGGGACGACGATCGTGGAAAGAGTGTGGTGCGCCAAGATATCGAGAACGATCCAGGAGAGAGGCGAGTCAAACCCAAACATCCAGCGATCACGGTTGTTTAAAACAATGTACACAAACTCCTTCCTCAATTCAGGTGTATCTATAGTAAAAAAGCAATCACAAAGGTTGTTGTTTTTGAAGAACAACACAGTAGCCTTTACAATATCTGTTGTAGATAGCCCTTCTATTTCATTTCTTGCAATAAGGGGACAATTTGATTCCTCCTTTCAGTTGTATGTTTCTCATGCAAAAAATAATAAGATGTGATTTGTTGGATATTCTTCGTACACTACTAAAAAAACAAAAATTAGAGATGCCCAAAATCCCTCTCTAAACAGCCAAAATCCGTCACTAAATGATTTAGAGAGGAAATTTGCGACGAACCAGTATTCGTCAGCAATTTTGGCGTCACAAAATTTTTTTAGAGAGGATCACGATAATCCCTCTCTAATAGCGAGGAGAAATCCGTCGCTAACAGAGAGGAAACAGTTCTGTCTCTAATAGCGAGGAAACAAACACGCGTCTCTAATAGAGAGGAACACACACGTCGTCGCTAATAGTGAGGAAAATATATCTCGCTAATAGAGAGGAATATTTTTAAAATCAAGCAAATGGTGAGGAACAATTTCCTCTCTAATATTGACTGATTTAAACAAGAATTATTTTTACAAATACCAATTGTTTTAATTTATCTATTTCCACCAAATACCAATTATTTTAATTTATCTATTTCCACCTATATTAAAAAACCTTTTGATCTCAAAGGAGTGGCTCTTTTAAAACATAGGCTACAAAAATTTTAAAAAACACAAACATCTATTACTAATAATAAAACACTACAAACATAAAATTCCACCAATTTATTAAACTTGAAAGTTATACAAATTTCTTAAAAGTACTAGATGTTTCTTAATATGATTAAAAATGACTCCACTTTGGGAATCGAACCTGAATCTCGATTAGTGAGACGAGGGCCTTATCCATTGGGCCATGGAGTCAGATTTCAAGTTTTAGGCATTAACCACAAGGAGAATCAAGATTGAATTTGGAGCTTATTTGACAAAATACATTCAATAAATCTGATGTCAATATCAATTGGTAGCTATTAACAGTTTTTTACACATGAGACCAATAGACCAGAACAAAGGGAATTCAAGACGAAAACAAAACATTTCATGTAAACTAAGCATTTTTCCAATTATATTTTAGATAAAATCAAGCTCATAAAAACATAAATTTCCATGTAGTTGCAACTAACATAAAAGATCTTAAGAGGAAATCCAGGTAGTTAAGCCTCAAGACTTCAAATGGGCTATACCCTAAAGGAAAACCAGGTAAACTCTCATAGCATGAAATAGTTCAGTGAGTGATATGCCTATACCCTAAAGGAAAACCAGCATCTCCCTCAATTTCTGAAAAGGAAAGAAATGAACAATATCTTGGAAAGAAATGTAGCATGTTCGGAGGTACAGTGAGTGCACATATAATTTCCAAGTGAAATAAGAATGCTAAAATAAATTTAATTTACATACTTGCATACATCAAGAAGATATCCTTACATTTCACAGTAGGAAGCAAAGACACAGTATACCTAAAAAGAAAGAATGTTCCACACTTGAGAACTTATCCACCCATCTTTAACAACATTTCACAGTAGAAAACAACAAATCTGTATGAAGCTAGCTGCTAAAATCTTTATTTGGATAAAGTAGAAACTTGTAGGACAAACAGAAATTTGCAAGAAAAGAAGAAGAAACAGAAATTTCACATATAATAAAAAATTCTTGAGGGCAGCGAATCTAGGCAGCAGTGCTTCCACAACAAAGAGACAACATGTAACTAGTTAACAATTTTTATTATGGTACATGTTAATGGTTTACCTTTGATTTATGAGTATCAAGGCTTATGTGCAACCACAACGTTTTAAGCATATAAAACTTCAATGTTGGCAGACCTGAAAATGCAGTTAGACAAAATGAATCCACAATAGTAATGTCATATCATATTTTTACATAAAAACCCAACAAATAGAAAGACAAAGAGAATATTCCCTAATACAGAATGCAATGCTTACTTTGAATGTCACTGCTAGATTGCTATACAATGAGAGGAAATGATCATTGACAACTTTCCCAATTTTTAGATCAAGATCATACTCTATGTTTACCTGCAACACAATAAGAAAATTGATCAAGCATGTTTAGAGAACACTACAATGGAAAGACCAACAACTTTGAAGTTTAGAACAATCTAGCAATACTAGTTACCAAACAGGGGATAGAGAAAGAGATATGAATCAAACTGCAAAAACAATAACAAAGGAGAAGAAAGAAATCAAACAAGGAATTAGAGGCACATTAGACAAAACAGAAAAAACCAGAGAATAGATGAAGAAACCAGAAAAAAAAATGAGAATAGAGTTGTTGTTTTCTTTACCCTTCCCAAAAGAACTGCATGTTTTCAAAATAAATGCAATTAACTCAACCAAAAAATAATGTAACCAAAAAATAATATAACAAACTTAATTCATTGGCTTGAAATAATATAACTAACTCATCCAAAAAAGATATAACCTGAAAAACTAGTTCAGCATTGCTTTAGAAAACATGAATTCAAAAACAATTATGGTGAGAGCACTGAGATGGCTACCTATCAGCTACAAAGTCATATCCTTCATAAATGACATTTCAACTCACATGTGAAAGGTTATAACAAAACTAACACACATTTACAATCAAGCTTTCTATCAGTTAACAACAACAAAAGATCTATCTACCATAGGAGTTTACACACACACAATAGAGTATTCACAAGCAATGGCACCACATACCGTATTTGCAAATAAATACAGGCATTAATTCTTGGTTCTCTTGGTCTGCACAACATTATGGCAAAGAACCTCAAATCAGTACAATGCTTAAATCCTTAAAGGCATAAACTCCTATGAATAGTTTAGATGAACGCAAATTAAGCACGATTTGAATCTCAATAATAATAGTGAATCTTATGGTTAGTTAATAAATATGACCAAAAATTACAGAAAAAGAGAGATCGAGAAACACACCAGAGAGCGATATAGTCGCGTGCCATAAATAGAAACAGCCACCGCGAATGGAGCCAATAGGAGATCACCCGCACCTGAACACATAAATGTCACTGTAAAACTGGTTTGCCTTGTCTAGTTCTTCATCTAGCTCACGAAAAACACCGAGAACTCACCGTGAAAGAGAGATGTCGTCTTCGTGGTGCTCA
Source organism: Oxytropis ochrocephala (assembly GCA_020916435.1). Classification (NCBI taxonomy): domain Eukaryota; kingdom Viridiplantae; phylum Streptophyta; class Magnoliopsida; order Fabales; family Fabaceae; genus Oxytropis; species Oxytropis ochrocephala. The sequence goes on from CM037093.1 coordinate 21,427,736, forward strand.
CCGTAAAAGCTGTTCACCGCAAATGGAAGATATGCGTTATCATCATCATCGTGGGTGGTAGAGACTAGAGATCCAATTGTCAATCTTTGATTTGGTAGATATCAAGTGAGGTGTGAGATTGATCCAATGAGAGGAAAGAAACTGACCTGCTCTGATTGTGGCAAATATTTCCATCATATGTCAGCACCACACGATCTGTTAACAAAAAATATATCAATTGCAAATTCAAATTGATAGGAAAATCACTCATATCTGGTAATTTGTATGAATCATAACAAACAAAATAGCAGTCAAAAATAGAAGATCATAATTGAATTGGCAAAAATATCATGCAATGTATATAATTATCAAAACCAGACTCAATTATCACCAAGATGCAAGATGCTAGGAAGTTTTCCTAAAGAACCAGCTGTGTACTAGAAATAATAAAAGAACAAGCTGGTTGCCAACTGAAATCTACTGGTTCTGTTAGTCTAATACAGAAATGACAAGAGAAGATCAAAACAATTGAGTTGGAAGCTGATTTATACAATCTCAATGCATATACAACATGACACAAAATATGTTATGATTGGGTGAAGTTCTATTTTTCAATGCAGCCAAGGAATTCAAGGTACACAAGAACATAGTCTAACTCACTTTACAAAGTTCAATCCCAAACTCTTAAGTGCTTATGGTAATAACTAGTAAGTTGATTAAGTTCACTTATGATCGTTTTATGAGAAGCACAACAGCAAATCAAATCAATGAAAAACAGAACACAATCATGAGTGAAAAATCTAAACCCTTCTTTTTTATTTAGAAGCAATAGTTAAATCTTAACCAAACAAGAACATTAAAACAAAAAACGCAGCATCATCAAACAAATTCCAAACAGAACACTGAATAAATATTCCTCACTGAATCTTGATTGAAAGAAAAGGAAAAACAAGAAGAGTAAAAACTAAATAAGAAATTACATAGGGGGAAAAGGGAGAGGACAAAAAACTTACAGAGAGAGTGAGAGAGCCGCGGAGAGAAGAGGAGAAGACCAGAAATCGCAACACCGAAGGAAGAGGAGAAGACCACGAAGCTCAAGTTTTGGAGTGTGGCTATGGTTAGGGTTTTGGTTAGTGGCGATGGTGAGTGGTGATTATGAGAGATGTGATGAGTTACAGATAGTGAAGAAGCGTTGATGATGGTGGTTACAGAGAGTGAAGAAGCGTTGATGATGGTGAACGATTTGGGTGCGATTTGTTTTGAGAGTGAAGAACGATGTTGATGCTTCCAGCAGAGAGTGAGGCGTTGGGTTTTGGTGAGTGAGGCACTAGGTTTTGGTGACTGAGGAGGCGTTAAACACAAAGTGTTTTTTTTAATATTTGAGAGTTTTGGTGGTTGAGGCATTCAATAGATGTTGGTTAGTGACGAATTTGTTACTCCTCGCTATTAGTGAGGGATTCCTTTCCTCGCTATTAGAGAGGGATTCTTTTCCTTCTCAAAATCCCTCTCTAAACGTCTTTTGAACATTTTTGTGATTTAATTTAGTTCTAAACTTTTAGAGAGGGATATTTTTGGTTTTATTTAAAGTCACAAACGAAAGTTAGTCTTGATTCTTTTTTCGTAAATTTAAATCCTCACTAATAGTGAGGGATATTAATCCATCTCAAAAATCCCTCTCTAAAAATAACTTTTCTAGTAGTGGTAGTTTCAGCATAAGCCTCATCTAACTTGTTCAGTAAAGTTAATAAGCTATCACAAACATCATCATCATTATACTTTACCCTTTTACCATCATCATTGTAAACATGTGAAATGGTACCCCATAGATTTACCTTGCACCATTGGGTTATAATTAAACTTCCTTCTCTACTATATATAATCATCTTTCTAGTATCATCCCATCTGAAACCACTTGTACTTAGACACAACATATCTATCTTTGATTGCATAATATTGCGCTTTTAGATGCTTCACTCTTGATTTAACGTGAGGGCTAGCTTTTAATGTGCAGTTTGGAATTTTCTTGTGAAGATATTTCTCTAGTTACATCATTCTTCCAACCGTCAACCACCAATTGCGATAAACCTTGCACTAGTACCGCATCTTCTTCTATGGTCCAACCACGCTTTGTGCCTTTTGCATTTTGATTTTCAGAAGACTCTTTCAACATATCTACTGAATTAAGTTGGCGCCTTCTTTGTTCCAATAGAAAGAGTTTGCTGTGTTGCTGCTTTATAAATAAATAAATAAATTTAGAGGGAACAGTTACTTGAGTTGGCGCCTTCGTACGTGGGAAGAGTGGGGTTTTCATGAAATATAATAACTGCTCCATCCACACAAAAGAAAAGAGGTTGAAGTTGAATTGCTCTCAGCCTCTCGGGGGGTCATTTTCTATTTCACTTAAACAAGTTTTTATGGCCACAAATATGATATCATTCTGTTTTAGTCTATACATTTTTTTTTTTTAAAATCTGCAAACAAATTCAAACTTTTTCATTTTCATCATTTTATTTTTATTTTTATTTTTACAAGTTCATCATTCTATTAGTAATGGTGTATTCATGTTCAGGGGTGATCAGACTATTTAACTTAATAAAATTATAATATATAGAACAAAGACATAATTGTTCAAATCATAATACTAATTTAAAAAATTACATACATATTTAGGGTTTGTTTATTGGACAGTACAAGACTGGACATAACGGTATTGATGAGTGGGAATAAAAGTAATATTTTGGTATTTTTTAGGTGGACAAAAAGTTATACAGTGGGACAAAAGGTTGTATTTTGGTTTTGTGGGGTACATAAATTTGAGCTTTTATCCGGTCCATTACCTCTGTAATATTGTCCAATATCATCATGAACTGTTTTTTTTAGATAGGTAATTTTATTAAGGGGTGCACCAACCCCTAACACTTAGGGGCCCCATTAAAACCTCCGAGGGTCAAAACTCAGTGGGAAAAATACCCAGAGAGGGGAAAAAGAATACCCCGCCTACCAAAAGTATTATAATGTTGTTACATGAGATTACAAAGAAGAAAAACAACCCATAGGACAATTGTACCAATCCAACCACCCCACCCCACAATTCCTTCCTTTCCTAGCCTTGAACCATCCCGAAGCGCAATCCTTTATTCCGGAGACCATAGTAGATGTTGTGGCTACCTCTCCTTGGAAAACTACCTTATTCCGAGTCAACCAAACAAGCCAAATGATCGCCAACCAAATAAGATGTTTTACTCTTTTTAGCTTTTTACCTCTAGCAAGTTTCTCAAACGCCTCAAAATGAGCAACCAAATCATCTTCTACATCCAACGAAGCTCCCAACCAAATAAGAACCTGCTGCCACACCGATCTCGTGACTCTGCATTTTACAAACAGATGTGGTACTATCTCATTTTCCTCAAAGTAAAAAACGCAACATCTATCAATGGGTGCCTGCAAAATACCCCCTGTTGAACAAAGCTTCTCAGGTTGCCAATATGTTACGCAGCGCCCCCACGCAAATATCAACACCTTCGAAGGAGCATCAACTCTCCAAAGTTTCGGCCAGACTGCTGCAGAAACAACAGCATTGCTGTCAACGTCATCAACAAACCGATCGGCCAACCATTTGTAGCGGTACCGCCTCGCGTGAAATTTTTGAAACATCGAACGACCAGACTAGACCCAACTATCCTCCACCTCTGCTATGGGTTCTGCAGGCAGCAGCAATTCCTGCAAATATAACAAATTATAATCCTCGTTTGGCAGCAAGTTTCGTGTCCATTCCCAATTCCATTGCCACACACCTCCATCCCACCACCCCATCTCTTCCACTACTGCATTTTTTAAATCACAATCACCATATAGAGCTGGAAATAAATCACAGAATTTGTCCCTCCCATACCATTTATCTCTCCAAAACTGAATCATATTGCCTTTTCCCAACTTGATTTTGACGGCGTCACTAAACAAATCTCCATCCAACGGTGTACCATCCCCCAAAAGACATAAGTCCCTCCACCAATTGGACGTTTTTCCCCACCCCCTTATATACTTGTTGTCACTAGGCCATCTTCCATTCAATCCATACCGCGCAATCAAGACTTGTTTCCATATCAGATTCCCTTCCTCAGCCAAAATTCTCCACCTCCATTTCAATAATAATGATAATTTAAATACCTCCAAATTTTTAACTACAAGTCCCCCCTTTACTTTCGGTGTATATACGGAGTCCCAACTAACCCAAGCCATTTTTTACTCTCCTCATCTCCCCCCCCCACAAAAATCGTCTTTGGAGTTTGGTAATTTCCGCTATCACTTTCTTTGGGGCTTTATAGAATGAAAAAAGATATAAAGGGAGTGAAGCTAGTACCGAATTAATTAATGTGACTCGTCCCCCTATGGATAATTGTCTACTCTTCCAATTGTTGAGCCGTGCTTTAACAGAGTCAATAACCGGTTGCCAAGTGCTCATCAACCTCAGACTTGCACCAACTGGAATGCCAAGAAACTTGAAAGAAGTTGACCCCAATCAACAAGCAAGGAATTGCGAGATCCCCTCCATAGTCCTTTCCTCCATATTGATGCCAGTCACATTACTTTTAGCAAAGTTAACCTTCGACCCCGATGCTAACTCAAAACTTCTAAGGATGGCTTTCAAGCACCATACACTCCTCTCACCCCCATCACAAAAGAATATTGTATCATCCACGAATTGTAATAATTCAATGGATAGATCATCACTTACCTTGAACCTGTGTAAGTTGTTGAACAGTTTCAGGACCAAACAAGGTACAATTGGAATTGTCACGTTCAGTCTCTTACTTTTTAGCAAATAAAAAGCACCTTAGTTGTCCTCTATACATGACTTTGTGTTTTAAAATCGTTGAATGATCAACTCAGTCTCGATATTCATGAACACTTCTTTATCAATATAAGTAACTAGACAGTCCTTCGTCATATAACCAGACAATCATCCACCCTTTCATTAATCTTTCGATTAGGCAACCTATTCTTTGCAATTTTTGTAAGAGAAAAGACTATTTTAACAAGGGTTTTTTCTTTTGTACCCCCACCCCATCCCCTCCCACCCCCACCCACACTGAAAACCCCAAAATGCCCTTCTGAAAACGTATTTTAACAATTGTTGTGGCAATGGGCAAAACCATTGCTAACTTCAATAGACAATAAAAAAACAGATAAATCACAACACAGTGACAAATTAACTAAAATGAACTCATCATCACATTGTACTTTGGCCATATCGCAATGGCTAGACCCTAAATTTCTTCCCTGAGTGTCCTTGATAATTAGGAGTTGCTAGCAATTCAGTAGTCTCTTTACAAAAATCTGTCTTATCTTTTGGCAGAGCTTGTGTCTTTATTTCTGTCCTATTGTTCTTGATGTGAACTTTCTCTACTTGCAACGGTTTACTATTTAACACGTCACAAATCAATCTTTTGAAAAAAGTACCGCGAAAATGATTACTTTGATACCTCACACGGGTATCCCTCAATTAAAGACACAAAACTTAAACTATTAAAAGTTAGAGACTTGAACTCGATCACCCGTTAGAACAATATTTATTTATAGATCATTTTTTGTTCACCTTATTGATATAAGAATTAGTCATTTATCATATGTAAAGATCGCACACGTCAACCACAAAAGTTTCTAAGAATATAGAAAGCAAAGGACATATTGGTGAGATGTTTTTCTGCTTGGAGACGGAGTGACAAACACTATCTGTAAACTCACACCCGCCAAATTGAGATATCAAATTCAAACCCGATTAGCCACAAAAGATATCCCATCTAACAATGTCGACTTTATCAATTGTGCTAGGCCTTACATAATCAATAGATTTTTTAAATCACAATCAACTAAAATTTTTATATAAATTATAATGAAAAAAAGTTTTTTTTTTTACATTAGGGAAAAAAGTTAAATTTTATTTCGAATCTTTAATCTTTTAATTGACACGTAAGAAAATTGCTCCTAATTCAATTCAAAGAAAAACCAATGTTTGGAAAACCGGACCAGTCACTAAACCGGTTAAGGCACTGGTTCAAGGTTCAATGATCCAACCGTACTTGAATCGGTCAGTTGGAACCGTTGGAACCTAAGCTAACAAACAAGTTTTCAAATAAACACATGTTTTAAATACAAAAGTTTTTTAGAAAAGTGTGCACCTAAACGGTTTAGTTAGTTGGAAGTTGTTTGTCTCTAACTAACTCTCCAACTAACTTGTGCCTACCTGTGTATATAAGTGTAAATAAGCCATACAATTTGTACATACATACATTTTCTGCAATCATTCAATAAAATTTCTATGTTTACAGTTTAAACCTAGTTCTATTCTCTAACTCCCTGTACTGAAAACTGTATGCTCCAATTGTCTTCTTCCTTAAGATCTTGGTATTTGTAAGGATAATCAAGGTGGATTGTACCTTGCAAGGAAAAGAAAGAAGGATTAGAATTCGCTTTTGTGTCTAAAGTTAATTGAAGAAAGAAGGAGAAGTGGGCCAAAGTTCAGAAGAGTTACCTTATATGTCAATTGGTTTGATTCTGAGAAAGTGAGTTTCAAGAATCACATCATCCTCACAGGTGTTGCTTGCCGACAAGAGAATCGAGGGATTAGAGGTTGCAAAGAACGAAGTAAAGAAGGAAAAATCATGTGGGAATAAATTTAGAGGAAGTCATTACCTCTAGTTTGTGTTACGTGTGTGATTTCAAGAGCGTAAATCATGGTGGTGTTCATAGGGTGAGCATCGATACTGCATAATTGAAAGAAACAAGTTAGGGTTTTCATAAATTAGGGTTTCTGAAAATTAGGGTTTCTAAAATTAGGGTTTCCAATCAATCTTGAGAAGGTGAGATTACCTCAATCTTGCTATACTAATGGTTGCACTGAGAACCCGATAAGAGTTACAAACCCGGATCGGCAAAGAAAGAAAAGGTTAGGGTTTGTGAACGAAGTGAGAAGACTATGTCGAAGCTTCCGAGGTTGAGAGATTTTGAGACAAAACCATAGGGGTTTCGTTAAATCAACATCAACAATCATCATCAGCATAACACCGAGCTGAATCAAAGCTTCAATCACCCTAAGGTGAGAGCCCTAGTTCAGCAAGGCGAAGAGTGAGAAGAGAGAAGAAGAAGACGAAGAGAGAGAACAGAGAATCAAGAAACGAAAAGAAGTGATTCTTGAGTTTTACGAAGGAAGAGTGAGAAAATCACTTATATACTTGAGTCATTAGGATCGCGCGAGTATCCATTTTTATCCGGGTTCGGGTTCCGCACGTGCATCTTGCTTTTATTTGTTTGGCAAGTTGTTTCTTGTATTGGATAGGTTTAGGCAAGTCGGGCTTGACTAAACACACCTCCTTTGTTGCTAAAGTTCACCTGCAAGAGAAACAAATATTAGCACATTTTGCAAAAAATCCATTAATTATATGGTACACTAAGTGATAAATTTTAGATATAACTAAATTATAAACTAAGATAAAATAATTATTATATGTATTTCATAAGAATAAATATTAATTAAAAGAATAAATAAAAAACTATATATATATATATATATATATATATATATGTAATTTTATAATTTGATATTGGCCTTTTATTTAACTAAGAATTTTTTTTAAAAAATTTAAAACTAGAATTTTTAATTTTTTTAAAATGGGCCAGTTCAACCCGATTTTCACCGGTTCAGCCCCCAATTTAACCGATTCTTGTCCGGTTCAGAGACATTCCAGTTTCAACTACAGATCAGATCGATTGCATGTCCAGCCGGTTGGACCAACCGGTTTTTCTATAAACACTGAGAAAAACCAAAAACCTCCACTCCACCATCATAAAGCTGAAAGCAATAAAGGCAAAAGAGAACTCTTAAGATTTTGTGTTTTAGGAGCAACTTTACAACATGCATCTAATTATCTAATTGCAGTGCTTATTTTAAATATTTTAGGTGAATATTCTAACGGTCTAGGTAGTTGAGCTACTTCAACCGCTAATTTTAATTTTACCAAACACTTTAAATTCAATCATTACCTCAACCGCTATATCTCTCACTCTCATCCGCTACAAACTAATTTTATCCGCTATTTTTTGCCAAAAGCAGGCTCTAAATATTAAACTATTCTTACAATGTAACATACCGACCAAACTCTCGATGAGTATGAAAGGATTTACCTTTTTTTTTTTATCAAAACTTATTTTTAGTTTAGATAACTATTGGCTTTTATGTGTTGGAGGCAAATGATGTGGCAAGTTGGGAAGCTTAAAATTAGTTTAGGTAACTACTAAAAAAAATATTGCGAATCACGTGGCAAAACTAATTTTGTTTAATTAGGTATTCTTTACTAACAATTGTAAAACTAATCTCTAAAATGGATAGAATCAAAATGGATAATAAATCTCTTTTAAAAACTTTAACATATCTAAAAAGTTATTTATTGTTTATAAACGAGTACGTGGCAAAACTAATTGAGGGAAAAAGAGTGTTTTATTTTATTTTAGAAAGAAGTAAAATCCAAAATCCAAAATTGACTTATTATTATTATCTAAGAATAACGATAATCATTTTGGTCAAAAGAAAAAATTACGGATAATGATAAATAAGAGCCGTTCGTTAGTTAAATAACCAAAAGGAGTAGTGAGTATCCAAACATGCATGTGTATTGTGCTATGATGCTATATAAATAAACACCACACCGATTATTACCACTCGTCGTCATTCACAATAATTCACAATTACAAAACTCGGGTTTCCCGTTACACCGGAAGCAGAAACTAGATAGAGAAATCAGATAATCCGGTACGCGGGAAATGGCGGCGAGGCGCGACATTGATGATTTGCCAAAGAACAATGCCAATTACACCGCTTTAACGCCGTTGTGGTTCTTGGAAAGAGCAGCTAAGGTTCACCCTACCAGAATTTCTGTTGTGCATGGATCACGACAGTACACGTGGCATCAGACTTACCAGCGTTGCCGTCGATTCGCTTCTGCTCTTTCCAACCATTCCATCGGTCCCGGCCACACTGTAACTTTCTTATGTTATATATGCCTTTATTTCACGATCGAGTTGTGTAATTGATTCCTAACATGTAATACTATTGTAATTGCTGCTGCCAAACAGGTAGCTGTTATTGCACCAAATGTTCCAGCACTTTATGAAGCTCATTTTGGAATTCCAATGGCCGGAGCTGTATTAAATGCTGTTAATACTCGGCTAAATCCAGCAATAATAGCTTTCCTTCTTGGTCATTCATTAGCGGCAGTTGTAATTGTGGATCAAGACTCATTTGCTTTAGCAGAAGAGGCTTTGAAAATCTGGTCTGAGAAAACCACAAACTTTAAGCCTCCATTTTTAGTTGTCGTTGGTGATGAAAACTGCCATCCTAACACACTCAGATATGCTTTGGACAAAGGAGCCATTGAATACGAGAATTTTCTTGAAAGCGGTAACCCCGAGTATGTGTGGCAACCTCCAGAGGATGAGTGGCAGAGCATTGCTTTAGGTTATACATCTGGTACAACTGCTAGTCCTAAGGGTGTGGTTTTACATCACAGAGGGGCATATCTCATGGCTCTAAGTGGCGCTCTTATTTGGGGGATGACTGAAGGTGCTGTATATCTGTGGACATTACCATTGTTTCATTGCAATGGTTGGTGCTTTGCTTGGACACTTGCTGCTCTTTGCGGAACAAACATATGTCTTCGACAGGTATGTTAGTCTATGAAACACTGACACAGACACTGGTAATAATTTGAAAAATGGACGTAATTGAAGTGTCAGTGTTGTTGGTGCTATAGAGATGTTAATATAAATTTCTGCCCCCAAGAGTCACCTTTCTTTATGTGTTACTAACACAACAGGTAACAGCTAAGGCAGTATATCAAGCAATTGCCAAGTACAAAGTGACTCATTTTTGTGCAGCACCAGTGGTACTTAACACAATAGCCAATGCCTCTCCTGAGGATACCATCCTTCCTCTACCTCATGTTGTAAATGTTAATACAGCTGGAGCAGCTCCTCCTCCAACTGTAATTGCCTCAATGTCTCAACTAGGATTTCGCATCACTCACACATACGGTCTCTCAGAAACTTTTGGCCCCTCCACCGTTTGCGCCTGGAAGCCAGAGTGGGAATCACTTCCCCTCGATGAGCAAGCTCGGCTCAACTCAAGGCAAGGGGTACGGTTCATTGGCTTGGAAGGCCTAGAAGTTATGGACACAAAAACCATGCAACCTGTACCTGCTGATGGTACCACCATGGGTGAGATTTGTATGCGAGGCAATCTCGTGATGAAAGGGTACTTAAAGAATCCTAAAGCTAATGCAGAAGCCTTCGCAAATGGATGGTATCATTCCGGGGATCTCGCTGTGAAACATCCAGATAACTATATAGAAATTAAGGACAGGTCAAAGGACATCATCATATCTGGAGCTGAAAATATCAGCAGTGTTGAAGTAGAGAATGTTTTGTACGCTCATCCTAAAATATTGGAAGCATCAGTGGTTGCAAGACCAGATGAGAAATGGGGTGAATCTCCTTGTGCATTTGTGACACTGAAGCAAGGAGTGGATAGTACTAATGAGAAGAATATAGCTGAAGATATAATGAAGTTTTGCAGGTCCAAAATGCCTTCTTATTGGGCACCAAAATCAATTGTGTTTGCACCTTTACCAAAGACAGCTACTGGGAAAGTTCAGAAGCATTTGCTGAGGACAAAGGCTAAGGAAATGGGGCCTATTAAGACGCCGAGCAAGCTGTGAGTTGGAAAGTGTAAAAATGCAGGTTACTGCTCTGTGAAAAAACTCAGAATTCATAGTGTAGTAAAGTGAATGCATTTTTGTATGAAAAACAACTCAATTCATTGCACAGTTGCAGAATAATACAGTTACAATAATACTTGGCAGTTGTATTTATATACTGAGCACCTTCGTTACTTTCTTATCGTACCGTATATGAGCACCTTCGTCTAATGATTTTCATTCCTCTAACGAGAGGCGTTACCCCTTAAAATCTTGACTTCACATCAATCATTGCAACAAGTACAATATCAACCTTGAGTTTCTGCTCGTTTACTTGATCTCTTAGGAAGTGAAAACGTGTCTAAATATGTTTGCTCCTTCCATGTGTGACAGGGTGCTTGGTTAGGTTAATTGCCGACTTGTTATCAACATACCGAGTCACAATCTCATCTCCAAGCTTGAGCTTCAATTCTTGTAGCAATGCATCAAGTCATGCTGCTTAACATGCTGCCATTGCCGCAACAACATACTCTGCCTCACAAGAGGACAATGCTACTATTGATTCCTTCTTAGAACATCAAGAGATTGATGTTTTCCCCAACTGAAAAAATATAACTAGCAGTGCTCTTTCGATCATCTTTACCTCACTCCAATATGAGTCAGAGTGATCGAGAATGCTAGCACTTCTATTGCACCCACCATTGGGAAGCAAAGTTCCCTAATTCAAGTTCAATTGATGTACCTAATGATTCTCTTTTTCTTTAAGAGACGTGAGACTTGAAGTTTATCCATGTACCTGCTTATCAAACCAACAAAATACATCAACTCAAGCCTTGTTTTACATAAGTACTTGAGAGATCCCACAATATGTCTATTAGGGAAAATCCCAAGTCCCACATTGACTAGTGATAAGGTCTCTAGAGGGTTTATAATGAAGATGCAACCCTACCGGTTTTGTGGGGTTGAGTTAGACCTAAAACCACATTCTAAGAATGTCTATATTTGACTTATGAGAATAAATTTAAGAGCTGCACAATATTAGGAAAGAGTGTGAGCCAGATCATGTTAATATGAATCAATTGAGCATCCAAGATAGAATTCACATAAAAAGGTGAGGAGGATGATCACAGCTTCCCCATTTGTCATCTTGTGAAAGTAAATCATTAAAGTCACCCAAGATAACCAATGAAGTTGGGACATACCGACCAATTGTCTAATCAAAGCCCAAGAGTACTCACGGTGATGAGCTTTATTTTCCCAAGGTTAATATTTTTTACTGATTGAGATTAGAGATAGAGTCACGATTTAGACTCAAACTAGTAGCATACCCGTGCATACGCACGGATGCCGTCATATTATTTTTATAAATGAACTTAGACAGTATTTAAATAGTCTGAACAATACATTACCTCGTGAAAATAAATAAAAAATTTAAAGTAAATAAAAAAAGAGTTTCAAATGTTAAAGTTCATTTAAAAACAATTGTGCGGTTATCCGGTGTTTTTTTATATAGCAGTGCAGTATTTTTTATATATCAGTATTGTTATTTCGTGTTTTGTATATATCAGTGAAGTTATCCTGTGTTTTTTTATATATCAATATTGTTATCTTGTGCTTTTTATATAGCATTGCAGTTATCCCCGTATTTTTTTATATATCAGTGCAGCTATCTAGTGTTTTTATGTATGAGTGCAGTGTAGTTATCTCATAGTTTAAATTGATTATTTGAGTTAATTAGTAGATTATAGTAGATAACAAAAGATAGATAGTAGATGATCAATAAGAAATAATTATCCCGTGTTTTTTATATATCAGTGACAATTATTTGTCTTTTTTAGGTATTAATCAGTTTAAATAGTCATTAAGTCTTCTTGTTTTTTAGATAGTAGGGTTATAGTAGTTTTCAAAAATTATAATCATCATTGGCAAATATTAATCCCGTGTTATTTTTATATATCTCTGCAGTTATCCCGTGTTTTTATATATATCAGTGCAACTATCTCGTAGTTTTAATTGGTTATTTTAGTTGATTAATAGATTATAGTAGATGGTAAAAGTTAGATAGTAAATTATCAATAAGAAATATTTCTTTAATATTAATTAGTAGTTTAAATAGCGATTAAGTCTTCCTATTTTTCTAGATAGTAGGTATAAAATAGTTTTCAAAATTATAATTATCAATGACAAATATTAATCTCGTGTTTTTTTATATATTACTGCAGTTATCCCGTTTTTTTATATATCAGTGTAGTTATCTCGTAGTTTCAATTGATTATTTTAGTAATTAGTATATTATAGTAGATAGTAAAAGAGAGATAGTAGATTATCAATAAGAAAATATTTATTTTAAATAGTCAGTAAAACTTCTTGTTTTTTACATAGTAGGTTTATAGTAGTCTTCAAATTTGTAATTATCAATACAAATATTAATCCTGTATTTTTTTATATATCAATGCAGTTATCTCGTGTTTTTTTATTTATCATTGCAATTATCTTGTAGTTTCAATTAATTATTTTAGTTGATTAGTAGATTATAGTAGATAGTAAAATATAGATAGTAGATTAGTAGATAGAAAAAGATAGATAGTAGATGATCAATAAGAAATATTTATGTCGTGTTTTTATATATCAGTGACAATTATTTGTCTTTTTTTAGGTATTAATCTTTAAATAGCCATTAATCCTTCTTATTTTTTTTAGATAGTAGGTTTATAGTAGTCTTCAAAAATTATAATTATCACTGGCAAATATTATTCCCGTATTTTTATATATCACTGCAGTTATCTCGTGTTTTTTAATATTTCGGTGCAATTATCCCGTAATTCCAATTGATTATTTTAGTTGATTAGTAGATGTTCCCAACTATTTCCCTAGAGTAGGATATAGCAAGAACAAGGAATGTAGTGAGTAGAAAATAGAATGTTCGTCCTCTTTCATTGGCCTCTAGGGCGTATATTTATATTACAGTATGTCATAAATGCTCATAATGGTACATGAATGCCCCGAGATCTTAGGCGAGATTCTCGGGCTTGCCTAATATATCTAGTAGGTCTTTCGCCGAGGCCGAGCCCCTCGGAGAGGCGTCGGCCTTTGATCGGGATGTGGTGCATGCGTCGGTCTTGAGGTGTTAAGCGGAAGCCGGTGATGAGAGCGCGAGGACTTGGTCTTCGTCTTACGAGCCCGGATGATCGGCTAGGAGGCGCGTCATATCCGAGCCTTCTGGGTGGTCGGTGGGAAACACGATCCTCGAGCGGCGAGCACTTTGTGCGAAGTCGTTCTAAGTATCTTCAACTCATCCTCGGTTCCCATAGTCCTCATTCAGTGCGTTAAGGAGATTTAGCCTTGTTTGCTTTGGCGCCTTGGATTACGGTCTGCGTGGGTTTTTGTGCTCCCTTTGACCCGGTCGTTTTGACCCTCATGAGTTTCCGTTACGCCATAATCATAACTCCTAGGGGTTTTGCTCTTCCACTTGTATAAATAGGGGTTTTTGTTGCTTTGGTACATTCATGGCTTGGTTGCGCATGCTTTCCTATGGTGAGATCGCGTCCCCTCCTTTGAGTCTTTTGAACAACCCCATCCATTGCAGTGTGTGGGGTTGTCGGAGGCTCAAAGTGGGGTTATTGATCTTCGTGAACTCGGCTCTTTTCTTCTTGTAGGTGGCTTTGCTTACGATCTGCTGGAGTTGTTCAAGAGACTCAAAGAAGCGATCGGCCGGAGTATTCACCGACCGATTCGGGGAAGGGGACACCTCACCGGCAGTGCGGAGCCTCGTCATAATTGGGCGGCAATCCTCGAGTGGGCTTTGGTGTGTCGCCTTTGGTGCGAAGGGAGTCGCCCTCTGTTTACGCTTCGAGGCCGATTTGAACATCGAATGTAGCAAGTAGGCGGGGAAGCTCGTCGGGAGATACTTCAAGGTTAGGCGGTGCACTGCAAAAAAGAGCCGTCGTTGCCCGTATATATTAGTGGTTCATTCTTTTGTAGTAATTGGGAACTTTTTCCGCTATTGTAACGTCACATAATGTTGTAATGAAAGTAAACATATTTAATTAGTACGGAAACCTTCCCTTTTATTGTTGTTCTCGGTTATGCAGGTCTTCTTTTTGTCTGCGGCCGATTGCGTCTTTACGCTTTCTAGACTTATTCTTAGCCGAATGGCATTACGGTTCCTTTTACGGGCGATGGCTATATAGCCGATGTCACCGATTATTGTATTTGTGGCGTGGCGTTTGATTGATTTGATTTTTGGCGGGAGGTGCCATCATGACTTCCTTGGGAACTATCGCGTCCTTTAAGTGCTCCATTGGGGCCGGACACGCGTGTCGTTTGGGATTTGAACCGTTTCAAATAACCACCGTTGATTTTGTTGGTGGGTTTTTAGCCGTTGGATTGCTTTACTCGAAAGGGTCTTGTTTAACCTTCGTGTCTCTTTGCTCGGTTTTCTTTTGAGTTTCATTTCCTCTCAGTTCTTTGCTCTGAGTCTTCACACCTCTCTTCCATTGTGTTCCTCTTGTGTCTTTCTCCTCCTTCGGTGGTGTTTGTGGCTTGCCATTTCTTTCTTTAAGGCACGCGGTTTCTCGCATTTTCCCCTTACTTTGTGGCTTCTCTTATTTTCGTTCGCTTTCTCTTAAAATTTGTATTTCTTTGCATTTGTTTTCTGCAAAATAGAGATGGTCTCGATAGTTGAAATAAGTAGTGATAGTGAGAGTGAGGTGACCTCACGAATATAAGTGTCCCAATCCCAATTGTCTTTGCTTCCCTTAAATGTGGTTATTGTTTCTCTGCGCAACATTCGCCCGAGTGATAGGGGAATGGGCGATTCTTATAATGATAGTTCCCCTTACGATTCGCGGGACCGGGTGATTTATCTGTTATGGCCGAAGACGAGAGTCCTAGCGGCGACGATCGGGAGCGAGGACTTTCTTGGGTAGATCAAGAGGTGCTCGACTCGTGCTCGGAGCTTCGCACCGAGGCCTCCTCCTCTTTGGTCTTCGGAAGATCTTTGTGCCACCCTGCGGACGAGGATCGGCCGTAGCTAGTCCGATCTCCTTGGAGGAAGCATTTGAGATGAGTGCATTAGGGAACGATGTGTATACTTACGCTTATCGGACTGGTTTGAGCACTTGGGGTTCGGTTGCCTTTCTCCCCCTTTTCTGCGCCGGTGTTGAAGATGCTTCACGTGGCTCGACACTTGTTGCATCCCAACGGGTGGGCCCGTATGAGGGCCTTCGAGATCCTTTGTGAGTGCCTTGGGAGGAGGTTTTGGTCACCAAGTTTTTGTATTTCTTCCGCTCGTCGGTGAAGGACCCGGTAGAGTGGGTATCTTTGTGCAATCATCGGCGCCGATCCTCTTATGGCTTTGTACAAGAAGCGATTACAAGTATTTTAAGCATTCTTGGTTTCGTTTGTCACGGGGGCGAAGTGTCCTTCTTCTTTGGTTGATGAGGTTGGTGATGAGCGGTTCCCTTTGAGTTGGGACGAGGCACCCCGAGGATAAGTTTTCTGTTGAGAGAAGGGTGCTTAGTTCGGTCGAGAAGAAGAGAGGTGGATCTTTGGATGGTTGGGTTAAGTCCTCGGGTATCTTTGAAATCCTCCTCCTGTTGTTGGGAATTAGTGGATGACCTTGAGTCTTTGATAGACTATTTAAGTAATTCTCTCGGGCATATTCCCCCTTTTTTTTTTTTTGGATTGCTTTTCCTTAACCATTGTTTCTCCTTTCGAGCGGTTTTGGAATGTCTACCCTTAGTGTTCTTGAACGCTTAAGAAATGAGAGAGAGCGAGAAGAAGAAACAAGGGGAGTTCAGAGCCTTCTCCTTCACTGTTTTAGAGCCGAGTTCCTCTTACGCCGAGGCTCTCCTGTTGCCAAAAAGTCGGTCAAGGTTACTGCGGCGCCTCTGCGGTGTCGGAAGGTGCCACTAATGTTCAAGGTGCAAGTAGTCCTCGTCCTCCTCCCTTCTCGGAGAATCCTGCTGCGAAGAGGCAGCGAGTTGGTGCTGCTGTTGAGATCGGTTTGCCGCAACGCGGGGAGGGGGTTATTGATACTTCTTGGAAGGGCGTGCTAAAATGCGGAAGAGGGCCGACGAACCGCCGACGAACCTATTGATCAACTTTTGACTCAAGGTATCCTCCGAACTCTGTTCTCATCTGCATTCTTTGGTGCGGTGATGTGGAGAAGGTAGCCACTCTGGGAATTCAGCAAAGCCGGTGGTGGCGGTGAAGACTTACGACCATTATGCTTCGGTGCTTGCTCACCTTGCCGAGGATGCCTTTAACAAAGCTGCTGCTGATCAAGGTCGAAAAGAGGCGGCTTGGAAGAAGTCCGAGGAGGAGTTGGAGGTCCGTAAGGCCGACAAGAGCCGCTGGAACAAGAGTTGGTTAAGTGGGACTGGAGAAGCGTCGGCTTGAGGAGAGGGTGTTTGGTGATTGCTTAGAAAGAAGAAGGCGAGAGAGTCCTTGGAGAAAGCGAGCAAAGAATTTGGAGGCAGCGCAGGCGAAAGCGCTAGCGAGCGACGGGGTGCTCAAAGGAATTTGGGATTTGTTCCCAACTTGCACTGTGGGTGGGGACTTGGTTGCCGCTATTGTGAAGTGAAGGCCTCCGTCATTGAAAGTTTTGACAATGGTTTTAGCGGTATTTGGATCGAGTGAGGCCATTTTCCCGAAGTTGATGTGGGGCGGCTTGATCGACAAAATTGTGGTGAATGGCGAGCTTGTTGATGAGGAAGTTTGCGAAGGAGTTGTTGGCGAAGCGGGTAAGCGGTGCCTTGCACGATTTTGGCAAAGTTGATGCTGCTATATCGATGCTGCAGAAGTGGGGCGGGTTTGGCCGCGCAGCGAGGACCATGGTGAAGATCTTCCTCCTCCTGCCCCTAGTTTCTCTGTCGAGAAAAAGACAAAGTCTTGTAATAACATTTTGTAATAGATTCGGGTTACCTTTGTTTCTTTTTATTATGGCTTTTTGGACATCGCGTTGGGCGTTGTATAATTCCTTTCTGTTTTCCTTTGATTGTTGTTTTGCTTAGTTTTGCTAATCGCTTTTTGCGCTTTTTGGGCGTCTTATTTTGCCGGTTTTGTTTCACCGGTTATGTTTGCGCCTTTTAGTTAGAGCGTCTTATTTTACGCCGGTTTTGTTTTACCAGGTTATGTTTGCGGCCTTGTTGGTGCCCAAGAAAGCGGTATGTATGTCGGCTCTAAGGCGATCTACACTGTCGGGTCTTTGGTTTAATGGGCCCTTAGGTCTGCGGACACGTTGATCCGTCGTCAGCGCGCGCTAGCATCGCTTGCACCTTCGAAGAAGCTCTTACATCGCACCGGCGTGTTAGCGTCGCCGGCAGTACTTTGCTTTATGCGATGTAAGCTCCATTTCGGTTTTCGGTGGCGGCGCCCACGTCGAACGAAGCGGTGTGCCCCAGGTGGGGCGTGGCTCGTCGGCCCGCCTCACTGTCGAGGACTTTAGTCTTCATCGCCCGAAGGCAACATCGAGGCGTTGCTCGGTCGCGCCTATCGGGACTTTGTTATTGTGGCGCATTCTTGTTTTGACTCGGAATTAGATTTGTTGCGTTTACTTTGTTTGGAGAAAATAAGTGTTGCTTTACGGAAATGCTTTGAAAATCGATTCTCTTTATTCATGATGAAGATGGATTACATTCGGGCTTTTTATCTCGCCACATACAAATGTTACATGAAGTGAATGATGGATGATGATGAGCCGATGACTAGTAGCTTAACTTTAAGCGTAGTAAAGCAGGAGGTTGGCTGCGTTCGAGACCTCGGGATCTTGCCTCCATCTAACTTTTCCAACTTGAATGCTCCTTGGCGATGACCTCTTTTACTCGAACGGACCTTCCCGGTTCTTGTGAGTTTACTGTGGCGCAAACCACGGCTTGATCTTCTAAGTACTAGGTCTCGGCTCACGAAAGTCCTTCGTAGTACCTTCGAGTTGTATTTTCTCGACTCATTTTTTTCTTTCTCGCTCCTTTACCTTTGCCAGCTCTCTCTTACTTCCTCTACCAAGTCTAAGTTTGCTCACGGGAGGCTTCATCTGGGGCCCCATTTTGGTGAAAGTTCGCCTTGGGCTAGGCTCCGGCACCTCTATGGGGATGAGGCGTCGTGCCGTATACCAACCGAAGGGGGCCTCCTGAGTGGAAGGCTGCGGAGTGGTGTTGTATGACCATGCACGCAGTGGTAACTCTTGACCCATCCTCCTTTGGATTCATTGAGTTTCTTTTTAAGTCCGTTCAATATGACTTTGTTTGCGACCTCGGCCGCTTTGTTGGTGCAGGGGTGCTCGGCCAAGAGTGAAGGCTTGATAGATGTTCCATTTTCTGCGAGTTCGGCTCTCGAGTGCAGAAGCAAAGCCCGAGTGCCATTTATGCGTCACTATGGTATTTGGAATACCGAAGCGGCGGATGAGTCTTTACTGTAGAATTTCTTCACCCTCTGCTGTATTTGAGATGGTGGTTATGGGCTCGGCCTCTATCCACTTAGAGAAGTAGTCGATGGCCACGAGCAAGTATCGACTGTCCTGTGATGGGGTGAGCGGACCGAGGATATCAACTCCCCATACGACAAGCGGCCATGGAGAGACCATTGCACGAAGGTTGGTTGGTGGAGCTCTTGGGGGCAGCGGCATGGCGGCGCGGCACTTGTCACATTTTTCACATATTCTAAGGCGTCCTTTTTGAGGCTCGGCCAATAATAGCCGGCTCTAAGGGTTTCTTTGCGAGGGCTTGTCTCTCCTATGTGGCTGCTTGCACACTCCTCGTGGATTTCTTTCAAGACTTTTTTGACTTTCTCACTGCCGGGCATTTGAGGCGGCACCGGAGAATCCCTTTTGAATAGCTCGGTCTCAATGAGGATGTACTTAGCGGCCATCTTCTCTAATTTTTCACCTCCTTTTCACCGCAGCTGCGGCATTTATTCACCCTGCAAATAAGCAATTATATTGGTCATCCGACTTTTGGTTCCTCCTCTATTGAGAGGACACGTGTTTTAGCTAAATTTGGGTTCGGAGACTGACTGTATCAGGAGTGGTTGTTGCGAGGCTTTTTAGTATCTTGGCTAGTTTGGCAAGATGTCGGCCACTTCCATTTTGTTCCACTGAGGACATGGGTTAGTTCGAAAGACGTAAATTTAGATTTAAGTTCTTGTACCTTCTTTGCAATATTTCTTTGAGTAGTTCATCTTTTATTTGAAGGCGTTGGTAACTAATCTGTCACTAGGAGGAGTCGCTCCGCGCACCTCGGTGTTTGGCGTCGAGGTCATTTGCAGAGGGTCATCTGGCGATCGATCTAGCCGTATTCCGCTTTGGTTGTTGGTGGCTTTGAAGTTGAACACGAGAGATTGCTCGATGAGGATACCATCGGTCCTCTAAAGTTATCCAGCACCACTTCCCCTCGTGTTGGAGGATCCGTCTCACGCAAAGTGTCCAAAAGGGTCATTTGTTGGGGCGACCTCATTTCTCGCTTCTACCATTACGCCACGAAATCTGCGGTGCTTGTGCTTTGATGGGGCCACAGGTACATACTTTATGTCAAACTCACGATAATTCAATAGACCACGCTACCATTCTCCGGCTAGATCCGCTTTGCTAAGACTTGGCGAATTGGCAAATCGATTTTCACCACGGCCGAGTAGCTTTGGAAATCTTGCTGAGTTTTCTTGCTTTGCGAGCAGTGCATAGCGGCTTTCTCAATTTTTGGTATCTGATTCTGCTCCCCTCCACATTCTGCGGCGTAGTATATTGCAAGCCTGGGCTCGTCTTGTTCTGTGCGTAAGCTGCTATGGCGTCTTTGGAAACAATTTAGGTATAGTAGTAGGGGTATACCTTGCTTTAGTCTTTGTGAGAATTGGAGGTGATGCAGAATCTTGTCTGATTTGTTGGAGTGCGTGCTCACATTCTTCCAGACCAGTGAAGCTTGAATTTTTACGAGTAAGCGGAAAAATGGCTTTACTCTGTCCATGGCGCTTGAGGAATCGGGAAAGCGCTCTATTTGGCTGCTAGGACTGCACCTCCTTGGCGTGGATGGGCTTACGGCATTAATTATTGCTCGGCATTGGGAGAGTTGGCTTCAATACCTCGGTGAGAGAGGATGTAGCCGGGAACTCTCCGCTTGGACACCGAGCGAGCATTTTTTAGGTTAAGCCGAAGATCATATTTTTCTAGTAGCTTGAATATCTTGGCGGATTGGTCACATGATCGGGGTTTGTTGCGATTTTACCACCATGTCATCGGCGTAGACTTCAATGGTCTTGCCGATCTCTTCTTGAAGATCCCGTCCATCAACCGGCCGATAGGTTGCGCGGCGTTTTTCAAGCCGACGGCATCACACAGTAACAATAGTTGGAGCGGCCGGTCATGAAGGCGATCTTTTCTTCATCGGTGTGGCTCATCACGATCGGTTATAACCGAGTATGCATCCATGAAGCCGAGAAGCTTGAAGCGGATGCTCCGTCGGCGAGGCCATCAATGCTCGGCGGGGATACGCGTCTTTTAGGCGAGCCTTGTTGAAGTGCAGTATAGTCGATGCACATCCTCCACTTGCCGTTGGACTTCTTGACAAGTCTGAGGGTTCGCCCGACCATGTTGGGTACTTCACTTCCCGGATGAATTCTGCGAGCAGCAACTTTTACATTTACGCGCTTTATGGCCTCTGTTTTCTCTTGCCCCTGTTTTCTTTTTCTTTGGGACACAGGTTGAACAGAAGGGTTCAGTGATAATCTATGACAGATAAAATTTGGGTCGATACCTGGCATGTCTTGGGAGACCATGCAAATATGTGGGCGTTGTGCGAGGAGCTTGTGAGGCTGGTCTTCAATCTCCGCCGAGAGTCTCGTTCTATCTTCGTCTTACGATGTTGCATCGGGCCTATCAGAACTTCTTTTAGATCACCTGCTGGACGTGGCCTCTTTCCTTCTTTCGCTGGGTCATACATTCTGGGGTCCAGGTCGAGGAAACTACAATGGTTGCTTTTCTGCTCTCGGCCCTTCCGAATTTGTTTTGATCTTTGGCGCTTTCTGCGTAACACTTGCGAGCCATCGCGCTGGTCTCCCTTCATTTGTTCCTACTTCCCCGTTGGGCAGGGGGTATTTGAGGCAGAGATGAGGATAAGAGATTGCGGCCATTAGGCGTTGAGGTGGGCACGCCAACAATTATGTTGTAAGAAGATTTTGCGTTCACCACCATGTACCTCAGCACCTTGTTTTGTGAGATCTGCTTCGCGAAGGTTGTTCTTAGGTCAGGTAGCCTCGGACCTCCACATTCACTGCCAAGCCAAGCAAGTGTACAGGTAACTTTTCAACAGCTCCTCTGGTAGCAGAGCTCTTTGAAACATTTCCAATACATCACGTTGGCGGAGCTTCCGCCATCTACAAGTACTCGGGTCACTTTGTATCCATTGGTGGTAGCGCATATCACGATGGGGTCGTCGGAATGAAATTTGGACTCCATTGAAATCTGTGATGTCAAAAGAGATCGGCGGGTGAGGCGGGGTAGCTCTTGGCGACACTTGTGGAAGCCCGACATGATAGATCGGGCGTACTTCTTTACGGCCGAGGATGAGGGCCTCCACGGAGAATCCGCCGAGATGGTGTTGACTACTCCCCGGTCGGCTACTTCATGGCCTTCTTTTCTGCTGTGCCTCCTTTCTTGGTCCTCCCTCTTGGGGTTGTCTTCTCCTTGGGCTCTCTGCGCCTCTTTCTTTGTTCATCGAAAGTCACGAACTTCTTCAAAACCCTCATTTGGATGAAATTTGTTCAATCTCTTTGCTTCAAGGTCCGGCAATCGTCGGTGGTGTGTCCTCCGTCTGTGGAACCTGCAATAAGCAGGATACTTACCCGTGGTGCCGAAGCGAATGGGGCGGTGCAGTGATGATTCCGTCGATGAGGACCGTCATTGAGAATGGCGGATGGTGAGCCACGGCGAGTGTAAGTGCTTTACGGATTCGGACGGGACTTCTGTTGCGAAGCTCTTCCTCCCGGTCTCGGCGGGCGGCAGGAAGAAGACCAGTCGGGCCTCCTCGTTACGGAGGCGGCCCCGGGGCCTTCAGGTCCTCTACCATCTCTGGCGTCCTTGGAGGCGGCGGTGTCTCGGCGTCGATGTGCTTATGCGCTCTTGCTCGACCTCGTCCATGTTCACGGGAGTGGTGATAGATAGTGCTTCACTAAAGGTCCCATTTTCGAGGCCGCTTCATGAAAGCCATCACGAAAAACTTCTCGTCGGGTCTTCCACATCTTGTGATCTTATTGAAGCGCTCTAAGTACTTCTTGGCGCTCTGTTGGTCCTTATGCGAGATCGAACAAATCTCCGGGTGGATAAGCTTCTTCTTGTTGGCGAGAGAATTGTTGGGACGAAGCGGTGGCAAGGTCCTCGAAACTGTGATGATGGATCGGCGGCTAACCCTTTGAACCACTTGAGAGCAAGCAGCGTCGGTCGGATACTGCGAACATCTTGCGGCCAGATGGCGTCATTACCCGGCTGATCATCATGCGGGTGCGAAAGGCGTCAAGCGTGACTACGGGGTCTCCGCTCCGTCATAAGTCCCGATGGCGGGCTCGAAGCAGGGGAATGGTCTGCGCCTCGATCTCCTCGGTAAATGGTGAAATGCCCTCGGGTAGCTCGGGTGGTATCGCCTGTTGTTACGAAGAGGCGACTAAGCGTTCATGGGCCGAGCCTCCACGGCCTCTAGCGCTGGCAGCGCAAAGTCTGTTCTTCGTTCGCCGTGCTTGTTGCGCATTACGCTCTGGAGTGTTCTCACTTTGCTTCCATCGACTCGAGTATCCTAGGATCTGTGGTGCTTGTGGAGGCACCACCGTTATTCTCGGTTCCTACCATGGCGAGGTAGGGCTTCTTTGTTACGACGTGGGGTGGGAAGTTTCACAGGGCCCCACGGTGGGCGTAATGTTCCCAACTATTTCCCTAGAGTAGGATATAGCAAGAACAAGGAATGTAGTGAGTAGAAAATAGAATGTTCGTCCTCTTTCATTGGCCTCTAGGGCGTATATTTATATTACAGTATGTCATAAATGCTCATAATGGTACATGAATGCCCCGAGATCTTAGGCGAGATTCTCGGGCTTGCCTAATATATCTAGTAGGTCTTTCGCTTTGGCCGAGCCCTTGAGCGTCGGCCTTTGATCGGGATGTAGTGCGTGCGTCGGTCTTGAGGTGTTGCCGACGGAAGCTTCGGTGATGAGGGCGCAGGGACTTCGGTCTTCGTCTTCTGAGCCCAGATGATCGGCTAGGAGGCGCGTCATATCCGAGCCTTCCTGGGTGGTCGGCTGGGAACAGTAGATTATAGTAGATGGTAAAAGTTAGATAATAAATTATCAATAAGAAACATTTGTTTAATATTAATTAGTAGTTCAAATAGCCATTAAGTCTTCTTGTATTTTTAGATAGTAGGTTTATAATAATGTTCAAAAATTATAATTATCAATGGCAAATATTAATCTTGTGTTTTTTATATATCTCTGCAGTTATCCCGTGTTTTTTCTATATAAGTGCAGTTATCTCGTAGTTTCAAGTGATTATTTTAGTTGAATAGTATATTATAGTAGATAGTAGATTATCAATAAGAAATATTTATTTTAAATATTAATCAGTAATTTAAATAGTCATTAAATCTTCTTGTTTTTTACATATATAGTAGGTTTATAGTAGTCTTCAAAAAATTAAATTACCAATGACAAATATTAATCTTGTGTTTTTTATATATCAGTGCAGTTATCCCATGTTTTTTATTTATCATTGCAGTTATCTCGTAGTTTCAGTTAATTATTTTAGTTGATTAGTAGATAGTAAAATATAGATAGTAGATTATCAATATGGGTGATAGTAGATTAACGTGAAGTGTGTTTCTTTGGTGTTTTTAGCAAACAATCACTAGTTTTCAATATCGAGACTGTGAGATCAAACTAGAAAATCTCTTTGACGATTGCCATTGAGTTTTGTGCTTTTCACGTACGTAAGAACAGTAAATAGCAGAGAGAAACAGATTGAAAGTAAAATAAAAGCAGTAAATGCGACGAAGGTAAAACGAAAGTAAAAATTTGCATTAAATGAAGAAAGGAAAATGGTTCACCAACACGTACAAAGTATCTGTTTCACTCGTGTTTCGCTTTGGCTTGGAAGTTGAGTTTCTCAGAGTTCTTGTAGAATGTGGTGACCTCGATTTTCTATTACAAAGGGGTATTTATACTCGTAGGAACAATCGTGGGGAAAAAGTAAGCGCCTCCTAAAACTACGGGAGAATGCTTAGCCCTGTGCTTTGCTCTGCACTTTCGACTAACCCGTTGTCAACCGCTTGACGAAAAGTTGAGCCCAGCTCTGTCGAAGTGTTGGGTCTTCTCTTGTCGAAGGTTTCTTGCTTCATCGCTTTGAGAGCTAAGTTGGTCGAAGCTTACTTGCACTCCTTGCACTTGTCTACCTTTCTGTCGAATTCATGGTGCATTGACTTGAATATTGACCTATGGCCTGAGAACAATATTAAATGTGAAGTCAACCCCATTTAAAGCTTCATTTAATGTCTTGTCGAAATTGCGAGGTAACAGATTGCCCCCGAAAAATGCTTTTCGGCGGAATAAGGAAAGGAGTTAAGAAAAGGCATTTTTGAATCTTGTGCAATGGTCACTTTTACCGCCTTTTGCACTTCAGCGATGGTCGAAAAAGCAGTCATCATTACTTGCGCGAGTAAAGCGAACCGTTTTATTGGCACCGTCGCATAGTTGGTGGGCCATCACGTCTCCCAAACGTCATGAAGCGTGCGAGTTATGGCGAGCGTGCCAATAAGCTGTTGCTTCAAACATATATAAGCGACCACTGACCCTTCAAATTCCTCTTTACTCGGTTTGAAACCTTGTGAAGTCTTTCTGCGTTCTTTATTTACTGCGTTTTCGCGAAAAACCTCAAATTTGCCAAAGTTTCAAACTTTCGTACTTTTCCTTCAATCTACACCGATTTCAACTCGCATTCACTTTCTCTTACTTATGGCTTCATCATCTCTTGTAGTGATGCAACACGAGAGCTCAAAGAGGAATAGCGAACCCGAAAGCGTTCAAACCCTAGATGGCCGTTGATGAACGACATCAACGGCGAGCGATCTACCCAGCTGGCGGACTCGGTACTAATCCGCCTGCGAGGTTTACACCCATGCTTACTTGGGTCCTGCGCGATACTTTCTTTGGAAAATACGAAGTTTACGAGATTTTCCCTAGCCACGTTCGCCTCAACCTAGAATCTTCGCTAAAACCCCTTTCACTTAGAGTTTCGACTAACTCCTGCAGGGTTTTTAGGTGCGCTCTCTAGGCTCGACCAACAAAACTACATAGGCGGCTTGACAAAGTAGAAGCTAAAAAGCCAAAATCTGGAAAAAGCAGGGCATCTTCGACCTTATCCAAGCTGTCTAGGTATGGGCCCAAATATGATAGCACCCTACTTTTGGGTTTCTTTATGCGATTCTGGGGCTGTGCTACTCATAGCCTCCACTTGAAATGTGGCATGTTATCCCCACTCTGCTAGATGTGGTGCCATTCTGGTCACGAAACCCTTAGGAGAGACCTTTGATCCCACACGCGTCACGACTATGCATACGATTTCAAGTTCAACAATGCCACATTTGCCCCTTACATTTGGTGAGCACCATAGGAAGCGACAGCGAGGAAGTGTATGCGCTATAGAACATGTAGCCTTTCTAACCACTGTGGCTATCTATCTTCGTTTTACTGTACACGCTCCTCCAAGTTTCCAAAACTTACATCCCCACGGCATGTCAACTCCATGAGCGAGAAGACATCAACCTTGCCAAGTTGGTTCTAGGCTCTCTCTACCGACAACTTGATAATCTTTGTTATAGAGTTGAAAGAGAATGAATCGGCCACCAAGTTTTTGGCCTCTGGCCCACTATCATTTATTACAATTGTGGTGTTGGCCACTTTTGAGTCTCGACTAAACTTGTATATCCCAAGTCCGCTCGACTAGCTGTAGAGACTAGTAGTCTTGAAGGGATTCGATTAGCGCTTGATTTAGTCCTAAGCAAGCAACCACTTCTGTAGAAGAATCCTTTCTAGTCTATTTTGAAATCTTCTTGAAATGTGCCACTTTTCTGATTCTATGGCTCCCTTTGTCGGAGGTCTTGTGGTCCAACATGGTTTAAACAATCGTTTCCTTCCCGCCTGCCGAACCTGCTTGAGGAAGTTAGCGGATTTGGCAAGCTTACCTCTCTCCTTCTATCCTCTCCACGGGCTCACCCAGTGAAACAAAAAATAGTTTGGGAATTACTAGATATTTCCCAAGTTATTTTACCGAGCGATTTAGGCTTTGTCAAATTCGACTGCACGATTGTGCTTTCACGGCGAGAATTTACAAGTCGAGAATCGAGAAGCGACTTATAAACAAGCCTTGAGAAATTCCATTCTGAGCCTTGAATTTTGAACCTCTCAAATTCAATCCAAGGTTTTCATGCGAGAAATTTCATGAATGGTGGGTGGTTATTACACCAATCTTCTTTGGGGAAACCATTGACACTTTTCTTTGAAAACATTGTGAAGAAATTGGTAGCGACTTTCCGCCGAACAACAACTGGTAAACACACCGACACTCAAAGCTTTCCAAGTCTTAACCACTTATAACAGCCGTTTCTATTTGCTTACCAATGTTTTCGACATTTTTAGAAAAAACGCAACAAAATTGAAGGTCAAAGTAGGCAAGGCTACCACATCAAAACCTTCTCCCCAAGTCACGAAGAAAGTGGCAGCAAATCCCATTCCAGACAACACCCCAAAAAAGGTATGGCACTTTCCACTTGTCTTAAGTTGTCTGTTTACTATGGCTTTTATTCATGTCGGAAATTTCTTCCAGGCAACAACCCAAGCGACTAAACCTCCTCAAAAGCCCAAAGCCAAAAAGAAAATGGTTATTCCCTCAGTTCTGAGGTACTGTACCTACCTTATTACATGTCGAAATTTCTCTTAGATTTTATCATTCACTTTCTCGTGGCATTATACGTACCATAACTTGATTTCTTTTGCGGGGGGACTTTGAAAGTGATGACAACATTCCTCTCACTCGGAGGTCAAGGAAAAGGGCCTTACGAATCTCAAAGGGCGGCTCGAGGCATCATCATCAACGAGCCTTACGAATCACCTTCTTCTCCTCCAATCAAGAGGCTTAAGGTACATGAGGTAAATTTCCTTTCGGCGTCATTTTGAACCTCTTTGATCTCCACCTTTCGGTTCTAACTTAAGTAGTATTACTCTCTTGTAAGCGGTAGGTGGGTTACTTGTTGATGATCCTGCTGCCAGAGTCTTTGGTGAGGTTCTTTGAGCGAGAATTGTCATTGATGCTTCCTTTTCGCCGTCGCCTCGAGGTGTAACTCTTTGAAGAAGTTTTTCAAGCACTTGCGACCACAGGATTCCTACTTTCGAAGAGCTTGTTTAGAATGCGATAATATGGAACGGAGGTGTTGTCGAAGAGAATGTTCAATTT
Source organism: Oxytropis ochrocephala (assembly GCA_020916435.1). Classification (NCBI taxonomy): domain Eukaryota; kingdom Viridiplantae; phylum Streptophyta; class Magnoliopsida; order Fabales; family Fabaceae; genus Oxytropis; species Oxytropis ochrocephala. The sequence continues at coordinate 21,455,939 of CM037093.1, forward strand.
CGAGAACCCGACATCCCGAAATCGAAAGGCGAAGTGGTGGCTACCTCTGTTGAAATTCTGCGAGAGAATATGGTTAATCAAGAGCGAGAGGAGCCCGGAATGGAGAGTGCGCAAATCAAGCGCTTCTACCAAAGAATCATCCAACGGTATTTATTAGCTGTTAGCGATCGGGAGTTGGTGGTGAAGAAAAGCAGATCCTTTGGCGACTTTGAAAATCATCTTTGAGTCTTAAAAGCTCGTCGAGTCGCTTGATTTGCGACTCTTGAACAACTCTCTCGGTTCCATTAACGAGGAAACAATCGAAAGCCTACTTCGCGGTGAAGGCGAAGGTTCTAGAAGGGAATCGGTGGCGAATATTGAGGGTGATCCATCTGTGTACCTTGAGGTAAAATCCTCATTCATAAAATCACTAAGTTGGATCCTCCCAGAGACCTCCTCACCTTTTTCATGGAGTTCGACCCCTCTCTTGAGCAACTCTCCTCTTGATCAACCAGCGGTCATTGTTCTCAAGCAAAAGGCTCAAGAAAATCAACTCTGCGAGCGGCGCTTGCCTCCTCAAAGGTGATCAAGGCGACATAGAAGCTCACCGAAGCCCAAGCGACCCGATGATGAGCAAGCAATTCTTTGAATGGGATCGCAGAGATTCGCAGCGTATTGTGAAGAGATCGAGAACACTCCAAACTAAGTTGTCAAGCGCTAAGTATCGAAGGGCTTGATTGTCGAAAGAATGAATGCCGCTTAACCGTCAATCAAAGCAACGAAAGCAATAGCGGACCATAGAACATCGGAGAAAAATGACCGACATCAAGCCAATCTTCTTTGAACTTGACAAAAATTTGCACCTTCTTGACACTTCTATCTCTTTGGCGCTTGACGATACGGAGAGGCATAAGTCAACTTTGTAGAACTTCTAAGGTCTTGTAATAGTTTAGAACTTTTGAAATGGCTATGTAATTTTGACATTTCATTATACATTACCATTTATGAACAATTTTCGTTTGTTTATGCTTGTTCAATTTTATTTCGGTCAATGTTGGCTGTATTGCTTTAAATACTTGCCATTTATTCTAAAGATTCTATTTTTCGTCACCTAGCTCTTGACTTCATAAGCGCCATTCGAAAAGCATTGCAACACCAGCGAAATGGGCCTTCCCACCACAGTGACCATTTGCCTAAAACTCTATCTTTTTATCCATAGGTAATAGGACTTTCCACACTAACTCTCCTTCTTCAAAGGTTTTTAACTTAACCTTTTTGTTGTAAGCTTTAGCTACTCTCTCTTTCTGTCGAATAAGCATCTCTAAAGCTAATGACCTTTCTTCGTCTAAATCAACTAATTCATCAATCATCATATCCCAATAATGATCAAAGGAATTTCGCATTGTTTACGAATCCTTGTTGATTGTAAACAAATTTCAACGGTAACAACTTTGCATCATGTCCAAATGTTAACTTTGTAAGGAGTAGTGTTTATAGACTCTTTAGGCGAAGTTCGACAAGCCCATAACACTTGGTCAAGAGAAGCGTGCCAACTTTTAGGCTTACGTCCAACGCGTGCTTTTGATCAAGTTAATAATGATTTTATTTGCAGCCTCTACTTGGCCGTTGGCTTGCGCATAGTATGGTGTCGAAGTCAACAACTTGAAACCAATTTCAGTGACAAAATCTACCATTTTCCGGCCGGTAAAAAGCATTACCAGCAGTGCGTAGTAATGGTTTACGGGATTCCATATCGTAAATGATATGGTTTTGAATAAACCTTATTGCGCTTCTTGATCAGCGTTGGCCAAAGGTATTGCCTCTACCCACTTAGTAAAGTAATCAATTCCTACCGGGATGTACTGTGGCCTTTCGGCGAAGTTGGTTTTATTTCTCCAATTACATCTAGAGCCCAACCTCTAAATGGCCAAGGCTTCACTATAGAATGCAATTCATTTGCGGTACATCTTTGGATTCGGCATGTCTTTGGCATTCTTAGCGACCTTTAGCAAACTCTATGCAATCTTTTAAAATGGTTGGCGGTACATTCCTTGTCGAAATAACAACCATTTCATTTTATGGCCTACTTGATGTGAGCCACATGCTCCACCATGTGTATCGAAGCGCTAAGTATGCCTCGTTTTCACTAAGGCATTTTAACGGTACTCCTTGGGGAGTTTGTTTGAACAACTCATTTCAGACTAACACATAGCTTAGAGCTCTGTACTTCACTTTTTATTAGTGTTTCCGTAGGATTTTGCAAATACTCTACAATGGGTTTCGCCAATCATCATCGACCATATTGTCAATAGCAAAAATTTACGCTAAGTCAATATCGTCAAAAATGTGGCGTTTTTAATAGCGTACTTCATTTGCATTTATTGCCCCCGATTTTGGTGTTGACAATAGCGTCGAAGGAGTAGTATTATAAAGAGAGTCTTACGAGATTAGTTTATCTTTTATCTCAATTAACTCTTCTAGGCTTTGCTTTGATACTTTGTAACTTTGAAGCAATTTGTGCCGACTCATTCGCCACGTGATTTTCTATTCGTGGTAAATGTTCTAGGTGTACACATGCAAACCTTTTTAGCAAAGTGTTGGCCCACGGCGAAATATTTAACAAGGTGTTCATTGATGCATTTATATTCTTTTGTCAAATTTGTTTGACAACCAATTGAGAATCACCTTTTACTTGACATTAGTTGCCCCCAATTCGACGCGAATTTTGAGGCCTACTATTAAAGCCTCATACTCGGCTTCATTATTGGGCGGGAGTCTCGAATTTTAAATTTATACGCCGTTGGAATGTTTTACGGGAAATAATTAATATTCCAATGCCCACTCCATTTTATGGCTTGAGTAGTGAAGTATAGTTTCCAGGGCGTGTGTCTAACGAATGTATTTCATGTTCGACAACGAGTGATCCTTATGAAATCGCAACCACTTGTCCTTTGATTGATTTAAGGGTGATAAGTTAAGTTGTATTCTAACAAAGCTAAAGCCCATTTGCCAATTCGACTATGTAACATTGGTTTTGACAACATATGTTTAATGACATCAAAGTGCGAATAAACATAAACATCTGCTGACTTTATATATTGCTTCAATTTCGTACAAGAGAAATACAAGCAAAGGCATAACTTTTCTATTGGACTATACCTTGTTTCAGCATCAATCAAAACCCTACTAAGGTAATAAATGGGTCTTTCGACACCATTATCATCCTCTTGTGCTAACATGCTACCTATTGTGTTATCGGAAAATTTGCTATATACGATTTTAGCAATTTGTTTCTAATAATGAGTGATAAAATTGGTGGTTTGACTAAATAAGACTTGATTGCGTCGAAAGCATCTTGATGAACATGCTCCCACTTGAATTCATCTTCTTTCTTCAGTCTCAGCAATGGCGAAAAAGCTTGTGTTTTGCCACTTAGATTTGAAATAAATCTTCGAAGGAAATTGATTTTTCAATGATGGTGAAGTTCTTTCTTAGTCGAAGGAGCCGCCCGTTTCCATAATTGCTTTAGTCTTATTTTGGTTGATCTCTATGCCTTTCTTGTGTACTACAAAACCCAAGAATTCACTGCCATACCACGAAAGCACATTTGGTTGGATTCATTTTCAATCCATATTTCCTCATTCGTTCAAAAAAAGAGCGTCGAAGATGGTCTAAATGACCGATTTACGAGGGCGACTTAACCACCACATCATCTATGTATATTTGCATAAAATCGTCAATAAAATCATGAAACATAGAATTCATTGCCCTCGATAAGTAGCACCGGCATTCTTTAAACCAAAGGGCATTACTACCCATTCATAAACACCCGATGCCCCTGGACATCGAAAAGTTTTTTTTTCGACCGTCTCTTCAACAATAAAAATTTGATTATACGAGTAGCCATCTAGCATCTTGAGATAATCAAATCACATTCTTGAATCTATTAGCATTTCGCTTCTGAGGCATAGCGTATTCATCCTTAGGTGTTGCATTATTTAGATCTCTAAAGTCACGCAAACTCTAAGTTTTCCGTTTTTCTTCATTCTTTGGGACAATATTAGCTAGCCAATCAACATACACAGCGATTCGATGAATTTGCTTTTGAGCGACCTCTCTATTTCTTCTTTGATCTTAGCCAATATTGGAGGAGCAAATCTCCTTGGTGTTTGCTTTCTTGGTTTTTCTTCCACAGTCGAATAGGTATACGAAGTTCCACCAACTTCTCGACTCAAACCGGGCATTTCGTTGTACTCCCAAGCAAAGCAATCTTTGAACTCTGCTGAAGTGAAATAACTTGGGTTTTGAAGCGACATCAAGGTGTGCACTAATATATGTTGGCCTTTTGACTAGGCCATCTCCCAAATCCACTTCTTCCCTTTGGATCTTGAGCTTACATGCGCTTTGTCAAATCTTTAGGGTCTTTTTCAAAACCCAATGGTTCGTCATCATAAATGCAATCAAGCTTGTCATCTATGACTTCACCATTTTCTTGAGATGAAGGTATGGCCGGCGTGACCATTGTTTGTTGATTTATTTCGACTTCCAAAGCCGTTTTATTTAGTTTTGGCCATATAGGCGTAATTCTATCAAGCATTGGAGTGCGACATCTAAAACCTTCTAAAGTCGGTATCCCATCCTTTTGAGGTAGAACACCCTCGAGGATAGACACTTCCATCTTCTATCGCTTCCACTTTCCCAAACAAAACCATGTGTTGGGTATAGTCGAGCAGAGGAAAGCACATTGTCGGATGATATGTATGCACGACTAGAAGATGTGCATGGCGCAATATTCGCCATTTGTTTTCAAAATTCTCCTTGGTAGCGTTGTTGACATCAGCAAGGAAGTAACTGTGCCCCGACATATTCTACGGACCATCATCCTTCCACATCACCAATTTACGGTGTAGGCTTGAAGGCCACGGCGCTACTCCATGAATCCACTCTCTGCGAGGAAGCGGGTTATAGCTTGCCTTGGAGGCTATGACAAAGAACATGGTAGTTCTCTTGTGGTACCTACCACTACCTCCACTTCGGCGGCCCCCAAAGATCGGCGGATTTGCCCTCATAATTAGTTAACACAATGTTATGAGGCTTTAGAGTGCAATGTCGAACATCCCATGGTTTTTAGCATTGCTTGAGGATCAAGTTAACGGTGGCGCCTCCATCTACCAAGATCTTGTTGATGCCTACGCCATTGACTTTGGCTTGGACATCTGGAGGCTTCAAATGGTGTTGCATGCCTTCGTTTGGCCTCTCGAAAGTGGCCATTTGTTCTTCGACACGGTAGTTGTTCATTACATAGTAACAAAGCGGCTTGTGGTTAGCCATATCCTCGGTGAAGTTTTCTTCGACATCATTTGGGGTTTGTAATGGCGTCATATTATTTGGGTAGAATAGACACTACATTGCAAATGACATCAAAGCGGCCTCGAGTCTTCAAAATCTGAAGTTGCATCTTCATCCATGTCGAAGTCGACACTTTTCTTCCTCAATGATGACGGTGGAGGAAAGATTCTTTCCATCGCGAGCCTCCTTGGTTCCTCTATTACAATAGATTTACCCTTGGCCTTATTTCCAACCTTTACTTGGTTGGCGGCACCTATGTTCACTTTAAATCGTTCCCACGGCTCTAGAGGTCATATTCTTAGCCGTTTTTGAACCTCTGGCGTTTCCTCGTCGTGACAAGTCTTTGCCTTCTTCTTCTGGCCCGATAACGCACGCCATTGGGTCTTGGTCATGGGATTCTTCCCTTTATAATTATTCTTATAATTATATTTCGCGACCTCCACTGTATTTGGTTTGTTGTCTCGGCCGTAGAAAGCGAAGCGACACTCTATAATGTTTACACCCAGCATGTATCCATTTTTCATTTTGGAGATTTGCTCTTGGAACAAATGGCTTGGCCGGCGGCAGCGGCACAAACTCCTTCTTGTTTGCGCTCTTACCCAATAAGCGTGGCTTGCTTGTTGAAGGCTTGTTCGAACCCTTGACCTTATAAGGAAGGTCCCCCTTTTGAAAATTTGAAATTTGGTTTTTCTCTGGCCATTTCCTTTTTAGAAATTTGTCGAACTTGGCGACATTCGACACTTTTAGCCGCTTCCTTGTCGAACCACGACCACTACATACGGGGCATAACATTACCTCGAGTTCTTGACTTGCACCTATTAAGGAAGTCTATTAACTCTTCTTGACTTTGGGGTACCACAGCTGTACCTTCTCTTCATACTCCTCTGAGTAAGCTCTTGCAGCATCGCCCCTCTGCACTACACTTTTGATCTTATGCAGCCGAAGGCCCAGCGGGCTTAGAGAGCACTGCCATCTTCACATCTACCATGCTTATGTTCATTTCCATCGGTTCGCATACATTGCCTCTGCACGATGGAGTGGATCGAGAATCAATCTGCATGGGAGCTTTGTTCTTTTCTCCGAATTTTAGTCTCCCTTAGCCCGATTGCCTTACGAACTATGTCACTGAAAAGTAAACAGCGGTCGGTTGTATGTCCCAAAAAATTATGAAACTTACAATAACCCTTTTTCTTCCTCTGTTCGAGAGGAGGAACTTTCGAGCCATTTGGCACTATGATTTGGCCATCGATTACTAACAAATCAAAGATTTCATCACATTTAGTAACATCAAAAGTGTATGTTTTAGGCACAAATCTATCGTTTTTAGGCTCTCTGAGGATTATTCCCATTTGCGGACCTTAATAATTTACTGAGGCATAGGGAGGACCGGGCTTAAGTTCGACCACATCTATTTCCTCGGACTCGACATCACTAAATCGAAGTCGAATTCCTCATCGACATAGGCTATTTTCTCTTTCTTATGAAACCCAGTGAGTTTTCTTTTTATTGAACTTATTCACTCTAGCCTTTTCCTCTTTAAGCCTTTCAACATCGAACTCTATCGGCTAATTGGGCCATGTCTCTCAAATGAGAGGTATCCAATTTCTTTCTAATTGAATAATCAAGGCCACTGCGGCCATTTAAATGAGCTCATGCTCGAGCACTTGTGTGAAACATCTAGCCTTTAATAGCCTAAACCTATTCGGGTAGTCGTCGATAGCCGGGCACTTTACGTCGAACAACGGCGATTCTTTAAGACTAATTTTAGATTGGCCCATATAAAAGCGCTCATGGAAAGCCTTTTCTAAGCGCCCCCGTGTGTACATGGAACACAGGAGTAAAGTGGTGAACCACGTAAAGGCATTCTTAGTTAGAGAATTTGGAAAATATTTCATTTTCAAACTCTCATTTTGGGCTATATCCCTGCCTCGAGTCATGTAGCGAGCAATGTGTTCGACGATAGATTCATTGGTATCACCCCCAATTTAGTAAATTTAGGAATTTTCCAACCTCTTGGCAGTGCACTGCAATACATATTCACGCGGGGTGATATGAAATTAGGCCTATGTAAACCTACGTTAAGGCCATTACATTGCCATTATGGTTTCTACCAAATTGGCTATGTTGTCTTGGCGCAAGCGTTATTCCATTGCACTTGTCCGAACAACCTCGTCAGCGTTCGGTTTATTTGCACCATAACTACCGGGGACATGGTTTCCCGTCCTTGTTGTTCGCCCAACCGCGGGCCGGCGATGGCGATCTCTGCGGGGTATTAGGCGCATTATTCCCACCATTGGGTAATTGCCTATTATTCTTTGTAGGAGCCCCAAAGAAATCTGCTATCCTACCCATTTGGTTTGCTAACATCGGTAACTTGTATTGGTATTACGAATCAGCGGATTGAAAGCAGTACCAATTTGTTGGGTGAGCATATTAACCATATCGTGATTGCTCTCGTCCACTTCTTTGTCTTAATGCCAACGAGGGCGCATTGGTTAATCTGATGGGATTTCGACCAGTGTGCTTTCGAGAGAGACACATGAGAGGGGAAAAGGTCGAAGCGTGTGGCATTCAGTGGGCATGCCATATACACCAAAAGGATATGGTGGTAGACTCATGTATTGCGGAAGCGTGTCTCTAAAGCTGTTCCCTGTTGCCATATAAGGACTAGAAGGAAGTCCTATACTTTGTGGCAAAAACATAGAGCGTATGTCGACTGACATTGGTCATTGACATCGTAGGAGCGGTTATTGATATTCTTGGGGCCATTGTCACTGTAACATTTCCAATCCCGACACTTGTAGAATCTACGGTTGTTCCTTGCCCTTGTGATACCACGGGGTTAGAACTAGAGGCATTGTTAGAATTGAGTGCGTACCATTCTACCACTCCTCAAGTGCATACAAATACACACACTTATAGAAACAACACAGCGTTAATGGCAAAGGTCCCACCGGGCGTGCCAATTTGTTTGCTGGTGTTTTTAGCAAACAATCACTAGTTTTCAATATCGAGATTTGTGAGATCAAAATAGAAAATCTCTTTGGCGATTGCCATTGAGTTTTGTGCTTTTCACGTGCGTAAACGATAAATAGAGAAAGCGGATTGAAAGTAAAATAAAAGCGATAAATCGGCGAAGGTAAAGCGAAAGTAAAAATTTGCATTAAATGAAGAAAGGAAAATGGTTCACCAACACGTACAAAGTATCTGTTTCACTCGTGTTTCGCTTTGGCTTGGAAGTTGAGTTTCTCAGAGTTCTTGTAGAATGTGGTGACCTCGATTTTCTATTACAAAGGGGTATTTATACTCGTAGGAACAATCGTGGGGAAAGAATAAGCGCCTCCTAAAACTACGGGAAATGTAGCGCCCACTGGCTTTGCTCTGCACTTTCGACTAACTTTCGTTGTCAAGCAGCGAAAAGTTGAGCCAGCTCTGTCGAAGTGTTGGGTCTTCTCTTGTCGAAGGTTTCTTGCATTACTTGCTTCATCGCTTTGAGAGCTAAGCTGGTCGAAGCTTACTTGCACTCCTTGCACTTGTCTACCTTTCCTGTCGAATTCATGGTGCATTGACTTGAATATTGACCTATGGCCCACAGAACAATATTAAATGTGAAGTCAACCCCATTTAAAGCTTCATTTAATGTCTTGTCGAAATGCGAGGTAGCAGAGTGTAAGCAGATTTGGAGAGAAAATAGAAGATATTTTAGTAGAGTAATTTAAGTAGAGTAGTGTTTGTATCAATTTAGAAATTTAGTTTAAGAACTTAAGTGAAGTGAAAAGAAAAAGAAGAATTGTTTGTGGAAAAATAAAAGTAAAGTAAAAAGAAAAAAAATGAAAAAATAGAGTGTATGAGAAAAGTGAAAAGGAGGAAAGAGAGTGTGAGAAGAGAGAAAAAGGAAGAAGGAGAGTGTAAGAGAAAAGTAAAAGGAAGAAAGAGAGTGTGAGAAGAAAGAGAGTGTAAGAAGAAAAAGAAAGAGACGGTAATGACATTTTTAGCCCTAAATTGAATATGTGTCTTGTTAATAAGATATCTAAAGTGGTAATTTTGTAGGAAGTTTGTTTGTATAAATAGAAAAATAGAAGATATTTTAGTAGAGTAATTTAAGTAGAGTAGTGTTTGTATCAATTTAGAAATTTAGTTTAAGAACTTAAGTGAAGTGAAAAGAAAAAGAAGAATTGTTTGTGGAAAAATAAAAGTAAAGTAAAAAGAAAAAAAATGAAAAAATAGAGTGTATGAGAAAAGTGAAAAGGAGGAAAGAGAGTGTGAGAAGAAAGAGAAAAAAGGAAGAAGGAGAGTGTAAGAGAAAAGTAAAAAGGAAGAAAGAGAGTGTGAGAAGAAAGAGAGTGTAAGAAGAAAAAGAAAAGAGAGCGGTAATGACATTTTTAGCCCTAAATTGAATATGTGCCTTGTTAATAAGATATCTAAAGTGGTAATTTTGTAGGAAGTTTGTTTGTATAAATAGAAAAATAGAAGATATTTTAGTAGAGTAATTTAAGTAGAGTAGTGTTTGTATCAATTTAGAAATTTAGTTTAAAGAACTTAAGTGAAGTGAAAAGAAAAGAAGAATTGTTTGTGGAAAAATAAAAGTAAAGTAAAAAGAAAAAAATGAAAAAATAGAGTGTATGAGAAAAGTGAAAAGGAGGAAAGAGAGTGTGAGAAGAAAGAAAAAAGGAAGAAGGAGAGTGTAAGAGAAAAGTAAAAGGAGGAAGAGAGTGTGAGAAGAAAGAGAGTGTAAGAAGAAAAAAAAGAAAGAGAGGGTAATAACATTTTTACCCCTAAATTGAATATGTGTCTTGTTAATAAGATATCTAAAGTGGTAATTTTGTAGGAAGTTTGTTTGTATAAATAGAATAGATATTAGATTTTAGTTGATTAGTATATAGTAAAATATAGATAGTAGATTATCAATATGGGTGATAGTAGATTAACAACAAGAGTGTAGCATGATTTGAGAGAGAAAATAGAAGATATTTTAGTAGAGTAATTTAAGTAGAGTAGTGTTTGTATCAATTTAGAAATTTAGTTTTAAGAACTTAATTAGTGAAGTGAAAAGAAAAAGAAGAATTGTTTGTGGAAAAATAAAAGTAAAGTAAAAAGAAAAAAAAATGAAAAAATAGAGTGTATGAGAAAAGTGAAAAGGAGGAAAGAGAGTGTGAGAAAAAAGGAAGAAGGAGAGTGTAAGAGAAAAGTAAAAAGGAAGAAAGAGAGTGTAAGAAGAAAGAGAAAAAAAAAAGAAAGAGAGTGTAAGAAGAAAAAGAAAGAGAGGGTAATGACATTTTTACCCCTAAATTGAATATGTGTATTGTTAATAAGATATCTAAAGTGGTAATTTTGTAGGAAGTTTGTTTGTATAAATAGAATAAATAGAATAGATATTAGATATTAGATAGATATTAGATTAGAAGAGTCAGGATCAAAAGGCATGCATATCTTAATCTTAATAATAATAAACCATGAATGTGTGACGCATACATGACACGTCACCCGATAAAAATAATGGCGCGCATATTATTTACGTCATATCCACGTCATTCTAACAAATTACTTAGCTTGTATTTGGATCAAACAAATGGCCCCGATTTGATCGAGTATAAAAGAAAGCAGAATCAACGATCCACATGCATTTAGATTTACGGCTTAGACATTTATCACCAATGGACAAGAACACAAGTGATAATTACAATTCAATTTCTCAATTAAACACAATTAATTGTGATATTTTTTTTAACTTAATTTGGAAGTTAAAAAAAATTAATTTCATGTGTAAAACTGGGAAATAAATAGACCTTCCTATTACTCTTTCAACGACAGCAAAAAAATAAATTAAAATGCATTTACTTCATTCTAAAACTCTTTTCAATTTATGACGCATAGTTACCAACTATATTTGATAAATTCAAATTCAATTAGAGTTGCTGGCTAATTTATACCTTTTGGTTTTAGACGACTGTCTCTTTTTCTTACAAGATGGTTATTATAGGCATTTAAGTTTTGGCCTCACGAAGAATGGTAGGGATGAGAAAACCAATATATATATGTTGATGGAATAAATAGTACTTTTTATCCCCTCTTGTGTGATTTTGGAGTTTCTACGTCACTAAATTTTCTTTTGTTGAAGGAAGTTTCTCAAGAATATCATTTATAATTTTCTCTCATTTGTGATTTTTTGGTTTTGTTTTGGTTACAGGTAAAAAGTGGTGCTATATATAACTTTTTTAGATCACTTACAACAAGTGTTGTTGTTTTTCTTAAGGGGCAGAAGGGTTTTGGCCATTTCTTATTGATTTATTGTTTTTGGTATTCTTCTTTCATCATTTGGGTATCTTTTCTGCAATTCTTCTCCTACTCTCTTATATATGTGTTTTCTTCATTTCATTTATTATCAATCAGATTCTGATTAATTATAATCATGAGATATTAGGACTAGCATTTTGATATGATCGGTAATAAGTTACTTTTTCCGATGTAGTTAACTCACTCATTTGACATTTGTTGTTTCGGATTCAAATTAATTATAATCATGTGATACTTGGACTAGCATGTTTGATATGCAGACGGCTAAATTACTATTTTGATCCTTTATTTTTGGTCTTGATTTCATTTTGGTCCTTTATATTTTTTTTTCTCGTTTTGGTCCCTCATGTTTCATTTTTGTGTCAATTTGGTCCTTTTTTGTAATTTTTCATCCATCACCTTAACGGACGCCACGCTGGCAGTTAACTGCTGATGTGGCGTCCATCTGACGTGTACTCATTAATTGACATGGCATTTTAATGTTTTATTTTTTTTGACCAATTTTAATGTTTTATTTATCAAAAGAAATATTATAACTAAAATTTAATTATAAAAATAAAATAGAAATGATATTAACATCTGATCTTTCTTCTTCTCCATCAACATCTAACCCGTACAAAACCATCATCAAATCCTTTTATCCCAAATTCCCAAATTTTGTCATGAACCCTAATCTCTCTTCTTCTCCATCAACATCAGAACGATTCTTCTTCATCTTTCACTGTTTGTCTAATTTCTGGTGAGCCTTAGGGAAGAAGAGGAAGTGGTGAGGAGAAAGGACAGAGAAAATGAGTGGGTTGTTTGTGGGTTTAACTTGATTAGCCACTGAAATCGTTTCTAATGTCAATACTTGCATAAAATCCTAACAAGAAAGATCGTCCACAACTAGCACTAGTTCGAAATCAGAGACCTAGATCTACACAAACAGTGAGAGAGATGAAATCAGAAACAACTGAACGCAAGTTGAAATCAAAAATGATTTTGTGTAGATCGCTAGATCTCTTGTTACAGAAACAGAAACGGTTTTGTGTAGACAAACAGTGAGTTTCTAAACCCAGATGATGCCTTTTCATTTCCTTTTCTTTCTAGTTCTTCGCTTCCTTCTCTCTTCGCATTCTCTGGGTTTTCATCTCTGGGTGTTTTGAGTTTCTAAACCCAGATGATGCCTTTTCATTTCCTTTTCTTTCTTTGATTTTGTTTATTTGTTTTAAGCTTTAATGTAAAAATGTTTTTTTTGAGTTTTCTGTTTATTTGTCTTTTATAATTGTAATATTTAAAAAACAGATTTGATGATGTGTAAATTGGTATTCCATTTAAATAATACATTAAAATGCCACATCAATTAATGAGTACATGTTAGATGGGCATACGTCGTGATTGATTAGCGCGGCGTGGCGTCCGTTAAGGTGATGGATGAAAAATTACAAAAAAGGACCAAATTGACACAAAAATGAAACACGAGGGACCAAAACGAGAAAAAAAAAATAAAGGACCAAAATGAAATCAAGGTTAAAGATAAAGGACCAAAATAGTAATTTAGCCTATGCAGACACTACTTACCGGGCTGGCATGATTGTAAATGTTGATGCCTATGACATATTTGATATGTATACTAGTAAAAAAATGGGAAAAGAATGGGAGATTTTAAGTCGGATGCCAAAATATCCGATTTAAAATTAGGACGCAGTGACAATTTTGTAATAAACATGGAGAAAATTTTGTGGCGCTCAGCTTCAAAGTCAGATGGAAAATATATCCGTCGTTAAATGCGTAATATTTTTTTTGTTTAAAATAAAGACTGAAACTCACACGCTCAGCTTCAGTATCGTTCTCTGCGCTCAAACTAAACAAAAACCCTATCGCTCTCCTCTCTGCCAAAATCGCTTTCTCTGCCAAACTCACTCTTTCAATCTCAATTTCATCTCACTCTCAACCACAAAATCAATTGCATCTACTTGTGTCCGTCTCTCTCTGAACAAAACCCTAAATTTCATTCTCAATGAAAACTGTGTTTCTAATGGAGGAAGAAACACACTCCGTGCATCTCTCTTTCTCTCTGTGTGTGGTCTGCATCTACTTTTCTTCTTCTATTTTGAGTTTATGAGGTAAGGTTCTTCATGTTTTTGATTCTTAGATTTTTGTAGTTTTGATTTTGTACATTAAATGATATTGTCGAAGTTGTTAATATGTTAAAGGTAAAGGTAGAATCTTGGGTGGGACCGGTAAGTGAATGTTGTTATACCCCAATTTTGTCCGAGTTCTTTTTAATTGTTTTTAATTTGGACTTTTTCAACCATTTTATTTTGGACTTTTTCTGAAAATTACAAAAAAATAGTAGTTTTTTTGCGTATTTTCGGGTGTTAGTTTTAGCTACTATTCAAAGGAAATTTCTCTCTCCTTGGACCTCGTTTTTCTGATGCGAGCGGTGAAAGTGAAGACATATTTCCCACGAACCATTGTAAAAAAATGAAGGCGATCCAGAGCGGTTGAGAGGTGAAGTCATATTTCTCTCTACCTTGTTTTAGTCCCACATCGTTCGCAAGAAACAAGAGCTCCTAGCAATTGGATATAAAAGGGGTTGAGAGGTGAAGTCAAAGTAGAGATCATTCTTGGGTTAAGTGATCTTTTTGGGTCAAAGCGATAGCGGCCCATTTCACTAAAAAGTCTGTCTTTGATCATTTGGGCGTTTTGAGTCGGCTTTCAGATTCTGAAAGCGGTTCTTCTTGATCTTAGAGTCAAAATGGACCAGATAGGAGTCCGGTTTGCTTAGTCCGATTCGGCACTCGTCGAGTCCAGGTTAGTTTTGTATTTATTTTGTTTATTTTTATGTACATATTTATTTATCATTTATTTATCATTTATTTATCATTTATTTATCATTTATTTATTTATTTATTTATTGTTTATGTAAATATCTATTCATATTTATTTATGTATATAGTTTTTTTTTTAGATAATTGTATTTATGTATATAGTTATTTATTTATTTATTTATTTTAGCCTAGTCTTTATTTAATTATCAGTTTTGTCTTTTTTTATGCACAAATTAGTTTATTTCTTCTTCAAAAATCAAATAAAAGACTAAGTCGGTTGTCTGGCAACGGGTTAGTCATCATCCTAGAGACCAATGAGGTTATGCAGTTCGGTAATCCTAAGAACTTATAAGTAAATAAATAAATCACTTTTCCTAAAAATAGGGGACTAAGTCGGTTGTACAATCCGGGTTAGTCGTTCTAGAACTAATAAGTACATGCAGTTCAGGAGTTCTAGAATACCTATTCCAAAACCAACTCACCTCACATCAAACAAACTTATTTCAAAAAACCTCAAAAATACTTTCAAAAAGTAGGGGATTAAGTCGGTTGTACAATCGGGTTAGTCGTCCACAGAATCGATGGTACATGCAGTTCAAGGAATCCTAGGACCCCTACACTAAAAAACACCAACCAACAAACCTTTTTCAGGAAGAACTACGTAGCTTTGATTCCTCCATTGCATCCGGAGGTACGTAGGAGCAAGAGTCCACTCTTGTCAAGCACTAAAAAACCAAAAATTTAATTAAGTCTTTTCCACGGTAAATAAAAGGGTAAATATTAATAAAGCGTAATTAATTAGACAAATGATGTCGTGGGGTGCTAATACCTTCCCCACGCATAACGACTCCCAAAGCCTAAACTTGTCTTGTCCTAAGCCTAAAGGGATTTTCCGAATTTACCCTTAAACTAAAATTTGGTGGCGACTTCTTATGAACCTTTCGAAGAATCCTTTCCCGGATTTTTCGGTCGCTACAGCTGGCGACTTCACTGGGGACTTAATTTTTTTAGAGAGTCAAAACCTAGTCTAATTATTTAGGATTAATTTAGTTTTTACCCTTCCCTTATTTATTTATTTTTGCATGTTATACTTTTATGTGATATATAAACCCTAGGGTATAATACGATATTTGTATGAATGTTTGTTTTGTTTGCAGCTTTGGGTTATTTTAAACTGCTCCTACACACTACACCTCTACACATCACACACATGTGAGAAAAGTCCTTTACCCGGACTCGAGTGCAAACCTAAGTTAGAACGAGATTGCGTAGTGATGGCCTGCGGGACGTACGTCTCGTTGGGTGGTCATGAAAATCTCACCTAGAGTTTGATCCTTTTAAGGATTCTATCCCTTCTAATAGCAAGCCTATTGTTGGGGTCAGTATTCTTGACTGGGGTCCTTGGCTCTAAGGACCATGTGTAGGATTCTTTAGAACCATCCTTGTGAGGTTCACTATAAAAGAAACCTTAGACCCACTCCATAGGATACCTTCCTAGGGTCACAAAGGAGCTTCATACATTTGCATTCAAACAAATATTGATGTATACCATCTTTTATCAACAAAAAAAACAAAAAAAAAACAAATTGTTATATTCCACAAGCTTTTAGAAGTTATGCCTCATGCATTTTTCCTTTTCTTTGCAATAAAAAAATCCCATATATAGCATCATCTGACCGTCACGAAAATTAAAAGCTTTATTTTGGAGAGAAGCCATGCATGCTAAAGTTAAAGTCAAACTTTGTACTTTACTCTCCAAGCGTAAAACTTATAATTCCCAGCGCAATAAATAAAATCATATATTATCATTTCATGCACGTGCATTATCATTAAATTTGCATACATCCATTCGCATATCATGCACATTCATTCATTGCATATTTACATCATGCATTAAAAAAAGCGATATAAATTTTAGAAAAACTATGATGAGAGATGAGATGTTCTTGTTACTCTTCTTTGAAAAAGTTTAGTCTTACTTAGTTGCAAGCTCAAGGTGTTTCAAGGCACTCAATTTTTTAAATTAGCAGCTCGTTCACAATTTTTCTAACAAAGTGTTGCATCCCATGATGAATGGCCAGAAATGAGTGCATCAAAAATTTCTTTCATGTTTTAACTATAATGTTAACTCTCTACAAAGCATTTGTATAGTAACTTGTGCGTAACATGTGTCTTCATTCTTGTTTGAGTCAGTTAATGTCCTTACCTTGTCATCACCCCCGTCCAAGTCTAATCCCATCCCGACCACCCTAAAGTACATACTCCCCTACCTAGTCAACTTTTTGGTTTGTTCTTACTGATGAAATAACACTTTAGGTCCTCCATACTGGGGAAAATTTGTGATCTCTAAAATACCTTGTCAACATTGTATTCCCTCGGTGCAAGTCCTTTACAAAAAAAAAATCAAATCAAAAGAAGCTCGTTAGGTTGAAAACTTGTAAGAGCAGCGTAAGCAAAAATTAGAGCATGAAAAGAAATAAAGAAAAAGAGCAAATATATAAAAGTAAATAAATTATTGTCCTTAAGTTTATTTTTGAGAAAACGAGCAATCATGTTTTGAAATGAAGTTTGACCATCTTCCCATATCCTCAAGAAATCCTTTGCCACCTACCTTAAGCTAAATTCCAAAGAAACTTTCAATCACTCTAGACAAGGATCAATTCCACATAAAAAATGGTGTATCATTTTTATCAAGTCACTCAGCTCGAAAGAAAGAAAAAGAAAAATAGGAAAAAAAAGTGAAATAAAAAAAGATGATCGAAAAACCATGAAAAAGCAAAAGTGGTACAATTATGAGCTGATATTTCTTACCATTAAACGCATAAGAGATCTTTGTCTGAAATAAACCTTCAAGCACTTCCTTGGCCCCAATATCCTATCCTCCATTAACCGCCAGCCACATTACACCCCTAAACAGATCCAATCTACCATGTGGCATATAAGAGGTTCTTATCTCAATAAAACCTCAAACACCTCATTGAGCCTAATAACCCCTTCTTTCATAAACCATTAACCATTAGCCAAATCATACCGCTCAATAAAAAATCATCCGTCCCATCAATCCCCAAACATTACTCTGAGCCCAATTATCATTTCCCTCATAAATCACTAACCACGACCACATTAGAACCCTCTAGAGTTCATTAGATCAATGACTGACTGCTTTCGTTTTCTCAAAGTTTTAATTTTAGGACAAATAAGTTTATTTATGTACAATATGTTTGCTCAAAAAAAAAGAATATATCTCAAAAAAAAATCAAAAATCAAAGAGGGCTTGCACCCCAAAGATTCATTCAAGTTCCATTGACATAAACACAAGGCTTAGTTATCACCAAGTGCAGTTTTCATCATAGCAAACTCAAGACTATCATAGTCTGAGAGTCATTCTAAAGATAACCAAAAGTTTATACTAGGATCGTCACCTATATCCTATTGCGGGGGCATCCCTTTCACCATCTATTCCATTTGAACTTGGGGAAATTTATGCAGTGTCATACCACACTGACTATTGCCATACCGGACAAACTCAAAAACCCATTACCCTAACTCAGTCACTTTCCACGGTAGCACCAAAACAACCGTGCGAATTCCCCGTTATCAAGTGGGGCAACCCTGTCACCCTTCACTCCACCTACAAATGGGGACATTCACCATACACCCATCTCATCCCCTTGTTATATCCACATCAACAAAACCATGCAGGGCAATTTCTCAACTCATTTACCCTATATGTTGCTACTCTAGTGGTAAGGCGATCACGTCCTTACCATAAATGGGGCAACACCAAACTCATGGGTTGAGACAATATCTATTGCTTTCCACCTTTCATTCCAAAGCCAATGCATTCCCCATTCATCATTTTCTACACCTCTAGCTTGTTAGCACTAGGCGGGGGCAAATTATTCACTCACGATCATCAAATCTAAATTGGGGCAATCTCGTATTTCTTGGCTTGGAAAAACCTACCTTTCATGACATTGACGAAGACCAGTCATTCATCCTTTCATGCGTCGCATTCGTCCATACCCTTGAACCAAGTTAACTGACTCATTCATCTATGTTTGCACTACTATACATGTTTTCTTAACAATGCTTCAGAGAGATAGAACACAAGTTGATAATGTGATCTTTGAAAATCCACTTAGTTAACTTTGTGGACCTAAATTTCGGTCATCATGGGGCATCATAATGGAAGAGAAAAAGAAGTGAGCTTGCAAGTACTTGTTCACATCAATGTCTGTAAATAACAACCTTGAGATTGCCGAAGTTTGAATCAAATCTAATCTTTCCAAAGAATTATCAATATTCATCTCCACCTCTCGCATCCAAAGTCTCACATCTCATCATCACAAAAAAGTGTTTCTACACTCAATCAGTCATTTCATGTCATCACACCATGCACCATAGCATTTGCATTCAAACATTTCATTTGCATCATATTAACATTCATACTTCATGCATCCATCAGATAAATAAATAAATAAATAAAAAGCAAGCAAAAAAAGCAAAAAGCAAAAAACAAAAAGAGAAAGGAATCACCTATTTCATCCATCACCCCACCAAAAATCACCTGTTGCATGTGCATGTATTATTAGCGTTGTATATCCATTACATGATGTATTGCTTCTAAATCGACTTCAAGTGTCGATACCTATATTTTGTTCCTCTAAGATCAAAGCGCTAGCGTTGATCGTATCATATCACAGATCACAAGCTAATCCCGGACCCTAGTGGTCGCCCGAGCACTACGCTCCTTTAGTGCCCTAAGTGGCGGTCATGGCGTCGTAGTTGAGCTCGGCGGACCTTCCGAGCCCCGCGTGGTCCGCCGGACTAGGCGTGTCGACCTAAGACATAGTGGGCGTCCTCTATTGGTCAACATATCGATTCGGATCGATCTTGACCCCTGGCGCTCGAATATAAAGGCCCCTCGAGGCCGTTTTACTAGTACCGTAGCTAGTAGCGCTCCTTGGACCACGATGGTCCTCTATTAAGGCCTGGCGGCCTTACAGACCCTAAGTTGTCCTTGAGCCTTAGTGCTCCTTTAAGGCCCCAGTGGCCCTTGAGCCTTAGTGCTCCTTGGATCGGCGATCCTTCATTTTGTTCTCGGTTAATGCCAAGTGTTAATCGTTCCTCCTCCATTCTCAAACCCTTCGCTTCCTCTTAAGCGGACAAAATTGGCGTTTATTCTATCTTTATTTCTATTTTCACTACGAAAATTTGAATACACTTCACCTTTTCTAGTAAAATATAAATAAAAAGAGAAGCGTGTATTTATTTTACCCCAATTTTGTCAGAGTTCTTTTTAATAGTTTTTAATTTGGACTTTTTCAACCATTTTATTTTGGACTTTTTAGAAAATTACAAAAAATAATAGTTTTTGCGTATTTTGGGTGTTAGTTTTAGCTACTATTGAAGGAAATTTCTCTCTCCTTGGACCTCGTTTTTCTGATCTGAGCGGTGAAAGTGAAGACATATTTCCCACGAACCATTTGTAAAAAATGAAGGCGATCCGGCGGTTAACGAATCGGAATCACACTTTTACGATGAAAGGTTTGAGAAAAATGGACCAAAAGCTGCGGCTATTGCGAAGGCAATTTCTCTCTCATCGGACCTCGTTTCAACGATCCAATGGTGAAAAGCGTAGATATATGCCTCACGAACCTCTTTGTCAAAAAGAAAGAGCGATCCAACGGTTAACGAATCGGAATCGCAATTTCACGGTGTGAGTTTGAGAAAAAGCGGGAATTGTGTTTTAAAGAGGAATTACTTTCTCTACCTTGTTTTAGTCCCACATCGTTCGCAAGAAACAAGAGCTCCCTAGCAATTGGATATAAAAGGGGTTGAGAGGTGAAGTCAAAGTAGAGATCATTGGCGGGTTAAGTGATCTTTTGGGTCAAAGCGATAGCGGCCCATTTCACTAAAAGTCTGTCTTTGATCATTTGGACGTTTTGAGTCGGCTTCCAGATTCTCAAAGCGGTTCTTTGCGATCTTGGAGTCAAAATGGACCGGATAGGAGTCCGGTTTGCTTAGTTCGATTCGACACTCGTCGAGTCGAGTTAGTTTTGTATTTATTTTGTTTATTTTTATGTACATATTTATTTATCATTTATTTATAATATAATTTATTTATTTATTTATTGTTTATGTATATATCTATTCATATTTATTTATGTATATAGTTATTTATTTATTTATTTATTTTAGCCTAGTCTTTATTTAATTATCAGTTTTGTCTTTTTTTATGCACAAATTAGTTTATTTCTTCTTCAAAAATCAAATAAAAGACTAAGTCGGTTTATCTGGCCAGGGTTAGTCATCATCCAGAGACCAATGGTACATGCTGATTCGGTAATCCTAAGAACTTATAAGTAAATAAATAAATCACTTTTCCTAAAAATAAGGGACTAAGTCGGTTATCAATCGGGTTAGTCGTTCTAAGAACTAATGGTACATGCTGATTCGGGAGTTCTAGAATCTATTCCAAAACCAACTCATCTCACATCAAACAAACTTATTTCAAAAAACCTCAAAAATACTTTCAAAAAGTAGTGGATTAAGTCGGTTGTCTGTCCGGGTTAGTCGTCGTCACAAGAATCGATGGTACATGCGATTCGAGAATCCTAGGACCCTACACTAAAAACACCAACCAACAAACCTTTTTCAAGAAAAAGCTACGTAGCTTTGATTCCTCCATTGCATCAGAGATGCGTAGGAGCAAGAAGTCCACTCTTGTCAAGCACTAAAAAACCAAAAATTTAATTAAGTCTTTTCCACTGTAAATAAAAGGGTAAATATTAATAAAGCGTAATTAATTAGACAAAGGATGTCGTGGGGTGCTAATACCTTCCCCACGCATAACGACTCTCGAATCCTAAACTTGTCTTGTCCTAAGCCTAAAGGGATTTTCCGAATTTACCCTTAAACTAAAATTTGGTGGCGACTTCTTTCGAAGAATCCTTTCCCAGATTTTTCGGTCGCTACAAAAGTGAATGGAATTGAAAGGGGGTATGGGGTTTTAGAAAGGAAGTTGTTAATGTTCATGGTTCAGGGTTTTAGAAAGGAAACAAAGGGGAGGGAGGAGGTGTAGAGAGGGAGGTTTAGAAGTTGCCATTAGAAATCAATAAATCCTGCTGCTGCAAATATAACGTATGACAGCTGATATAATGTAACAAATTGCTACCCATTTCAACTTTACTTTTGGAATTTCGACTCTGCAAATAATTAGGTGAGTTTTTTAGCTTTAACATTTAAAAACCCTTTCTTTTTCTGGGGTTTTTTAGTTTTTTTTTCTTCTTTTGCTTGGTATTTTTGTTCTGTATTTGAAGCTTAACTCTTTAGATAATATAAGTATTATGTATAATATAGATATCTGACTTGGGTTTACATTCTGCTGCTACATTTTTTCTATGTAGTCAATCACTTTGACTTTTGTTTTCTTCTTGTTTCTCTCCAATGGTTGTTTGTTTGTCTTTGTGTTTTACTTGCTGCTTTTTGTCTAATGCTATTTATGGACTTAGTACTTGATTTGCTTGAATATTGATTATTCTTTTTTAGTTCTGTTCTTTAAATCTACAGAGTACTCTACTTTGTTGGACTTTATAATATCATTACTAGTTAGATTAGATAGGGATTTTGTTAGTTTAAAGTGAAAGTTCTCTAAAAGAAGCTTTCTAAAGGACCAAGGCTATTTTCTTGTACCTCACTCATGAAGTTCATATAGTTTACTGCTTCTATAGCCTATAGGTTTGCTATTGCTGCTTTGCAGCTTCTGCTTCTAGCCTATATTTTGTTACTCTAGAATGTAATTTAGGTGAAATTGGATTACCATTATGTTGTGTCAGTTAGATGGAAAAAGAAAAAATGTGGATTGGGCACTGTTATCCAGGCTGTTCTTTAGAAGAGTTCACAATTCTTTGAATTCTTCTGCATAAATAGAATTTTTTATAGAATTGGCACTTTTTTGTTTGGTGGGCTTACTAGCATAACTGGATAATAGCTACTAAACGAATATGATGTGTAAACAATAAGTTGTAAGGTGCACTAATTATAGTGTGACTATAATAGTTATACTTTTTGATTGCATATCATATCAAACAAAGCTTTGTAGACAGCATTGACCCAACATGGATATTACCAATATACTATAGGATATGAAGACCACAAATTTTAATTTCAACCTTGAGGTTTATTTATCACAAACGGATTACAAATATGACAGCTACTATCACTTCCTGCAGGATTAAGCAATCTTCAATAATCAATACTTTTTTTAACCTTTAAGCATATATTTTCCTGTTAAATGTACCAAGTTTTCTGCATTCTGGTCTTCATTATATGTCTAGCTTCACACTATTAGCTGTTGGGTTTTTCCTTTAGGGAAAGTGATGGTTCGTTTTTCGGTATGGTTATTCTTGGAGAGAGGTGATGATTTACATGTTGTAGCTCAACATTTCCATGAATCAAACCGTTTAGTGCGACAATTGTTGGGCATAGTAAAGGTATATTAACTTGTTCTCCTTAAATTGTTTTGAGTCAATCAGTATTGTAAATTTTAATTTCCTATATATTCGATCAATATTGTAAATCCCTCCCCTCGTTGTTATCCATGATAGCATTTTCTAATCAGATACTTACTGATATAAGGCAAAGTTTAAGCAAATAAACTCGACTTTGCTGAACATTGATGATGTACTCATAACCCGTATCAATCACCATCAGAATAAGGAACCTTATTTATGGTCTAATTCCGGCCTTGTATTATTTGCTATTATGGTCTGCTAGAGAACTGTAAGGTGTAGAAACTAGAAAATGAAATATAGTTGATAAGAAAGTTTATATGTGAGTGGAATATCTATTCTAATATAATTGATAAGAAAGACATGTGGCCCATATGTAGGAAAACTTATGTTTCTAATGCTCTTCTGAAAACACTACACCTACTTTTCTGTACTTATCAAGTCAGATTGTCAAACTAAGTTTTCAACTTCTTAGATGATTAGTTGATAATTATTATTGAGTAGATATTAGATTAACTCATTGTTCTTATTTAACTTTTATTGTTTTAGGTATTTAATACTAGTCATCCATTCACATCTGAAGAATTGAAGGACAATATACAAGTTTGACCGGAGTTCTTTCGAAGGTTGTATGCGGAGCGTAAGCCAATTGGAAAGGAAGAAAGAAGAAAACAACTCAAGTGAAAGTGTAGTACATTAACATTCACTTTGGAATAATATTAGAATATCATGAATTTATGTACGTATTTTTTTTTTTTTGCATAGATGAAATTGTAGTACATTAACGTACATTTTAGTATGAAATCTAAGAGTTTAACTCTATTCATTTAAGTGTAATATTTTAATTATACGTGTGTGCACGTGTTCCTCTTGTATAGCTGAAAATTTGTGTAGGAAATGTTTGTAAACGGGATAAATTAAAATATATATATATATATATATATATATATATATATATAACTTTTAAAGTCGGATCCCTCTGTTTAGTCCGACTTTAAAAGTGATCCACCGAGACCAGAACCACAGCATACAAGGGAAAATTAAAGTCGGATATCTCTGTTTAATCCGTCTTAAAAACAGACTTTTTAAGTCGGATCCCCACCCGACTTTAATTCTCGCCTACTTTCTAAGTCGCCTTGATCGAAGTCGGATGCACATCCGACTTTGAAAGTCCGAAATATCCAACTTTAAATCCTGTTTTTTCACTAGTACGTATTTATATTTTGTTCCATGTATGTATTAACTTTCATGTCTAGATCCTCAAGAATAATTCGTGAGTTATTGATGCACCTTATAGTATGGATGAGACCCATCCTAATATAGTATTTAGCTATTTGCAGGAAGCAAAAAATTGCTATTGTTGAAGAAAATTTTCTATATCAGACTTGAAGAGCAACTTTAGATGAGTTAAAAGAATGTATCTTTGCTATTTGACCGTGGTGCATCAATCATGATTGGGAAAATTATACTCAGAGTTTGTGGAGTCCTTGGGTGGATTTCATTTTATTATATTAATTTTTCTAGAATTGTAATGTTAATAAAAAATAATAATACTCCCTTCATCTTAAATCTTTTGATGTTTTATCCTTCAAATTTGTCCAAATTTTTTTGATGTTTCATAACCCAATGCTAATTTAACTATTTTCTTCTGAATGAACGATTATAATTGAGTCTCGATAAGCACCAACACCAAAACTAATTATCTCACCATATGAATTCACACAATCTTAAATATTTTTGAACTTTTGAATTTCCAAGAGGGAGGAATCACACTATCCTATATGGAGTAATTATATCAGCACTTATATTAATCCTAAACACATCTCCATTTGTAAGAATGAGAAATCGAGTGGCCTGAAGAGTTGTTTGAAGGACGAGTTAAAGACTCCGAAGAAGAAAAGGCAGAAGAGTTGAAGACTCATATGAAGTAAGGGTAGAAGATTCTTTTAAATCAAATCCTAGAAATTCTCATAAACCTAATGATGAAGTTTAATCTATTGCATGTCTTATAGATGCATTTTTACTGACCAATAGATGAAAATATTGTACGAGATATTGACTTAAACTTACCTGTTGATACCAAAATTGATTAGTAACAAAATTTAACTTTACAAACATGAATTGAAAGACACGTAATATATTTTTTAACCAAATTTTCCATACGATTAAACAATTGGATCAAAGTAACCAACTCAAACACATTACATACCACAACATAAAAATTATTATTAGAAAAATTCTCTAGATAATCTATTAATGACAGATGACAAGGAAACTTAGCCCCACATGTACCCACCCGATCTCGGCCCGAGTTTGATGGGATAAACCTACCTTCACTTGGGTGTGGGTGGGTTTGGGGAGGTCGATACCCGACCCACCTCCTCCCCGAACCCACTCGACTAAACATTAATTATTACTTTTTTTATCTTATTTTATGCATATATACTCATTCATTTTGTTTAATATATTTTGTGTATTTTTAATTTTGATCTATTTTCAATAGAAAAAGGTATTATATTATATAAGTATGATTATATTATATTAGTTACCGCAAATATAAAATTTAAATGGACGGGAGGCAAACCCGCCACATGGGAAAAAGCGATCCTATTTAGGGTGGGAGTTGCAATAGCAAAGTCCAAACCCGTTAGAGATGGGGACGTGGGCGGGGGAGGCAAACCCGCATGCATGCGTCCCATTGTCATCCCTACTATTAATCTATTAATAAAATTAATATCACTTTAAAAACGTATCATTTCCCGATGTCTTCAATTTCTCGCCTAAACATCTATTAATTATCCCTAATACTTTTTTTCTTTTTGTTTGTAAAAACACTATTTTTGTTTTTCATTTTTTTATCCAATGATCCTTATTTGCTTTAAAATAGTATTTTGTTTCCGTTGTCTGGAGTGATGTAAAAACAACAAATCATTAAGTAATATTATCTTATATAAAGTGGATAATATATCTTTTAAAAATTCAAAGATTTTTAACTAAAGATAATGTATACAGTATGCAAATAGTATATATATATGTGTATACATACTAGTATATATATATATATATATATGACTTAAAAAGTTGAAATTCAATATTAAGTAACAAATGCAAAAAGAAAATGCGGCATATAGATAATATTATCTTATAAATAAAGACTATGGAGTACATTTGAATAAACAACTTAATTAAGCGCTTATGTACATAAGTGCTTATCATATAAGTAATTGTACATAAGCTGTTTATATAATAAATGATAAAATAACATTAAACTATTTTTCTATAAGCTAAAAGTTATTTTCATAAGCTATTCTAGGGAGCTTATGAAAATTTAATTTAACAGATTTATGAACATGTCGTAAAAAGCTATTTTCATAAAGTTTCTACCAAAGAGTCTCACAAATGCTTATGTCAATAGATGAGCCCAAATAAACTGATCCAGACGGACCCTATATTAAGTACAAGAGGAGAAAAATATGATTTAACATTCTTATTGTTATAGTGAAAAAATAAAGCTAATGGGGCATAAAATGTTTTTACATATGTTTAACAAAGTTAAAATATTTGAAGGTAATCATTACATCACTAAGACACCTCACAACTCACAAGCAACATCCCTGTTTGATATCTACCCTTTGTTTGTTTTAAAAAAAAAACCTAATTTTAGCCTCAACCTATTACAACCATAGTCAAATCTTTGTAGTGTTTGGTAAACAAAAGTATATTATGATATAAATGCATTTTATTCTCTAGTTGATAAGTTTGAAAATAAAACTAAACAAGACACAAAAAGAGTAATACGTTTTGATTCCATTTAAATATAGAATAAAACATCATTGCTAAGTTACCTATATTCTACTTTGTTGAATTGTTTGTTATCTATATATGCAAATGTTTAGACGGAAACTTTGTTACTTGACTCATACGGAATTGAAATTTGAGACATGCTTTAATAGCTAGCAAGCTAGTGGGGTTCACTCAAGTCATCCACATAAACAAAATCGTCTTTTCCTTCCTCCAATTCTTTTCTTATGTGCAAAAGGCTGAAAATAGTTCGTTCCTATCTGCTTGGAGTTTATAGTGATCTATACATGCACATATCTACCTCCTCCCGTCGAGAAGGGTGGCTCACATGATTGAGTAATATTGTTGGCGGAAATGTAGGCGTGCGAAGTTTGAATCCATTTCCTCATCCTATAACAACTAATATCACTAATTACTAACCACATTTATCTGTCAAAAAAATATCTACTTCCTCCATACTATATTATATGATCTTTTAATAAAAAAATTTAGTCTCATTTTAATTAATATCGTTTTCCAATACCAATATATTTTTTGGTGTACTAGATGAAATGACAAGTAAACACCACACACACTATCACTGTTCACACCCAGACTCGAACCAGTAGCCAACGTCTCCATGTCTCTGAAATTGTTAATGCAACCAACAGTGAGGAACAATACCATTATATTCAAAAAAAATTAAAAAATTCAATACCAAATAAAATATTAATAAATTTTCGTATTGTACCGTTGAAGCATTTAATGTAGCTTTCTTATTTCAATACTTAATTATTAAGAGAGATGAAGTAACAAGTGACATATTAAAAAAAATGAGATAATTATTTTAAATTCTGTTCTGTGTGCCACAACTCTAAACGTCAGATAAAATAGGACAAGGATATTAATGTATTTGGATCTTTTCCTTTCCTCATGTCTCTCCTTTATCAAATATAAACAAAAATTGGTCAGTGAAAATTGATGTATCCGATTCAAAAATTTAAACTAAATATACATCGATTTTTGTTGGCCAGTTTTTAGTTATATTAACGGACGGAGTAGCAAAGTATATAATTGGATGGCTAAAAAAAATCGAAGATCCCAAAGTTAAGGTTGGCAGTCAGACACTAATCAGTTATTGGTCTGCCACTACTTCTTCAGCAACACACACAAAAAAATCTTTGTAATTTCTTAAGGACAATAATAATCAACAAATGACAATCTCCATGGATCTTTTCTTTTATTGTGATTTGAGCAATGACCTGTAATATCTAGAAGCCTACTTAAGAATTATTTTGAAAATGAAGTTGCGTAAAATAAAATTAAACTACCTTAATAATGCAAATGATCATGCCAATAGGCGATTCAAAGTAATCCTCTAAATTAGTACTATGGTGGATACCATATTTTCAATATTATAACTACCTTGATTTGATTGACCCTCTCAAAGATTGTTATACTTGGATTCCAATTAATTGTCATCATGGAGGACCCCACTTTGTTTATTCCACTGTGCTTAAGTAAACGCAAACCAATGATTTCTTCTACATCTAAAAATAGACAACAATCTTATTTTGACAAAAAAATTTTTGACAAATCCACAA
Organism: Oxytropis ochrocephala; assembly: GCA_020916435.1. Lineage (NCBI taxonomy): Eukaryota > Viridiplantae > Streptophyta > Magnoliopsida > Fabales > Fabaceae > Oxytropis > Oxytropis ochrocephala. Next base: position 21,484,274 of record CM037093.1, read on the forward strand.
GTTATTAACCTACAACACTGTGGCTAATTAATCAAGTTTTTTATTATTATTAGCCAAATGATCAATTAACCAAGTTTTTAATCACGCGCCGAAAACCGTGTGAAAAAGCAGGTTGACTAATAGTCTAAAAACTTGTTAATAACATTGTGTTATGAGTTAATAGCTTGTCGATTTAATCAATTTTTTTGTCAAAATAGCATTTTTGAAAAACAGCTGAATTTTTGACTGCAACTTTTTTTTTGTATAGGTAATTGAAAAATTAAGAACATTGAATAGAGAAAAGAAAAGGTAAATTTTAATAACATATGGTAAGAGCTTCAAGATTAGGTAGTGACACTTTGGAAATGTCAAGTCAAAGTTTAGTGTTAAAGCAAAAATGGTTAGAACCACGTGAACCAAGCAAACCCGAATATATGTGACCAATCGGGCATCTGTCAGAGGTTCTGCAAACAAAGTAGGCGAATACTTGGGTTTTGCTCACAGGTTGGGTTCGACTAAGGCTCATTTGATTGAACTTTGGAGTGTTTTTGACTGAGACTTTAGGTGTGTTGATCTCGATCTGGATTTTAAATCGTGGTTAAGTGCATATTGGGTGCTTACGCATGTAGTTAGAAGGTTGTAGCCTTGTTCGCATCATCGGGAAGTTGTTATCTTTGGATCAAACACGTCCATAGGGAGGCTAATAGAGTGGCTAATAGCCTTCTTTGCTCTAGGTTGCAACTTTCTTTGGAGGACAATCACTATGTTTCGTTTGAGTCTCCTCTTGAAAGTGTTAAGTAGTTTGTTACTCGAAAGGATCGAACCCAACATTTGGGTGTTCATATACAACATTTATCTTGCATTGCGACATTGTTTTTACATTGACATAAACTAATAAATGTTTTTGTGTCATTTTTTTGCCAAAAATGTTTTAGTGTCATTAATTATAAATTGTAGTAACAAATTAAAAATAGGCTGATGTGAAAAAACAGAGAAGTCGAGGTGAATGCTAGTTTAAAACTGGTTTACAATGATAATTAATGTGCATGATGTCCTTTAAACTCAATGATAGATCTGTTAAATCAAACAACATAATGTAACTAATAATTGATTGGCTGATCCTTGAAGTTTAACATGACTTAACTTGATCAAGTAATTAAGAAAACTTCTAGTTGGAAAATTGGATAACTTGTTTCTTAAAAAGCAATGCCTTCACGTCACTTTGGTCTAAGGATAAGAATGTACGTACACTTCATAAATCAGCAACTACACTAATCACCATACTTATACCATGCTACTGTTTGTATTTTTGTAGTATCTACACTTTTAGAATTTTGTGAGGTGGATATATGTTGTCTTATTTAATTATATATCTGGATATGAAGTAGACAAGTAGCCATATATATATGCATCTATGTGTTGTGATGATCAATAGATTTGGTTTCATTGGTGACTATAGTTTTTGTTCTAATCCAAAATCAACAACATGAACAACAATGGATAGGATATGTGGGTCCATGTTATTTATGATCCAGTTGAATTTGTTTAGGCCCATTGCATTACATTTGCCACCTTCATAATCTATCTCTCCCTACCTCTTTTCGCTTTCAATCTCTCATTCAAGAAAGCCAGATGTGGCCACTATATTATGCACATAGAAGAGCGATTTTTTTTTTTAAATAAATAAGTAAAATTAATTTAAAGTTATATTTACCTTTTTTTTTAATTAGTTTTTTAAGTATTAAACACTTATATTGTTAGATTTTTTAGGTTAAGTTAGTCTCTTATATATTAAAAAGTGTACAACAAAGATACATTGTAATCATCGAAAAGATTAACGGTATTAACATTTTCTCAAACGACTAAAATGAAAATTAAAATAAAAAATTTATTGTAGTTTCTCTTAATAAATATAATTCAAATATTAAAATAATATATATTAGATATATATTAATTTAAAAATAGTTAAATATATACAATATAATAATTTGATTAACTCTCCTTGCCCCCTTTGACTCTGTTTCCCTGATCATGCATGAGTAATTATTATTTTTTTGACAAAATGCATGAGTAAATTGATCATGAGCTATTTTATTCTTTGACTAAAGTAAATGTTAAGATATAAAAGACGTGTTTATTGCCACCACATAAATATAATAATTTTAATATTTTGTATTATTTTAATGTACTAGTGGCTAGTGTAACAAACTTATTATAAATTAAAGCTGTAAAGGCTCCACGTTTTTATCAAACTATTTCATAACCCGCGATGATGCGGGGTTGCATTAAATTTCATCATATAATTGAGTAATTAATTTTTTTGAAAGAATAATATCGCATCATCTTGAAAGAAAATATTGCCTTTAGTTAACATCGAACATCAATTGTGATAATCAGCGCGCTAAGGAGCACAAGGTTGTCCCCCGTGCCCCAAGGTAGCTTATGCCATTAGGCAAATGATGTTACTTTGCAAAATATAAAATTTAATAACTGTGAATAAAAATTAAATTATAAATATTAAGTAAATAACAAATATTATAAATTTAAAAGGAACTTTAATAAAGACATTTAAATTGAACATCCTCTCTGAGATAAAATAAGAAGAAAAAGTCTAAAGAACTTTAATAATTATCAACATTCATTAAATACAAATACAAAAAATTAACCTATAATAAGAAAGAAAAAGGACAATACAATAAAAAAGTGAAACACTCGGATATCATGCATGGTTGAAGGAAACCCATGATAAAATAGGAGTAGTTATACAAAGTTGAAAAAGATTATGGAGGTTTTATTGTAAATGTGATTGAATGTCTCGTTGAAAGAAGATGATGAAGGTTATTGTAAATGTATTTGAAATTCCCATGGGAGTCTGATCAATGCAAAGAACACCTGCATGTACTCGAATATTAAAGAAAGATAAAAATATAAAACCAATTAAAGAAAAGATTTAATACCACCGTTGGTGCAAAATGACCAAAATAAAGAAGACAACAAAATAGAAAGTGAAACACGTGGTATCGTCTTTGGGTTTGATGGAAATTACCAATAAAATAGAAGCACATATAGAAAGTTGAAAAATACGATTGATGATCTATTGTAAATGTAACAAGAAGTTAAAGTAGATAAAATTAAATTAAAACTATAAAATTAAATAAGAAGATTATAAAATAAAAAGAAAGGGTTATTAAGGAACGAACTTCGTGTATTTGAACATCTACAAATTTTGGGGTCCTAAAGTACCCCAAAATACAATTATCAAGATCCCACTTTACGTATTTTTCACAAACTTATTATTATATTTTACCAAACTTCTCAGTATTTGAAGAGTTAAATTTTTTTCAAATCCCAGAAGTACCTCAAAACGCACTACTTAACATTTCACTTTAGACATTTTGTTACAAAATAAATTTTTCACAATCAAGTACACAATACCACACTTTTTAGGATCTGACTTTACGTAGTTTTTCATGAAATGAATTTTTTTTACCGAATCGATTATTGAAGAACAAAATTTACATATTTAAGCATCTAAAATTTTTCGAGACTGTAAACGTACTCTTTAAAATATAAGAGAATAAAAAAAACCCGAAGAAAAACCCAAAAGAAGAGAAAAAAAAACAAAAAGAAAACTAAAACCAAAGAAAAAGCTGCAGCATAAAAAAAATGGAACCAAAAAAAAAAAAATTGGCTTTGGCGCGCAGATGCCAAGCCGAACAAATTGTTTTCACCATCAATTACACCAAACCACACTTTTTAGCATCTGACTTTACGTAGTTTTTCATGAAATTAATTTTTTTTACCAAATCGATTATTGAAGAACAAAATTACATATTTAAACATCTAAAATTTGTTGAGACTATAAAACACTCCTTAAAATATAAGGTGAAGGAAAAAAACTGAAGTAAAATATAAAAGAAAAAAAAACTAAAGAAGAAGAAGAAGAAGAAGAAGAAGAAGAAGAAGAAGAAGAAGAAGAAGAAGAAGAAGAAGGAAAACAAAAAAAAAAACTGAAACAAAAAATGGCAATTCGGGCAAAAAAAATTGAAACGAAAAAAAAAAGGCAGTTCAACCAAAATAAATAAGCTGAAAGGCAAAAAAAAACCATTTTGGCGGGCAGGTGACAAAACTATTATCAATTGTTAATATGTGTAAAGATAGTTATTTTTGATTATAATTAAGTTTGGAGGGAGTACATCAATACATCATACAGGGTTAAATAAAACTCATCATTAAAATAAAAGTAAATATACAAAGTTGAAAGAAAATGATGGGGAGTTTTATTGTAAATGAGAGAATCAAGCCTCCACTAAAAAAGTTAAATTATAAATATAAATTAAATAAAAATATTATAAAATTAAAAATAACCTTTAACACAGACATTGGAATTGAACATCCATAGATAATAAGAAGAAAAAGTCTAAATTTTTTTAATAACGTTACCTATATTCATCATAAATATAAAAACTTAACCCATAATTAAAGAGGAAAGAAGAAAACACAATATCATGCCGAGTTTGATTTAAAACTAAACACCAATTTAAGTATACTTCTAATACTCGTTTGTGCGAAATTATCAAAATAAAGAAGAAAACACCAATTTGGACATGTAAATTTTTTTCTGGATTCTAAAATACCCTAAAACACAATGCCTAACATCACACTTTATGTATTTTATCATAAAATTTATTTTGTTTTTCATCAAACAGGTTATGAACTTCGCAAATTTAAATATTTTTTAAAAAATCGGGACGCTAAAATACCCCAAAATACACTGTTAGTATCACACAAAAAAGATGAAAAAAAAGAAAGAAGATAAAAAATTAAAGTAATATAAAATAATTAAAAAAACAAAAAAAAAGTGAAGCAAAAATCAAAAAAGGAAAACCAAAAAAAAGGAAGAAGAGAAAAAAAAGTTGGCGGCAAACGTGACAAGCCGCATACATTATAGGATAAACATTTCACAAATAATTAAATTGAAATAACATTTATATTTTTTTAAGAGGTTTTTGGATCACTTGTGTCTATAGAAAATGGGTCTTACTAATTCGAAGTTCAGTAGAGATAAGTAGAGTCCAACACTAAGCTAAGGATATTGAACTCGAGTACTAATTAAATTCGTCTATTTAGATCGACTACCGTAACACTCACACAACATTTGGGTTGAAATATACATTATATGATTATTATAATAGTATAATAACCTCCATCAATTTTGGGCTATGTTGTGGAAATAAGGTTGGAATTTTAACACCAACATGGATACAATTATGGCACGGAACTTCAAAGATAAATACTTCCCTAGAGGGGAATTTACGGGATCGGCCTTAGGGCATAATCCTAGTTAGGTGTAGTATCTGGTTTCCTGAATATTGCTTGAGGAAGGAACAAGGTGGAAAACCGGGAATGGTAAAAATTTAAATCAATAGATGTATGGCGTGCCTCCTGGTTGTGAAATAAGTAACATCTTAAAATCCAAATGTAGCCAGCTCCAACCAATTCAACCCACTGGGTGAATTCTCTAATTAATGAACCACTCATTTGCATTTACTTTGTCCTTAGAGATGTAGAAGAGATTCTTCGCATCATACTTCTTGATGTGACTCAACAAGATGATGTTGTTTGGCAGTTTAATCCTCATGGGTGTTATATAGTGAGAAGTGCTTACAGATGCTACATGGAGAGAGTAGTTGACTTGAGCCACCTCAAGATTCCAGGTTAATGGGAACTCTTATACGCTCTTCTCTTTGAGTTCCCAGCTAGTATTCAAAGTTGGAAGGAGCTGAATCTTTGGGTGTGATGCAGCCACTACTCGCCCGATCTAATGGTTCTTTGAGCATGTATATTCAGGTGTTATAGACGTTGGGTGTGTCTCAGCGTCCTTCTTTTGCAATGAACCTATGGAGCATCTGGACTAGTTGGATTCATCAACTTTGGGATAATGTGCGCTCAACTCCCTCGTCTATCAAACATCATGGTATGGACCTTTTGCAGTAATGAGAGCATGCTCGCGAGTCTTGCTCCAAGGCTCCAGTTTAAGCTATAGTCCACCGGCCGAGGTGGAATGCGTCTCCAATTCACCAGATCAAGTATAACTTAGATGCAACTTTTTCCCAAGACCAGAACAAAATTGGTGGGGGTTGGTATCTTCAAAACCACCTTGGAGAGGTTATATCTGGTGCTTCAGATTGGTTCTCAACAACTCTTTCTCCTCTGGAAGGTGAAACTTGGAACCTTCTTAGATCTCTTGCTAGGATTGCTAATAACTCTTATTTATAAGAGTGATTTATGTTTTATAAACTTAAATCAATGAGAGTTCTTAAGTAATATTGTTGGTTAGTTAAGTAAATATATGTTGTTTGATGTAAAAGAGGGTTAGGAACTGATTAAGTGATCATTTGTCACTTTGGTGCCCCATCTTGTGTTTTAACATGTTTGTTTAGTATGTTGCAGCATTAGATGCTATAGCCTGTGTTCTGCAGTAGAGGAGAGAGAAAACACGGATGCACTAAAAAGAAGCTTTTGCTTTATGTCTAATCAGCGAAAATCAAGTGGACAACCGAGCTATTTTAGCCAACAATCAAGTTGCTTTACAGGGACACTTGTCCACTTTCAAGTGGGAGATGAAAAGTCGGTGGCTTGTCACACCTTTTGCTCTATGTCACATCTCACCTTTTTGGAAACCTTTGATAAATATCAAAGCTCTTCTTCTCCATGAAACAAGCTCCATTCAACTCCATATATAGAGCTCCATTCTTGTTGGTTCAAATGGAGAAACACTTAGAAATATTTTTTTCTCTCCATTTTTATCACTCAAGCGAGCTTCATCATCAAAGTAGAAAACCACGCACTTCAATGCTGCGAAGCGATGCTACATCATCACTTGACTGATTCATGCGAAGGAGTTTAAGTAGTGTATCTTCTATACTCTTTTCTTTCCTTTGTATTTTCAATAATATGAATATGGGTCCCATCCTTGTTTATATTTTCTTGTTGATGCTCATCGTGAGCTAAGCCTTTTGTAGTTGGATGCTAAAAGCTTTCTAATGACTTTTTTAATAGTTCTAATGTAATGCTTTGATGTTTGCATTTAATCCTTGTGGAAAAGTTCTTTTAAACTTATTTTGGGACTGATCAACTAGTATAAGTACATTCGTAAATACAGACATAGTTTATGATCCGAACTCAAGGGTTAATACGGGTGAGAAGTTGTTAAAGAAAACTTTTTCAATAACAAAGGAGAGTATAGTTCATAAAGGGATACTTTGGGTACTAATTAATATACAGGGGTGAACATATTTAGAGCTTAAACATAAGTCATTGTAATGAAATCCCGACATTAGTGATCAAAAGGCACACATCAATTTCTACAACATCCAGTGCTACAATATCAGACATTGCATAGTTCTGTTTTAAAAGATGTACTTAGTGAAAGACATTCCAACTATCTTTTAATCTGAATTTCTACTCATCATTTATCTTACTCGCTTTCGTACTTTTATTTATGTTGATGACATTAGTGGTTCTACAACATGTTATGTTATTTTGTGTTACTCACTAGCTTACTTACTAATTTACTTACAAAAATAAATTCAACAATCCTCGTGGAAACGATCTCTACTCACTATTTATTACTTGTTGTGACTGTGTATACCTGCACATCACCTTTTCTACACAACAGTTGCCATTCAAAATCTTCTTGGCATAGCCTTTGAGATGGAGTATAAGAAAGTGATAGATGATGTTTATCCTGTAAACCCAAACCAATTTTAATATGGTTCATTAGTTACTAAGTATAGATTCAACATCTATTTAAATAACGATTACAAAATTGTGTTTGTGAAGTGATCAACAAATGGTACTACTCATGTCTGGGCAGAAACATCTGTAACATACGCTCCCGCAGTTCCTTTAATTGTGTTATTAGTTTTGAGATCTTAAAAGGGATTCTCCTAAGTTGCGGGGGTTGTTGACCCCGATATCTATTTGGAATAAACTTCCTTTACGGAGGCCGTACTTCATCCAAAAAAAGCCTCCTCTTATCTTCCAAATTCCTGACATTCACAACTTCGTTGTTGAACCTCTCCAAATATTCCTTGAGTGTTTCTTTCTCTCCCTGCCTAATCGCCCTAAGAACCTCCTCAGACTTGGGCTTCAAGTGGGAGGCAGCAAAAAGAGCCGCGAACATCTGTGCTAGCTATCTCCAAGATGAGACAGAGTTTGGCTTTAACTCTTGGAACCAAGCTAGTGTTGATTCTTCGAGGGTGAGTGGGAAAATCTTACAATGACGCGTCCTCCTTGCTCCTCGGTAGTGCATATAAGATCAAGTAGGCCAATTGGCATCGTGGTCCCTAGTCTCGTCAAACATTTTAAGGCGGGAAGTTTCTCTAATGTCGTGGGGATCGGATAATCACTGATTTTCCTAGAGAAAGATTCATCATCGGACCTCCCCAGGGTTGTAGTGAAGTGACCTGTCCCCGAGACCTGAGTCTCAGCGGCCACGTCGCCCTAGGGATCTTCTAGATCTGGATCTCTGGCAGCGTCTCCTGTGAGACCTATCTCGACTTTGGGACCTCCGACGTGAGTAAGAGAACGTGAACGATGAGTTCCTAGAATGGGAGTCTTCAGGCCAGTAAGTGTTGTCAGGCGAAGCTAGAGGGGTGCTCGGGGGAGAGCCTGACACTTGGTGTCTTCTGCGCTTGGGGGGACACTGATGACTGCGTGTCCTCCAAGGTGGGGATCAGTGGTTGAGTTGTCATCGAGGTTGAGCACTATGATGCCTTGAAATTACAGTACTCAGGGGAGGAGTGCCCCATTGGAGACGAGGCTGGACAAGAAAGGTTTCGGCTCTTGCAGAAGCAACTTGCCTTTCCACTTGAGTTAGACACGCTTCTTGTTGCACCATGACTTGGTTGCGAGTGTTCAGGAGGTCTAGGATCTGCCGGAATGTCGTATCCTCTTGACGGACTGAATCCTGAACCTGAGCCGGCTGTGGAGTCGGGACCTCAACGATGTCATCTGGCATGGTAACAGTCACGCCTTCTGAGGTGTCTTTGGACTGAGGTTGAGCCAACTGCGATGCTCGAGTCCGGACCTAGAGGCACCTTTGGTGCCGGAGGGAACGCAGTTGGTAGGTTCTCCTGATGTCCAAGTCGCGTTCAGAGTGAGTGTGTGGGGTACCTGCGAAGCCACTTTGACGCTCAAGTCAGTATTTATAGGATAGAGTATTGAGAATAGCTGAGTGTTGCAGAAAAGGATAGAGTATGTACATTTTATGGTTATGCGAGCCAGTATTTATAAAGATTCATGTCAGCTCTAAGCCGTTAGATCAATCGGGTGCATCTGAGCCGTTGATGCGTGATAAAGTGGGCTTTGGAAATGAACCATAGTTATTGGGCTGATCCATGTCTATTTCGCCTAATGGGCCTCGTGGCTCAATCTAGAACTATATATATATATATATATATATTATTTATTTTGCCTCTATAAAAGAATAAGGGTTATATGGCTAATAACCTGGATTCGGCTTTGTTGATTCGTGTGATTCTCTTGTCCTAATAAAATTTTTGTTACACTCAAGATTCAAATTTAAGACCTTGAAGTGAGATCTCAATCTAATTTCCTCCTCATCGTGACAGCCTTTACGGCTTTTCAGAATTGTTTGTTATTCCCTTTTTGGTTCGGCTAGAAAACAATTTTAATCTTACAAAAGATGACACAACATGCATGATGATGGGTACTCAAACCACCAAAAACTATGGTTGACCAAAAAAAAAAAAAAGCACCAAAAACTATGCCCCGACAAAACTTCAACCACAAAAATGGATTTTTGCCACAATTCTTTGTTCCATGCTTCAACTTGAAGCTTTCTAATTCCCTGAGTGAGAGAACTGAGAAGCCTTTGGTGGTCCTTCATTTGTTCAACTTTTGTCTATATCTAGTTTATTTACCAACTTATCAATACAATGATTTCTTTGTAAGAAATTTCTTTTAAGGTGTGTTTGGATTAAGAATTTTAAGGTAATGAATCTTTTATAGGATAATTTACATGCCTCGAATCAAATTATTATTTTTTGCTGAAAAATATGAAGAATTTTTAAAATGAGACGATTTTAGTGGGGTATTTCTTTTTTTTTTTTTACCATGTCATTAGTGCGCAGTTTCCATCAACTTTGTCGATGATCGATTCACGTAGGAGAACCCGACGCAAGATAAGTGCAGACTTGGCTTTACGGATCGTGGGGTTCACCCCTCCCAATAGAATTTTTGCCACACCCAAGATTCGAAGTCGGGACATTGAGATGGGATCTCGAGTCAGATACCACTCATTTGACCTTTTTATTTTTTAGTGGGGTATTTAACTAAGAATAAATATAGGGAATTTGAAATACCACTTAAAAATGAACAATTTGAAATGCATCCTTATTCCTTACTCTTTCTTCTATTTTTTTTTGAATTAAATTATTTTTCCATCAAATTATTTTTCAAAAAAGAAAAGAAAGCGGAAAAAGCGGAAACTAATTTTGAAAAATATTTTTATGATGTTTTATTTTTTATTTATAAATACATCACCTTTATTTAATTACTTTTATTTTCATTTGTAACAAAAGAAAACCTTTATTTAATTACAATTGTCAAAAAAGATTATAAAGAATTACTCTATGAAAACAACAAATTTTATAAATGAAAGGATTCGTTAACGTGAAGCAATTTAATATCCTAAAATTTTGGTACCAATACTTAAAAAGGAGGCTTGTAGTCGTGAAACACCTTCCAAAGTGAGTTTTCTTATTACTTTTATATTTCTTGAAAAGATTTTTTTGCCACATCCAAGCATGAACTACTCACCAGTGTTATCGGAATTAGACCGCCCCGTCCGGTCGAACCGATCCGATCGGGAATCGGTGCGCTTCCAGGTCCGGCTAACTTGCATAAACGGCTCGATATCTTTTAATTTATTTTTTCACATTTTTTTGTTACAAAATGACTTCCTACGAGAAGCGAACCCTACAATGAAGTTGGCGCGCGCACCACTCACTGACCACTGCCACAACTTCATATGTTGTTAATAAACTTACAAACATGATATATATTATATATCTTACGTAAAGTATATGTAATTAGGTACTAATTATGAATTTGGATATGTTGAGACTATTATTATTTCATGGTTGTTTATTTAATTAGGTACTTATGAAGTGGTTATGGACTTCTGAATTTAAATTTGTATAGTAAATTTGAAGAATTTTGTTAATCCAACATTAAGATTACAGTACTGGCTCAAGAATATTGGAGACCCAAAATTATTTTTGCAATTGCTAGTTGTGTTGATACTCCACTTAGACTAGATGATACAACAAGCAAAGACTCTTTTGATAGATCTTTTGGTCACTTTGCTTGCGTCTTGGTTGATATAGACCTGAAATCAAGACTTAGGGATCACATTCTAGTTGAGAGGCCGGACTATGCTTTCTCAGTTGGCATTATGAAAACCTGTCTTCCTATTGTTCGCATTGCAATACTGTTGGTCACTCCAATGGTGCTTGCAAAGGAATGACTCATCAGGTAAAACAGGTGTATGTGCCCAAGCATAAGACTTTCAATAATGAGAACTCTCAGCAGCAAGAGGATTCTTCTACTCAGGTAAAGCAGCAGCATTGGGATTCTTCTACTCAGGTAAACCACAGCAAGGGGATTCTTCTACTCAGGTAAGCCAGCAGTAAGGGAACTCTTATGAGCAACCCTCCCAGACTCATAAACAACAAGGGAATCCTTCGCCGATTGACCATAGAGAAAATGTCACGCAGTCTACCACGACTACTACGGATGAATCATTTATCCCTAACTCGGCTACTGCAGATGTTGGTACGCCTTTCTTGAAGGCGGCTAGCACGTCTGCAGCTAGCCGAACGGATAGTGATTCCACTCAGCCTCCCTCTCTCTCCCTCCCTCCCTAGCTCCCCTCGCCAACCTTTCTCTCGCATACCGTGAAGTTTGCTCCAATTCCAATCATTAGCCTATTAGTTTGTTAAAAAAAAAAAAAACTTAAGAGTAATGCACCACTGGAAATTCAGGCTTCAAAGTAGACATTAGATCTTGAAAGTGATCCTCAATAAGACCATAATTTCGAAGCCAAACATCCCGCCAAAATCTTGTTTCTTAACCATCATTTACCATCCAATAAATATTATTTTTGGTTCGGACTATTATTGTCTATCCACAGAGTGTTCCGACGCTTTTAAAGAAAGATTAATATTTGATCATATTTAGGATCAAATTTCGTACTAATCGTAGAATTTGTCCACAGTAAAAATCGAACTTGGGAGCACCGAGTTGACCCGCTGTGTCTCACGGTAGATTAAGTTATTGGGCTAACGATCCAATAAATATTATATTTGACATATTGCCACACATTACATACGCTTTTGATAAGCCAGGTCTTTTCACGTTAGATAATTGTAGGATATGTGGATTGTAGTGGCATGAAATCACGTGGTATTGAGTGAGAGATAAAAACTCTTAATTATAATTGTTAGATTAAAATTAACGGTTCAGATTACGTTATACATTACAAGATCTCATATGATTGCTTCCTTGTTAATTAAAGATCACACAAAACTTTTAATAAATGATATAATCTGAACCGTTAATTTTAATCTAACGGTTAAAATTAAGAGTTCTAATTTCTCATAATAAACACTAATTCTCATGATGCTCTCTCTCTCTCTCTCCGTATAGAATTATATAATAAATGATATAATCTGAACCGTTAATTTTAATCTAACGGTTAAAATTAAGAGTTCTAATTTCTCATAATAAACACTAATTCTCATGATGCTCTCTCTCTCTCCCTATAGAATTATATATATATATATATATATATATATATATATATATATATATATATATAATTCTATTTGAACATATTTTATGTATGTTTCACACTATACAACGACTTGGCAATTATTTAACAATTTTTTTATTGGCATAGCGTGTAGTTGGTTTAACTTTGAAGATATCTAAGTCCTCTGCTCATAGTTCGTCTGTTAACTCTTCGGAAGAGGTTCATTTTTCTTCTACCAAAACCACCACTCAGCTAGGTGCCCCCTCTTCTAACACTATGGAGGCTCCTAACATGAAAATTTTAGGGAAGAAGTGGGGGTCAGACGATGAGGTTGTGTCTGCTGTCTCAGAACACGTTGCTACATCGAACCCGGTAATTGAATCTGACATGAATATATATTTTAAGAAAGCTCTAGCATGGATCTTAAGATGGGGTTGGTGATCTTGTGACTATTGATTCATATGGAACAGTTGCGTCTGTCCCAGTTGGTCGTTGGTCCAGGTCTCAACTGAAAAAAATCAGACAGAATAGGCAGTTGGTCGTTGGTTACAATACTCGCTCAAAAGCTAATTCTGTCTCTGACTCCTTTTAATCTGGCTTTGTTTCTAGCTTGTTTTTAGGTTGAGTACCTTATTATTTTGTTAGTTAGATTGGTTTTGTCTAGCCGGTAGGCAACAATGTTTTAGGGGCTCTCCTAGAGACTCTCTATTATTGTTTATTTTTCTTTGCTGGCAAGGGTTTCGGCCTAGTCCCCCCCTTTGCTTTACTCTGTCTTTTTTTTTTTTTTTTAATAAATTCGGGTCATCTGTCTGTTTGTTTAAAAAAATAAGAAAAGAATTTTGTTAATTTTATGTTGAGAATTTGTTTTGTAGATTCTAAGATATATTACAATTTTTTGATAGCTTTGTTACGTACAAATTTATACATATCAGATCTATTTTTAGTGTGTCATCGCCACGCGGTCCGAATTAAAGCACTCCGTTGGTCCGAATTAAAGACTCATCTACTGACACTACTTTCGATGACTGGTTCGATTCTGATAACACTGCTCACACCTTCAACATCTACAATCATAATCTTTTTCCAAAATCAAAATTCAACCGCACGAAATTGTATTCAACTTATTGAATATTTGCAACTTGTATTGAAACAGCTATATAGCATGTGTAAATCGGAATCTTGTCTCTAATTTTTGAACCCCACATGCCTTGCTTTAAACACACTTACAAGGCTACCACATGTGTGATGTATAATTGGATAGGAAGCTTGCATGCTTCTCCCTTCATTTTTTTTAATTGACAAATTAAAATTTGAAATGACAGGAAGTTAGGGACATATTTTACAATTTTTGGGTCAATGATAATAATTTTTAAACTTGGAACGTTTTAATAAAATTGATGCTTTGGTATCAATTATTCTTATTTTACACGGAAAGATATACAAATGGACATTATTTGTCTCACCCCTTATCCAATCACATATACAACATGTCTTCATGCTAATCAATGTCTAATATACTCCCTCCTGTCCTTGTTATAAGAGGATTTTTGGAAAAAAGTTTGGTCCAAAATATAAGAAAATATTACAAATTTTAGTGTATAGTTATTGTTTGAATACCAATTTTGTCCTTATTAATTTCTTTAAATAAATTGTTTTGGAACTAATGCATTAAGCTTCCAAGAGTAAGTCAGACTAGTGTGCATTAATGCTGACTTGAGGGGAGTTAAAGTTGAGTAAAGGGTATTTTGGGAAGTTTACTTAAAAAAGACAAGAACTTAATGAGCTCATTGATTTTGGTGATTTTTGTATTTTTTTCTTATATTAAGGACCAAAGGGAATATATTCCAGCTTCTCAAAGTACGTGGGCCCCTCCACAAGTTGGCATAGAATTTTTTACGTGCATGCATATGATATATCTAAGGAAAATCAAAATGTTTTTTAGTTGAATTAATGCTTTGGTGAGTAATAGAATTTGACCGTTATATTATTATATAATGGTCGATGCCTTGTGGAACTTCTTACTTACCTGCGCATAATAATCAATTAGAGTTGTTGATGAAAATCTTGAAACAAAGTCAAGTTATTGTCTATTTTATAAAAGAAAAAACAGAGAGGGGTCTTTAGATTAAAAGTTTACTCAACATTTATATATAGCAAAATAAATCCATGAACTAAAAGTTACTATGCCGATTGAGTTGACACAAGTGATCTTAGGTTTCTTTTTTCGTAAATAATAAATTTATCAATGAAAATCTAAAAGCTAACTCAACCGTACAAAACCGGCTTGTAAAATGATGACTGCCCTTTCATTATATACTCTTTTGAGACCATATCTCTAGTCGATGTGTAACTTGGGTTTTTCCCAATATTAACCAAGTTTGGCTACGAGTGGTTGCACACTCCATATAATTAAGGGACACACTAGGAAGGTAATCGGGCTCGATTTCCGACAATGAAATAATTTGAAGCCAGACTTTACTTGCCTTCCGGTCGAACTCTGGATTAGTTAGAGTCCTTTTTTCCTGCATACCTGAGTGGTAAGTGAGAAAAAATATAACCAATAATGGTTGGTCCGAGCTGTAGTAGCTGGGATTGGATTTTAACCCAAAATCTCAAGTTCAGGTGGTGGGGGTGGTAAAAACTCTATTAGTAAGAGAGAACCACACTGACAGACAAATCTGAAACACGTGGTCCAAAGTTTAAATTCTAGAAACTAACAATTCTCCCGCCCTCTAACTAATTATTAATAACTACTAACATTTTGCCAATAAAAAGACTCACCTTTTATATACACTAGTGTAGATTAAGCTTTATAAGCAATTTAAATGGGATTTTTAAATAAGTTGTAGTCACAATTTAGATTCTCCAACCTTTCATTAAAAAAAGTCAGATTCTTCGGTAGTAGAATGTAGAGATTTTTTAATTTAATTATACAAACAATGTAAAAATCACATTTTTCTGGTGAAGAGAAGGATTGAAGCCTCATTAACACTTTCTGATGTAAAAACATAAATAAGAAAAAAGAGTATTATCCCCTAATTTTATTAAAAATTAAAAATAGGTATAAAAAAGAGGACAGGAGAGAGTTCAAGAGGAACTAGACCAATACCATTGACAATGAAAGAAAATAAAATCAAAATGGGGAGCCCCTAGCTTGTTAGGACAAATGAGCCCTATGACAATTCATCATAGAGACAAATTAAAGGACAATTTAAAGAACTAATTTACATCGGTCGTATCAAAAAGAAACAGAGACATAATTTGCCTTGTAGTGAGTATTATAGCCAACAATTTTCTGGACCAATTTCTTTTGTTGTCGAAATTTCTTCTTTTGGGTCTTGAGTACGACTGATTCAAACTTATCTCACTGCACAACGGTTCTTAGATATCAGTAATCATAGGATCAACAACATTGATCATCTAACGGATCACTCCAAAACAAATTGATGTTTTAGATAATTAATAATTAATTCTAAAGTGCTTTAAACTGTTGATCTTACCCTTTTGTAAAGGTGTTTTAACACGATTATCTAAGCAAGAAAAGCACAATTTCTAAATCAGCTTTCCTAATGGTAGATTTTTTTGTTTTGACATACCTAATGGTAGATTTTAAAAATGTCTTTTAACTCGATTTTTTTGAATAACTAATTTTAAAATATTATTCTATACACTTATCGTTCTCTTTTATAGTCTCTTCTGTTTTATGATCTCTTTTAATTTATAACAACGAAAATCATTTTTCAACCAAGAACCAACAAAAATTATAAATATTTTAATTGCAATATTGTTAAATATATTTATTATATATAAGAGTTTACAATGTATAATTTGCAAAATTATAGCTATTTCTAAATGTAAATTTGCATTCGTTTGAGTCTTCCACGATGATTGATCAAGTAAATGTACTACTGCCAAGATTTCCGTTGATGATTGATGTGACCAAAATACGGTCTATTCCAGTTTTTATTCGTCAATATTCAACTTTTAACTCATGTTTTCCTTCTTGTTGTAGCATATCACGAACAATTATCAATAAGGGTTTGTTCAAGTGGTAGTTGAATTCGAATCCCATTCTAAGGTCTGAAGTTAGAGTCTTGAATAATTTGACAAAAAGTTCTATTGCGAGGGGATATATCACTACGCCAGAATTGTAAAAAGAGATCGCCACCTTTAGTAGCGTTTATAAAAAAACGCTACCCATTTTAATAACACGCTACACCATTAGTAGCGTTTTTAAAGTAAAACGCTACCTATTAGGTAACACGCTAGATGCATCCTCAGCGCTTTTACTCAAAACGCTAGCAAATTAGAAAACACGCTAGACAGATCCAGCGCTTTTATTCAAAAAACGCTAGCCAATTAGAAAACACGCTAGATAGATCCTAGCGTTCTTTAGAAAGCGCTAGCTATTTAGAAAACACGCTGAGACGGATCCCTAGCGCTTTTATTCAAAACGCTAGCCAATTAGAAAACACGCTAGATAGATCCTAGCGTGTTTTATAAAACGCTAGGTATTTAGTAAACACTCTAGAGACAGATCCCTAGCGCTTTTAATAAAAACGCTAGGTATTTGGAAAACATGCTAGATAGATCCCTAGCGTTTTTTAGGAAACGCTAGGTATGGTTAAATAATTTTTTTTTGTTTCCCATTGAGCTACTTCCCTCTTTCAGCTAACACTCTTACCGTAAAACGCAAAATCACTCACCCGTAAACGCAAAACCCTAACACCCTAACTCAAATTAACATCATCTCTCTCAACGAAAATCATCTCTCTCGGTGAACATCATCTCTCTCACTCGCACAACATTGGTGAGTTTTCTGTTCCTTTCTCTGTTTCTTGTTAGATATTAATTGTGGGTTCTAGTTTAGAAATATATTAGTTTTGTCACTTGTGCACACTAAACTCTTCTTCTTTTTTTCACCACTAGCCTCTTCTTGTTACACATAAATTAATTATTTGGAAGACTAGACTATATGATATAGATATAGCTTGGGAAAATAAGGAGTGAAATTGAAAAAATTTAAAAGAGGAAATTTTGTTTGTTTTTTTATATGAATTGATTCTTCATTATATTCGAATTGCTTGATGGGTCATATGTTAAAGTTCTCTTCTCGAGGATTTTATTATAAATATTTGGCAATTATGGATAGAAATTGGATGTCCGCCAATCGTGCATCCAAGGAGTATGCATACCGAGTGGATTATTTTGTGAATTTGTGTTTGTTGAACGTTTAGGGACTTCTAGTGGTATGAAATGTCCTTGTTTAAGGTGTTGTTATGTAAAATCGCCATCTTTGCAGAGGAGTTGGCACGACATTTAAAGGCGAATGGAATTGATCAAAGTTACACTTGTTGGATAATGCACGGTGAGAAAAAGGTGAATCTTCAAATATGAATGATATTAGTAAGAGATATGCGCCACGGTTGACACCGGAACACATTCATTTGATGCGAACGAATTTGAAGAGATGGCAAAGGTGGTTGAAGAGGATCTTAATGATTGTCCTGAAATGTTTGAGAAGTTGATAATCGATGCGAGACACCATTGTATGCGGGTTGTAATGAATTCACAAAATTATTTGGTCGTGATCAAGTTGTATAACTTGAAAACTCGCCACGGATGGACGGATAAGAGCTTTACCGATTTACTCTCACTACGAAAGAAATGTTGCGAATGATAATGTGCTTCCTTCTCGGACGTATGATGCAAAGCAAATGTCAGTCTATTGGCTTGAACTATGAGAAGATACACGCTTGTCCGAATGATTGCATTTTATTTTGGAATGAACATGTGTTGTTAAAGTCGTGTCCTAAATGTAATGCACCATGATATAAGAAGAAAGAGTCCGCTCCACAAAAGGTGTTGTGGTATTTTCCTATAATTCCTCGATTTAGGCGCATGTATCGTAGTTCGGAAGATGCAAAACACTTGACATGGCATGAGGATGAAAGGATTAAAGATGGTATGCTACGACACCCGCAGATTCTCCGCAATGGAAAAAAATCAATATTGAGTATCCTAATTTTGGGATGACCCGAGAAACCTACGCCTTGCATTGTCTGTGATGGATTTAACCCGCACGGTATCGAGTAGCTCCCACAAGACATGGCCCGTGATTTTGGCGATTTATAACTTATCGCCGTGGCTTTGCATGAAACGCAAATATATGATGTTGTCTTTGTTAATTTCAGGCCCAAACAACCAGAAATGATATTGATGTATACTTGGCTCCTTTAATTGAAGACTTGAAGCAAATGTGGGAGGCGGGGTAGAGAAGTGTATGATGGGTTCAGAGAAGAAAGTTTCACCCACGAGGGCTATGATCTTTGGCACAATTAACGACTTTCCCGCATACGGCAATCTATCCAGATCACATGAACAAAAGGCGTGTGCATGCCTATATGTGAAGATAACACATTGGATGTGGTTGGAACATGGTAAGAAGAATATCTATCTTGGTCATCGAGATTTTGCCATCAACTCATCACTATCGATTGTGGAGAAAGGCATTTGATGGGAATACAGAAACACGTAGAGCTCCCCGCCTTTGACGCGAACAGTATTTGAAAAGGTGGAAGATTTGAACATTAAATTTGGGAAGCCTTTTGCGAGGAGAGATTGCCAAACGGGGTGGAAGAAAAAGTCGATTTTCTTTGAGTTGCCATACTGGAAGTCATTATATGTAAGGCATTTCATTGATGTGATGCATGTTGAAAAGAATGTCTTCGAAAGTGTCATTGGTACCTTACTCAATATGCGGGTAAGACTAAAGATACCATCAACTCAAGGTTGGATTTGGTTAGTATGGGTTTGAGACTGAATTGGGTCCAGTAAAGAAGGGTACACGCGACATATCTACCTCCCAAAGACTCATACTCTATCTAGAAAGGAGAAGACTGTCTTTTGTGAGTTTCTTCATGGAGTTAAAGTTCCGAGAGGATACTCTTCAAATGTGGCGACTCTTGTATCGATTAAAGACCTCAAGTTAAAGTCTCTAAAGTCCCACGATTGTCATGTTCTCATGGAGAATTTGCTACCCATTGGTATACGATCCATTTTGCCTAAGAAAAAGCGTCGGACCTTAACCAAACTTTGTTTATTCTTTAAAGCGATTTGTAGTAGAGTGATTGACCCCGAAAGTTGCCAACATTGCAAAGAGAAATTACTCGTCACTTTGTGTGAGCTTGAGATGTATTTCCCACCTTCCTTTTTCGACATAATGATTCATCTAATAGTTCATCTGGTTAGAGAGACACAATTGTGTGGCCCATGTTACATGAGATGGATGTATCCGTTTGAGCGTTACATGAAGATATTAAAAGGATATGTGAAAAACCGATCACGACCCGAGGTTGTATTGTTGAGCGCTACATAGTTGAAGAAAGCTGTTGAGTTACGCACCGCCTATCTATCTAGTCTTGAATATTCTCGGGACTTCCAAGGTCTCGTCACTTAGGAAGCATTACTAAAGGGATGTCAGGATATAAAATAGTTATGGTGTCAAGGGAAGAACTACATCAAGCACACTTATATGTTTTGCACAATGATAGTGAGGTTGATTCATATGTTGCCAAGCACATGTGAAAAATCGATCACGACCTGAGGGTTGTATTGTTGAGCGCTACATAGTTGAAGAGGCTATTGAGTTTTGCACGGGCTATCTATCTAGTCTTGAATATTCTGTGGGACTGCCAAGGTCTCGTCATGCAGGAAGGATTAGTAAAGGGATGACAAGAACTAAATTAGTGATGGTATCAAGGAAAGAACTAGAGCAAGCACACTTGTACGTTCTTCACAATGATAGTGAGGTTGATTCATATGTTGCCAAGCACAAGGAGATTCTTAAGAGTCAATTCCCGGGAAAGAAGCAAGTTTGGTTAGCAAAAGAACACAATAGGAGTTTCATAGTGTGGCTAAAACATCACATTGATGGTGAGTGTGTTTGAATCCTACTTGATTTCAAAAAGATTGAGATGGTTAGCAAAAGGTCCAAATATACATGTCTTCTCTTACAACAACTATCTAATGAACGAGTGCACTTTCTATACAAAAGAACAAGATGATCGAGTAAAATGCAAAATAGTGGGGTGACTCTTGTAGCTCATTCTATGCATGCATCCAAAGTACAAAGATAGAAATCCCATATATGCGAATATGTCTTACTTTGGCTTCATTGAACACATATGGGAGTTGGATTACAATATGTTTCAGAGCCCGTGTTCAAATGTGAATGGGTTGACAATAATCTTGGTTTCTGATTGATGAATTAGGGTTCATGCGGGTGAATTTCAACAAGTTAGGATATAAAGATGAACCTTTTATTTTAGCATCGCAAGCTCAACAAGTGTTTTATGTCACCGATCCGATTAATATCAATTGGTCTATTATTCTATTGGATCGACAAAAATTTGTGTATAACAACGATGATGATGAAGCACCCGATGATGTTGGTGTTGAGGACGACCCGTTCTTCGTAACATCGGAACCAATAATAGGGAAAATACTTCTATAGAGGATGTTGTATATTTTAGAAAAGATCATAATGATGGAATTACTATTAAATCGGAAAAAAATACCAAGACGCGAATTGCAAACAAAATTTTATCTACGAAAAGGAAAAGGTAATATAGACTTAATGATTTCTCGTTATTTTTATTAATAGATAATTATTATATTGTTTTTGTAAATTTAACTATAACATGGATTATGTTATATTGCAGTCGATGGCATCACTTAGTGATCATGAGATCTAGTGGTCAAGACAAAGAGTCATTTATGTTATATATGTTATAGCTTTAATTTGTAGCTACTTTTGAGTTTCATAATGTAAGTTACTTATTATGTTGTATGATTTGTAAACAAAAATATCTATTAATAGGTTGAATTTTGTGTGTATCTATATATTGGATTGTAATGATATTGGCTGAATTTTGTTGGAATGATATTTGATGAATTTTCTTTGGAAGGGAATGAATTAATAGGTTGTAATTAAAAGGAGAATAAACAAAAATAAAAAAATATTTAAAAAAATCATCAATACATAGCGTTTTAAAGAGAAAACGCTAGAAATAAAATTAAAAAAATCATTCAATTCCTAGCGTTTTACAGAAAATGCTAGGAATGATAGTAAAAAGGTGCTATAGCATCCCTAGCGTTTTTACATAAAACGCTAGGAATGGTAGTAAAAAGGTGCTATAGCATCCCTAACGTTTACAGAAAACGCTAGGAATTGTAAAAAGGCGCTATAGCATCCCTAGCGTTTTAACTTAAAATGCTAGGAATAGTAGTAAAAAGGTGCTATAGCATCCCCAGCGTTTTTACATAAAACGCTAGGAATGGTAAACACGCTGCTAGATGATCCCTAGCGTTTTATGTAAAAACGCTAGGGATGCTATTAAAATTTTTACAAAGCGCTCTCTCATCTCCCTCACACACTCACGTAGGCGTCTCTTCATCTACCTAACTTCTCTCCACGACCCAGGAAACCCTCCACGAACAACCCAGAACTCACGTAGACTTCGTTCATCGTACCTTTGCGAACCTCCACGACCCAGGAAACCCTCTTCGTTCATCTTCGTTCATCTCTTGGTGCTACGACCCGAGAAACCCATAAACGCGACCCAGAAACGTAAACGCAGAAACCCATCCTCTTCGTTCATCCTCTCTCCTTGGTGCTATCTTACCACGCAGCCTCCCTCCCATTTGTTTCCTTTTCTCGCACTCTCTCTCCCTTTCAAAAGGTATTTCGCACTCACGCACTCTCCACCTCTCTCACCGCAATGACTATTTGTTATGGTTTGTTATGTATATTTTGTATGGCTTTCTCACATTTACTTAGCTCAATGTTGTATCTAATTAGTTGTTAGATTAGTCTAGCTTAGATAGCATTATTAACTTGACTAGTGCATGGCTTTCTCTGTTTACTCTAGGTTCTTAGTGCATGACTTTCCTATATATGTTTACTCTAGGTTATATACTTAGTGCATGGCTTTCCTATGTATGTTTACTCTAGGTTACTTAGTGCATGGCTTTCTCTGTTTAGTGCATGGCTTTCATATATATGTTTACTCTAGGTTATATACTTAGTGCATGGCTTTCCTATGTATGTTTACTCTAGGTTACTTAGTGCATGGCTTTCACTGTTACTTAGTGCATGGCTTCTTCTCCATTGTGGGACCGGAACAGTTGATAATGATCAACATGGAGGATCTGAAAGCTATAGTTGAAATGGATTGGGCCACTGCCACTGATATTAGAGTATACCAGAGGTATGTATTAAATTATTTGTACACAATAGTTGTTTATATTAGAGTATATATTAGAGTATATATATGAGGATCTGAAAGTTGTATATATATTATTTATAGGTTTTTGTACAATCATCTTCTGGTCCCTTCGCAACGGACACAGAAGTATTTCTTCTTGTGTCCAGCGTGTATCGTTGTGTTTCAGCAAGGTAATACAGAGGAACGTATTATGGCTATTAAGAGTGAAATACAAAGTTATATCCATTCACGCTTCATGGATGCCAAGCATTTGAAGGGCGAATCTTTATTTTTGGCACCACTCAATAATGGGTGAGAAATTTAGTCTTCAATCACTTGTTTAATTATTTTGAGGATTGTATTATAGTGTAAATTAATGTGTACTCATTCGTGATTCATTTACTTGCAGGCAACATTGGGTACTCTTTGCAATAAACCCTAAGCAAAATGTTGTCTATTATCTGGATTCACTTCAAGGCCATTACAACGTCTCACGAGACTTCAGTAGAGAGATGGTTGAGAGGTGTGTATGTGTAACCCTCTCATTTTAATTTGTATAATTTAATATATGTATTTTGCTCAACTTAACGTTATATATATATATATATGTATGACGTTACAGTGCTTTGAAAGAATACTTGGGATTATCTACGAGTAAAACAAGATGGCTACCCATAACTGTAAGCTTTTTAAGAATCATTCTTATAATTTTAATTGAATTTTTGGTCATAAAAATGTGACAATTAAGTTATAATCTTTTGCTTTGTAGTGTCCTAAACAACCAAATAACAATGATTGTGGGTACTACGTTATGATGAGGTATATGAAAGAGATTATCACTCATGACAAAGTAACAATCCCAACCAAGGTAACTACTTAGATTTCTTTTTATATTGATATTATAATACTTACTCACATTTAATAAACATTTTAATTCTAATTTTATTTCATTTTTATTTTTGATATTTTCCCACTTTTTTAAAAAATCTGGAATTACTCACTGTGAACAACTTACAACAGTAGAGGGGGAGTGCGCTTTTGTTTCTAGCTTTTTGTAGCAAGTTTTGAGATTCATAATAGTTTAGTTATTATATATGTTGTATATATTGGATTTATATTATGTTGTAAGTACTTCTTAGAATGATATATATATATATATATTGGATTGGAAATATTATTTGATGAATTTTGTTGATGAATTTTGTTTGAATGATATTGGATTGGAATGTATTTTCTGAATTTGTTTGGAAGGGAATGAATTTATAGGTTGTAATTAAAATGGAGAACAAACCAAAATAAAAAAATATTTAAAAAAATTCAGTCAATAGGTAGCGTTTTAGAGTGAAAACGCTAGAAATGAAGTTAAAAATTCATTCAATACCTAGCGTTTTAAAAATAAAACGCGCTAGGAATTGTAAAGAGGAGCTAGAGGATCCCTAGCGTTTACTAAAACGCTAGGAATGCTAATAAAGGTGCTATAGCATCCCTAGCGTTTTACATAAAACGCCAGGAATGCTAGTAAAAAGGTGTTATAGCATCCCCAGCGTTTTTATATAAAACGCTAGGTATGGTAGTAAAAAGGGCTATAGTATCCCTAGCGTTTTAATTTAAAACGCTAGGAATGGTAGTAAAAGGAGCTATGGGATCCCTAGCGTTTTTATTTAAAACGCTAGGAATGGTAGTAAAATGAGCTATGGGATCCCTAGCGTTTACGTAAAACGCTAGGAATTGTAAAAAGCGCTGGGTCAATGGCTAGCGTTTTATATAAAACGCTACGCTTGTCTAAAACACGCTGGGTCAATGGCTAGCGTTTTTAAAACGCTACTAATGGGGTGTACGCATTAGTAGCGCCAGCTTCTCTAGCGTTTTAAAACGCTACCAATGCAAAAAAAAAACGCTGAAAATCCTAATACGCTGGCGTAGAACCAACGGACCAGCAAAGACAAATAAACACAGGAGGAAGTGGCTAAAAGCGGGAATATACCACATTTTCTTCGCAAAGGCAGATTTGAAGTGAGCATTTTAAACATATCACCTATATCATAAAAATCACCTATATCGTTAAAAAACACACTTGCATGTTAGACTTAAATGTTATCCAATTCACCTATATATGAAGAGGCAACTACATTCTTTAGAGAGCAATTTTCTGAGGCCGATTGGGAGAGACCTTTTTTGGACGGTATTTCCTTCCCGACCCTCTCTCTTGAGGAGTCTGCCCTTCTCTCTTGAGGAGGTGGATCTAGGGATTGTGTGATGGGAATAAAAGTCATGGCCCGAATGCTTTCAATTTTTTTTCTCAGTAAGGCCTTATGGGATATGTTACGTTCGTAGATAGGCATATTCTTTAAGGAGTTTCAAAGTAACACTAAGCTTCCCTAGATCTTTTACTTCATACTTTGTGTCTCTTATCTCAAAGGCGTGCCCTTTCTCCTTGGGGGAGTATCTTCTGATATTCTTAATGGGGTGATTGTATAAAATTCTGGATAACGTCTTGACGGATCTCCTCAGTAGTGTGATGGACACTCTCATCTCTCATATCCAGCCCGCCTTCTTAAATAAAAGGTAGAAATTTGGTAGATGGGGTCCTCGTAGTTAATGAAGTGGTTAACATTGCAAAGAAGACCAATATTGAATGCCTTATTTTCAATGTGGAATTTGAGAAGCGTATGATTGATTAATTTGGCGGTTTCTTGACTACATGTTGTCTCGCTTTGGTTTTAATGATAAGTGGAGAGCTTGGATTAGGGCATGTGTTTTCTCAAGAAATCTTTTGTTCTGGTTAATGGAATCTCGACTGAGTAGATTAGTATTACGAAAGGTTTAAAGCAAGGTGACCCCCTTGCTCCTTTCCTTTTCCTCCTTATTCCCGAGGGCTTGAGTGGGCTCATGCATCAGGCAGTGGGGCAAAATTTGTTTACTAGTGTGTCACTTGGAAACCAGGGGTTGTCGATCTCTCATTTTGCGAGTATCTTGATGATACTTTGCTAATGGGTGCAGCCTCAGTTGCCTATTTGTGGGAAATGAAGGTTGTTCTGTGGACTTTTGAGCTAGACTCTTGTCTTCGAGTGAACTTTTCTAAGAGTAGTTTGATCAGTGTCAATGTGTCAGAGGATTTTTTGGCTATGGCGCCAGATTCTTGAATTGCAGAAGCGACTCTCTCCCTTTCAAATACCTTAGGCTACCAGTTGGGGAGAACCCTCGTAGAATTTTTACTTGGGACCATAAGTTATTAATTAGAGGTCGTCTCCAAAGTTGGCAGCACATGTATATTAGTCTTGGCGGGAGAGTAGTATTAGTTAACTCTGTTCTGAACAATATTCCTATCTTCCACTTCTCATTTATGAAGATATTTGTTAGGGTTTGGAAAGAGGTCGTTTCACTTCAGAGGGACTTTCTCTGGGGTGGAAGTTTTGGGGTGAAAATAATTCTGTGGGTTAGGTAGTCTGATGTCTGTAAACCTAAAAGAGGTGGAGGGCTCAGTGTGAGGGACCTGAGGGTAGTTAACGTTAGCTTGCTAGGTAAGTGGAGGTTGGAGGCTCCTTATGGGTGGTGATGCCTTGTGGAGGCAAGTCCTGATGTCGAAGTACAGTCATCATATAGGCTTGATGGCCCATTTTGATCATCAGTCCATTCCAACCCAGAGGTACCCCTCACAAGAACTCCTTATGTAACTTGACCATCTCCTTCCATACCTTCACTGACATCTTCATAAAAGAGAGGTAGAAAATAGGTATACTACTTTGTACCGAATTAACAAGAACAATCTTCCTCTCTCGACGGATGGATTTGTGATGCCAACTATGAAGTCTACCCCTAATTACTTGAAGCATATGATCCCAAGTTGAGGCCCTACGAGAGTTTACCTCGACCGGGAGCCCAAGATTTTTGAAAGGAAGCGCACCCCGCTTGCAATTTCAGGAATCTGGCACCTAAGGCCAAAAAATCATCTGACACATTAACACCAATAAGGCTACTCTAAGCAAAGTTCACACGTAGGCCTGAGCACAACTCAAAGGTCAGCAACACAGTTCATGGCCCACAAGTTATCAACCGACGCCTCTCCAATTAGAAGAGTATCATCCGCATAATGCAGGTGCGAAACTGACACCCTGTCAACCCCGAGAGCCACACCAGCAAAAAGATGGTTGTCAACCACCTGACGCATCAGCCTGCTCAAGCCTTCCGCGACTAAAAGAGACAGGAAAGGAGTAAGGGGATCACCTTGTTTCAGACCCCTCTTTATACTAATCTCTTCAGTAGGACTCCCATTATCCAGAACATATAGGTTTCCAGAGAACACACAAGTCCGAATCCAAGTCCTCCATTTATCATCAAAACCAAAACACCTCAGATATACTCGAGGAAACTCCAACTAACTAATCGTTGTTTGCTTTTTCAAAGTCCACCTTAAAAAATTAGACACGCTTTTCGACTCTTCTTAGCATATGGGAAGAAGGATTATTATATTGAGTAGTATTTGCAAGTTGCATATGGGAAGAAGAAACAACAGTAAAAACATGAGAAAAGCTTAAATTTTCTGCCTATGTAGTCACGGGACATGATCATCCTTAAAAGCTTTTTAGTCAGTTGCAGTAAAATCACGGGGTGGTGAAAACGTACGTTTCTCATTGATCCTTGGTAAACACACATGCATGACCCAACAAAATGAGTTTTCAAATGGTGAAGTCATTGTATTTGGTGGGAGCGTAGAATGAAAAATCAGAAACCGTCAAATATTTTGACTTCCTTTAATTAATTTCCCAACTAATCTCTATAGTGTCAACAAAATTTATGGTTATTAATTTAACTCTTGACAACAAAGCATTCTTATATATTAGTTGTCAAAATAGTTAATTTGTTTACTTGTGAATACACAAAACATGCAAAGTTAGCTTTAAGCCAAACATGGTGTAAGTAAGAAAGCGAGAGATTCTCTAGTCCGTGAACGTCCAAAAATTTCCCACTTCTCTCAATAAAATTACAAATTAGAAACAGCTTTTTTCTCTTCTGTTTTTTTTTTCTACTCATTTTATATACATCTAATATATTCCTATAAGTTATGGCATATAATATATATAAGTGATTCATTCATTTTAATTTAGCATCTACCTTCCTCCACCCACTGAGCCTAACTACGTGTTACACTGACTCACTCATTACTCACTCCCTTCCTTCCTTCCTTCAAGTAATATATATTAAGCTGGATATCTTTGCGTGCAACTACAGATCTATACTAATCTCTCGAATCAGGTAGGATTGGAGGGCAAAACTCTCCCTCAAAAGTTTTAAGCGGCTGGAATATTCCAAAGACTGAATTCGAATTCAATACCTTAATTAAACTGGAAAATACTTGAATCATCTCATACAGACCACTCTTAGGTACCTTCCTTCAAGTAATTAGTTCTAAGTCGTTATAAGGTTGTTAATGAATACATGAATACATGTATATAATAAAAATGAATATGATATATCTAATATATATCTATTCAATATATAGACGTGGAAAACCAATCAAGAAAGTATCTTTTTCTGTCCCTCATCGTTACCCAAACCCTTTAAAAGACGCAACTCATCAACACTACTCCTCTCTCACTATATATACACACACAAACACACCCCACCACACACACCACTTCTCACACTCTCTCATCCATTTTCATCAATCACAAAATGGCAAGTTGCAATGGAAGAAACACATTATTAAAATCTTTCTTAGTAATTCTTCTCATGTTGTTCTTGATAAGAGAAGGAGAAGGAAGGGTACCATTTGCATGTGACCCAAAGAATGGGTTAACAAAGAGGTTCAAGTTTTGTAGAACAAACGTACCTATACATGTAAGGGTACAAGACCTTATAGGAAGACTTACATTGGCTGAAAAGATAAGACTTATAGTGAACAATGCAATTGAAGTACCAAGGTTGGGAATTCAAGGTTATGAATGGTGGTCGGAAGCTTTACATGGTGTTTCAAATGTAGGACCAGGTACTAAATTTGGTGGGGCTTTTCCAGCCGCCACTAGTTTCCCTCAGGTTATCACCACCGCTGCTTCTTTCAATCAATCTCTTTGGCTTGAAATTGGACGGGTGAGATTCATTCTTCTTTTTTCTTCATTTTTTTTATTATATTTTTTTTGATTACCATTGGTTTGGCTTATAGATAGGTATATTATTTATTTAATTTAAAGTAGAGATACTTTTTCTTTCTTTGGTTCTCCTTTTAAGCCGTTTGTGATAAAATTAATCATTTATCCATAATAATGACATGATAATAACATTTATGGTGCATGTCTTTAGCATACAGACACTATAGCCGAATGGGTGAATTGCTTTTGTATATGGATATAATAATAATATAATAATTTTTGAAGTAGACCTCTTTGGTTCGCATGTCACGTTCAATTCTATATTATAAAAAAGTTATGTTTCTCTTTCTCTTTCTATATTAAATAAGGATCATGTAAAAATTTATGAATATTATTGAACAAATTAAATTTTAATATAATTAAATTATATATATTAATGAAAAGGACGTACTAATATCTTTTTGTTTATGTAAAGAAATTTATTCATTTTTTAAAATTAAACTTAAAATTTTTATTCCAATATTAATATGATTTCAATTTATAATATTTTGCAACAATACTTTTTTTTTATAAATTTATTATAGTTGCTTCTTATAAATTTTCAATCTTCAGATATTTTTTAAATTGTAAACTACTATTATCCAAAAATATTTGTTCTTACAGTCTAATCATGTGAACGAAAAGTCATCCATTTTTATTATGTTTGGTTTTAACGTATTTTTTTTTATTGATTAAACTATAATTAAAAAGGAAAAGAAAAATATTTTATTAATTAATTAAATATATGATATTGCTCTGCTATTCGTCAGTCACTTGTTTTAGGTGGTTTATTACATGGAAACTGACAAGCTGTCCCATGTGCCTTACATGCATTTGGAAAATATATTACACATGCCATGAATGAAATATGACAGTACTCGGGTCACTTTACATGGTTTAGAAAATGAGTGTGACGTTGAAAATTAATCAACTTAATATTTGTCACTTGTCATCTACCAATGCCTAAAAGATAGTCCATTACGCCATTATTTCCATTAAACTATGAAAGCAACAAGCTGGTTTTGGCTATATACATACTTTTCTTTCTTCCCCTATGCTTTCGTTTCGTATATATATCTTCATGTCATTAATTAAATATGTATGTATTAAGGTTGAAATAATAATGTTGACTGTTGAGTAAAAAAAGGCTGAAATAATTATTAACTACACTTAGGAGGATATAAATAGCAGGATATATTAGCAAAATATTCCCATCAAAAATTAATTACGGTTAGTAAAGCATAAACGTCAGTTCTCTTTGTATGATTAAAGTCCATTCAAATTTGCATATTTTCTTACTTATTGTTTATCAAATATATATATACTTGAAGAAGAAAAAAAAAACATTAGGTGTTTGATTATGTCCAGTCCACCCAACACTTCTTCTTGGAGCAAGTTCTTTCAATTACGGCTTCTTTTTTTTCTTCCTCTTTTTTGGTTCTGGGGCTATATTGCTTTTGTTGGTGAAGTCATTTTTTTAAGATAAAGAAAAGTCCCTCGATATTTAATTATTTGAGGCTATCAGTTAGACTTTGGTGACGTTTGGATTCCCCAAAATGTCAAAAATGGAGTCTTTTGTTTGTTTCCTATAGAGCTAAAAAATTATTCTTTTATTCCTGTTGGTATAGTTTAATCAAGGAGAAAGGGGCAAAAAAAAAACAATTCTGAAAAAGAAACAAGTCTTTTATTTCTAGAATAAGAAAAAAAAATTATTTAATTGGAATAAAACAATTTAAGATAATATGCGACCCATAAAGTATAATCAAATAAATATTCATGGTATATATCCCGAATTATTAATTTAAAATTAATTAATGTTAAATTATGTGTTGATGTAAGAATTATTTGTTAAATGAATTTTATATGCACTTACAGGTTGTGTCTGATGAAGCAAGAGCAATGTACAATGGCGGAGCAGCCGGGTTGACTTATTGGAGTCCAAATGTGAACATTTTTCGTGACCCTCGGTGGGGTCGTGGTCAGGAGACTCCTGGCGAAGACCCCACTTTGGCCGCAAAATACGCCGCCAGCTATGTCCAAGGACTCCAAGGGAATGGTGCGGGTAACCGGCTCAAGGTTGCTGCTTGTTGTAAACACTACACTGCATATGACCTTGATAACTGGAATGGTGTAGACAGATTCCATTTCAATGCCAGGGTATGTATGACCAACTATTTTATTTCATATAACATATAGCGATGGGGGGACCTTTTAATTATTTTGAAATTATTATGATTTATTTTTTATTTAAATTTCAGCCACCCAATTGGTAGGTAGCTAGTTACATACTATATTGTTAAGTGCATTGATCCACATGGCTGTGTAGAGTCATGTTATATATACCAAGCGTGGAGTAGTTAGTTGCTTTTGTCATTCTTTTTGCTATGTTCAAATAAGTAGTTTCCATAAATACAAAGTTGAAGTGATGCAAGTTGTTGACAATGACAATTGAGGCCACATGCAATGGTTAGGATAAATGATAGTGATGCCATTCTATCTACCAATTTACTACTTGTGTTGTGCCCCATAAACACTTTCTTTTTATCAATATTGATTATAGTAGCCTTACCCTACTTTGGTTTTGATTGAAAAAAAAGTTGGAATACAATTTAGCCACAACTATCCAAGCAGAAAATGAAAAGAAAAAATAAAATAAAATGGGTTGATGTATAAAGTTGGGTTGCACTAAGAATATGCATAAAGCAAAGATTCATATGCCAGTTACAAAATTACTATGAAGTCGATCGGTGTTGTATCTTTTCTCTAGCTTTTCTAGTAAATGATTATGTGTCAATCTACAACCTCTCCTAGAAGGTGGGTAATGTGGGTGCACAATGATGCTGGCGCTAGATGTCTTCAATAAAAAAAACTAAGAAGTCACTAATTTTTATAATTAAAAATATGATTATGAATAATCAACTGGGATTTAGTGTAGCAAAAGGAGGTATTTTCGGGAACTAAAGTTCAAATTTCTGCTAGGATATATAGTGTCACATAAACATGATTAATTTTGATGAAGTGAACATGTATAATGATAATGGAGCTAATTAACTAATAGGATTTGGGATATATGGATGCAATGCAGGTAAGTAAACAAGACTTAGCAGACACTTATGATGTACCATTCAAAGCATGTGTGCAAGAAGGAAAGGTAGCAAGTGTCATGTGTTCCTACAATCAAGTGAATGGCAAGCCCACATGTGCTGATCCAGAACTCCTTCGCAACACCATTCGTGGCCAATGGGGTCTAAATGGGTTAGTCCCCAATTCCAAACAAGGCCTTTCTCCATTACTAGCACTTTTAGTTTCATTTTTTATTTTACTAACATTGTGGCTTCTATAAAATAGGTACATAGTTTCTGATTGTGACTCAGTTGGAGTTTTATTTGATAACCAACACTACACAAAAACACCTGAACAGGCAGCTGCAGAAGCCATTAAAGCAGGGTTGGATTTGGATTGTGGACCATTTTTGGCTATTCATACTGATGCTGCCATTAAGCAAGGGCTCGTTTCTGAAAATGATGTTAACCTTGCGTTAGCCAACCTTATCACAGTTCAAATGAGATTGGGCATGTTCGATTCAGCCCAACCATATGGGAACTTGGGCCCAGATGTTGTGTGTAAACCCATCCATAACGAACTAGCCCTTCAAGCAGCTAGACAAGGAATAGTCCTTCTACAAAACAAAGGAAACGCTTTGCCATTATCCCCTACAAGACACCGCACCGTAGGAGTCATTGGACCTAATTCTGATGTTACTGTTACCATGATAGGCAACTATGCTGGTTAGTTAGTTAGTTATGAGTTATGACATGACATACTCTTTCTTTCTGCATTCGTATATAAGCAACAAACACTTAATTCATTTTATTTTATTTTGTGATAGGTGTGGCATGTGGTTATACGACACCGTTGCAAGGGATTGCAAGATATGTGAAAACAGTTCATCAAGCAGGATGTAGGGATGTGGCTTGTGGTGGGAATCAATTATTTGGACCAGCTGAAACTGTAGCTAGGCAAGTTGATGCAACAGTATTGGTAATGGGCCTTGACCAATCCATAGAAGCAGAATTCAAAGACAGAACTGGGCTTCTATTACCAGGCCTTCAACAAGAGCTTATCTCTAGGGTAGCAAGGGCCGCTAGAGGCCCAGTTATCTTGGTTCTTATGTCTGGTGGCCCAATTGATGTCACATTTGCCAAAAATGATCCAAAGATTAGTGCCATTATATGGGTTGGTTATCCTGGTCAAGCTGGTGGAACTGCTATAGCTGATGTTATCTTCGGCACTACTAACCCAGGTAAGAACATAAATATTTATTTAAATATCTTTTTAATCCCTACAAATATACTGAGTTTTAATTTTAGTCCATGTAAAATATTTTTCTTCGCTTTTGTCCCTTCAATTTTCAAAATCATCCGTTTTAGTGTTTAAATATCTTTGATTGGGCTTGTCTTGTAGGAGGAAGGCTACCTATGACATGGTACCCACAACACTACGTAGACAAACTACCAATGACAAACATGGACTTACGTCCAAATCCAGCAACAGGATACCCAGGAAGAACCTACAGATTCTACAAAGGCCCAGTAGTATTTCCATTTGGGCATGGGCTTAGTTACTCTAGATTCACACACACCTTAGTACTTGCTCCAAAACAAGTCTCAGTTTCCTTTGCAACCCTTAAAGCCTTCACAAACTCAACCAACAAAGCATTCAAAGTGAGTCATGCAAATTGTGATGATGATTCATTAGAAATGGGATTCCATGTTGATGTTAAAAATGAAGGGTCAATGGATGGGACACATACTCTTCTTGTTTTCTCAAAACCACCACAAGGGAAATGGAATGCTGTTAAACAATTGGTTGGATTTCATAAGACTTATGTTGCTGCTGGATCTAAAGAACGTGTTAAGGTTGGTCTTCATGTTTGTAAACACCTTTCTATTGTGGATGAGTTTGGGATTCATAGAATTCAAATTGGTCAACATGAACTACAAATTGGTGATCTTACACATTCTATTGATGTTCAAACTTTGGACCAAATTAAACACTGATTACAACTGTCAAAACAACCTTTGACAGATACAATAATTAAGTTTTTACATATGATTTCTCTCTCAAGTGAGTTGTGAAGATATACAAAGAATAACATTTGAAAGAGGTAGTTTGGTTTCTGCAAATGTAAAATAAGAAAGAGGTTGTAAGTCAAAGTTATATATAGTGCAACAACAATGTGCCATTCTTACTGCAATTGTAAAATAGGGAAATGTAGGTGGTTACATTGTAAACAAGTAAGTCAAAGTGACAAGTGTTGTATTTACATATGTTATTAAGAAAGGTTTTTGAACGATATATGTTTGAAGTTCTTATCATCATTTCTCA
This sequence comes from Oxytropis ochrocephala, assembly GCA_020916435.1. Taxonomy (NCBI): domain Eukaryota; kingdom Viridiplantae; phylum Streptophyta; class Magnoliopsida; order Fabales; family Fabaceae; genus Oxytropis; species Oxytropis ochrocephala. The sequence continues at coordinate 21,518,878 of CM037093.1, forward strand.
TTGCATCTATTGCTGCCTGCCTTGAACCATTATGTCTACATATATACCTGTTTAAATTAATTATTTCACATATAATAATGTATATAAAACACTAATTGGTTTATAGCTCAGGTGTCTTACTCGCTGCTGCCAAAGATAACACTTGTCCAAACTTCTTCTATTAATAATTAATAATCAATCTATTAAGATCTTAAAAAGGATGACTAATGGCAAGGCATGATGTGGTAAGCAATCACAATCGTTGGTGCTTGTAACGGAATATGTGGAATAGGGAAATTAGTCTTTCCAATTAAGAAAGAACAAGGGATAGCTAATTAACACTTATGATTAATAAAAAAAGAAAGGACAATGATTAAATCAATCACCAACTTTGAGATAGTTTAATTTTTCGTATAAATTTTGTATCCTCTGCGTGCAATTGCGGAGACTAATTCCTCGAGAGACTTAACATTGTTGCATGCCCAAGACTGGATTCGATCCCGAGACTTTGGTTAAGCTCGAAGAGACCACTACAATAATTTAATTTTTGGTCTCTATTATAAGTAAAAGTTAATTACTTTTATTATATTTATTGTAACTATTCTATATATATACCATTCGTTTGATTGAATAGTTGAGAGTAAATGACATACAATATTTTTTCATTTAATATATTAAAAAAAGTTAATTTAGTAAATTTAATTAATTTTTTGCATGAAAATTAAACAATTAACCGTGCTTAACCAATTTTCTGAATTACTAGAAAGTAGTTTTTGTGCTGAGAATAGAGACGGGGAGTAGATAGCAAATAAACCTTTGGGAAGAACTAACTCAAACCCTGACTAAAATTTTAAAGACGGAGAGGCAGATTCCTTATTTCTTCACGGATCTCAAGTGGCTAATTGACACGGGTGTGTCTTTGTGGATGCGTGATTTATTGCATTTGGGCAATGAAACTTTTCATAAAGGGTGGTTTAGTTTGTGTATAAGACACATATTGGGAAACAGGAATTCTGTTAATTTTTGGCAACATCATTGGCTGGGTCACACACTCTTGTATCGGGTGTTTTCTAATTTATATGTAGGTTACGAAGCTCATCATGTGAAGATTTTTGATTTGGGCGACTGGGGACTCATAAAGTTTGGCAATGGAGATTACCTTGGCCAAGTTTTTCGGATCCCACTCTCGCCGAGAAAGCTGCGCTATTGAGCGCTATTCTGCTGGATGTAAAACCGGATCAAGAAAGGGAAGACGTGTGGAGTTGGAATCTTGAAGCATCAAAAATATTCTCAGTGAAATCATGTTATAGTCACTTGTTGCAACTTTCTTCTGTGGATGTTGTTGGTGACATGCTTGACGGAGCACTTGCGTTGCGGAGCTTTGGAAAACCACACTTCCCTCCAAAGTCTTTGTTTTCGGTTAGAGATTATTGACCGGATATCTACCTACCTGATCTCTTCTATTTTACCCGCAAGTTTTATCCATTGAGTGGGAGGCTGTTTGCCCTTTGTGTCAGGAGTTTGAGGAAGATGATGACCATCATCTATTTATCAAATGCAGGTTTGCTAGTGAAGTATGGTCTCAAATTTTGACTTGGGTGCAGTAACCTTGGTGCGACTTCAATCACATTTTGGATCATTTCAAATGGGCATGGAAGGTATGTGGAGGAAAGAAATCTAAGAGGGTAAAATTTATCATATGGTTGATAACTTGTTGGAGTATTTGGTTGTCTCAGAATGACTGCATTTTTAAGAATGAGGAACCTAGAATTTGTGATGATTCTACTCACGCAAATGTCTTTTTGAGGTTGGTTTATTCATGGGCGGGTAGTAAATCTAGCTTTACTTTTTCTAATTAGTGGGACACTCCTATTTTGTTCCTAAACAATGTATGAACATCTTTATTGTTTGGGTTTAGAGCACCCCTAGTGCTCATTCAATGAATCATTGCTTATAAAAAAATATCTACTATCAATTGTTGCCATTAACCCTCCTATGAATTTTCCAATCCGTCCTCTAGCAAATTCTCTCTTACTCACATTTTTTTACCCTTTCCAGGCCTTTTTTCAAATATCTCACACAATTCTTTACTGTGAAGAAAGCACTCGACCCAAAAGGTGGTTCCTCTTATTGTCTGATGGTTCATCCGAGATACACTATTGTCTAATGGAAACACTATGTGTCTTATGGAAACTACAAACACCCAGCTGGCGAACAAAGAGCAACAAGGAAGAAAACAGAGAGAAACAATAACAAAGTTAGGGGCACAACAAAAGGGAACAAGACTCAAACAATGTATACAAGAAATAGATTATAAACATAAACTTTGTAACATAAACTAGTAGGGACTACAAAAATATACTCAAAATAGGCATGGTCACGACTAGAAAAATATGACGAGGACGAACCAAAAGAAACTAGACAATCAAACTACACACACCGTAAAGGCGTAACAATAAGAACCGAGGAGGAAATAGCATTCAGTCAAGGACTGAAGATATAGTCTCAGAAGGGTAAGTCACATGGTTGAGTGAAATGGACATTATTGGTGGAATAACTTAGGCGTATAGGGTTCGAACTCTGTTCCCCTCTAACAACTAACACACTAATTCTTAGTCACTTTACTTATAAAAAAGACTGAAGACATTATAGAAACCCTAACACATCTAAGCCCTCGGAGCACAATTTAAAGAAATTAAAAACGACAATAATACAAGGAAGTGAGGCCAGCCCACCATAAGACAGCTCAAACTCATCTTGTAGGCCCAACAAAATACTTGAAGATAGACAAATGTAAAATTCGACCAAAAAGAGACAAATGTAAAATAACATCACATAACAGTGCAATGGTTAAACATTAATAACTTATTGTAGGGTCATTGGTTATACTCTTAAAATTGATATTTTGGTATTTTTTTTGAGTGATCAGAAAGTTATACTCTGGTTTTGTGAGGTACAAAAATTTGGGTGCTTCTGTCAGGTCGCTCGCCTCATTTCATCCAAAAAGATGTGAACAGTTTTCAAATTATTAGGGTACAATTGGAGTTGTCCAGTCCAGTCCCCTACTGCTTAGCGAATCAAACGCACCCTAATTAATCCTTCGAACCGAGTAGGACCACAATGGACGGCGAACTGAGTAAGATTACAATTAACGGTAAAACTCTACTTCAAAAAATTTAATACTACTGTATACCCGAGGCTGGATTTGAATCCAAACAGGGACGGAGGCACATGAGAGCCTCCCATGGCTCAAGCCCCCTGAATGTTTAACATTCTTTTAACTCAACACCTATACCAAATTATTCAATCCAACAAAAGTCTAATGTTTCTATCCAGTACATTTTTTGACACCCCCCACACCTATAAGAAATTATTCAATTCAACAAAATACTAGGTAGGAAGTCATTTTTTTAAAATAAACTAAAACTTTTTTAAAGAGGGGTTCATCCGAGTGGTAACTGGGCTTGGATCCCACTTAAAAGTCTTGGGTTCGAATTTTGAGTGTAGCAAAAAATTTGTTCGGATGGGAGAACTACACGGACCGACAAAGTCGAGCATACGTGTGGCCAGCCAGATTCTCTGGCGTAGATTAATCACCGGCAACGTCAATTGATACTGCGCACAAATAATACTATAAAAAAACAAAAAATTAGGAAAGTACTCAGACAAATTGGAAGTGGCTTTAAAATTATCCCCCCCGGCCCATTGCGCACATCTTAGCTTCGTCCCTAAACTCAATACGTTGGTTGAGTTGGAAGAGACCACTAGTATCTCATCCAAATGCTCTTTGATAAATTGATAATTATATAATCCCAAGAACAATAAAAAAAAAAATTGGTTAATAAAAATAATAAAATGATATTAGAAACATAAATTGTGGCATGAGTCCTTTTATCAAAGACTTACTAGTAGACATCATCATTGGGCTCATAGCTCTATTACGTATGTTTTATTTTTCAAAAAATGTTAAATTTAATTTTTAATTTTTTATAAGCTTCCTAATTTTTCTATTACTCTCTCACATTTGAAAAAATCTCACTTCTAAATTAGTTTTAGGCAAAAAGTCGGTTGGACCAATTCTAAAAAGGAGAAGAAAACATGTAGATATTCATAAATAATTTTTTTTGACCAAAGATATATTCATAAATAAATGAAAAACATGGGTGGGGCAAATAATATCCACAACCATAGAATTGTGTTGACAAACAACAAAAAAACAGATGGGTTAGGCTTTTCCACTGTAGTGCAATACTCTTTTTCCTTCCTGAGTCTTTTTTTCAATGGGTTTTGGCTCAGAGAGGTTTTGATGAGGTCTTCCCCTTCTTTTTTCTCTCATTGTAAGGGTTGGAATGGCGCTCAGACTTTTCTTTGATGAAATTACTTATGAAAAAAAACAAAAAAAACAGGTTGTAAAAAAGCAAAGAGAAATAATTGAAAGACAATATAACATTTGTGTGAATTCGTAAGAAGGGAAGTGTCGGTAACGGTGAATGATTGGCACGTGAGAAGATCGTACGTTGAAGGTAACAAATGGACCAATCGATGGTGATATCCTAACAGCTTCACCTACGAAAATATCCAACGGCTACAAACTTCTTAGTTGCTTTGCTCATATGGCCTTTTCATGTTGAGAAAACTTGGACCTATTCTACAGGTATGGTTGTGATGTTTTCCTGATCATGATTCTCTGCTGTCAAATTTCCCTCCTGTCACTAAAGTTAAAGCAATGTCCTCCTTGAACTACTGTAATACTCGATCCTAATCCTTAAATGATTTTGTTTTAAAAAAATTAAAGAAAATACAAGAAGAGAGAGATAAAGAGAGCGAGAAAGTTGACCTGAGGGAATCATAATCCATGTTTTTCAATTACAACATGACATATAATTTTTTTTTTATTATACTTAGAGATTTTTTAGTCTAATGTATCTTGTTGTGATTGGAAATAAGCATGGCAACGGGATGGATCAGAGGAAAATTGTGCCTCCCCTGTCGTCCCTATTTCTAATAAGTCGAATTTTGCCTCTCTTATCCCTGCCTCAAATGCGGTCGGTTTTTTCGAGTCTCCTTTTTCGCATTTATTTATAGAACTAATTAAAATATTGTATGTATGATAATTAATACAATGAAACATAATTATTATTATTAATATTATTATACAAATATAAAATAAAGAGTATCAAAATAATTTTTTTATTGAAAAGAGACGAAAATTCAAAATAAACAAAATATATGAAACAAAATGAATCAGTATATACATATAATAAAAAAAATTAACAATTAATGTTTGGTTGACCAGGTTTGGGCGAGACAAATATCGACATCCCCAAATCCGCCCAGGCCTCGATTCAAGGGTGTTTTCCTTGTCAAAATCGGATCGGGTCGAATAGGTATGTACATGCTCGAGTTCCATTGCCATGCCCAGTGGTGGACCTACGTTGGTGCGAGGGGGTTCACTTGAACCCCTTGAAATAAAAAGTCTACGCACCCTGATATATAATTTTTTTGAACCCCCTAAAATTGTAAATTTGCACTAGTACTAATTTGCACCGAATTTTTAATGAATTTGCCTTATTAGTCTATACTAGTAGGATATTCGTGCATACGCACAGATGTTGTCATGTTTTTTTTATGAATAAACTTAGACAGTATTTAAATAGTTTGAACATTACCCTGTGAAAATAAAAGCAAATTTAAAGTAGATAAAAAAGGAGTTTCAAATAAAATATAGATAAATATTAAAATCTAGGCAAAATACCATCTGGGGTCCCTTAACTTATTTTCTGTTTTCGTTTAGATCCCTTAAGTTTTCGAGATAACGAATAGGTCCCTTAACTTTAAAATTTTTTGCACTGTTTTCCCATTTAACAGTTTAACACTAACACCGTTAACAGACTAGCTATGTGGCTACTATTGGGATGATGTGTCTCTTACATATGCTTATGTGGCATTGCTGACTCATTTTATTTTAATTAAAAATTAAAAATCTGTTCATGTTCATTCCATTATTGTTTGTTGCCTGTTCTCATTCATCAACATCCTTCCCAAACTCAATCAGTGCTTTCATTCAATTCAATTTACTTATCATGTTCATTCTAGCAAATGATGTCACGAGGAATAGCCAATGTTGAGGGAGATTTGAAACTCAAAATCGAATTTCAATTTAGGGGAAAGCAGAAAACCTAAGAACCCAAAGCAATTCCAACCCGTTTGGATCTTATTATTCGGACAACTAAAATCGACGATTTTAAATGATTTTGTTTTTTTAAATTAAGTGATGAGAAGAAGCCCCAATTTGATTTCACGAATAGTTCATCCATTTATAAGAAAAATCAGATTGAAAATATTGAGGTTTTTGAACTGTGAAATGTTCGATTTTCTGGTTCGGTTTTGTTCAGGTTGTGGAAAACATATTGATGGATTTATTTAAAAACACGTATATTTCTAGGGACGAAAAACATATTTAAACCTTTAATTTTCAACACGTAATCCTTTTATCCCTAATCCAATGAACAGTTTCAAGAGAGTTTCATGAACAAACAAACAAACGAAATCATCTCCAAATCCGGGTTTCATGAACGAAATCGAATCTATAAGGAGAAGATAAACAGTAGATCGACATCTTGGAGTGCAAAACCAGAGCAGATATTGAAGAAGGTGAAGCGGGTTGAAGATGAACCAAAGTTTTTATATTTATTTTTAATTTAAATTAATAAACAATAATAAATCAAAGAAAGCGTGGCATGCCAAGTCAGTAGCGAATGAATGACACATAAGACACTACTTAACGGAGTAAAGACAAAACGTTAAATGGGAAAATGGTGCAACATTTTTTAAAGTTAAGGGACTTATTCGTTAACTCGAAAACTTAAGGGACCTAAACTCGGGTGGTATTTTGCCTCAAATCTAAAAATGTAAAAGTATCATTTAAAAATAATTGTGCAAGTATCCGGTGTTTTTTAATATATCAATGCAGTATTTTTTTAATATCAGTATTGTTATCCCATGTTTTTTATATATCGGTCACATTATATCTCGTATTTTTTTATGTATCCGTGTAGTTATCTCATAGTTTAAATTGATTATTTGACTTGATTAGTAGCTAGATTATAGTAGATAGTAAAAGATAGATAGTAGATGATCAATAAGAAATAATTATCCCTTGTTTTTTATATACCAATGACAATTATTTGTCTTTTTTTAGGTATTAATTAGTTTAAGTAGTCATTAAGCCTTTATTTTAGATAGTAGGTTTATAGTAGTTATCAAAAATTATAATTATCAATGACAAATATTAGTCCCGTGTTTTTTTATATATCACTGCAGTTATCCCGTGTTTTTTATATATCAATGCAGTTATCTCGTAGTTCAATTGATTAATTTAGTTGATTAGTAGATTATAGTAGACGGTAAAAGTTAGATATTAAATTATCAATGAGAAATATTTCTTTAATATTAATTAGTAGTTTAAATAGTCATTAAGCCTTCTTGTTTTTTTAGATTGTAGGTTTATAATAGTCTTCAAAAGTTATAATTATCAATAGAAAATATTAATCTCGTGTTTTTTTATATATCACTGCAGTTATTTCGTAGTTTCAATTGATTATTTTAGATGATTAGTATATTAAGTAAATAGTAAAAGAGATATAGTAAATTATCAATAAGAAATATTTATATTAAATAGTAATCAGTAGTTTAAATAGTCAGTAAATCTTCTTATTTTTTACATAGTAGGTTTATAGTAGTCTTCAAAATTTTAATTATCATTGAAAAACATTAATCCTGTGTTTTTCTATATATCAGTGCAGTTATCCCGTGTTTTTAATTTATCGTTGCAGTTATCTCGTAGTTTCAATTAATTATTTTAGTTGATTAGTAGATTATAGTAGATAGTAAAATATAGATAATAGATCAGTAAAAGATAGATAGTTGATGATCAATAAGAAATATTTATCTTGTGTTTTTTATATATCAGTGACAATTATTTGTCTATTTTTAGGTATTAATCAGTTTAAATAGTCATTAAGCCTACTTGTTTTTTTATATAGTAGATTTATAGTAGTCATCAAAAATTATAATTATCAATGGCAAATATTAATCTCGTGCTTTTTTATATACCACTGCAGTTATCCAGTGTTTTTTTATATATCAGTGTTGTTATATCGTAGTTTCAATTGATTATTTTAGTTGAGTATATTATAGTAGATGTAAAAGTTAGATAGTAAATTATCAATAAGAATCTATCAAAAAAAAATTATCAATAAGAAATATTTGTTTAATATTAATCAGTAGTTTAAATAGCCATTAAGCCTTCTTGTGTTTTTCGATAGTAGGTTTATAATAGTCCTCAAAAATTATTATTATCAATGACAAATATTAATCTCGTGTTTTTTTATATATCACTGCAGTTATCCAGTGTTTTTTTTATATATCAGTGCAGTTATCCCGTAGTTTCAATCAACTATTTTAGTTGAATAATATATTATAGTAGATAGTAGATTATCAATAAGAAATATTTATTTTAAATATTACATAGTAGGTTTATAGTAATCTTCAAAAAAATTAATTATAAATGACAAATATTAATCTTGCGTTTTTTGTTATATATCAGTGCAGTTATCCCGTGTTTTTAGTTGATTAGTAGATTATTGTAGATAGTAAAATATAGATAGTTGATTATCAATAAGAGGTGATAGTAGATTATCAATTAGAGTGTAAACAAATTTTATAAAGAAAAGAGAAGATAATTTTAGTATAGTAATTTAAGTAGAGTAGTGTTTGTGGAAAAATAAAAGTGAAGTGAAAAGAAAAAAATGATGAAAGAGAGTGTAGGTGAAAAGTGAAAAGAGGGAAGAGAGTGTAAGAAGAAAGAGAAAAAAGGAAGAAAGAGAGTGTAAGAGAAAAGTAAAAAGGAGGAAAGAGGGTGTAAGAAAAAAGAGAAAAAAGGAAGAAAGAGAGTGTATTGACATTTTTACCCCTAAAGTAAATATGTGTCTTATTAATAAGAGATGTAAAGTACTAATTTTGTTTATAGATTAGATATTAGATTAGATATAGAATCCAAATTTAAATGCGTTATTAATAATAATAAAATATTATTATTATTGTTATACCATTTGGTAGGTTCTTTCCTAGCCTCAATTCGTATAAATGTATGCATATTCTTATCTAACCTTCTCACTCAAACTCCTTCAATTCTACCCTATTCTCTCTACTTTTTATCTCTCTTTTTTGGGTTTTTCTCTTCCCTGCATCTCTACTTTGCTCTCACCACAAGGTAATTATCAACATCATCTTTTTCTTTATTCTTTTTTTTTCTCTCTTTTTCTGTATTATCACTTACTTGTCTTATAATTGGACATGCCTAGTAGCAGCTTCTCCTTGCTGAATTGAAACTTGAAAGAGTGTTTTGTTGCAATTCTCTGTTTTTCTTTTCTCTCATTTTTGCACTCAAATTCAAGGTTACATTTCAATTAGATTGATTAATTTTTCTACATTGAAGATTAGTTTCTGATTTGTGGGTATGGTTGTTGTTGAATAGGTAAACAAACAGAGATGGCTGAGTGTAACAGAGAAGACTATTTCGTTGCCAATGATGTTCAGGTACATAACCTAACCCCAACCTCTCTCCTATTTTCTTTAATATTTATATTTATTTCTGAAAAAATATTGCACTTGCATTTCACAATGATAAAGAGAAATCAAAGGAGTGAATAATGTTAATATTGTGTGTGGTGTGGCAATAAAATCGGACGGCAAATCTAACTTGGGATTTTTTCTTGATTAAATGGGATGAGTGCACGTGTCCATTTTTTTTTTATTGTGTGCATTACTTAATTTCTATCAAAAATAAAATAAAATTTTGTGCATTACATTGTACTGAGGTACTCTTTTTATCATCATTGTTGTACCTTGTACTTAGTACTTCTATTGTGGTACTACCTAAGGTTTCTGGAAATATATTGGATGTCATGTTAGCAATAGTCATGTCATAGAAATTATGGGTAACATAGACTATTTTGTGAATTCTTTTTTGAGTTTTTTCTTTTAATTGAAAATTGAATTTGCCACTCCTTTTTTATTTTACTTCCTCATGTTTAAGATGCAAATTTATATAATTTTTGTATTACTCATAAGCAATGTGGATATGCATTGTGAACACAAATTTTTATTAATATGAATTTAGGGTAGAAGGAAATCTTTTCTTATCTAAAAAAAAAACATAAATTTATCGTTTGAGTAAGATACAATTTCATATACTGCCAAATTTTCATTCAAGAGTTTTAACGTTGTTGTAATTTTAGGATTATGATAATATATGTAATTATTAATTTATTCCTACTTGAATTTACAACTACTAAAATGATTTTTTGTTGAAAGAAAAAGTGTTTGGATATTTTATATTTTAGTTGAAGATATTTTTGGGGAGCTTAAAAATTGTCGGTTATACAAGATTTTTAAAGGGGGTCCTACATGAGGAGGATGCCACACAAAACATAGTTAACAAAACAAAACAAAACAAAACATGTCTAAGTGGCCGTTGGGCTGTCAAGCAAATCATGTGAGCCTTGTTTTGTTTCCTCTCATCTCAAACATGAGGTTCTCATGCCTATCATTAATTCCTTTTATCTTTTCAAAATGGAATACAAAAAAGGTCTTCTAGAATATTCTTTCTCTATTTATATATAGTGGACCTATGAATGAATTTCTTTCTAGTGATAATTTTAAGTTACGTAGGTTAGGTTCTAATTAGGTTAACTATTGAATTAGTCAAATGCTCTTTTTTTTTTGCAAGTATTCCACATGAAGTTGCTCAAGTATCATGAGGTAGGTAAATTAAGATTAGTTTTTATGTAAAACCAAATAAAACCATCACTACTTAGTTGAAAATTTTATTAGATTTTAACTTTCTACATTATATATATAAGTGAAACAAAGGAAGGATCCAAAATTGCAAGGCAAGCCTTTTTGACAAATGTAAATGATAATGATTTTTTTAAATTGAAGACCAAATTAAAATGGTGGTTGGTGAAATATGGCTAATGGTCCTGATTTTATAATATAATATAATATGCGCTTTTATTTCTTTTGGTAGGAAATAATATATACTTTTTTTTTTACTATTTAATATTAGTCAATATCTGCGGGAAAGAAGTATGGTGGGCTTGTACCAAAGAAAAAGCCTTTGATATCCAAAGTAAGCCCAAACTTCAAAGATATGTTTTTATTTTTTTTCATACAATAATGTTTCACTTTCTTGTCAACAAGTTAATTAGTACCAACTAAATCTAATTCAATATATGTTTTTTCCATTTTTCTTGTGTTTAAAGGATAATGAAAGGGCATTCTTTGATTCAGCAGATTGGGTATTATGCAAGGTATATTTTATTTTTGATACACAATTATGACTTCTTAGCCCAAAACCATCCAAACTAATCACTACTAAAAATAGTATAATTAGTTTTTTGTCAAAAAAAAATTATAAATAGTGACAAAAAAAATATAAAATTTGTCTCTAATTCCATCACTAAAATATGTGACGACAGAATTAACGACGGATTCAAACTTTTTGTCACTAATTTAATTAAGTTATTTTAATAGTGAATTAATTAGTAAAATATACACCAAAACACGTTCCTTTTCTAGTATTTACAATTTATTTATTGGTATCTAATCTCAACAGCAAGGTGCTGGAGTAAATCAACAATCTACAGCAGCTGTAGAAACCCTACAACCAAAGCTACAGGTACACATATGTATTTTATATATAGTTTTAGTACTAACGAATGAGTTTAATTACTACGTATCGTTGGTGTAATCTTATTTACACATACAACCAATAACAATTCATGACATAAGTGACATATAATTTCTGTTTTCAAATAGAGAACTCCTCATCAGCAACTTCCCCCAAGAAGACCTGCATGCACATCTGGTTGAAATAATTTCGTGAGTTACTCTAACCATATGTTTTACAAGTGATTTTTTAAAAATTTCTCTATGCATACATATATGTATAAATTAATTAATAATTAATGTTACATCCATTATGATGCAGGGAGAGTAGATTTAATAACTGGAACAAGGATTTGCTCATAAGTCAATTTGATAAATCTCACGATGTTCCTGCTCTGATGTACATTACAATTCGCTTGATGTTTTCAATTATTATAGCAGTGCCAGTTAAATAAAACGTTATTTCAATTCCATTTAAGGTGTTTACATCAATAGGAAGTAAGAGCATCTCTTAATTTATGGGAGCTTTATCACAAATCAAGTTTTATATAGTTTGTCATTAGACTTTTCGATTCGTTGTTATAATTGCTCATAAGTCATACGATGTGCAAGTATACACGGTCGAAGTTAATGAGTACAAACAAAAAATAATAATCATGTGGTAAATCATTTTATAATAATAACAAGTAATGTAAAAGAGTGAATAAAGTATCAAGAGAAAACCACTTAAGATGCTTTTTACACAAGTAATTTCTTAATGAAAGTGCTAAATGAGTGCGACAGCACCTAAGCGCATGCATAAAAGTGATGTGTGTCTTTCAGTCACTTTTCAACAGGGTTTCATTAAAAACACAAATGTTTAAGCTAATTAAGTTCATCCCTGGTTTCTAAGCACGACAAGTTCACTTTATGGACATATTTTCCCATGTCTATTTCAATAAGACTAACTAAAGTGTCCTTTAATTAATACAATCCATACTTGAGTTCAACAAATTAACCTTTTTGGAATTAAAATGCAAGTACTTAATGAATGATGATGAAGCTTAAATCAAGTTTGAAAATATCGTATCGCAAGAGTTGAAGGAACTAAGCAAACACTCAACATTTAAACCACACATATATAGATTCATCACAAGCTAAAGCATCCTAACTTAAAGAAATTAGCTACTAATGAGCATAAAATCCATAAACACAAAAGAGGTGCTCAACAACATAAACATGGTACTGAAAATACAACAAGAGGACGACAAGATAAATATTAATATGAGCTTCAGCCCTTTCAAACTGAAGATGCAAAACAGATCGACAACTTGCTTCACAATTTTCTTTGTCGGATCAATCTTTGAGCACCACTGATGTGCGGAAAGGTGATGTGCAAGTATACACAGGCGAAAAGGTGATGTGCATGTATACACAGTCACAACAAATAATAAAGAGTAAGTAGAGATTGTTCTCACGAGGATTGTTGAGTTATTTTCTATAATTAAATTAGTGAGTAAGCTAGTGAGTAACACAAATTAACATAACAAGTTGTAGAACCATTAATTTCATCAACATAAATAAAAGTAAGAAAGCAAGTCAAGATAGATGACCTGTAGAAATTCAGAACAAGAGTAGTTGTAATGTCTTTCACTAAGTAAATCATTTAAAACAATTCAATGTGTCGTCTTACGCTAACGTCAGAGTTTCATTACAAGGGCTTATGTCTAAGTTCTAAATAGGTTCACCTCTGCATATTAAGTTCCCACAGTATTCACCTTATGAACTATGTTTTCCTATGTCTAGGTTTAAGCATGATGTGTTCTAAGTGTCCTTAAAATAACCACTCACTCATATTAATCATTGAGTTCGATTTATAGACCATGTCTGAACCTAAAAATGTACTTATGTTTAGTTGATCAGTTCTAAAATAAGTATTGGAAAAAGTTTCATGCAAGGTTAAAATACTAACATCAAACATTACATTAAAACTATTAAAAATTCATTACAAAGATTTAATTAAGCATCCAACTACAAGTGAACTAGCTCATGATGAACAACAACACAATAAATAAATCTTAAAGGTATTACCTAAATCCATAAAACCGAAATCGCAAAGAGAAGGAAAATACTTCAAATGATGACATGCAGCCTCTGTGACGCTATAGCATCGCCCACAGCATCTCAAGTGCGGAATTTTCTACTTTAGTGATAAAAATGGAGAGAAAAATATGTCTATGTGTTTCTCTATTAGAACTAACAAGAATGAAGCTCTTTGAGCTAAATGGAGCTTTCTTGGAGTTTGCTAAATGGAGAAGAAGACCTTGATACTTACCTCCAAAAACTTTCCAAAAAAGTTGATGTGACATAAAGCAAAAAGGTGTGCCCAAATGGAGGATAAAAGTGACTTGAGTGACCTAAAAAAACCTTGAGTGAAGGGTGTATGTTCCTAAAAAGCCTAAACACGAGCGGAGTGACACTTGGTGAGATAAACACTTTTTGTGAGGACTTTTGTGGCTGTTTTATACTAACATTTTCATGTAGGTATACACAAATTATGACATAATGAAGTCCATATTTGAAAGGAGGTATGATTCACCATTAAGGTATGATTCCCCAATGAGGTATAATTCTCCTAGGAGGTATCATTCCCCAAGAAGGTATGACTCCCCAAGAAAGTATTATTCCTCTATTAGATATGACTCTCCTTGTGAAATTTATGACAAAAGAAATAGGAGGCCTAGATATGTTGTTGAGGAGGATGAAAGAAGTCATAGAAGGAGGGACATCAAAGAGAAAACTCCTCCAAGTATGCCCACACTAATTGGAAGGCCAATTTAAATAGGGAGGAAGCCTATAAACCTAAAACGGTAAAAGATAAAGCTTCGGTCATAGTGCCAAAATGTAAGGAAACTTTTTCTTCTCCTACTACTACTCCTTTTACCTTTCATACTAGATGTATTGTGTCAACTAGATTATCTTGTTGTCAAATTTATGTTGGTAGTTGTGTTAATTGGGCTAGCACTCGCTTAGTCACAAAGCTCAATCTTCCCACTATCAATCATCCAAACCCATACAAAATACATTGGCTTAATGAGCAAAAAGAAATAGTTGTGGATAAACAAGTGCTTGTTAGTTTTTTCATTCATAGGTACAAAGACAATGTCTTATGTGATGTTGTCCCTATGGATGCCGGCCACCTAATCTTAGGAAGACCATGGCAAATTGATACAAAAGCAATCTATGATGGATTTACTAACAAGTACTCCTTTATGCATAAGAATTTGAAAATTGTTCTTTCTCCCCTTAGTCCTCTAGAAGTTTTGAAAGACCAAATTATTTTGAAAAATAAAATTGAGGAGGAGGAAAAATAAATAAAGGCCAACCTCAAGTTGGAAGGCCAAAGTGTAGTTGTGGTAGGCACCCCTAGTGTTGATCATGACACTCAAAATGGATTACAAGGCAAAGGGGGTGATGGAAATGACCCAAATAAAACAATGAGCTTAATTGTAGTGCCTAACAAGGATCCAAAGAGGAAGGGTAGTATGTGCCTTAGGAAACCTTTGCATGATGTTTCATATGAACCTAGGGTTTTCACCACTAACTATTTCCTTGCACATAGTTTTGTTAATTTCTTTTTTAGGACACCTTTAAATTTGTTACCAAAACCACTCTTGTGTGGTCAAAGTAAGGAACTTCAAAACATTTCTGAGAGTGAGCCCCAAAACGGAAAGGTAAAGGTAATGGAGGCACTTAATAATGTTGAAAAATTGCAAAGGTATTATATTCTCCCTATACTCTTCATTCCTTCTTCTAGGTATGTTTCAATTCCTTGGAAGCTTGCTTTGCTTTGGTTTGTGCTAAAACTTGTGCTTGGATTTTTTATGATTAGACTTTTATTTGGGTGGCTCACTTTCCTTTTGATCCTGGTGGAGCCTAAACACTTCTAGCATTAGTTTAGTTGTTTTTTGTTTTTCAAAATAAATGATTTTTGTCCATCTTTGATTTAGGTTTCCAAGAGGGGGAGTTCACTTGAGGACAAGTGAAATTCAAGAGGGGGATTATGATGTGAGGCCACATGCATTGAGCTTGGATGAAGATCATACAGATAAATACCAAAAATAGTCAACAAGAATTCAAGGGAATATATTTCAATGTGCTCAACCTAATCATTAAGACAAGAGCACATTGAAGGAGACCATCTAAATAGTAGTAGGGAATATCTAGATAACCAACTCTAGTATTTCCTATGGTTTGTTTTTATTTCAATAAATTGTAAGACACTTTTAATTGAGCCATGTTGGCTTTAGTATCTTAGTTTGTGGCCTTGGGCCTTGTTTTGTATTTTCTTTTGGACTTTAGTTGTGGGCTTAGGATCCACATGTCCACAATATAAATGCTTGAAACCCTAGTGTAATCTTAGACTTTGATGAATGTGAAATCATTTACTACATTTTGCAAAAGCTAGAGCCGTGAGAGCCAAAGAGGGGTGTGAGGCGTGAGAGCTTGAGAGCATTGTAGAAGTGAGTTCATCATGTTCTCCTAGGTTATTGGAATGGAACCTTGAGCACCTACCTTTGAGGCTTGGAGAAGCTCAAAGCGGTGTGTGGTCTTCATCTTCTTCCCAAAAGGAAGAAGTGGCGGACATCATTATCCACTTCATCTCTATCCTTTCCACATTTGATTCTTTCTTCACTTTTGTATTCTTCAAGTAAGTGTCATCATCTAATCTTGAAATTGTGTTCTTGTTCATCATCATGACTTAGAGATTGATATAGATTTCTAATTTTCCAGATCCGAAATTTAGTGATTCATGTGTGGATCACATCAGACAAGCCACCACCTTTTCATCTCCCACTTGCAAGTGGACAATTGTCCCTATAAAGTATTTTGGTTGGTGACTTCAGTAGCTAAAAATGTGCTGAAATTACATAAAGTGAGAGCTCCCCTAAAAATGTCTCTCTCTTGCTAACGCGGGATGCAGTGCTATAGCGCCTGATGCTGCAGCATTGAACAAACACATTAAAAATAACAAGATGGGGCACCAATGTGCCAAATGATCACAAATCAGTTCCCAACCTTCTTTTACATTAAATCACACATATTTACTTAACTAAACAACATTATTACTTAAGAACTCGCATTGATTTAAGCCTATAAAACATAAATAACTTTTATAAATAAGAGTTATCAACCACTTCAGCACTGTTACACCCAAAGCTTTCTTCAACGAATCAGGCTTGGAAGCAGTGGCAGGGCTTGATTAAATCTTCGGGTAGGCTGCTAATGAAATATACATGGAAACTCAATTGCATGAACAGAGACGCGGAAACACATAAATCTATGAAGCACAGATTTGAACACTGGACATGAACACCGAACACAAACACACTAACACACTTATGTAAAAAACACAATACACGAACACCTATAAATAAGAGTTATCACACCCCTAAATTTAAACAATTGTTTGTCCTCAATTAATGATACTTGAAGAAGACCAAAACAACACAAACAACATAAAGACACTAGCAATACATATCAGTATACAAGTTTCCATCAAGGATTCAATCATTTTTTTAAGGGCTTCACTTTCAGATTGCACTTATCAAAATTCTCTATGCTCTTCTTGAATGTTTCAGCTCACAAACCATCCTAAGTGAGTGTGTGTATTCATAGGCCTAGTCTAGTTACCAAGATAGATTCAAAAGCTCATCTTGCCTTGCTTAAAGGTAGCCTTCCTAGATTGTACCTTACTTGATTACAAAGGGAAAATAGAAAACGCTGACATTTTTAGTGAGTTTTTGAACATTTTTTGTAAGGACTAATTCCAAAACACCTCCTACTTGTAGGGAAAAACATATTCCATCTTTGAAACATAATAACGTTTTTGAAATGAGTATCTTATTAAGCCCATGCTTCATCCAACCCTCCTTCTACTCACTAGACACCCCTTTATAGGGTGAAAAGACCAAAAGCCCTTACTGAAAATTGAATTTTATATTTTTTTTTTAAAAATTACATACGGTTCGGCGCACGATTGATTGAACCTGATCGAATCTGATAGCGTCGAACCGTGTATCTTTCAATGTTCGATAGAGGTCCAGTCGAACTGGTTCGATTACCCGTGCACCGAACGGTGCATATTCTTGTCTGTCACCTAATTTTCACGTGAGGGCAATTTGAGATTAAACCAAATTTGGGGGTCTCTGGTGACTAGCTGGGGGGTTCTAAGAAGCATGATCCTCTTATTATTACAGTCCGCCCAATCAGATTTAAAAGGTTTTTTCATCGGCCGAAACTTGTGTTATTAAGCAAAAAGACTTTTAGAAAATTTGGGCTCGACCTTTTTACTAAGGTTTTTTTTACCCTCACCCCTTTTCTTCATACCTCCACATGAACTTTTTGGACGAAAATACCCCTAAGAAAAATGTACATCATATATACATCAAGTGAGGTGTATATATGATGTACATTTTTAGGCATCATATATACACCAAAATGATGTATATATGATTTGTTCTTTAAGAATGTACATCATATATACATCAAGTGGGGTGTATATATGATGTACATTTTTAGGCATCATATATACACCCAAATGATGTATATACGATTTGTTCTTTAAAAATACACATTGTATATACATCAAGTGGGGGGGGGGGGGGGTATATTCGATGCCTAAAAATGTACATCATATATACACCTCACTTGATGTTTATATGATATACATTTAAAAAAACTGTATTTATTTGAATTTTTTTAAAAAAAAATATTACTAAAAGGCTACTAAAAATTCGTTAAAGAGTCAAAACTGATCAAAAAATTATAAAAACACCACTAAAAATCTAACAAAACCAAAATAAGGCTATGCAATTTTTTTTAGATTTTTTGGAGACTATGAAAAATTAAAAAATAAATAAATAAAAAATAGTAAACGATAGAATTTGAGATTTTGAGGCCGTAGTCCCGTAAGCTCCTTTTAGGGAAGTCATGCTCGTTGATTTTTTCGGATTTAATGGCTGTGGTTTCATTACGATCGGAGTAAGTTGCCCGAAAACCGATTTTTTAGCCTAAATTTGTTTGACGTATATCATCGTCATATGTTAATAACTACACACTAAACCTATTTTTTTAGGCCTAAATTATTCATGTCTAATTATTTATTAATAATATAATTTTAATTTTTTAAATAATTTAATTAACTTTTTATTTGACTAAAAAAAATTATGGGTGTCGTATATACACCCCCAAATCGTATATATTCCATCGTATATACCATTTGGGGGTGTATATACGATGTGTAATTTTGGCCATCGTATATACATCCCCAAATGGTATATACGATTTGGGGGGTGTATATACGATCCCTATAATTGTTTTTGGAGCTATAGGATATTTTGGGGTTATTAAATTTTGTTAATGGTATTTTGATCTTTTCGCAGGACTCGTGGGGGGTATGGGGGAAGATGGTGGGGGTATAAAAAAAGGACTCTTTTACTAAATAGGCTAAGCTAAGCTAGGCGTCGAACGGTTTGACCGTTTTCCATCTCTATATATCTAGAGAGTAAGACTAAGAGCAAACTAAAAAGAGTGAAAGGGAGTCAGGACAGAGGAGCACATTTTGAACAATTAAATTCTACTCACCTAATTTTTTTCTAAGAGAAAAAGAAAATTCACAAAAACTATCAAACCGGAAAGTAAAACTAGTGGTTAAAAATAAATAAACAAAATGTACATGGTTTTCTACCCCAACTTATGTTACCTTTGCTTGTTTAGAAAGTTCTACAACTACAAACCTTTGTACAAAGCAAAAGAAACAATTATAGGTTTGATTTATTGGACTTAAAGGATAGAGAAGTTGGTGGCTTGCACTTCAACAATTTCCCTGTCCTATTTTTCTTATCTAATTTTCTTTCACGACTTGCTAAAAATCCTTTTGACTTGTTTCCCTTTCTAATGAAATTCACCCAACATACAGTCACATCACAGTTAAATTTTTCTTAATCAGAGATTGTGGGGTTTAAGTTTGTTGAGAAAAAACATATATAGGGAATTTTCACACTCATGCTTACTTATAGTATTTGTTAAGTTGATTAAGAAAACAAATTAAATAATAATGGTTGGTAATGTTGGTTGCTAGGAATTGGAATTAACATGATATTTAGCAACGAGCATGGCAGAAACGTGTGCAACGTTACAGATATAATTACATTACATTGCATTGCTATATAATGTACTCAATTTTTTGCATGCATGAATTGAACGAAACCATTCACATAATGGCATTCCCAGTCAGTTTCAAACGTTGGATTTTCACCTTTGCTCTCCTTTACATTTGTCTATACTCGAATAACTTTGGTATGTAGTTAAGTTAACCAAAGCATTTTCTTTTGTATATATATATATATATATATTTTTCTCGTTTTAGACCATTAAACCTTAATTTGGCAGGAAAGGCATATGAGGATGACCCTGAATCCCAGACAGGTGCAGGGTTTGGTGGTGCTGGAGCTGGTTTTGGTGGAGGTGTTGGGGCCGGTGGTGCTGGAGCTGGTGGTGCTGGTTCCGGTAATGGTGGTGGTGCTGGGTTTGGTGACCCTTCTCAAATTATTTCCAAAGCCTTACTTTGTTTCAATGATAAATATGTATGGACCATGCATATCTTCCTCAAATGTTTTTTTAAAGTTGAAATATTCAACTACTAAGTGTTTATTGATTTGGGAAATGTGTGACAGATTTATCAAAGTTGTGAAGAATCATACAGATTGAGCGAGAATGGAAACTTAAATGTGCCACCTGAGAAAACTGAGGCATTTTGTGAAGGACCATGTATGTCAGAGACAAACTTAGTCCTCACATGCCTTGATAACATTTTCAGCAACTTCGTATTTTACAACAGGGCAACCATTGAGGATGTCAAAGAAACTGTTCTAGCTGGATGTGGCTATGGCCCAGAAAGAGGTCATTAATCATTATTCATTATATATAGTACCCTTTTTAATTTCACATTATTATTGTGATTAATGTATGTATGTATGCATTTCATTGTTGCAGGAAACTTTAAGGTGGCTGAGCACATTCAAAACAAAGCTGTGAAAGCTACCACTACCAATGTTCTAATGGGGCTTGCTTTTATAATATTAGTATTGGGGGGAGCTCAATTGCTTTGATATTTAACCTAATATTATAATAAGAATGATTTTGCTTCTCTGTTTCATATCATTTGTATTGAATTACTGATACTGATTAGAGGGACTATTATTATTATTATTGTATAATAAGTGAAATGTTTTTTGTTGTTGAATGTCTGTGAGTAAACGAACTGAAAATCATTTGGCCATAATACAGAAAGAATTCTATTCTATTCTCGCGTGATACAAAATATAAAATCATTTAATAAAAATAAAAGGAAGGGGCATTCGGAGAATCGAACTCCGGACCTCTCGCACCCAAAGCGAGAATCATACCACTAGACCAAATGCCCTTCATGTTACCTGGTCTAATATAAACATAAACATACGTATAAATCTTATCGTAAATCTCTCGGTCTCATGATTTTACAGAAGTATCTCTATTTAAAGAGAGGATTTATGACCATTGTACAATTTTGATTGAAGAAATAACGTCTGTTTAGAGCCAAAAATCATTGCTGAGTTTATGAAGGAGCATTTTATGAAAGTGTGTTGGAGGAAGGGATCGATGATGAGAAAGCTGCGTTTTCAACTGCCAGTACAGTACCCATCTCGGACAGAGGCAGTCAGGGCGAGAGGTGGCTTAAAGCATCAGCTGGAAGCCTCAAATGTAACATTGATGCTGCAATTTTCGATCGAGAAAACAAGTCCGTGACGATCTAGGTTTGTTTAAAGGAGCCAAGTCTATCTGGTTCCATGGCTCACCGACTCCGCAAGAAGCCGAATCTATTAGTCTCTTACAAGCTCTTCATTTTATTCAAGCAAATAATTTTACCTCCGTAGTTATTGAAATGGATTGTCAATCCGTAGTGAATGGCGTTAACAATAGTCTATCCCTCAATAATGAAGTTGATACTATTCTTTCACGTTGTAGATCCATTTTGTCACAAAATCAAAACTATGAGATTAACTACATTAGAGCGCAAAGAAATTTAGTTCTTTCATTCACTCATTAGAAGCGTCTAAATTGTATCACAAATCTCACACTCAAAAGTTTAATCCAACTTGTATTACAAATATTATTTATAATGAAATGATATGTGAGTTTCCTTTGGTCAAAAAAAATTAATTCAATTTAAAATGGTAATTTGGGTAGACGTTGTAGTTTTTCTTCTTCCTTTTGGTGGAACAATGCTCTGCAATGTATTAACAATTTTTGAGATAGTTTTTTTGTATTGGTAGGTGCTCCTATCAATAAAGTATTTTGCTTATAGAAAAACTGTACGATTAGGAGCTTCCTAATTCATACACACTTCTAGACTTTTAAATAGTGATACTTCCTAATTTATTATGAATACTAATCTGAATTTCAAATTATACATCGAAATGCTCCCCTTTAATTTGAAATTCACTTCCGACACCAAAGTCTTCAAATTTTAATGGCTTTGTGAAAATATCTACGACTTGCTCTTGAGTCTTCACATACTTATTTTTTTGGCAGTGCATTCTCTTATGAAAAATGACATTACAAGTACAAGCATTTGCTGCCACATATGCCAACTCACATGTTGAAAGTGTGACAATGGGTTAATTGCTTCTTTGAGCTCCACAAAAAAGCACAATCACCCATGAAAAATATAAATTCACTAGTAGTGTTAAGGAAGCGATCAGCATGAAAATTCACGATTTGACACTTGAGTCAATAACAAGGGGAAGAGTAAAGAAGATAAATGAGTAATTGGAAACTCAAATGACTAACTTGCCTAATGATAACAAGTGTTCTAAAGTTGAACTCAATCTATTAACTTTGCTAAGCCAACAGATCCTTAACCCTCTTTTGCTATAATCTGAAGTTGTCTGTTCTGTCGAACCTTTCCATTTCGAATTTTGCACCAGAGTAAGACATCATGCACGCTAAAAAACAGCGCCACATACCCAGCGTTTTTTAATAAACGCTGCGTATAGAGAGGACAAGATTGCACATACCCAGCGTTTTTTAATAAACGCTGCGTATATAGAGGACGAGATAGGAACATACCCAGCGTTTTTGTGGAAACGCTCTGTATAGAGAGGACGAGTATGCCACATAATCAGCGTTTATGAGGAAACGTTGCGTATAGAGAGGACGAGTATGCCACATAATCAGCGTTTTTTAGAAAACGCTGAGTATGTTAGAACGAAAAACAACATATTCAGCGTTTTTTAGAAACGCTAAGTATTGCTTTAAATTTTTTTTTTTGCCCGTTCGTTTTCTCTCTTATTTTCATTTCCCTTCGCGCTTCTCTTCTCCTCTCTCTCTGCGTACGTTGTTCTCCCTGTCTCTCAGCAAAAACCCACACCCACACACAACGAGCTCTCCCTCACTCTGTGAATCCTCAACCCAGAAAAACCCCAAACCCAGAAAAACCCCAAACCCACAAACCCCAAACCCCTTGGTTTTCTCATCCTCACTCTTCTCATCCCTTGGTCCTTCCCTGAATCGGTTCTATCGTGAATCCTCTCAATCCCTCACTCTCGTGAATCCTCTCCAGCACCCTTGGTCTTCTCATTGCTTGTCTTCATCTTCTCTCAAAGGTTAGTTCATTCTCTATTTTGTTTTTTGGTTTTTAGGTTTTTTGATAGGTTGGATAGGAAATATGTTGAATGTGTAAAAAAAAATATTTGATAGGAGAGGAATATGTTGAATGTAGTTGTATGTGTTTGATATGTTTAAAATTAGTTGAATGTGTTAAAAAATATTATGCAAATTGTTTGTTAGGTTTTGGGAGTTTTTTTTGTCGGAGCTTCGCGATCGTTGTTCGAGTTTGTCCTGGTTCAAGAGTTCGTTGTAGTTCGAGTTCACAGCTGGTTGGATATTTGTCAGTGTTGCTTCCACTTGTTCAGGTACTTTTTTTGTTCTTTTGTTTATTTTATAACTAATGACTATATAGAAGATATCAAAGTCTTTGATTTGTTTAGTTGAAACTACTAGCTAGTTGATCGAATGTCTTAGCTTCAATAAAATTGTAAATTCTCTTATCCGAATTTATTATAGATATTGGGACATTATGGATAGAAAGTGGATGTCTGCCAATCGTCTGTCCAAGGAATATAGAGATGGAGTGGATTATTTTGTGACTCATTTGTTTCAACGTTTAGGAGATCTAGTAATATGATATGTCCTTGTTTACGTTGTTGCTATGTAAAATCGATTAATGCGATGCGAGTTGTTGAGGACATTTAAAGGGTAATGGAATTGATCAAACTTACACTTGTTGGACAATGCATGGTGAGGAAAGAGTTGAATCTTCGAATATGGGTAATAGTAATTGAGAGAGAGATGTGCCGGTTGACAAGAAATACCTATGTTTGTTGGGGACGAATTTGAAGAGATGGCAAAGGCTTTTGAAGACGATCTTAATGACCAGTCCTCAAATGTTTGAGAAGTTGATAACGGATGCGAGAGGCGCCGTTGTATGAGGTTGTAATGAATTCACAAAATTATTGGTCTGTGGTAAAGTTGTATAACTTGAAAACTTGCCACGGATGGACGGATAAGAGCTTTCTTGAATTACTCACACTATTGAAAGAAATGTTGCTAGAAGGATAATGTGCTCCCTTCTCGGACGTATGATGCAAAACAAATGTTAGGGTCCATTGGCTTGAACTATGAGAAGATACACGCTTGTCCCAATGATTGCATTCTATTTCGGAATGAACATGCATTTTAAAGTCGTGTCCTAAATGTAATGCATCGCGGTATAAAAAGAAAGATTCGCTCGAGAAAAGGTGTTGTGGTATTTTCCCATAATTCCTCGATTTAGGCGTATGTACCGTAGTAGTTCGGAAGATGCAAAACACTTGACATGGCATGAGGATGAAAGGATTAAAGATGGCATGTTACGACACGGCGGATTCTCCGCAATGGAAAAAATTTGATATTGATTATCCCGATTTGGGTTGGATCCAAGAAACCTACGACTTGCATTGTCTGCCGATGGTTTTAACCCGCACGGTATTGAGTAGCTCCCACGATTACATGGCCCGTGATATTGGCGATTTATAACTTACCTCCATGGCTTTGCATGAAACGCAAATATATGATGTTGTCTTTGTTAATTTTCGGGCCCAAGCAACCGGAAATGATATTGATGTATACTTGGCTCCTTTAATTGAAGACTTGAAGCTAATGTGGGAGAATGGAGTAGAGGTGTATGATGGGTTGAGAGAAGAAAGTTTCAACTTGAGGGCTATGATTTTTGGCACAATTAATGACTTTCCAAAGATACGGCAATCTATCAGGTGCGATCTGACGAAAGGTCGGTGTGCATGCCCTATATGTGAAGATAACACCGATTGGATGTGGTTGGAACATGGTAGGAAGAATATCTACCACACGGTCATCGTAGATTTTTGCCATCTACTCATCGAGATCATTGTTGAAAAAGGCATTCAATGGGAATACCGAAACCCGTAAAGCTCCCACGGCTTTGTGGGTGAACAATTGTTTGAAAAGGTGAAAGATTTGAACATTAAATTTGGGAAGCCTTTTGCAGGAGAGGTTGCCAAACAGGGGTGGAAGAAAAAGTCGATTTTCTTTGACTTGCCATCTTTGGAAGTCATTATATGTAAGACAACTTCATTGATGTGATTCATGTTGAAAAACTGTCTTTGAAAGTGTCATTGGTACCTTACTCAATATGCCGGGAAAGACTAAAGATACCATCAACTCGAGGTTGGACTTGCTTAGTATGGGGTTGAGACCAGGTGGGTCCGAGATAAAGAAGGGTACACGTACATATCTACCTCCTGACTCATACTCTATCTAAAAAGGAGAAGAATGAGTGTTTTGTAAGTTTCTTCATGGAGTAAAAGTTCCGGAGGGTATTCTTCAAATGTTACAAACCCTTGTATCCATGAAAGACCTCAAGTTAAAGTCTTTAAAGTCTCATGATTGTCATGTTCTAATGGAGAATTTGCTCCCCATTGGTATACGATCCATTTTGCCTAAGAAAGTGCGCTGAGACGCTAACCAAACTTTGTTACTTCTTTAAGGCGATTTGTAGTAGAGTGATTGACCCTAGAAAGTTGCCATCATTGCAAAGAGAAATTATCTTGTCACTTTGTGTGAGCTTGAGATGTATTTCCCACCTTCATTTTTGACATAATGATTCATCTAACGATTCATTTGATTAGAGAGACACAATTGTGTGGCCCATGTTACATGAGATGGATGTATCCGTTTGAGCGTTACATGAAGATATTAAAAGGATATGTGAAAAACCGATCACGACCCGAGGGTTGTATTGTTGAGCGATACATAGTTGAAGAAGTTGTTGAGTTCTGCACCGCCTATCTATCTAGTCTTGAATATTTCAGCGGGACTTCCAAGGTCTTGTCACTTAGGAAGCATTAGTAAAGGGATGTCAGGATATAAAATAGTTATGGTGTCAAGGGAAGAACTACATCAAGCACACTTATATGTTTTGCACAATGATAGTGAGGTTGATTCATATGTTGCCAAGCACATGGACATACTTAAGAGTGATTACCCATATAAGAGTGAAGTTTGGTTAACAAAGGAACACAAGTTTCATAGTGTGGTTAAAAGACCACATTGATTTCGAGTTTGCTATGAATCCTACTTCGATTTCAAAAAGATTGAGATGGTTAGCAAAAGGTCCAAATATGCATGTTTTCTCTTACACACTATCTAATTAGCGGTTACACGTTCTATACAAAAACCCATGATGATCGAGTAAAATGCAAAATAGTGGGGTGACTCTTGTTGCTCAAGCTATGCATACATCAAGTGCCAAAGACGTAAATCCCGTATACGCGAATATGTCATACTTCTGGGTCATTGAACAAATATGGGAGTTGGATTACACCATGTTTCGTGAGTCCGTGTTCCAATGTAAGTGGGTTGACAATAATAATGGTTTACAGATTGATGAGTCGGGGTTCATGCGGGTGAATTTCAAGAAGTTGGGGAGTGGATAAATTAACGGAGTGGATAAATTAACGGTCAAATGGTTAGCAATAATTGTAAGTTTCTAACTTATACATTACATTATTTTGTCAAAAAGCGTATTCAACTCAATTTAACAATTAACTAATCTTATGTTTTGTAGTGTCCTAAACAATTCAATAACATTGATTGTGGGTATTACGTCATGAAATATATGAAGGATATTATTACCCAAAAGAAAACGACTATCCCCCGTCAGGTATCTACTTATAATATATTTTTATATGATTTCGATTTAATAGTGGTTCTTTCCAATATTTAACCATTTCAATTCTAATTTTATTTATTTATATAATTTCAAAGTATTTTAGCGATTGTCAAAGCCGGACATACTCTGTTGAGCGATTCTTTGAGCTTAGGGAGAATGGTGCGATTATGTCTCCCGTTTTTTTAAAGTTTCATTTGGATACATATAAGTTAGCTAGCTAGTTTTTGGTTCATAATATTATAACTTGCAATTGATAGCTTGTTTTGGATACATATGAATTAGATAATGAAACTTCTTAGCTATTTTGTTTTGGTTCCTCTTATGTAATTTGTTTTCGTTATATGTAATTTGGTTCCTCTTAGCAATTTGATTACATTATGTATTGGATTGGATTGGTACATGCAGGTAACTTGTAAATATAAAAGGAAAACAGGAAAGCAAAAAAAATTAAAAAAAAAAAAAAATTAGGCAATATTCAGTAGCTTTTAATGAAGTTACTGAGTATTTAATAACACACATAGGCAATATTAGTAGCTTTTCATGAAGTCTTTGGGTATTTAGTAACACAAATAGGCAATATTCAGCGCTTTTAATGAAGTTACTGGGTATTTAGGAACACAAATAGGCAATATTAGGCGCTTTTAATGAAGCGCTGCGTATATATGGGGCAATATTCGGCCGCTTTTTAAAAAGCGCTGCGTATCGGGAGGACGCAGGCAATATTGAGCGCTTTTTAAAAAGCGCTGCGTATTTGGGAGGGCGTGTTTGGCAATGGGTGGCGCTTTTAGAGAGCGCGCCCATTGTTGGAGTGGAATAGCCGGCGCCACGTCAAAGAAGCCGCCAAAAGCGCTGCCCATGGATAAAAAAAAACGCTGTCCATCTACTAGATCTGTTGTAGTGATGATTAGGGTTTCAGTATTACGAGAGATACATATAATAACTCGGGTCAAATTACAACAATACCCATGAACCGTACCGGGGTGGGCTAACGCCCCCCACAGCCCCAAAATTGTTTGGGCCAAGCCCACATATGAGCCATATAATCAACTTCATTCACATAAAGACAAGCAATCAAAATATCTCAATTATCAGAGCAATTCCTTAGTTGTGTGAGTCATGCTCTTATACTAAGCCTCGACAATGGAACGAGCAACAAGGGATTGTTTCTTAGCACTACATGACTCCAAGTCAGGCCCAAAAATATGTAGGCTCCAGATGTGAACCTTCTATCATCAGGATCACTAGCTGAGTCACAATAGTCTCACAAACTTGTTATACATATACACTGATTGTAGAAGATGTCCATGAGTTGTTATATCACTAAGATAGCACAGGACGTGTTTAACTGCACGTCCATGGGTCTCCATTGGAGATGACAGAAATTGACACACACTGAAAGCAATTTGTTAATGTTGCATAAGGATGGGGATCTTTGAGCGTGTTTGACCCTGTTTTGCTCAATCTACATTTGAATATAAATCTCTTCATGGAAAAAGCCATCGATGAAAGCATTATTGATTGTCTTTCCCATTTGTGAGTTAGATCCCGTCTGCGTGTGTTAATTAAGACGATTCGAATTGTGGCTGGCTTAATCACGGGAGAGACCATCCAAATGAATTTACGTTCCAACTTATTGACGCTAACCTTTAGCAACGAATCGAGCTTTATATTTGTTAATTGTGCCATGGGAGATTTTCCTTAATGCTAAACAAGACGGCTTATTTCTTTGATATCATAAACAAGGTTGAGTCCAGGTTTCAACATCAAAAACATAACTTTTTTTTGAAGACAAACATAAAAAATAAAAAAAATAAAAAATAAAAAAAAACTAAACTGTAAATGGCCTATAATTAACCAACAGCTTTGTCACATAAGCAAACTGCTCCAACCAACTTGGTTTAATATTACTCAATAATAAAAGAAATAAATTGTAAATAATATCCTTTTTACTTTGTCTTTTATTATATCATTATTTTCCCCTTTTGTTATTCTTTCATTTTCTCAGTCCACCACCATCGAGCAAACATAACACTCACGTACGTAATAATACTGATGAAGAAAAGTCTACAACAGTAGGTTGAATGTCTGTCGTTAAAATGAATCCCCATTTATTACTCTGACATATACGAGGCCCATCAGAATAGTAACATATATCACTGCATTTTCCTGTAAACTAGTAACATAAATATCTCATGTAAAAAAAATACATGTTTCACAAAAGAAAATTTAAACCTACAGTCTTATATGTTTTGTGCTCCTCCTTATCTTCTTTTAGCAGCAGTTGATCACAAATGTACTTAGCTGATCTCGATCTCCAACACAATCATAACAATTTTAGTGTTTCACGATCATTGGTGTGAAACACTAAAATTGATCGTAGGACATAGTGTAAAATGCGATGAATAGTTATGATTGAATCATCCATGCAATATTAAATCTCAACTATTGATGAAATTCTATAATATGTCTTACGATAATTAATTTTAGTGGTTTACCGGTGAGACACTTGGTTGAGCCCTCACCTTAGAAGCGACCTAGTTTCTGTATCTCAATCCAAAAATGTAAGTTAACTTTTCAATACAAATAGCTTGCTGTTAAAAAAAACTTAAATCAAAAGAAAAAATGTTATAAGTTTACTACCTATTTTGTTGGGAAAGCAGGAGTAGCGGCCCCAGTAGTAATTGACTAGTGTCTACTTGCAGTAGTAGTAGTAGCAGTATATAGTAACTTTGATAAAAAAAAGTTGAAAATGAAAGGTACTTTAACCTGCAAAATGCAGCAGCATATTTCACTGAAAATTCAACCCTACGTTACTTCAATAATTAATTACTAATTACCAGAACAGCTAGGTAGCTATATTTGGTTTCACACGTCCACCTCCTAGCTAGGCTCCCACTCACATTATATATATGCTACAGTGATATACAACTCCATGCAACAGCAGTAGAGGTACTACCAGAACTCCTACTTACTGCTCTGCTGCACAAGGTATTAATTAGTAATCAATGTCCATAGATCTATCTAGCTATGTGAATCTGTGTGTGTGAGTGTGTGACAGTTATATATAATAATATATAGTACACTGTCAGTGTAGTGTAGTGTAATAAAAGTAGTGTTATAATGGGGAGAGCTCCTTGTTGTGAGAAAGTTGGGTTGAAAAAAGGAAGATGGACTGATGAAGAAGATAAGATCTTAACTGATTATATTCAAAAGCATGGTGAAGGAATGTGGAGATCATTGCCCAAGAAAGCAGGTCTGTGTAATATGCGTGTGTGTGAATAATTTCATAGTAATATGTTTCTATTAATTTATTTATTTTAATTGTACTTAATTTGTACATATATAATATGATATGATATATGTAGGTTTGTTAAGGTGTGGGAAGAGTTGTAGATTGAGATGGATAAACTATTTGAGAGCAGATGTGAAGAGAGGAAACATCACTCCTGAGGAAGAAGAAAGCATTGTCAAATTGCATGCTGCTCTTGGAAATAGGTACGTGGGTGCCCTTCCTATCTTAATTCCCTCATTTCATAATCACATAAATACTCATATAAATAAATGAATTAAAGGCTACTATTTAACATACATTTACAAAGAATATTCATAAATTAGAAATAGACAGATCATGACCAAAATGAATGCTCTTACTATTCAAAATATAAAGTTCACCCGTACAATATGTCTGTGTACACACATACGTGTTTATATATATATATATATATATATATATATCAACAATGCTATTTTTTTCGTCTATCATTTGCATACAATTTTGTTTTTTATTAGTTGTTTATCTTTTCTCTGAATTTCACACACACTAAATTAGACTGTATTTTATATGGTGTAAGATGCTTATTGTAAAATTTGGTTGTAAAAAAACATCACTCAATATTAAAAATAAAAAAAAACTATCCAACAAGTTGACATTCTGAAATGCAATATCATTAATTCATTAATTAAAATAATATTTATGAACTGCATCCTTTGAAATTATAAGATCAAACTCTTAATACTGAACTGACTTAAATTTGTAGTTGGAAGCAGAGATTGACATAATATAGAGAAAAGAGAATTTGTCTCCATCACAAAACAAAAGAGGATATTTGTTCCAATGTACAACCCTTCATCAATTCCTCACCAACCATAAGACAAAGATGCTGCTATTAAAGATTGTACCACTTGACCATTCCAGTTTTCACTTCAATCAGAATGAGCTTTACTGCTTTTTTTCAAAGAAAATGATATCAACCATTAAAACTTGAGTAATTTACCAATTAACGAGGGTTGATCCCAGTAATAATTGGGTTCAAATTCAGATCTCATCTTAAGATCTCAAATTCGAGTCAAATTCCCGAACATGGATTATCGTTGTGAAGTCGTAAAGGAGCTTCAAGATAATTAATAGGGTTATTTGTTAGGTGGTGTATTGCAATTCCAAACACTGTAACACATTGGAGGAAGCTTCTAGAGTGAAGGATCGAATAAGTCGTTCACTGGTGAATCATTAAAATTGATCGTAGGATATAATATAAAATGCTATGAGTGGCTAAAATTGAATTAGCCACTATTAAATCTCAACCATTGATAAATTTTTTATCTTATATCCTACGTAGATCTAAAGTGGTTCACCAGGAGTAACTTACTTGATTCCCACCTAGAAGCACCCCATATTGGATGGTGTTAATACTTTATTTGTCTGAAAAAATTGTTTTTATGGGTGAAAAAGAATTTGATTAGTGATTATAAGTGGTATAATTTATTTTTTGGATAGATCCATTCTGTTTTTTTACGGGAGATTCATTCTGATTCTATTACATGTTAGAATTAGCAACGGTCTAGGTGGACCCATTTCCTGTATGTGGTACTTCAAGAGTTCAACCACTTTCTTAAGAATTGGGGTATCTATTCATTGGCCTAAATAAATGCCCTTCTCATATGAATCGCAATTATTGACGTATGTATGTTGCCCGAGGCTGAATTGTCGCAGCGATAAAAATGTCATTTGCGGACACTCGGTTGTTAGGTTCGATCTCTCTGGGTGTCGATCCTTGATTTTCTCGTTTGTGTGTTAAGTCTTGACACTTGTGACAGTAATAAAAAAATAGGAAAGTGTATAAAAAAAATTAACTAAATATAGTTACTATTTATAAAATCAATCGTATACAATAAGTTTCTTAATTTTTTGTTATAGGTGGTCAGTGATAGCAGCACATTTACCTGGAAGAACAGATAATGAGATAAAGAACTACTGGAACTCTCATTTAAGGAGAAAGATTTACTGCTACATGAGATCTATGAATGATTCTCCACCACCCCTTGACATGGCTACTGTTACAGAAGCTTCTACATCCAAAAGAAGGTTTAATAATGACACAAAAAACAATAAGCCAAACATGGAAGAGGAAAAGAACATCCATGCAACTTTAATCCAAAACCCTCTTATTGAACCAATGCCTAACGAAAAATCAACTTCACAAAGTTGTTCTAATGGAGAGGAAGAAATTTTAATGATGCATAATAATACAATTGCATCAAACAACATTATGAATGAAGAAATTGAAGAGGGGTTGGGAGCATATGAATGGTTAGATGATGAATTAATGAAACTTAGTAACATGTTTGAAAATAAGATGGGGGATTTATCACTTCATGAAAATAATAATTATTATAAGCCTAATGGATATAATGATTATGGGAATAATATGAATCATGTGGAGATAATGGGAAGCAAAAATTATGGTAATTGGAGTTCATCATCAAAGGAAGGGAGTGGAGATCAATGGTACGCTAGTTGTTATTCCAATGATTATTATTATCAATTGTCTGATTGGGTTTCAGCTGGTACTAGTGTTAAATCTCATAATCAAAAATGGAATATTTGTGGAGAAGACAAATTGGATACTTGCTTGTGGGAGACTAGCATTGATTTTCTTCATCAGTAATCAATTGTATTTTAGAACCACCCTATCGGCCTTTGCAGAATACTTACATGTGTTTTACCACTTGGTTGCGTCTCTGAGAATAAGTGAATTTTTCGTTTGTACTTGTGTCTATAGTGTGTGGTTTTATTTCCTTACTTGTAAGTTGTTGTAGGTTAGTGTGATTAATTATGTAATTTGTAAGATGTTATTATAGAATTAGATGTTTATGTTACCAATTTGTAATGTACTAAATCATAAAACTCCCTATGTGAAACTAAAGTAAAATTTATTTGTGTTCCTTAACTATTATTGTGAGAAACTTGGATTTTTTAATCCTCTTGAATGTTTTCCATCAAGAAAGCTTGATCACTACACTTGATATCAATATCACATAATTCAGCCTCTAACATTTTTTGGATCCAAAACTTGAATAGTATTAACACCAAACTGGTTTACATAACTTGTCTCTAATAATTTTAATAAGCATATGATATCTTTCGGACTGGGCCAAGGACCCAATCCGTATTTTGGACTGAGAACCGGCCCAATATCAAATGCCATGTTGTTGTTAACGCGTGCCTCTACCGCAAGTCGAATTGGCGTTCACTGTCGAGAGCCTTATCAATGGTAGGTTCATCTTGCCACATCCAATATTGGTCCCGATATCACAAGGCATTTACGGGCAGCCAGTCTCTGTATGGCACTTGTGCCTATAAATAGGAGTCAACCCATGATATCAGGTACACATTCACTCATTCTACACCTCGCTTTGACTTTCCCTTGCTTACTTAGGTGTCAGGGTGTCTTTACGGGTAAAACCCCGGGTTGACTCCCTAGTCTAGCTCCCAACCACGACTTCAGCAGGAGTACTCTACAAACTATCTAGACCGGTCATCCAAATCGGATAAGGTACAAAACATGATATATTTTAAGCAATCACATCTTTCACTCTGCTTCAGCAACTTCCATCCCTAAACCTAATCCGCCTAGTTATACTAAACACATACACGTAAATCAATATCCCTACTACCCATATGTCATCAGAACACTTGCATATTTGCAATACTACTAATTATCAACCGATTTTTTTTCAAAATTCAGAACATTTCATTAACATGTTTAGATAGAGATACGTAGATCTGAGAATTAATAGGGTTTGGATCTCACACTAGTCTCGGGTTTGAGTTTTGGGTGTGGCAAAAATTCTGTTGAGAGGGAAAATTCACACGAACCAACAAAGTCGGGTATATGTGGCAAACCAGATTCTCTAACCCAGG
Source organism: Oxytropis ochrocephala (assembly GCA_020916435.1). Lineage (NCBI taxonomy): Eukaryota > Viridiplantae > Streptophyta > Magnoliopsida > Fabales > Fabaceae > Oxytropis > Oxytropis ochrocephala. Next base: position 21,553,122 of record CM037093.1, read on the forward strand.
TTAGTCACCGACAATGTCAATAGATACTACGTACCAATAATACGTTAAATAAAAGATAGTGATAGAAATTGTTTTAAACGAGAAAAATAGTTTAAAAAATGTATTAGCCCAATAACTAGACCTACTCGTGGCTTGATTAGTTGGATATTAGACATGATGGTGGGATGATGAATCCCCCAATCCATGCTGCCCAATTTTGGCTGGCTAACAGGCCAGTCGGCTGGCCCAAATCATATTGTCAACATTAATCGCCTATTAGTATGTGGGATAACATCCTAAGTGTATGCTATGCTCGAGCTTCAATTTTAAGTTTAAAATCCTTTAAGATTTAAGATACTTCTTAAGTTTAAAGACCGTAAGTTCTCGATAGGTAACCAAAACCTAGAGTCAGTGATGTCAGGTTGGACGTTTTTCTGATTTCTCGAATTTGAACACAAGATCTTCACTTTGCGTGTGTGACTTTTATGAGTGATGTTTGCCACTCTGCTGCATAAAAAAACCAAATAGATTTGGATATATCACCAAATAATGAAGAAGGAGAACATGTCTGGGCCTATTTGATGGATGATGGATAGGAATTTTCACGACTAATATTAAAGACACTCAGTGCAAAATGACCTAAATCTCCTTATGCCAATTTTAAGTTCCCCTCCTCTCCTATTTCCCTTTCACAATACCGTAAACAACTTTATCTCTAGAGTTTTTAATTGTTCATCATGAATGTTCTATTTACGGTATACAAGTTTCAAAAGTTGCATACCGTAAAATGTAAATAGGATATTTGCTGTATGCTGTTTCTAAAACTACATACTACAAAAAAAAAAAACTGCATAGGTCAATTTTTATTTACTGTATACAATTTTAAAAATTGTATACCTTATAGCATGTTTGGGAGGGGTAAAAGGGCCTTGAGTGTTTTTATTAGGGTATTTTGGATGAATCACTTGAGGGTGTCCTTGGAAGGTGACAGAGTATCTTAAATAATTGTCCCTTGCTAGCCTGTTACTTTAGTGTGTCAATGTACGACATATATACATTAAAACAACAAAAGGCACTCAACATCATCAAAATGCAGGTTCCTTCAACTGAAAAAAACTACTCCCATGTGATATCATCTAACCTCATCACTTCTTCATGCTATCATCATTGTACAAAATAGTTTCAATCACCAAAACACTATATATTCATAAAGACATGATAATCCAACTTCCATGAATGAATCAATAAGACTACAATGATTTAATCACAACAAAACAGCTAGAAAACCAATCATTAAGGTCTTTACAATTGCAAGAACTCAAAGACAACATCATCAACCAAAGAATTAAAAATTTGATCAACCACCTCAGCTCCAAATTCAAAAGCATCAACTTCATAATCTAGCCATTTTCCATATTTGCTACTCATATCCTTATCCACAAGCTCATCCACCATTGAATCTCCCATCCCTCTCCAACCTGAAATTTCCTTATACACATCTTCTGCTAACCAATCCTTTCTTCTCATCATTTCTACCCCTTTGGTCCACATTTTGTATCCTCCTTTTACATATTGCATGCATCTTAAGTCCAAACATTCACTCACACAATCAAATATAACTTTCCTTTGTATCCTTGATTGCCTATCAAAACCTCCCTTTCGGCTTTCTAACTGATTGAATAGATGAGGGTTTACTATCTCGCGAGCTCGACCGAGGGAAAAATCTATATACATTAACTCAATGTTGCATAATATCTCTTTCACATAGTCCAACTCCCATGTACTTGATCTTCCAAACTTCATCGTAGAAAATGTACTTGTCTGCTTCTTCAAAATGGTCCCTGTTGATGTTGAGGAAGCCGAGTCAGATAAGTCTGCATCAGATTCAGTAGGATGGAACTTCGTCGAAAAATTAAAGCCTTGGACTTCCTGAACTTGAGCAGATGAGCACAACTTGCTTCCTGAACATAGAGACATAGTAATAAATACCACTCCTGAATCATGGAATAACTAATTTCAAAATTGAAAATCATTGCTTGTTGTTAAGCATAACTTACCTTCTGTACTAGTAATGTCTGCACTCATTGAGGATTCACAGCTTTCAATTGAAAAGGATGGCTCGAGAACAGAGATTGGACTTGGTTGTCGGCAATTTAACGACTGTGGTTCCATCTCATCAACCTGTAAACATCTTGAGTTAATGACCGAGAGAAAAGCACAGGGAATATGCCACCAATTAATAAAAGGGGGTAATGCCACCAATTAATAAAAGGATGATTATTTAGGATAGTTGGTATTTACAACAAGATTATATACCACTAATTATTTCAACCATATTTTACTTTACCTAGTAAAAATTGTGGTTCACTACACTCAAATGGTTCAAGTTGAATATGACACGAGTACATACAACCTTAAGTGCTGCTGGCATCTTATAACAAGCTGTAACATACAACTAAAGATAAATTATAGACCAGCTAAGCCCGTGTTTGGCTATTCAACTGGTGACCCAGTGCTGTTATATCGACACGTTAAGTGATAATAATGACTTAAAAATAAAATAGGCTAGAAGAATTATAGGACAAACATACCCATGCGTTATGTTTCAATGATAATTGTGGAAGACTGGTAAAGGACATGTCAGAACCATGGCTACCGCTCTGCGTATCCATAAAAAACATATCTTGGTCTTTCTTACGTTGCAATCTCGGGTCAAAATTAGCTTTACTAAGGTTGGTTACTTGATCATCTGACGTTTCTGCAGTATTAGAAGGTTGCCTCACTTTAGAAACATCATTGCAAGAGGTTTCAACTCCACCTGTTAATTCCCTCAACTTCTGTTCTAAAAGCAGACCTAAGGCATCACCACCAATTACATTGTATCCTATTGGAGACCTTGTATTGTCTGTGTCAAGCAACACTCTTTTAATGCGTTGATCCAACGAAAGACCGTTAGTATTCTGGCCAGCTTGTCCAGATGTTTCGAAACCAGTATTGCTCCTTGTTAATGGTGTAGTAAATGTGAATGAAACTACATCCATGTCTTTCTTTGTGACATCTTCAGCCCAACCATATTGTTTATTACCCACTAGATTAGACTTAACAGGTTTCGGAGTTTTGTCGATGAACAAATTATCCACAACCCTATCATTCCAGTCCTTGTCTGTAGTCCTTTTCTTTCTAGGAAAACTGTTTGTGCTTGTATATAAAACTTCCTTTTCACTGTCGGTCGTCTCCATGGCTGACTTTCTAGATCCAGCTTTAGATTTTGCAATGGATTTACTATTAGAGCTTCTATGACGTCCATATGGAGAATCCCCACTGCAACTTTTCTACCTTGTGAATTTGAAACCAGTGGCTTTGATGGTAACTTTTCATTATCAATTGAATGATTTTGTTTCAGATTATTCTGCCTGAGAACACCAGAAGAATTCTGTCCCTGAGATTTCTTATGCGAAATTCTCTGAACATTCGCTTTTGTGGCTGGTTGGATTTAGTATCAAGATGCTCTTTTGGCCCATTGAACTTCTTCCACCAGTCGAACTCAAACCTTCTCTTTTTTGAACATTCACTTTTGCTTGGATTGCAAGCGAAATAGACTTCCCTTTATTCTTCGAAGAAGAATCTTCTTCTGCATGTGTAGGAGATTTAATGGATGTATTATCTATAGTTCCATTCCAGCTTCTGTTCATAGGTTGTCCCTTTAGATACTTCGCTGCATTCGACTCGACTGGCCTTTGGGAAGGTTCTGAAACCCTGGTTATTCTGTGGGGATTTTCTCTTTTATCCTTTAGCTCTCGAGTTCTAGAGGTCATGGAAGATGGCCCAATTAGAGGCCCTTTTTGTGAAGACTCCGACTTATCTTTAACATCTTTAACCCTCAATGAGACTGTTGATGATGCCGAAGGTGTTTTACCCTTTGAACTAGTTTGCGATCCAGGTTCAATAATTCTTGCTGCAGCTTCCATTATATAAGCAGCATTGTTGGTTGGAACAAAGCCCTTAATAGGGGACATAAGTCTATGGTGTGTAACAGAAATTGACTTAGCTGATTTTGGAGGTAATACTTCTGTTTGAAACTTTTCAATTGGCCTCGTAATCGTCTTCTGAGGTTTTGGCACAATAAAGTTCCTAGAAGAGCCCTCAACTTTTTCGACCAGCTTTCCGGAATATAGGCTTTGATGGTCATACTGATGATTGAGGTATTTCCTGTGTAACTGAGCATCTTGAAGTGATCTGGTATCGGAATATGGGGAAGCGTACGGATCGGAAAAAATTGATGTAGGCAAGGAATCTAATCCCATAAGCCTGGCAACGACACTAGGGGCTCTTTTTCCACATGTTTCATCATCTGTAACAGATGAAGCATAACTATGATCACAACTTCCTCTAGCATTTGCCCCTACTCCGTTTTCGTCTTCATCGATCTGGAAGAACCAACCAAGTTATTATCAAAAACCATCACAAAAAAATATATAAAAGTTGAGATTGCAGATAGGGATATCCCCACCAGATAGCGATGTGTCATTGCCACATGCTGACTGAATTTTCTTTCCTGTTTCGCCTCTGCAAATGAAGAACAAAATTTACCAGAAGTAAAAGAAATGTGAATAGAACAATACATTTTTTTCATATAAGTAATACAATTGAAAAGAGATGAAAACCACTATTACATTTTCTATACAAGTAGTATATTTACCTGGTGAATCTGACTTGGACGCAAATAATTTCTTACGCGATTTTGAGGTCCAGTCAAACAAGTGGAAAAAGCCCCCAACTTTTCCTCCTCCACCTTTTGTCCCTTCTTTTTCAACTCCCATTTTCAAAGCAGGATTCAGTTAACCTAAAAAATGCGTCAAGAAAGAATTAGCTTGGCAGGAAAAGAACGTATATAGAGTTACTCAAACTAACTCCCTAAAATTATAAAAGAAAAAAAATCACCAAAGAGAGTTAACTGATGCAATTTAAACCAAAACAATGCAATTAAACACAATTACCAAAGTCTCAATGAGATGGTTCTATGCATCTCAAAATCTCCTCTAGAATAAAGCAACCAGATACTAGTACTACTGAACCAAACGTAAGATCCACCTTAAAATCCCTTTCAGATGTCATGTTTTTTCATCTACAAATCTCCTTTTGAGAGAACCAACAAGACAACATAGAGTCAAAGGTACCTTACATTTCTCCTCATGTTACTCAACTTAAAAACAACCATATGCAATCCAAATCAATAGTAAATACACACAGCCAGCCCCATTTTAACTAATCAAGTACAAAATTCTGAAGATCCATAGCATAAATTTGAGCTGAAATCAAACATATATAAGTAATCCTAATGAAAAGAGGAGGAGGTGCACAGTGAGGGAAAATCTAATGTTGATGATGAAACAAAGGTTATTTAGTTCTCAAGTATTTTCAAATAATTCAAAATGCAAACAGAGGCATGAATCAGATTACAACTTGTTTCCCATCTATGGAGTGATCCTCATCATCTAAACAACGAATTGAAACCCCAAAAAAACACAAAATTCATTCAATTCAAAGCATTTAGAAATTTCAACCGAATGAAAATACTAAAAATAACATAGATGATGGCAATAGGGCAACAAATAGAGGGAAAATAAAACATAAAAAAGTGCAATTGAAAACGAAATCCCAAAAGTAAGAAGCAAACAGGAAGAACCCATTAAAGGAAAAGAAGAAAAGATGGAAACTTTAGCGTTAGAGAAAGGACTTACGTTGAATCGATGAGATGGGTCAGCTAAGCAATTGAGTGAAGTGAAAGAGAAGAAGCAAACGAGAGAGCATTGTTTTTTCACAGTGAAAGACAAAAAGCTTAGGTGAAGGAATTGAATTGGTGTTAGAAATTGAAGAAGCAAAATGAAAAACTTTTGAGGTCTAGAGAGAGATAGAGAGAAGTGAAGGGGTGGAGAGAGAAAGGGACCGTTTGCCGTTTGAAGCATTAATAATGGAGACAGAAATGAGAATTTTTGTTGCATATGAAATTAAAAATAAATGTAGTGAAATTAAAAAAGGCTTTATTTTGAAATATGTTTTGTTTGTATTATAAAAATAGGGAGTGTTTATAACGTCTCTCTAGAGAGGGATGAGATTTCAAAATCCAAACGGGAAAAAAAGTGGTCCAAGGAGCTTGATAACGTCACCTGAACCTGGAACTCTGGGTACTATTTTACCTAGGGTGTTTTTTTTAATACCCCCACCCCATCCCCTCCCACCCCCACCCATTACTGTTATTCCAATTTTACCCCTGCCATAATTCCAATTTTGACTTTCATTAATTTCACTGACCGGGACCACGAGTTAGCGCATCGTATATATACCTCCATGGAAGGTATATACGATTACATTAATTAATCAGCGTTGGCGCGGAAAGCGCTTTCATCGTATATATATGTCCTTCAAGACATATATACGATTGCACTATTTAATGCTTCGTTGACTACCCATCGTATATATGTCCTTCAAGGCATATATACGATTGCATTATTAAATGCTTCGTTGACTACCCATCGTATATAGGTTATATACGAGTGGGCTTTGAAGATCCAATCGTATATACATCCGGGCCATGTATATACGATGTGAAAAAATACCCATCGTATATACATGGTTGAGGAGGTATATACGATCGTGCTATTTTTTCGTTTTTTCTTGAGTTGATATCTGTTTTGTTGGACAGATATTGACCCTTCTGACGGCAGATCATGCCGACTCTCGGTTGGCTCTGTTGATATTGATACTACATTGACTTTCACGACGGATACGGTATATTTTTGTTACTCAAGTTTGGTAAATGGAATTAATTTACTTAAGTACTTAGTAAGTTATATATTTTGTAGATATTTTCTACACGACAGTGTGGAGAGTGGGCAAAGGTGTTGGTAGAACTATCGGTGTAGTTGTTGTTATTGTGAGATCCGAGAAAGCGGTGGAAAGAGTGGAAAGCGAGATAAGATTATTTTTGGTCATGCGAGAAACATGGCGAGTTTACTAATGATTCAAGGGTTTTCGGTTCTAGAAGGAGAAGGTGTCCTTTTAGATTGAAGGCTACTTACTGCACCGTTAGCAAGTGGGGTTGGTGTGTCACGGTTAAATGTGGTAGACACACGCATACGACTTGCTCAAAACTTCCATTGGTACTTGTTTTTTGGGCGTCCGTCTAAGGCGCAAAAGGATCTCAGTTAACCGGCATGCGGATCTTGATGTGGGACCAAAAGCTACTATTATTATCGCTTTGAAGAAGCTAGATCAGGAGAATGTGACTAGTCTTCGTCAAGTTTATAGCGCGGCACAAACACCTGGTCTACAAAGAGGGTCCTAGAGCGGACATTCGGGAGGTGTTGAGATTGATTGAATCCCATAATTATCTATGTTGGTCTAGAAAGATTCCGCAATCGATGTCGTCGATGATATCATGTGGGCTCATCCCACTTCTATAAAGTTGCTCAGGTTGTTTCCCAAAGTTCTCATTCTTGACTCAACCTACAAGACCAACAGATATAATTTGCCTCTTCTGATTGTGGGAGTCACAAACACCGAGATAAGCTTCCACGTTGCATTTGCTTATATTGGGCGAGGAGCTTGCTATTCATTTTCTTGGGTATTGGAGGCATTTGCGAGGTATATGTGAGTTGCATTCTATTCATCCTCAGAGTTTCTCTTGAGACAGAGATCTATTTGTATGTCCGCTATTCTTGATGTCTTTTTCCTTTGCTACAAATTTATTGTGTCATTGGCATGTTACAAAAATGTCAAAGCCAAGATTAAGGAGTTGGTTCACAAGGATAGAGCGGGAGGAGGTCGAAACTCTGCGGCTATGGATTATTGATTACGTTGATGAGTCACACTATCTATCTAATCTGAAGTTTTTGAGGTCGCTTGCTTCGATAAACTGCTCTCATTAAATACGCACGACACATGGTTGACACCGCATAAGGAGCGATTTATCTCGGCATGGACTAACCGGATCCCACACTTGGGGAATTGCACGACCAACGGTATTTCTATCCGTTACTTGATTTTTTTGACACGTGGACATATTTTTTTCGTCAATTAAATTTCTTTGACACTTGTTTATTATTTATATCCGTTACTCGATTTTTTTGACACGTGGACATATTTTTTTCGTCGATTAAATTTCTTTAACACTTGTTTATTATTTATATCCGTTACTCGATTTTTTTGACACGTGGACATATTTTTTTCGTCGATTAAATTTCTTTAACACTTGTTTATTATTTATATCCGTTACTCGATTTTTTTGACACGTGGACATATTTTTTTCGTCGATTAAATTTCTTTAACACTTGTTTATTATTTATATCCGTTACTCGATTTTTTTGACACGTGGACATATTTTTTTAAATCGATTAAATTTTTTTAACACTTGTTTATTATTTCTATCCGTTACTCGATTTTTTTGACACTTGTTTATTATTTGAGCGGAATCCTTGCATTGGTCTTTGAAAAGACAGTTGAAGACTTCAAAGGATGATTTATCAAAATGTTTGGTATCTATTGATGACATCTTGGCAATACATTTTGATCAAATTATCGGGTCTTTTCAACGAAGTATCATGAGAATTGAAGTCAAGTCCAATATTCCTTTGTTTAAAAATCTTCAAGGACTTGTTTCTTTATCCGCCTTTGAGACACATGGTTAAGGAGTTTGAAAGATCGAAATGCGGGGTTGGATACGACAAAGGGCGATCTGCGGTGCATTCAAAGGAAGACACATCTACTTCCTTGTGCTTGTGAGATAGGTATTTTTCATGCTTAGGTAATTCTATTCCGCTCAATGTTGTTGATGATCACTTGGAAACATTTGAGCTTGGATGCGATAGATGATAAATCCACTCGGGAGAAATTTCTTATCAAGAGGCATTTGAATGAGATAGCTTTCCCTTCTACTTCTTCTATGGTTGCACCTAAATCAAAAGTCGAGCGAAAGGTGCACCAAAAAGAAGAAAAAGGGAAATTTTTGATGCTAAGCGTGATCCTTACGGGTGGGAGCACGTGGATGAGAGGTAAAGCAATTGAAGAAACCGGGGCTTCCAAAATTCCTACACATGGTCAACCAAATTATCTCGAGGTGCTTCTAGAGTATTATCACGCATACCAGTGAGACTAAAATCCACTTACCGTTTCTTCCAAAGACTGCGTGCGCAACTATGTTGAAAAAATTGTTGATGTTGAAAGGTGCGGTAGCTGCGGTTTTTTAAGCGATCGGGGTTGGACTTGACATGGGTGAGGACTCACGGCCTCACGATTAGGCAAGCTTTGATTCAGGAAACAAAGGGCAGGAAACCTTGTATTCGGACATGTTTGGGAAGAACCGATCGTTAGAGCTTCGCAAAGCTTTAACTATTGAGTCATACGGACGTCACCGAGTCAAAGTGGTTTGATTTACGAGATGGGGTATATGGTTGCAACCGGTATAATGTTGCATTGGTTGATTTTCTTTATCTATGAATTTCACTTATACGCCTTTGAGAGAGGCGCGTCTGAGTTCATCTAAGTTGAAAATCATATACATTACGAACGAGCAAAATATATAATATAAGCTTTTTTTTATATAAACCGGTATCATCTGCGCACAATTGCAGAGACTACCTGCATGTCAAAGACTGGATTCGAACTCAAAACTTTGGTTAAGCTGGAAGAGACTCTAACATTTCATTCAAACGCACTTAGTTTATATATAAACTGCTCAATATTAATAAGGGTTTTTCTTTGGTCAAAAAAAATATTAACAAGGCTTAATTAATGTGTTTTTGGTCTATAAAAAATGTGTTTTTGGTCTATAAACATTTTTGAGAATATTTGTTCTCACATTTTCCTTCGTCAAAACTTTTAAGTTTCACATGACTTCTTTTTGACAAAAAGTCTCACATGACTTTTTTTTGAGATTAAACGGGCTGAAAAACGCCTAAACAGATTACATGGGGATCAATCTAGGAGTAGAAACTCCAATAACATCAATATCAACTAACAATTTAACACTGGGAGGAGGGGTTTCAAAATTAACTAGCCCATCATCATAAGTGCACCCCAAGTTGGCAAGCTCGTCTGCCATCTTATTTGCTTCACGATAGATGTGAGAAATGCACACATTAGTGAAAGTAGCCAATAAATTCTTGATTCTCCTCAGAAGCTGGTGACCCGCAATACTACCAGCATGGTCCCCTTTGAGACATTGTACAATCGCCAGAGAGTCTAACTGGAGCTCTATTTGAGTAAAGCCTTTGATTGCTGCTAAGGAAAGACCTTCCAAAGCTCCCCAGAGCTCCGCCAAGTAAGCCGTCGTGACATATAAACATTTAGCAAAACCACCAAGCCAACGACCTTGATAATCACGGACTATCCCCCCACAGCCTGCTACGCTCACAGAATCCTTCACCGCCCCATCAGTATTAATAGCAATCTAGTCATGAGTAGGCGCTTTCCATTTGACATCAATCCAATGTTGAGTACTCCCCAGGATAGGATTTCGAACGTGTTTCCCTTTATCGTAATCATGAGCAAAGCGTGCGAGAGCGCTACGAGAAGGAAAGGAGGCATGTTAAAGTCATCATCATGAACCTGCTTATTCCTCCAAAACCAAATATTATAACAACCAGCCCACACATTGCATCACTCCAAGGAAGTATCAAAGGCCGCGGAACTTGATAAATTAAAATGCAACCATTCAACCTCGTCGCAACTATAGAAAGCGAGGCGGTGGCGGGAGAATTAAGTGATTCCAAAGTTGCTTTGCGAAGTAGCAATCACGTAAAACATGCATGATGGTTTTGGGGAACATTGCGACACTTGTGGCGATCAGCGTCGCCATTGCCCCACTTCCCACAATACTCCTTTGTTGCCACTTACCATGAAGAAGAATCGCCATACGAAGAAACGAATTCGTCGCGGCACTTGAAGCTTCCGCATCTTCAACCAATTGACGTCAGCCAAAGAACTATCAAAATTACACAACAACTTGTAAGAGCGGGAAACCGAGAAAACTCCATGACCATCACCAGGCCAATAACGCACGCCGGGACCATCATGAGGGAGAGGAGCAGGATGTGCTAACACTTGAGAAATTATGCTAGCAAGAAGAATATTCTGTAATTGAATCACGTTCCAAGAGCCATTAGAGTCCACTACATAGCTCACCTTCCAATCAGCAACATGGTTGGGGATGGAAAGCACCGAGTCCTTCAATTTAACATTTCCATTGATCCACTTATCATTCCAAAAATTGATGGTATCATCATTCCCAAGAGACCACGCCTCTTCAATATCAATAACCGACCAACAACCACTGATAGCTTTCCAAAGAGAAGAGTCTGTTGCCTTGACTTGTAAAGAACCGGCAACGAGAGTGCCACGCCCATACTTCCCCTCAAGAACTTTGAAGCATATCATGCTCGCATCAATTTTGAGACCCCAAGCTAATTTCATAATGCAGGCTTTATTTATAACAGCTAGATCTCTGATGCCTAGCCCACCCAAGTGCTTAGGTAAGGTTAGGGTGTTCCAGTTGATAAGATGTAGTTTACGAGAGTCCTTTGTGTCGCCCCAAACGAAACATTGTTGTAGCCGCTGGATCTCATTCAAGCAATTCTTTGGAATCAGAGTGGTCATCATAGTATAAAAGATATGAGGTGCTAAGAGCATTGGTGGAGAAAAACGTGATAACTAGAAGGGTGTAAAATTTTATATAAGGACTAAAAACAAATTTGTAAATGTTAATTTTAGTAGTGTCGCGGGTTATACGGTCTGATCATTGACCCGACTGTCTGATCATTGACCCAATGCCCTAACCAAATCGAACACCGGGGTGGTTTTAATAACTATGGTTCCAATGTTATTTTTTAGTCTGTGTTATTTAGGACTTTGTTTCTAGTAAAAGAGACCAAAATGAAAACTTTGAAAGATTGTTAAAAATAAATATTATTTAAGGTAGATGGTTAATTTAATTGTGTCTTATTAAATGTGAAATACCACGGTCAAATAAAATCTTTTTCTATGTTTAGGAAAGAAATGAAAAGAAAAAACATCCTGCTTTTGTTGTCATTACTTTGAGATTTCTTGGATACCTCCTCTAGTGGCTAAATGAATCTCATGCACAGTACTACTAGTATTAATTGACTCTGCAAAATCCATTCACTAGTCATTCAAAGCTCTAGCTTCTTTTTTGTCAATAACATTCAAGGCTCGTCAGTAACCAGCCACCCAACAACAACCTCAGAGTGGATTTTCTCTCTGTTTTTTGTTGTTTGTAAATGAAGTTCCATGGAATATCATTCCACCCCATAATCCTTTCTTCAAGATTGGTTTTCTTGGACCACATAAGCTAGTAGTAGTTCGAAACAACGACTTCGTGCGATTTACGCCAAGTTCTCTGCCTTGTAATTGTTTATTTTTTTTTTTTTTTGCCAGAAAACAGGGGCAATACCCCCAAAGAAGGAATAATTAACTACGATATGGCTCTGTTGGTAAAAAGTAGCAGTTAGCGGATAAACAAGCAGATGAGCAGATAGTGTATAACAGATGAACTAGCGGATATGCTAGCTGATAGCAAATGGTGTGTTTGGTAAAATTAACTGTTAAAATAGCTAATTAATGTAAAATGATATAAAAGCATAATTAATTAAAGATTAAATTATTTAATGATGACAATATGTTAATGAGGGAAGAGAAGTAATTTAAGAAAAATAAAAAGGGTAAAAATGTCAAAAAAAAAAAAGTGAAACGCTATCTACTAGCGTTTGAAAAAACACTACTTGAAGTAGCGTCTGAAAAAACGCTAAACGCTACCCGAAAAACGCTAAACGTAAATGCTTACCAAACACGCGTACTCCTCACCTGCTATCCGCTAGCGGATGAGACACACCAAACAGAATCTAGGAATACGACGAGAGGTTGAGAACCCCATATAATCAGCAAGCACAAGAGCATTCATACTAGATGGGCTCAGCTCAAAAACAATCAAAGAATATGCTTGATTAAAATGCTTGATTAAAACCAATTAAAGCTAAGGCATCTGCACGCCAATTAGCTTCCCGAAAGACATGGTCCAAACGGACATCCCAATCGAGCTTAATTAATCCATCCTTTTCTACTCTTTAAGTCTCGTATGATAGTTAGGATAATAAGAAGACACGATATAAGAAGTCTATCCTATCACGTGCCTCTTTAATGTTTGTTGAGTTTGTATGAAATAACAATTTAATCTCGTGACTTACCTTATCATATCTCTCTAGTTAAAATCTTATTTGAATTTAACCTGAATTAGAAACCAGTAAGATAGGATAAGAAAATAATCTATTCATTTATTTTTATAAAATATATTTTAGAATCTAAGAATATGAAATCTAATAAAAAGTAAATAAATATTAAAAAATAAATGAATTAAAAATGATGTTAAATTAAAAATTAAAAATATTAGTACCTAATTTAAAAAATAATTTTTGATTTTATGATAAGTTTAATAATTTTGCGTTTTGCATATTTTTAAAATAATGATTAGAAATTAAAATTATTATCAAAAAATATAAAAATAGAAAATTCATTGAATTCTTTAAGCAATGAAATACAGTAGCAGAAGGGTAGTTTAATTTGTCATTAACATATACACCAGTATATCATATAATGATTTATTAGTTTGTCTGAAATTAAGTCAAAAAAGAAAAATCTTATCTAAAATATATAATCGAATAACATATGTTATTTTTGTACTTAAAAAATGAAAAATATATATTATCTTATTTTTATCAGGTCTTGAACATTAAATACATTGGTAGTATTTATCTCGTCTTTGTCATATATCCTATCTATCCTGCTTCATGTAATAGTAGAGATGCGAACCGGGTAGTCAAATACATATAGTAGTTTCTCGTTATCTGTCTCGTGGGGTAAAAAATCCCCATACTCTAACAAGAAGCTTCAAGCAGCTTTAGGAATTATGCAAACATAACAAAAGCCATGTATAATTACATTTCAAATATAAGAATGATGATACATGGCATAACAATTATTCGGGTGAACCTTGTAATTCAATCTCCAAAGTGAAAACGAAAAATCATCAATATGATACGATGAACCTTGGAATTGAAGTACAAAAGCAAAAACGATATACCAATTAAGTACCTCTATTGAGTTATATATGTTTCATCTTCCCATACTTGTTCTTCAACCAATTACGTAACCGTCTCCTTAAAGATTTTTTCTCCGATAATAATTCATAGGACTTGTACTTTGTCACGCGCCTCTTCCTCTGCATCTCTAAGTCCGTCCACGCGCCACTTAAGTATTTTCTGTTACCGTGAACCGTGGTTGACGGAGACATTTCACTTGTATGTCGACGGTAACGCATGGCGTTGTTCTGAACGCCCCAGTTGCTTACGTAACCTGGACCCACATAATAGCTACACCTCATCTCCCTCTCCGTATACCTCACACCGCCGGTTTATATATGTGACGCGGAGGCGGTGTGGCGGGGGTGGAGGTTGTGGGCGACGTAAGATGATGGAAATATTATGTAATTACGACGTATATATGTATATGTATATGTATATTGTATAGCCATTTTTGTGTGTAGGAATTATTAGAGATTGGAAGAAATTTCTAAAAAAAAAGAAATAGACAACCTGTTTAGCTGAGCTGGATTTGTTTTGTTTTAGAAACCTACTAAGAAATAACGAACTTAATAGCATATGATGATTTGGAACTTGAAAGCCACCGCGACGGAAACTTGAATTTTCTGTGTTCTCTTTTTCTTTTTTCCCGTGTTATTAGTGTGTGTGTTTTGTTCTGCGATAATCAAAATTAATTTTTATATAATTAAATTTTAGGTAAATTCGTTCATACTCATTTGGCGCATTTGATGGGCAGGATAAGAAGACAATATATGATAAGTCTAACATTTATTTTATTTTAGGTAAATTCGTTCATACTCAGTCCAGTGTTTGTTAAGCCAACTGATCTCACATTTATTTTATTTTTATTTTACAAAATGAATCTGTATTTATTTTGCCTGAAAAATGATTCTGTATTATTCCATTAGAAAAATGTATTATGATATGAAAATATAAATCAAAGTGTTAGTTTTTTTTCTGATACTAATTAATAACTGCTTAAAAAATTATGTGAATAAATATGCAACAAAAAAATTTGTGTACAAAAATACTTATCATTTAGAATATCTTTTTTTTGAACAACTGATTTGGATTTAATATATAATGGGCCAAGCCCCACCGAACACAACCAAACCATAAGAAGAAGCTACAAAACGGGCTAACTAGTCCAGGCCCAATACAAACAAGAAAAAACAACATAATACAAACAACTAAACACCACTCCCATAATACAACAGCGAATCAAAACACTAAAACGAAACCGAAAACCTCAAGCGAAACCCACAACCGGAAGATCTTCAAATCCGCTTACCCAATGTCGCATGATCACAAACCTCCACTCACTCCACCCCACGAGCTTCAGAAATCAACACTGATTGAAGAGAAGCAGGCAAGTTAAAGATCCAATTAGAAGGAAGAGCATCGGAAGCCCCAAGACTAGCAATCAGATCAGCAGCAACATTAGCATCCCGATTCACCCAATTAAAGATCAACGAGGTAAAGTTGCTTAATAAACTCTGAATATCAGCAATGATATGCTCAATTTCTTTTCTAATCACTTTCCCTTTGCATGCATCTATTGCAATCAAGCAATCAGACTCAATGATCACATTCTGGAAGTGGAGAGCAGAAGCGAAAGTAATAACATCACGAAGAGCTAAAGTTTCTGCCATCAATTTTGAAGCTGCAAAAAATTTCTTACTTAACCCAGTAACAAAGGTACCACTCCCATCTCTACCAATACTCCCTGTACATGCCCTCCCAGTGTTCATTTTAAAACTAGCATCCACATTGAATTTCACACAGTCACTAATAGGAGGGATCCATCTGGAACTAGGGATCCCAGTTGAATAAGAAGGATTTCTAGTAGGAATGTCACTCACATTTGCACTAGTAAACTCTAGAAGTTGTTTGTTAATCATGTGAAGCACCTCAATAGGATTAGGGTTTTTGTCCTCAAACACTTTAGAGTTCCTTGTTTTCCAGATATTCCAAAGGGTTAATAGAATTTTAGCAAAATTTTCCTTAGCACTGGGTTCGCAATTGTAAATACTTATTATATAAAACCTTCTTACAATATCGAGTTTCTATGTGTATTAGTTAGTGGGCCGATTAATTGTGAACAATCGCGTTTGGCACCCTTTTTTTATACCCCCACCCCATCCCCTCCCACCCCCACCCTTTTACGATATTCCGATAATACCCCTACCATAAATCACCATTTTGCCTTGCATTGAATTCACTCTGACTGGGACCCACTTTATCTGTCATCGTATATACCTCAATGGAAGGTATATACGATTACATTAAATAATGAACGTTGACCTGAAAAAGTGTGCATCGTATATATGTCCTTCAAGACATATATACGATTGCATTATTAAAGGCTTCGTTGATTACCCATCGTATATAGGTTATATACGAGTGGGCTATGAAGATCTAATCGTATATACATCTGGGTCATGTATATACGATGTTAAAAAATTACCCATCGTATATACAAGGTTGAGGGGGTATATACGATTGGGTTTTTTTTTTTTCCTGAGTTGATATCTGTTTTGTTGGAACAGATATTGACCCGCCTACTGCAGATGCCGACTCTCAGTTGGCTCCTGTTGATATCGATACTACAGCGGTGTTTACCACGGATACGGTATATTTCTTACCAGAATTTTTGTTAATCAAGTTTGGTAAATAGTATTAAATTACTTAAGTACTTAATAAATTATATATTTTGTAGATATTTTCTACACGCGAGGCTGTGGAGGAGTGGGCCAAAGCTGTTGGTAGAAGTATCGGTGTAGTCTCCCTCTCTTTCCAGCTGCTTTTTCTGATCTCACTATAATAACGACTACACCGATACTTCTACCAACAGATTTGGCCCACTCCTCCACAGCCTCGCGTGTAGAAAATATCTACAAAATATATAATTTATTAAGTACTTAAGTAATTTAATACTATTTACCAAACTTGATTTATTAGAGTAAAAAATATACCGTATCGGTGGTAAACGCCGTTGTAGTATCGATATCAACAAGAGCCAACTGAGAGTCGGCATCTGCAGCATGCGGGTCAATATCTGTTCCAACAAAACAGATCTGTTTCATTAAAAAACAAAAAAAAAACCAATCGTATATACCTCGTCAACCATGTATATACGATGGGTACGTAATTTTTTAACATTGTATATACATGACCCAGATGTATATACGATTAGATCTTCATAGCCCACTCGTATATAACCTATATACGATAGGTAGTCAACGAAGCATTTAATAAAGCAATCATATATACATCTCGAAGGACATATATACGATGCACACTTTTTCAGGTCAACGTTCATTATTTAATGCAATCGTATATACTTTCAATTGAGGTATATACGATAGAAGATTAAGTGGGTCCCAGTCAGAGTGAATTCAATGCAAGTCAAAATAGTGATTTATGGCAGGGCCGGGTATTCTGGAAATAACGTAAAATGGTGGGGGTGGGAGGGGATGGGGTGGGGGTGGGGGTATAAAAAAACCATGCCTTGTATAGTTGAACTATGGGGAACTTGGGAGGGCCTTTGCTTAACTTATAATCAGGCCCATGCTTCGTACAACCCCCCCCCCCCCTCTACTCACCAGACACCTCTTTTTGGGGTGAAAAGACCAAAAACCTTTCCTGAAAATTGTTTTTTATTTTTTTAAACATTTAACACTGTTCGGCGCACGCTTGATCGAACAAGGTTGAATCTCGCAGTACCGAACCTGCTAAATTTACTCGGTCCCATGCTTCTTAGAACCCCCTAGCTACTCACTAGAACCCCCATACCACCCTTTATTCCCAAAATACCCCTAAATAGTGGAGAGGGTTCGGCGTACGGCTGATCGATTTGGATCGGCACACACTTGGTCGAACCTAGTCAAAACATAGTTTGGGGTGTCTGAGTAAATTTTGACTGGTTCGGCGCAGCGAGATTCGATCAAGTTCGATCAACCGTGCGCCGAATCGTGCATAATCTTTAAAAAAAATAAAAACAAAATTTCAGTAAGGGCTTTTGGTCTTTTCACACCAAAAAGGGGGTTCTAGTGAGTAGGGGGGTTGTACGAAGCATGGGCCTTTTACTCAGACACCCCAAATTGGCCAAATTAACAGGTTCGACCAAGCGAAGGTCGAACCGAGTCGAATGTGTGAGGGTCGACCAAGCATGATCGCCCAAGATCGACCGCTGCAAGGCCGAACACCCCAAAAACAGTGAAAAGAAAAAAACGCGAAGAAGAAGATGAAGAAGAGTACCTAGATGTCAATGGAAGGAAAGGTCGTTGATTGTTGATGGAAAACGCACGAAAATGATGGATTGAAGTTGAAGGGGTGTGGGTTTGGTTGTAGGGTAGTTTTTAGGGAGAATGAAAAGTGATGGGGTGTGTGAGGGTGAGAGGGAATACATAGGGGAAATCAGATTTTAAATTAGGGGTATTTTGGGAATATTAAGTCATTTGGGGGTTCTAGTGAGTAGCTAGGGGGTTGTACGAAGCATGGGCCTATAATCAAGGCTACAAACACATTGGTTTAAATACGGCCCATGCTTCTTAGAACCCCCAGCTACTCACGAGACACCCCCAAAATTGGTTTAATCCCAAATTGCCCTCACGTGGAAATCAGGTGATAGACAAAAATGCACTGTTCGGCGCACGGGTAATCGAACCAGTTCGACTGGACCTCTATTGAACATTGAAAGATACACGGTTCGGCGCTACCAGATTCGATCAAGTTTGATTAACCGTGCGCCGAACCGTATGTAATTTTAAAACAAATATAAAACCCTATTTTCAGTAAGGGGTTTTGGTCTTTTCACCCCATAAAGAGGTGTCTAGTGAGTAGAATGGTGGTTGGATGAAGCATGGACCTTAAATACTGGCAGCTTGCAAGGAAGAGGTTTGGTCCATAAAATTAGAGTGCTTCTTAAATAGGATTGGCAAGTCAAAATCTGTCATGCTTATGGAGAATCCAATAAGGGGTTTTTTTTGTACCCCCACGTTATTGTTCGCGTTTGTGTAATAGTATAGATTTTCGCAATTATAGTGCAAGTATACACATCGTACAAGTAATAAAGTGGATTAGAGTAAGAGATCGTTCCCACGAGGATTGATAAGCTTTCAAAGTTCAAGTTTCAAAACACAAGAGAATCAAGTGACAAATCGACAATAAGAGTTGGTTTTAAAGCTAAAGATTTAAACAAAACAAGGAAATAAAAGTTGGTTGTGAATATGGATGAGAGATGAGTTGAGTTGTTGCATGCGATTAAATCCTTCCTAGCGGGCGTCATAACGTTTAGGCGTTATGACGTTCAAATGTTAACTGTGCGAGGCGTGGCCACGTTTGAGCAGCTGTTGCAAAAAGAGCTATGCTTTTCAAAGACAAAACGTCAGAGTTTCAAGTACAAGAAATCCTATGTCTAGGTTCTAAATAGGCCCACTCCTGTATATTAAGTACCCACAGCAATGTTCTATGAACTATTATCCATTCTATGTCTAGACTTAGATAAAGATGCCTAAATGTCTTTAGTGCATTGTTCATTCATATAAATCTTTGATTTCTTTTCATAGACCATGTCTGTACCTATGAATCTACCTATTTTAAGAGGCCAACCTCAAAACAAGTTTTGAAAATATTATTACGCAAAGATTTAAAACAGGCAACGCTAACACTTCATAACATTAACTAGAAATTCATTAATAGCAAAACAACAACTCAACTACAAAGTGTTTAGCTCATGCTGAGCATCATTACAGAATGAAAAGGATGTGAAATCCTAATACCATACATAACAGAAAAGAGCTTTAAATAGCCTCCTTGCTTACGCGTGCTGATGTCACTAGCCCACCTACCATATCTGTTTCTTCTATTTTTCCGACCTTTGCTCGAGCTACTGATGCTTCGTGCGTCGGCCTCATGGGGAACAGAAAATCTTACGACTTTTATATCTTTGACTTATCATTGCTTTAGCGCCAAAATGAAGATCTTTTCACCCTTTTTTCTCGCTACACTTTAGTAGGCGTGGTGAGGGCGTGGTAACGTTCAAAGACCGAATTTCTGCACAAGCACAAAAAGCATCAAAACGCGCTCTCGAGGGCACCAATTGGTGCCTAAATGCCTGATTCATCACTTCATCTATTTATTTACTAAAGACTCGAAATTACATAAAACTTAATTAAATACTCCTTGTATTACTAGAAAACTTACATGACTTATTCTTTGAATGAGTATAAATAACTCATATAAATATGAGTTATCACACCCCAAACTTAAGTCATTGCTTGTCCTCAAGCAATCAAGATAACAAACAAAACAAAACATGAAATCAACTACACTAGCGAGTTATGCTCTTACTAAATCAATAGATCAAAAATTCATTCTCAAGGGCTAATTCCTCACACACCACTTGCATGATTAAATTCAGATTCATTAAAGCTCAAAGTGAGTGTGTGATCTCTGCATTTAAATCTTCCTCTAGCTAGTTGAAAGCAGTTTTGACTTATGAAAGAGTGGCTTCCCAAATAGTGTGATAAAACATCTTTCAAAACAAAGAATAGGCTAACATTTTCACATAAGACATGGGGTTCATTTTAAGCATGACAAAGGGTCTTAAGTGGGTGCTAGGACTAGATTAGTGCAACTAATTTATTGAACTCAAACACGCAAAAAGACTGTAACCCCCTCATTCTTGAGCAACTCTCTTTATTTTGCTTCCCTTTTGGGATTTTTTTTTAACATATTTTGGAGTGCTTCAGCATTTGTTTCAGGGTATTACAGGGAACATAGCACACATGTGGATTTTCCACTTATTTGTAACAACACACTCTTTTTGGTATTTTTGGGGATAGACGTTACAACGTTTATGGGTGGACGTTGCAGCGTCCGAACACACTACACAACACACACGGCAGGCGTTATAGCGTTACGTGTAGAGGCGTTACAACGTTGCACTCACACTACACACCGCACTTAACCATCCTACGGTCTTTGCACCCGGCCTTAGTGCGACTTGATTTACCCCCAAACTTAGCTTCTCTGCTATTCTAGGTTTTTAATCAAGTTTTATTCTCACCAAAGTTTACCAAAACTAGCTTCAGCACAAAATTTCCCTTGCTAACTAGATTCTCTCTTAAAAAACAGAGTTTGTGTAGGAGCAACAATCAATTCTTTTCATCTAATCATGCATGGGTTACTCACACACACATTTTCACTTATCCTTAGCCCAAAGAGAATTATTTTCATGCTTGTGAGTAAAACAGAGACTACTTTTGCATTTGATTTCATGTACAGCACTTAAAACATCAAAACATTGAGATTTCCCCCCCCCCCCCACACTTAAAGTTGAGCAGTGTCCTCACTGCTCAAAGAGAAACAACATTTTTTTTTTTTAGGGGGGTTTCTCACACTGAACAGAAAAGAAAAACTACTAAAATTATCATTAAAACTAAAAAAAAAAACTACAACTACTATTGAAATTAAATGTGGGACTTACTTGTTTGATGCACCAGACCTTAGCCTTCTGCTTTGTCTGGTGGGTACTCCTGCTTGACCTTCTCCTTTCTTCTTCTCCTTTTTCTCTTTCTTGACCTTCACTCCTCCTTGCTCAGTGGTGGTGGTTGTTGTTTCATCAGACTCCTTTTCTTTTGTGCTAGCACCCACACTCGCACCAGCAGTACTTGAGGTTTCAGCAATCCTCTTTTTGGCCTCCTCCCACATTCTCATTGCTAGATCAGCAGGGTTGACTTGCATTGGCTCGCTGGGTATCACACAGGCTTTTTCCACCTCACGGCTCTTTAGGCGTCGCCACGCCTCGATGATGATACTCCAGTTCAAAGAATCGATCCACAGGCTCGCTTCAACAAAGTGCTCGCTAGCTTACGTGTGGCTCCTCCATTGCTTCTTTGTTTGACCTTTTCCAATGCAGCTTCACGTTCATTGATGACTTGCATTTACGCAAGTTTGGCTGCGACCTCTTTTCAACAGACGTTACAACGTCTGCGCAGCGATTCTTCAAAGAATAGCGGGAAGGCGCCGAAGCGATGAGTGGCAGCGAATGCACCACTAGTAGCGAGATAGATGAGCGGTCTGTCCCGCAAAGACTTTGACTTTTTCTTTTTACAGGAAGCTTACGCACGAGTGTTGTGGTGGTCGCAACTTCCTCTTTTCTCCGCTCCCTTGAGCTTGATTTGACTCAGCAGCTATCTGTTGTCTCTTCTTCCTTCCAAAGGGATTGTATGCCAGTGCAGTTTTGACTCTGGTCTTCTTGGGTGGGGAAAGGGGTTGGTATTCTGGATTTGTTGGTTTAGACGTTGCCACGTCTGGTTCTTGTACTTTCTGGGGTGATGGTTGCTTTTGAGGTTCAGGTTGGGGTGGGGGTGGTTGTGGTATTGGTTGGTCTTGTGCTTTTGATTGTGGAGTATTTGGGGTGTTTTGGTCGTGTGTGGAGGGTTCTTGGGGTGAAGGTGGTGGTTGTGGGGATGGTGGTTTGGGGCTAACTGTTTTGGATTTTGTTTGGGCTGGCTCCTTGTTTGTTTGATTGGTTGGGGACTCACTTACAGTCTTTTCACTCGAACTTCCTTTTTCTTCAGGGATCTCTTCCTCTTCTTCCTCTTCACTAATTACCTCCATGCTCACTTTCTTTGACTCCTCTGCATCACATTCAGAAATATCATCTAAATCATCAGAATTAAAATCTTCCTCACTACTTACCTTCTTTTGTTTCTTTGCTGGGCTTTGCCTCTTTGGTGGGCTTCTTGCTCGCTTTGCTTTTTCCTTCTTCACAGCTCTTCTTTGGATTGTAGACAATGGAACATCATCTTCATTTTCCTCCTGCATCCATTCAGGCAATACAGGCTCTTCAATTGCTTTCTTTCCCTTAGACACCTGGGCAAATACCTTCTTTTGCCACTCGAATTGTTCTTTGATAAACTTGGCGGGGAGTTACGTCTTTCCTCCGGGCGTTGTAACGTCCCGAGCATCAGCAGAACTAGCGGCACTGCGCAGACTTTACCCTAGGTCGATATTTTGTTGAAAAGGGCCTTGAGGTTGCTCCCTAAGCTCTCAAGCCTCTATCTCCACTCCCGCCCATGCATGCGATCGGTTATCAAACAAGGGAAATACAAATAGCCGTCCTTCCTGTTCTTCCATTTGTTGAGCTCACGATTGATCGACTTCCCAACCTCCACTTTGTCTCGGACATGATTGCATCAATTACAATCATTCTCTCCTTGTCAACCCATGATGTGTGAGAGGTAGGGATTAAGCAGTGCCTTATGAAATGGAACCAAGTATTGGCTTCATCACAAAGGTATTTCTTCATTATCTTGAACTCGCTCCCATGCTCACCTCTTCTTTCCCAGACAGCACCTTCAACACATATCCTCTCCTTAATGGCATCCATCTCAGCCAATCCATAGTTCTTGTTTGGTCTCCACGACTTTGCCATAGTATCCTAATCCAAAATAGTCATTAATGACCCTTACCCCAAACTTGACTTCCTCTCCTCTTACCTTTGAGACGATGGATGGCTCTCCTTCAGGCCTCTCCACGATTCCCTTGTAGAAATCATGAACCAGAGTAGCAATATACTCTTTTCTGTGCATAACAAATTTCTGCCATCCCAACGCTGCGACGGTTGCGAGAAAATTAGGATTGGGGTTTTCTTGAGTGAAACCCCTTTCAGGAAGTAGGGCTTTCTTCTTAGATGGGTTTGGTGTTTTTGGGGATGGGGTGAGGAGGAACTTAGGTCAACATGCTTTCCTTTCCCTGGAGGATTTGGTGGCGGATTGCTTCACTTTAGTCATGGTTTTAGTGCAGAAAATGTTTGGAAGGAAATGGGGGATTTCTGGAAATTTTAGGTTTTGAGAAAAAGGGATGGGAGAATTTTGTTTCAGAGAGAAGGAAACTAGAAAGAGATTTCAGGAGGTGGAATGGTGGTGAGTGGTTAGATTTTTATGGGGAAGAGGTTATGGGGAGTTGAGAAATGGTAGAGTGGAGTAATGGAGAAAAGTAACCGTTGATTAGACAAGTAGGGGAAGGAGATGACGTCGTGGTCAGTTACCACGTTCATTTTGCGAGAGGAAATCATTTCGCCACGTCATCACTACGCTCTTGACTTAATTTAAACTGCTTGATCGCCAGGCGTGCCCACGTCTAGTAAATACCGAGGCGTTACGGCGTCTACCATCTTTCACTTTTCTTTCAACACTTATTCTGCAAAACAAAAATTAAAAAGACACAGAAAAATTAAAAATCCTTGGGTTGCCTCCCAAGAGCGCTTGCTTTAAGAGTCTTGACCCGGACTTTTGTCTCTTTTATTCAAGAATTGTTGAAGGACATTTGAATCTTGTCCCTTTCCACATGTTCTCCATGATATTGTTTCACACGTTGGCCATTAACTTTGAATATGGTGTTTGTCTTTTCATCAAATAAATCCACGACACCATGAGGATAGATCTTCATTAGTTTGAATGGACGACCACCTTGACTTCAACTTTCACCGAAAGCAAACTTAAGCCTTGAATTAAATAGCAATACACTGTTGTCCTTCTACGCTAGCTCTCTCCTTTGAATTCTTTGATCGTGCCACTTCTTGGTCTTTTCTTTATACATTGCGAGCTCTCATAGGCATGGTGTCTAAACTCTTCTAGCTCATTCAATTGTAACAATCTGCCTCACCGACCTTTGCATGATCCAAATTTATTTGCTTTATTGCCCAATAAGCTTTATGTTGGAGCTCAATTGGCGGTGACAAGCCTTCCCATAAACTAGCTTTGCGGAGACATGCCCAATGGTGTTTTGTATCTTTGTGCAGTAGGCCCAAAGTGCATCATCCAAGTGTAATGACCACTCCTTTTCTGTTGGGACCAACCATCTTCTCAAGTATTCTTTTGATCTCCTGTTGGATATTTCGACAGCCCTTTGGTTTGGGGGTGATAAAGTTTGTAGCAATTCTGTGTTTTACTCCATATTTAGCCAAGAGGTTCTCAATTAGCTTATTGCAAAAATGAGAGCCTTCATCATCGATTATGGCTCTTGGAGTACCAAATCTTGTGAATATATTCTTTTCAGGGAACTTGCTATGATTTGGCTTCATTGTTTGGTAATGCCTGCTGCTTCAACCCATTTTGACACGTAATCCACAGCTACAGAATGTAGAGATTTCCATGGGACATAGGAAATGGTCCCATGAATAAATTTGTCAATTTTGGCCTGACCCAACGGGCGACCCACAGGCCCAATTTTTGGTTGGGTAGGGCTCAAAAATGGAGGCCCAAAACCAGCGGTAAGTTTTTGGCCCAATCAAATTTATGGGCGGGTAGGAGCTAGCCCATGGGTAGTGGGCTAGCCCATGGGCGATTTGTTTTTAATATTTTCAATCTAACAAAAAAACTAAATTTCACTTGAGTGTTAATAACAAAAAAATATATTCCACTAAAAAATACATTCCCATTTTTCTTTATTTTCTATCCTTTTATTTAACTAAATATTAATTCCCTCCCAAAACCAAAAAGTTCCCTCTTTTTCTCACGGTAAAAATTTGAGAACAAAAAGCTTAGCTCCTTTTTTTCACAATTAAAATCACATCCCACTATTTATTAAAAACAAGAAAGTTTTGGACTTAGTTCCTCTTTCTCACAAAACCCTAAACAAAAAGATTGGCTCCTCAACATCACAACATCGCCTTCATCGATACCTTTGCTCTCTACTTAAAAAGGATCCTCTCTCCTATTACTAACATCGTGTTCTGCCTGCAATGCAACATCACGTTCATTGAAATTTAATATTAAGGTTAGTATTGCTTTGATTTATTCCCTTTACTTTTTCAAAAACATAGCATCGATATATTATTCTTTTACGCCTTTCTTTTACTTTTGTAGTTAAAATAATTGAAGATTATATTTTTGCTTTGTTAGAAGCTGTAAAAAGCCCATCATATTTGTAGTTTTAATTTTCCACTCTTTCTATTTTGTGTTTCGGTATTAACATGGCTGATAGATTAAGTAGTGAAAGGAGACTACCACACTAAATTTACACCCTTTGTTATTGATTTTTGTTGATTGGTTGCATTATTTTTGTCATTGACTTCTTTTGTATTATTCATTGTAGATGTGCCAGAACTGGTAGAGGAGATAAAGTTATCGGATATTAGTTAAATGTCGGTCTTTCTTTGAATTTCTTTGATGTGATCCTTGAATATATAGTTTTTGCTTTAAGCTTTAGTTTTGGACCAAGATATATCGTAGTTGAACTATTTTACCGCTTATGGACAAGGTGTTTTGTAAAGCCAAGACAAATTTAAATTTGCTTTTTCTTATTATGGTTATCGACAAAGCGTTAATGTATTAACCATGGTGATTTGTAGAGCCTAAAATGCATTTATATTGGCTTTGTTTGAGCCAAAAGCAGATTTTTTATGTTATGCTACTCCAAAATAGTCTTTATGTATGTTGCTCATTTGTAGAAAAAACTATGGCCAAAATTCTAAAAATTCAATGATTTGTGGCCCATTGGGTATTTTGGCCCATTGGATGGCCCATTGGGCCACGGGCTTTGGTCGGGCCGGGCCGTAAAATATGTAGCCCATTCAAATATTGGGCGGGCCGTGACCACCAATGTTGTTTGGCCCAACCCAGGCCGGGTTGGCCGGCGGGCTTGGCCCATTGTGACTCTACCCATGAAGTCCATTCCCATACATCAAACAACTCTACTTCGAGAATGTTTGTGAGTGGCATCTCTTGCTTGCTTGATATGTTTCCGTTCTTTGCACTTGTCACATCTCTAACCATTTCATGTGCATCTCGAATAATGTTGGCCAATAGTAGCTTTGATTGTAGAACCTTTGCGGTTTGTTTTAGTACCTCCAAAATGTCCACCATAAGGTCTTTGAATGACATTGTTGCGAGCACGTGGGGTTGCTCTTCCTCGCCTAGGCATCTTCTTAGTAAGCGATCGACGGACATAATTTGTGCGAGATATGGTTAAATCCGAAATAATGCTTTATAGTGTGGAAGAACCTCTTCTTCTGGCGATAGTTGAATCCTACGAGGCACAATTTTGCTAACAAGGAAGTTAACTATGTCAAGATACCATGGAGCGATGAGTATCGGACGTTATGACGTTTGGCGAAAGTGTTATAGGCGTGGCCACGTCTTGACTCACGAGGCTACTAACAATACTCTCTCATCAGGAAATTTTTCTTGTATATCTTCTTCACTGTACTGCATCAACATTCTCAAGCCTAGAAAGATGATCGACAACTTGGTTCTCCACCCCTTTTTGTCACGAATTTCCAAGTCAAATTCTTGGAGGAGGAGAACCCATCTAATAAGTCTTGGCTTTGCATCTTTTTAGAAATTAAGTACTTAATGGCTGAATGATCGATAAAAACAATAACTTTTGCACCAACTAAGTAAGATCGAACTTATCAAATGCAAATACAACGACCAAAAGTTCTTTTTTGATCCACAGTATAATTCAATTGGGCATCATCTAAGGTTTCTTGGCATAATAAATAGAATGAAAAATTTTTCCATACCTTTGCCCCAATACGGCTCCCCACGGCATAATCACTTGCATCACACATCAACTCAAATGGCTTGGACCAATGCTGGAGTGACTATTATCGGAGCAGCATTACAAAGCGATCTTGATTTGTTGAAAGCTTCATGACCTTTGCTCATCAAAATTGAAGGCGTGGTCACGTTGCAACAAATGCAGACACAAGGGCTTTGAAATCTTTGAGAAATCCTTGATGAATCTTCTGTAAAACCCTGCATGTCCTAAGAAACTTCTGACTCCTTTGATAGTTGTGGGTGGAGGTAGCTTGTCAATAACATCAATCTTTGCTCTGTCCACCTCTAAACCTTTCTTTGATATTCTGTGTCCCAACACTATTCCTTCTTGTACCATGAAATGGCATTTTTCCCAATTGAGCACTAGGTTGGTTTCTTCACACCTTATCAGAACTCCTTCCAAATTATCCAGGCATCCTTTGTACGAATCTCCATAGACTGAGAAATCGTCCATAAAAACTTCCATGGAGTTCTCAATGAAATCGAGAAAATAAGGCCATCATGCACCCTGCGAAATGTTGCGGGGAGCATTACACGCCCAAATGGCATCCTTACGAAAGCAAAGGTACCATAGGGACAAGTGAATGTTGTCTTCTCTTGATCTTGAGTGCTATGGCTATCTGGTTGTAACTTTGAATAACCATCAAGGAAGCAGTAGAAATCTTTCCCTGCGAGCCTTTGTCTAGCATTTGATCAATGAATGGAAGAGGAAATGATCCTTCTTAGTTGCTTTGTTTAACTACGTAATCCATGCATATCCTCCAACTTATTCTTGTCCTTGTTGGAATTAGCTCATCTTTTTCATTTTGTATTACTGATAACCCCTCCTTTCTTGGGCACACACTTGAACTGGACTTACCGGGAGCTATCAGCGATAGGGTAGATGATTCCTCGCATCCAACCATTTGATGATTTCTTTCTTCACCACCTCCTTCATTATGGGGTTCAATCTCCTCTCCGCCCTTCAATGCTATTCTTGGCATTCTCCTCCAAGACTATTCTATGCATGCAGATTGTGGGGTGATACCTTTGATGTCCGCCATTTGCCAACCAATTGCCTTTTATGTCTCTTTGAGGTAGTAATGAGATCATCTTCCCGCTCTTGAGTGAGCTTGGAAGAAATGATCACTGGCAAAGAATCATTTTCTCCTAAGAAGACATACTTTAAATGATCAGGTAACACCTTTAGTTCCAAGGTGGGTGGCTCTTTAATGGAGGGCACATTCTTCTTCAGATTTGACTCCTCTTGCCCTAAAGATTCATACCTCTTTGTCCATGACTTTGGTGCGGGGGCTCGAGGCGTGGCCACGTCTGTGCAGCGACGTTACAACGTCTAGAGGAACAACTTCTTCTGCTAACAACTCTTGTATTTCATTATTCCCCAGAAGCTTCTCCAGATGATTATTGTCCTTGTTGAACTGCTTTTGGACCATATGATCAATGGCAACCACATAAGAACACTCCTCTGTATTTGGTTACGGATACTTAAGTGCATTGAGGGCGTTGAACTTGACTTCTTGGTCATTGACTCTCATGATTAATTCTCCTTCGCACATCAATGATTGTCCTTCCAAGTAGCTAAGAATGGTCTCCCGAATGATGGGAACTTCTTTATCTCTGCATCAAAATCCAAAATAACAAAATCCACTTTGGAAACACAAACTTGTCAACTTTAATCAAAACATCTTCTAATATGCCTTCGAGGATAAACTCGCTTTTATCGGCTAAAGTTAAGCTTAAAGAAGTAGGCACTGGCAGTTCCTATACCAAGTTTGTCATAAATGGACTTGGGCATCAAGTTGATACTTGCTCCCAAGTCACATAATGCTTTGCCAATGTAAAAATCTCCAATGGAGCATGGTATAGTAAAGTCGCCGGGATCCTTGAGTTTTCTAGGGAGTTTATTCGCATAATTAAGCTACATTCTTGATTAAAGCAACGATTTCAAACTCCCCTAGCCTTCTCCTTTTGGTGATGATGTCTTTCAAGAACTTGGCATAATTTGGCATCTCTTTGTAAAGCATCAACCAAAGGAAGGTTGATGTGTAGCTCGCTTTAACATTTCCATGAACTTCTTTGAATCGCTTATCTTCATGAGCCTTCTTCAATCTTTGAGGGTATGGTGGAGGAGGATACTCGGTACAAGCCTAGAGTACGATCTTGATTCTGGTTCAAAATTAGGCGTTGTAACGTCACGGAATATCCTTCACACCACTTGTGCTTGCTTCTTTCCCTTTCTTTTTCTCTTTCTCTCGGTACTTCTTTTTGCTTCTCCTGTAATTCTTCTTCCACGAGGCATAGTTGGTTCGAGGATATTCAGTACCACTTCTTAAAGAAATTGCATTTACACGACCATTTACCCCATTATTACCATTAGGGGTTGATGATGATGGTGTTTCATGTTGTAGAAGGAAGAGATCCATTCTGTCTTTGAGTGAGAAATTGAAGCTATCTGTCCAATTTGATTTTCGAGTTTTGATTGAAGACTCATGGGTTTGCAAAGTAGTCTTACAATCACTTATGAAGCTTTTCATCATGGCCTCCAAGTTGCTATTGTTGTTGTTCTCGCACATACCGCCTCTGTTGTTGTTGAGGAGGAATCACGGAGGTATTGCGGGAGCGAGATTGCGGCATTCAATGCATTGTTGTTTCTCCAACTGAAATTTGGATGATTTCTCCGTTTGAATTGTAGGAATTGGAATAGGGACCATTTCCTTTGTTACGAGAGACAAAGTTTTCTGATTGAGGTTGTAGGGGCACTCCTCATACACATGCCCTTCCTCACAATAAACACACACTATTCCACGGTCGGGTAGGTTCAATTTCCGCAATGAGTCATGCCTCGACGTGGCCACGTTTGAAGTACTCGAGTTTTGATCATGTTGGTCGGGGGTAGCCACTTGAGCGAAAGAGCGATGACTTCACTTATCTCATGAACACCGCCTTCTTCCCGGAGTAAATCTATCGATGGCCAATGAGAGTTGTGGGTGGCTATTTCATCAATGAGCTTGCATGCCTCAGAAAAGGACATGTTGAGAATGACACCACCTGATGAAGCATCAAGTATCAATCTTGTGGGCTGATCTAGGCCATTATAAAACGTTTCCATTTGGATCACCACAGGAATGCCATGGTGAGGCACATTCTTAGTAATTCCTTCCACCTCTCCCAAGCTTCAAATAATGATTCCCTTCCCTTTGTTTGAAGGAAGTGATATCATTTCTCGAACTTAGCATTTTTGTTGGGAGGAAGTATTTGGCAAGAAACTTCTCGGCTAGCTCATCCCAAGTGTGAATGGAATTTGGCTCTAAGGAGTTTAGCCAATTTTTAGCCTTATCCTTGAGTGAGTATGGGAAGAGCTTCAATCTAAAGGCATCCTCCGAGACTCGGGAATGATAAAGTTCTTTGCACACATCCGTAAATTGTCTCGGTGAGAATATGGATCTTCTTGAGGAAACCTCCAAATTGACTGCGATGCGCAACATTTGGAACATCATTGGTTTGAACTCAAAGTGACCGAGTATGAAGGGTTGGTCTAGCAATGCTGTTTGTAGATGGCGGGGTTAAGCCACGACATAGTCACGCATAGGCCTATCCTGTCATTGACCATGTCTTGTGGTCCTGCATTGATGAGTTGCTGCCTTTGGTAATGTTCATCATCAACAACTATTGTTTCTGTATGAGTTTGTGGCCCAAGACCTTGTCCTCTGACTCCTCTTGGTGTATGTCCACCTCTAGAACCGGTGTTATGCTCAGACATGGTTGGGTGTTGCTCTTGTTGTTTCTGCCTTCTTCTTAACCTTTGTTGTCTCCTTAGTTGCCTAAAAGTTCTTTCAGGTTCTGGATCAAACTCAGGTTTAGATTCACTACTTGGTTCAGTTGAACTAGAGCTTGAGTCGGAACTAAGCATACGCTGTAACGTCTACCTGTTCAAACACAGAAACAGCAAACAACACAGTAAAATCCTTTCAACTTGTGCTTTAATACTTTTGAACAATAAAAGTTTTACAATCCCCGGCAACGGCGCCAAAAACTTGTTCGCGTTTGTGTAATAGTATAGATTTTCGCAATTATAGTGCAAGTATACACATCGTACAAGTAATAAAGTGGATTAGAGTAAGAGATCGTTCCCACGAGGATTGATAAGCTTTCAAAGTTCAAGTTTCAAAACACAAGAGAATCAAGTGACAAATCGACAATAAGAGTTGGTTTTAAAGCTAAAGATTTAAACAAAACAAGGAAATAAAAGTTGGTTGTGAATATGGATGAGAGATGAGTTGAGTTGTTGCATGCGATTAAATCCTTCCTAGCGGACGTCATAACGTTTAGGCGTTATGACGTTCAAATGTTAACTCAGGCAGACGTGGCCACGTTTGAGCGCTGTTGCAAAAAGAGCTATGCTTTTCAAAGACAAAACGTCGAGTTTCAAGTACAAGAAATCCTATGTCTAGGTTCTAAATAGGCCCACTCCTGTATTTTAAGTACCCACAAAGAATGTTCTATGAACTATTATCCATTCTATGTCTAGACTTAGATAAAGATGCCTAAATGTCTTTAGTGCATTGTTCATTCATATAAATCTTTGATTTCTTTTCATAGACCATGTCTGTACTATGAATCTACCTATTTTAAGAGGCCAACCTCAAAACAAGTTTTGAAAATATTATTACGCAAAGATTTAAAGCGGGCAATGCTAACACTTCATAACATTAACTAGAAATTCATTAATAGCAAAACAACAACTCAACTACAAAGTGTTTAGCTCATCTTTGAGCATCATTACTGAGAATGAAAAGGATGTGAAATCCTAATACCATACATATGAGAAAAGAACTCGAGTGCAAAAGATACACCCAAGTAACTTCTTAGCATGTACGTCGTGTATAGGCGTTACAACGTCCCGAACCTTACACTTATGCGAGAAATAAAAACTAAGTTCGAGAATAGTAAAATATAGAAGTCTGTTTCCGGATCTTCTTTACAAAACTAGTTCTAAGTTAATGGAGGGATGGTGGGATGATGAAGATGAAGTGATTACGAAGTTGGTGGAAGAGATGATGATCTTGAGAGAATTTGGTGAGCTTTAAATAGCCTCCTTGCTTACAGCGTCTTGATGTCACTAGCCCACCTACCATATCTGTTTCTTCTATTTTTCCACGACCTTTGTTGAGCTACGATTGCTTACGTGCGCCCACTCGGGGAACAGAAAATCTTCCGACTTTTATATCTTTGACTTATCATTGCTTAGCGCGCCAAAATGAAGATCTTTTCACCCTTTTTACGCTACACTTTAGTAGGCGTGGTGAGGGCGTGGTAACGTTCAACCTCGAATTTCTGCACAAGCACAAAAAGCATCAAAAGCGCTCTCAAGAGGCACCAATTGGTGCCTAAATGCCTGATTCATCACTTCATCTATTTATTTACTAAAGACTCAGAAATTACATAAAACTTAATTAAATACTCCTTGTATTACTAGAAAACTTACATGACTTATTCTTTGAATGAGTATAAATAACTCATATAAATATGAGTTATCAGTTATCCCCCCATACCCCCACACACTCAGTGAAAAGACCAAAATACCCCTGCGTTTTTACAAAATCACAATTTCTTCACACTTTTGGTCATACCTACAATTGACCACCATTCACTCGTATATACCTCACGAAAACGTATATACGAGCGCATTGTTTTAGCCCAATCACATATTCGCCCATCAGAACATATATACGACACTTTGAAATTTCCACATTGTATATACATTTCAACCAACATATATACGATTAGCTTCAGAATTGTCACTCGTATTTACATCCAACAACACATATATATGACGCTTTAAAAGTAAGCATCGTATATACCCCCAGTCATATGTATATACGATGCGCAATTTTTTTTTACTAATTTTTTTACTCCTTTGCGTTTTTCCTTTGCGTAAAGTGTCCGGTAGTAGTAGCGAGGACGATCGTCCCGAGAGGAGATGGGAGGTATCTCCTATAATAGAGAGAGGCGAGTCATCTGTTGCTCCGAGCACGAGGACGAGGAGGCATAACCGGTTGCATGCTTCTGTGAGGAGATCAGATATTAGGCAGTAGCGGCGCAGCTCGATGCAGCCGAAGCCACGGTGAGTACCATCCCCACCTCGGTCTCGGTATTAGGGCCGTTTGGAGATTTTTATCACGGGGATTTCTTGCAAGAGAGTCGCGCATGAGGATTGGTATCGGGGAGGCCGCCTCCGAGTACCATCCCCATCCTCCTCGGTACTATCCTCAAGATCGATCCTCGCACCAGCCACAACCTCTTCATTACCATCCCCGCCTCCCGAGTATCGCGGGGAGCGACCTCGGGGCATGAGGGGCCTCGACCGATATGTCTTCCTTAGATGAGTCTATGTCTGAGCATCAGGAGGAGGAGCCTCGGCGGGGATCGGGGCATCGGGAGGAGCCTCGCCCTCCCGATGCCTCTCCGATCTCGCCGAGGTCGCTCCTTCGATCTGTATTTGACCGGTAAGTTGAATTTTTACATAAATAATTTATTTAACGCATATAGTCCGCACTTTTTGCTTACATCATTTATTTATTTTTAATTCGGGATTATCGTGTTGTGAAAGTATGGGCTCATGGCAACAAAGTCCGTGCAGTGCGGCTAGTATACGATGCCCTACTTCACGTACCACGGTGGTCGGGGACTCGGGTGACCCCCACACACTCTCTACACCGCCACGCCACGATGAGACCATGAGTTCTTTGTCGGCTTTTATCGAGAGATGGCACTCGATACTTCGTCATTTCACTTACCATTTGGTGAAATGACGATCACTCTGGATGACGTCTCTTGCTTGCTGCATCTTCCCATCCAGAGGAACTATGCCACACCTCCTACAATTACTGTGAGCTCGAAGCATGCCACACACCTTGCAGAGATCTATCTTGGTGTTTCACTGGTGAAGTGCTAACAACACTAAAGGAGTGCGTATTCAGATTTCTCTGGCTGCTCCAGATTTTTTAGCGTAATCTGGAGGAGGGTGGTGACATGACAGTTGCTATGAGGGCTTATCTCCTTCTGCTTCTGACCTACAATATCTTCACTACGAAGACTGGAGACAGGGCGGAGGGTAAGTGGCTGCTCTATGGTGTAAGGAAAATACACTTGTGTGCAAGTATACACAGTCCAAAAACAAGTAGTAAAAAGATCGAACCCACAGAGATTGAAAAACTCACTTTTAAAATACAATATAAAGTAATAAAGTGTAAGGTAACTAAGTAACAAATAATATTGGAGTTTATGTGATCACAACTAAGTTAGAAAGAAAGCAAAGTATAAGTGTTGATAATGCAAATGAGAGAAGATAGTTGGAATGTCTTCATCAAGTAATTTACTTTTAAGAGTTTGATCAAAGTATGTGATGCAGATCGAATCGAATCTTTGTTGCATTAGTTATGTGCATTTCGATCACTTTTCTTGAGTTTCATTATAAGCTCCTATGTCTAGGCATGCTTTAAATAAGTTCACTCTTGCCTTTGAAAGTACCCACAGTTTCACCCTATGGACTATACTATCCTATGTCTAGGACTTAGCATGGTTTTCACAAAGTTTCCTTTATGTAAAACACTCACCCATATTAGTTCTTGAGTTCTTAAATGTAAGCCATGTCTGCTCTTACACATCTACTTATTTTAAGTGATCAATCATAAAATAAGTGTTGAAAACATTATCAAGCAAGAACTAAAGTACAAACATACATACATGCATCATACTTACTTAAAAGCTCATTAAATGATTAGAACATTCCAACTAAGAAAGATTTAGCTAACAATAGACATTGCAAGGTATATATAAACTGAATAGACCATGTTTATATAATAGAAATCACAAAAGATAAACAACAAGATAGAAGTTACACAAGTTGAAGCCCTTTGTATGAAGTCTCCTTGTAATGCACTAGCACTCCTTAGCACTATACAAACACTATGAAATCGAGTTAAGGAGGATTTATGAATTCCTTCCTTTCTCTCTTATAAAATAGAAACTAACTATGTATATTGAAATTTTGATCTAACTTATGGATTGTGATATATTTCCAAATGAAGATGTGAGGTCCTTTTATAGCCTTCAAGAGAGGTGCTTCCTTCCTTCATGTTGAAGTAATCTTGAGTGGATAATAGCTGTAGTTGCTTTTCAGAGGTTGATCCCAAGTTGAAATCTTTGACTTAGTACATAGGGCGGTTCCATGATGTATGAACATGTGTCCCTATGTTGGTGACTCTTCAAAGCTATGCCTATAGCTATGTGTGAATGGTAGGCGCCTACTATACAAGGTGGGATGGCTTCAGAGATCCAAGCATGAGGTCAGCAATTGCAAGTGGATGCATGAAGCTGGCTGCTTATTCACCAAGTAGTGCAGATTTGATGCAGGATCAATGCAGGGGCATTTGATGCAGAAAGCATTGTAGACTGCACTGAACAAAAACATCAAACATACCACAATATATCCAAAATGGCCTAATAATAACTATAACCATTCAAATCACTCAAGTTATCATATATCACACTAAATACTATATAAACTCTTTATTATTACTTGAAAGAGAGCAATTTACTAAGTTTAAACATATGAAATACTCTATATAAAATAGAGTTATCACTCTATCTGGCTGATATGAGTCCATAGGTTCTTGGAGGCTATGCATGGGGTGCAGGTGCACTAGCTGCCATGTATGACTCCGTGAACATTGCGTCTTTGAGGGACACAGCGCAGTTAGGAGGGTATGCCAGTCTATTCCAGGTATGAATGTAAATTTAATTTTTTTCTTAATTCAGACTGTCTTTGGGTAAATAGTTTTTAATTACACCTGTTGTTTATTTTTTACATTTCAGTCTTGGATCATGTGGTATTTCCCTCACATGGCGGAGAAGAGGGCTGGTCATATACGCGGTTTGAATCCACTAGCTGGGCGCTTCTTCAAGAAGAATAAGTCAGACCACCTGAAGTTGAGCCACTACAGGAGGATGATTGATGAGATGAGGCTAAAGGATGTCTGTTGGCGGCCATTTGAGGAGCACTGGGATGTTAGACCCTTTGAGCAGATCTCCCTATCAGTTGGGCTGATTTCAGAGTTCCTTACATGTCTGATAGGAGCCTGCGATAGTTTGGGTACGTTCAGATCATCCCGCGTGACCCTCTCAGAGATCGTCCCAGCCATACCGACTGCGTCTTTCTGATCACCAACTTCATGGCTAGTGTGATCGACATTACGTACCTTCTTTGGTTTTGCTCGTGCGGGCGGATGAGACTGTACCTAGGTACTTAGACTGGTACGTCTGTGCATCTATCTCCAGACTATTACGGCTCCACCATCACGAGTAGTTTGGACACCCTCCCCAGAGCTACGATACGACGATCCTGAGTGGGTGAGGGAGGTTGTGACCGCTTGTAGGGAGGGGCTTCGTGATGGTGAGATCACTAGTGGCACTCGGGCATATCGGACACTCTATCGGCTGGTGGGGATGGCACTACCAGATGCTCCACGAGGACGAGGACGGGGATGAGTACGAGGACGAGGACGAGGACGTTAGGGATTTTCTATTAGTAGTTTGATGTATTTGTACTCATGTTACTTTTATGTTTGCACTTTATTATTACTTTTTTTTTCGGGTGTTATATTTTACGAGTTTCCATAAATTTTCGATTTCATTGATTCGATAAAACAAACTTACACAAACGATAAAACATAAACAACTAGAATACAAATAGACAGATAAAAAGAAAATACAATAGAAACTACTGAGCTGGTGGAGTTAATCGACGAAGGACCTCAGCGACGGTCCTTCTGGTTTCGACGTACAGATGAATGTAACTCTTCCATTTAAACCTAATGATTGGACATCATTTCTCGGAGGTCATCCTCGCTATTGACATCCATGGTAGACCAGTAAAGACCTTCATTAGTACATTCTGGTTTCCGATAAACAATACGAATTATCTCATGCTCGTCGTTCTCAGGTTGAACCACCATCTGCAGTAGTTTCTGCTTAAGAGCAGCAAATGATATGCAGTGTTTTAACCTACACTGCATAACATCTCTCCCATTGAAACCTACACCATCATCTTGCAAAGTGATGCCCTGATGATCAATGAGACCCAAATTAGAATGAACAATAGCGATGGAAGAAGGCTCGTAGTATGACATTAGCGAAGCCTGCATCATATTGACTTGTGTTGTGTGAGAGAAGGAACTTGAATTTTTGGTGTGAAAATAGTGATGGTGGGAGTGGATATTTATAGTTGAGGTAAAAGATTATCAACCGTTGATTTTGTCGGTGCAATCCACACCATTGATCAACTTTGAAAGTGAAATCCTAACCGTTAAATTTTTTTTTACAAAAAAAAACATTTACAAACCCATCATATATATATGTATTTTGGACATATATACGATGCTTACTTTTAACCCATCGTATATATGTCCTAAGACGTATATACGATTGAATCTTACACGATCAATCGTATATACGTCTTAAGGACATATATACGATGAGTTAAAAGTAGGCATCGTACATATGTCCAAAATACATATATACGATTGGCCTTTTTTAAAAATAAAAAAAATAGATTGCAACGGGGTATTTTGGGGTTTCACAATTAGGTGGGGGTATATGGGGTAATGGTGGGGGTATGAAAAAAACAACCCATCTAATAAAGTTGCATATAGCCTAGCTAACTTGGGCCGTGAGCTCGATAGTGGTCTGGTAATTTTAAAACAACCCCCTCGTCTATCATGAGTTTATTAGATGCTGATTATATGGGAGTTTTTACTCCCCGTTTGATTCCGGTATAGTTTCGTTTCTTTGGGCGTTAAGCCCCGTTTAATCTAAAAAAAATCTCATTTTAGAATTCGCTTTAGGCCTCATTTATTGTTGGGCCGACCCTGTTGGTGGGTATGATACCTTTTATGCAAAATTAGTTCAATATTTAATTTTATTTTAAAATATTTAAATAGAAAAAAAAGAGGTGTCATTGAGTGATTAGATATGAGTATCATACTTATCAAAACTAAATGGGTATGGGAGAGTTCACCTAAATTTTAAAAACTGATTTTTGTTAAATATAAGTTCTATATAGTAAAATGATTATTATTTGAATACATTTACAGAAAATGACTTTGATCTAACTGTTTTGTTTCGTTAATTTAAATAAAATTGATTTTGGATATGTATAATTTCCAAAAAGAGTCTTACATTAAGGTTATATTAAAAACATGATTCACGACAAGTGTACTAAATTGTTGCAAGTTATAAAATTAGTTAAACGAATCATTTTGGGGTTTTGAAATGATCAAAAGAAAATGACAATACAATATTTTTGAATTTTTCTTAAAGAAAAAAGATTTATAATCACTTGGTAGACACAAACAATATGGATATTGTGGTCAATTGAATCTCCTTTGTTTTCATCTTCTTATACAAACCAGTGATAGAAAGTTAATACTACTATTTTAGTGAAAATTACATAAACTAATGCAATAAGGAAGAAGACACTGGAGAAGATGAAAGCTAGCTATAGAAAAATAAATGCATTTTCATTGATTGGGCAATTTTGACAACTAAAACAACAGCTAAATAAAAGTTCAACTAATTAAACTCTTAAATCTAAAATAAATTTCTAATCATCTTTCGAAGCCTAACAACTCCTATCAACAAGCCTAACCTCAATATAAGCCAAATTCAAAGAATTGAAGTTCAAATCAAATAACTAATCCTAATTCCTTGAGCAAAAGCTCATTCAGGTTAAACTATAAGAACTCTAGTTCATTGGGTCCTCCTTATTCGATAAAGAATTCAGATAATTCAGACGAACACACAAGCCCTGAAGTCGTATAATTAGGTATTAGATTTTTGGCTCCCTAATTTCACACGTTGTTGCAACTTAGGTCCTAACCCAAATTCATGATAACTTTTTGATTTTATTTTCAAATTCAAAATTAGGGAAAAAATCACTACTTTTGAGCCTAAAAACAACCACTTTTGGATCCAACAATCTGTGATAGGATGAAAATTGCAACAATGAATGAAATCGAAAGGGCAAAAACCTAGATTTTATAATTCAGGGACTAAAAATCACATTTCAAGTAAGTTAGGGAGGCCAAAAGTGCATTAAAGCCAATTTTTATAAGTTGTGTATGCATTAGAAAAACAATTAGATATCTTCGAAGAACTTATTACGTTACAACTTGATTTTAAGCAATATGTTAAAACCACTAAAACTTTTATAAGGAAACTATTATTTACTTTTAAGTTTACATTTTTTTTATCTTAATATCAATATTTTTTATCTTAATATCTATCTCGAAAAATGGCCTACTAGGCGGCCGCCCATGCTCAGGACCACCACTGGCATTAGAATTCATATAAATTAAATCAAGATAGATGTGAAAAGTGACGAGAGGCAGAATAAACACAATGAAGAGGTGGTGGATGGTCTATTGAAGCTCCATGATCTCTTCCAAGGCTTGAATCTTCAAAGGAAATGGAGATGAGGTGAGAAGATCTGCCTATAGGGCTTTCGATCCAAGACTTTAAAGGTCATAGAATATGAAAAATGATTACCCAAAATGAGTCAAATTGTTTTTGGGTTTTTTTTGGACCCCCACCCTCTCCCCTTAAACCCCCACCCACACTGAAATCCCCAAAATGCCCTTTGTAATCTATTTTTTTTTTAAAAAAGGCTCATCGTATATATATCATTTGGGACATATATACGATGTGTTAAAACTACCCATCGTATATATGTCCCAAATGATATATATACGATGAGCCTTAAATTTTTTTTTATTTGTAAAAAAAATTTTAACGGTCCTGATTTCACTTTCAAAGTTGATCAACGGAATCAACGGTTGATAATCTTTTACCTCATCTATAAATACTCACTCCTACCATCACTATTTTCACACCAAAAATTCAACTTCCTCCTTCTCTCACACAACCTCAGACAACACAAGTGAAGATGATGCAGGCTTCGCTAATGTCATACTACGAGCCTTCTTCGCTCACTCTTGTTCATTCTAATATGGGGTTTGCTGATCATCAAGGCATCATCTTGAAAGATGATGGTATAAGTTTCGATGGGAGAGATGTTGTATCGTGTAGATTAAACCACTGCATATCATTTGCTGCTCTTAAGCAGAAACTACTGCGGATGGTTCAACCAGAGAACGATGAGCATGAGATAATTCGTATCATTTATCGGAAACCGGAATGGACTGACGGAGGTCTTCACTAGTCTGCCGTGGATGTCAACACCGAGGATGACCTCCGACAGATGATGTCCAATCATATTATGTTTAAATGGAAGAGTTACATTCATCTGTACGTCGAAACCAGAAGGACCGTCGCTGAAATCCTTCGTCGATTAACTCCACCAACTCAGTAGTTTCTATTGTATTTTATTTTTATCTGTCTATTTTTATTCTAGTTGTTTATGTTTTATCGCTTGTGTAACTTTGTTTTATCGAATCAATGAAATCAAAAATTCATGGAAACTCGTAAAATAAATAAAACATCCGAAAATAGTTAATAATAAAGTGCCAACATCAAATACATCAAAAAACAAATAAAAAATCCCTAACGTCGTGGCCCTCGTCCCCGTCGTCTAAGCTCCCCAGCAATGTCATCCGGTGCTGCCATCCCCACCAGCCTGTGGAGTGTCCGATACGCCCGACTGCCATGTGTGATCTCGCCATCACGAATCCCCTCTCTACAAGCGGTCACAACCTCCCTCATCCAATCAGGATCGTCGTAGCGTAGCTCAGGGGAGGGTGTCCAGGGCTGAGCTATTGGTGATGGTGGAGCCGGTAATAGTCTGGGGATAGAAGCCCGAACGTACCACTCTAAGTACCTACGTACAGTCTGATCCGGCCGCTGAGCAACCCAAGTAGTGTGCATGATGTCCTCCACAGATGCCATGAAGTGGACGATCTGAAAGACGCAGTTAGTATGACTCGGACGACCGCTGAGAGGGTCACGCAGGATGATCTGAGTGTACCCAAACTGTCGCAGGCACCTATCAGGCATGTATGGAACTCTGAAGTCAGTCCAGTTGATGAAGCCTCTGTAGAGGGAGATCTGCTCAAAGGGTCTACCAGCCCTGTCATCCTCAAATGGTCGCCAGCAGACATCCTTCGGCCTCAGCTCATCAATCATCCTCCTGTAGTGGCTCAACTTCAGGTGATCTGACTTCTTCTTCCTGTAGCGCTCAGCCAGTGGCTCCGCACCGTGGATATGACCAGCCAACCTCTTCGCCATCCGAGGGAAATACCACATAATCCAAGCCTGAAATGCAAAAATAAACAACATATTTAATTCACAAATATTTACCAAAAGTCAGTGTGATTTAACAAAAAAAAATGAAGTTAAAATGTGTACCTGAAATAGGCTGGCATACCCTCCACACTGCTGCGTAGTCCTCAAAGACGCAGTGTTCAAGGACTCATACATGGCAGCTAGTGCACCTGCACCCCATGCATAGCCTCCAAGAACTCGTGGACTCGGATCATCAGGTAGATCACCCACTTAGCCTCTCACTGTCTCCGGTCTTCGTAGTGAAGATCATCAGAGAGTCGGAAGCGCGAAGCGAGATAAGCCCCGGCAAAGAATCGTGATGTCACCCCCTCCTCCAAATTACGCTCATACACCTGCTCCAGCCATTTGAAGCTGTAATACGGACCTTCACGGGTGTTGTTAGCAGCCTCAACCCGTGACACATCCAGATATGTCTCAGCAAGCTGTGTGGCATACTCCGAGCTCACAGTGATGGCGGGAGGTGTGGCATAGTTCCCCGGATGGGAAGGTGCAGCGAGACATGAGATGTCATCGAGTGATCGTCATTTCACCAAATGGCAAGTGAAATGACAAAGTATCTCGAGTGCCATCTCTCGATAAAAGCCGACAGCAACTCATGGTCTACTGTGGCGTGGTCAGTCTGGAGAAGTGGGGCCAATCTGGAGTCCCTGACCACAGTGGTGCGCTGAAGTAGGTCAGGGTAATGAAGATGGCGTCTAGTATGGACTTTGTTGCCATGAGCCCATACTTTGACAA
This sequence comes from Oxytropis ochrocephala, assembly GCA_020916435.1. NCBI lineage: Eukaryota > Viridiplantae > Streptophyta > Magnoliopsida > Fabales > Fabaceae > Oxytropis > Oxytropis ochrocephala. The sequence goes on from CM037093.1 coordinate 21,595,936, forward strand.
CACGATACTCCCGAATTAAAAATAAATAATTTATGTAAGCAAAAAGTGCGGACTATGTGAGTTAAATAAATTATTTAAGCAAAAATGCAAAACTTACAGTCGTCCGAGTATAGAATCTGCAGACATGATCCGCCGATCGGTGAAGAGAGAGGCCTCAGCCGAGGCCGAGGTGATCCTCCTCCCGATGCCCTCATCCCGCTGGGTCGCTCCCCGATACTCATACATAGATAGTTCGAGTAATAAGTATCGGACTGGTCGCTCCCTCTGCGATACTCGGAGTCTGAGCATGATAATGAATAGGTTGGGGATGGTAAAGAGGAGGCTGTGGGTGGTACTGAGGAGGAGGCTGAGAATGATCTCGAGGAACCGGCCTCCTCTATGCCAATCCTCCCGCTGAGAGGCGCCGCAGATAATCCCCAAGATATAATCGCCCATCATCAGGAAAATACTCACTGGGTCACTGCTCTCTCTGTCTCCTAGCGGAAGCATGCACGGTGATTATGCCTCCTCGTCCTCGTGCTTCGGTGTGCGAGAAGATGACTCCCCTCTGATAGGAGATACCTCACGTCTCCCTCTATGCCTACCGGACACTGCAAGCAAAGGAAAAAAAATTAGTAAAAAAAAATTAAATTGCTCATCGTATTTACATCAAAAAGGGTGTATATACGATCCTTACTTTTTTGCTCGTCGTATATAGGGTCTGCTGGCGTATATGCGAGTGGATGATTTTCTGGCTAATCGTATATACGCCTGAAAAGGGGTATATACGGTGAGTAAAAACTTGCTCGTCGTATATAGGGTTGTGGTGGGGTATATGCGAGTGGTGGATTTCTGGGCTGATCGTATATACGTCTCTGTGGCGTATATGCGATTGAAGGTGGTCAAACGTAGGTATGTCCAATTATGTGAAGAGATGGTGATTTTGTAAAAATACAGGGGTATTTTGGTCTTTTCATATGGTGGGTGGGGGTTTTAAGGGAATGGGTGGGGGTCCAAAAAAAAACCCATTGTTTTTTAGTATGTGTTGGGTCAAGCCAAAAAGACTGGGCCATGTATTGGCCCCCCTTCGCCCTTAGAAAACACATAAAAATAGGCTCATGCTTCAGCCAACCCTCATTCTACTCACTAGACACTCCTTTATGGGGTGAAAAGACCAAAAACCCTTACTGAAAATTGAATTTTATATATTTTTTTAAAAATACATACGGTTCGGCGCACAGTTGATCGAACCTGATCGAATCTGGTAGTACCGAACCGTGTATATTTCAATGTTCGATGGAGGTCTAGTCGAACTGGTTCGATTAACCGTGCGCCGAACAATGCATTTTTGTCTGTCACCTGATTTTCACGTGAAGGTAATTTGAGATTAAACCAAATTTGTGGTGTCTGGTAAGTAGCTAGGGGGTTAGCTGAAGCATGGGCCTAAAAATATGTACCAAGGTGCCCTGCGCCCCATCTATGTTGAAGCTGAGCATAAGGAGCTCAATTTTGGGGTACTTGGCATCTAGAAATTTCCAAATGAGTTAATAGGAAGTTTGCTCCCACAAATTTTTAAAAAGTATAGTTTAGATCCTGATAATAACAATATTCCTAATTAGTCCTTGAATATTTTCTAACATGTTTAATTCAATCCCTCAAACTCTCGATGTCACATTTGGTTCCTGACTTTTATTAGTATGATAAGATTTTGTAGGAAATAAACTCCCCAATGATAGGGAAAAGTCTTAGGGATGGTGAGAGAATCTAGGTGAAATTTTTCTTATCATTCATTCAATCAAAAGGTCTTACAAATAATACTGAAAGGACTAGAAAGGTAAAGCATTGGATTGAAGCATTTGGGCCAATTTAAGTGTAACGTTTGGGCCCTGTAATATGTATTTTGCTTTGGCTCATGCTTCGTACAACCCCCCTCTAATTACTAGAACCCCCTTTTTGGTGTGAAAAGACCATAAACCCTTACTGAAATTTGTTTTTTTTTAAGATTATGGACGATTCGGCGCACGGTTGGTCGACCCTGGTCGAATCTCGCAGTGCCGAACCTGTCAATCATTTGTCAGACACCCCAAATTGACTGAAATTCAAATTTGACTGAGTTCAATCGGTGAGGTCGACCATGGTCGACAAGCGCGTGCGCCAACGCACTCCCACCGCCCGATTGTGGCACCTAAAATTCAAAATATTTGGAAATTGTGTCCAACGGTTCTGATCGTTTTAAATCAACGGCTCACGTTCGATCACACCTATTATAGATAAGTGCAACAAGTCATACAAACCGAAAAAGTCTAAAAAAAACAATTCGTGCAATGAATAAATCGAATCATTAAAAATCAGTTAAAATTAAACAGCTAGTGTTAGCCCTACTAGTGTTAGTAAAGAATAAATCGAATCGTTAAAAATCCGTTAAAATTAAACTAGTGTTAGTCATACTAGTGTTGGCTAAGAATAAATCGAATCGTTAAAAATCAGTTAAAAAATTAAACAATTCAATATCCAACAACAATCAGGGAGGTTTGACCCTGCCAAGTGTGAACCGGTTCGGCGCACGCATGGTCGAACCACACTTAACAGGTTCGGCACACGCTTGGCCGAACCGTACTTAATGTTTAAAAAAATTGTATTAAATTCAGGTGTATTTTGGGAATAAAGAGTGGTATGGGGGTTCTAGTGAGTAGAGGAGGGGTTGTACTTATAAGCATGGGCCTTTGTTTTTGTATTCCGACCTAAGTTCCTTCTCAAGTGGCCGAATTCCTTCTTTGTCTTTCTCGTCCATAACATTAGACACATCCCCCAGACAAATCTTCTCCTCACGATTAAAGGCGGGGTGTTGTACTTCAAAGACATATCTTGTATCCCAAGTTGCTTCACTTCTATGGTAACCCTGCCATTGTGTAGCGACCGAAAAATCCGGGAATGGATTCCTCGAAGTTCGAAATGAAGCCGCCACCGAAATTATAGTTTAAGGGCAAATTCGGGAAATCCCTTTAGGTTTAGGATAAGGCAAGTTTCGGGAGTCGTTATGCGTGGGAAATGTATTAGCACCCCACGACATCCTCTGTCTAATTAATTGTATTTTATTATTAATTTAACCCTTTTATTATAGAAAGAGGAGACTTAAATAGAAAATTAGTTTTTTGTGCTTTACAAGAGTGGGCTCTTGCTCCTACGTACCTCCGGATGCAATGGAGGAATCAAAGCTACGTAGTTCTTCCTGAAAAAGGTTTGTTGGTTGGTGTTTTTTAGTGCAGGTGTCCTAGGACTCTTGAACTGTACAGCTAATTTGTTCTAGAATGCTGACTAACCCAATTGTACAACTGACTTAGTCCCCTACTTTTTGAAAATGATGTTTTGAGTTTTGAGAAAAATTGGTTTGGTGTGGAGTGGTTTGAATTTAGAATAGGTATTCTAGGACTCCTGAACTGTACAGCTCATTCGTTCTAGAACGCTGACTAACCCAGTTGTACAACTGACTTAATCCCCTATTTTTGAGAAAAATAATTTATTTATATTTTTATAGGGTTTTAGGATTACTGAACCGTAAGGCTCATTCGTCCTAGAATAATGACTAACCTGGTTGTACAACTGACTTAGTCTTTTATTTGATTTTTGAAGAAATGAACTAATTTGTGCATAAAAAGACAAAACTAACAATTTATAAAGAGTACTAAAAAAATAAATAACTACATACATTAATAAATAAATAAATATAAATAGATATATACATAATAAATAAATAAATAAATAAACAATAAATAAATGATAAATAAATATGTACATAAAAAATAAACAAAATAAATACAAAACTAACCTAGACTCGACGAATGCCGAACCAGACCGAGCCGTCTGACCAGGTCACCGCGAACCAGACTCATATCTGGTCCATTTTGACTCCAAGACCGCAAAAACCGCTTTGAGAATCGGAAAGCCGACTCAAAACGTTCAAATAATCAAAGACAGACTTTTAGTGAAATGGGCCGCAAAAGCTTTGACCCAAAAGATCACTTACCCCGCCAATGATCTCCTCCCTTAATCTTCACCTCTCAACTCCTTTTATAGCCAATTGCTAGAGAGCTATTGTTACTTGCAAGCGATGTGAGACTAAAAAAAATAGAAAGCAAATCCGTTTAGAACACAATTCCCGTTTTCTCAAACCTGTCACTATAAAAGTGTGATTTCGGATTCGTTAACCATTGGATCGTCTTCGTTTTTTTTCAGCGGGTTCGTGGGACATATATCTTCACTTTCACCGTTCGGATTGCCGAAACGAGGTCTGAGGAGAGAGAAATTGCCTTCGCAATAACTTCAGTTTTGGGCCCGTTTTTCTCAAACCTCTTACCGTAAAAGTGCGATTCCGGATTCGGTAAGCGTCGGATCGTCTTCGTTTTTTTTTTCAGCGGGTTCGTGGGACATATGTCTTCACTTTCACCGTTTGAATCGTCAAAACGAGGTCCGAGGAGAGAGAAATTTCCTTCGCATAGTAGCTAAAAACTAAAACCCGAAAATACGCAAAAAAAACTACAATTTTTTGTAATTTTCCGAAAAAGTCCAAAATAAAATAGTTGAAATGAACAAATTAAAAAACTATTATAAAGAACTCAGACAAAATTGGGGTATAACAGCTGCCCCTCTTTATTTATATTTTACTAGAAAAAGGTGAAGTGCATTCAACTTTTCGTAGTAGAAATAGAAATAAAGATAGAATAGACGTCAATTTTGTCCATTTTAAGAGGAAGTGAAGGGTTCGAGAATGGACAGGGAACGATTAACACTTGGCTCATTAACCGAAAACAAAAAACAAAAAGGAGGATCACCGGGGATCTGATGGAGCACTAAGGCTCTGAAGGACCACTCAGGGTCTGAAGAAGCACTAAGGCTCTGAAGGACCGCTCTGGGTCTGAAGGAGCGCTAAGGCTCTGAAGGACCACTCAGGGTCTAAAAGGCTGCCTAGGCCTTAATTGAAGGACCATCGTGGTCTGAAGGAGCGCAACTAGCTACGATACTAGTTAAACGGTCTGAGGTGGCCTTTATATTCGAGTGGTCATGATGGGTCAAGATCAGGTCTAGAATTGATATGTTGACCATGAAGGACGTCCACTATGTCTTAGGCTGACACAACTAGTCTGATGGACCACGCGGGGTCTAAGAAGGTTCGTCGGGCTCGACTACGACGTCGCGACCTGGGCCACTTAGGGCACTGAAGGAGCGTAGTGCTCTGAAGGACCACTCGGGGTCTGAGGGATCAGCTTGGTGATTTGTGATATGATACAGGATCAACACTTAGAGCGCTGAACAAAGTATAGGGATTGACACTTATCGGGTTTATCCGAGCACACCTAACGAATGCATCTTCCCGAGGAGGGAAAAACTATATTTATTTGGCGATGCAATTAATGGTGCACGCGTACGTGCAATGATTGGTATCTGGGGGAATGATTTTTTTCTCTTTTGTTTTCTTTGCTTGTCCTTTTTTGGTATATGATGAATGCATGAAATGCAAATGTGAATATGATGCAAATGGAATGCTCGGATGCAAATGCTATGGTGCATGATGTGTTCATATGATATGAGTGATTGGGATACAGAAACACTTTTTTTTTATTTTTGGTAATGATGAGATGCGAGACTTTGGATGCGAGAGGTGGAGATGAATATTGATCATTCTTTGGAAAGATTAGATTCGATTCAAACTTCGGCAATCTCAAGGTTGTTATTTACAGACACTGATGTGAAAAAGTACTGTATTTGCGAGCTCGCTTCTTTTTGTCTTCCATTATGATGCCCCATGATGACCGAAATTTAGGTCCACAAAGTTAACTAAGTGAATTTTCAGTATCACATTATCAACTTGTGTTCTCTCTCTCTCTCTGAAGCATTGTTTAGTAAAGACGTATGGTAGTGCAAGTTTAGATGAATGAGTCGGTTAACCTTGGGTTCTAAAGGACTAGGGTGAGGACATTTGTGGCACATGAAGGGGTGAATGACTGGCTGGCCTTTGTCAAGGTCATAAAATGTAGGTTTTCTCAAGCCAAGAAATGTGCGACTGCCCTAATTTAGATCTGATAACGGTGAGTGAATAACTTGCACTTGTCTAGTTGTGACAAGCTAGGGGTATAGAAGATGACGAATTGAGAATGCATTGTCTTTGGAATGAAAGGCAGAAAGCAAGAGATTTTGTCTCAACCCATAGAGCTTGGTGTTTCCCCATTTATTGTAAGGATAAGGTTGCCCCGACTATAGTAGTAGCATTTAGGGTAATGAGTAGAGAAATTGTTCCGGTATGGTTTTATGGCTGTGAATATGACAAGGGGATGAGATGGTTGTAGGGTGAATTTCCCCATTTGTAGATGGAGTGAAGAGCGACAGGATTGTCACACCTGGAATGGTATTTCGAATGGTTTTTTTACTGACGTTGTGAAAGGTGACAGAGTTAGGGCTATGATTTTTTGGAGTTGGTGTGGTATGGCTGTATAAATGGGATGTACAATGGACAAATTTCCCAAAGTTTAAGTTGGATGAGCGGTGAAGGGAATGTCCCGCTCTAGGATCTCGGTGACGATCCTAGTATAAACTTTTGGTTCTCTATAAAGTGACTCCCAGACTATGATAGAGTTTTCGCTATGATGACAACACCACTTGGTGATCACTAAACTTTGTCTTGATATAATTGTAACTTGAACGAATATTGTAGTGCAAGCCTTTTGATTCTTTTTTTGATATATTTTTGAGACTTTTTTTTATATATATTCTCTTTTTTTTAGCAAACATATTGTAAATAAATAAACTTATTTGTCCTAAAGTTAACACTTTGAGAAAACAAAAGCAATCAGTCATTGATCAGAATGAACTCTAGAGGGTTGTAATGTGGACGATGGTTAGGGTTTGTGAAGGAAGGGATAATTGGGCTCAATGGGGTGTTTGAGGTTTTATTGAGACAAAAACCTCTTATGTGCCTCATGGTATAATGGACTTGTTTAGGGTTGTGACGTGGCCAAGGGTTCATGGAGGATAGGACATTGAGGCTAAAGGAAGTGTTTGAGGATTGATGGGACAAATGATTTTTATTCAGTGGTATGATTTGGCTAATGGTTAATGATTTATGGAAGAAGGGGTTATTAGGCCCAAATGAATCTTTGAGGGTTTGTTTAGACAAGAATCTCTTATGCGTTTAGTGGTATCAGCTCACTTTTGCTTTTTTCAGGATTTTTCAATACTCTTTTTTTATTTTGCTTTTCTTTTGATTTTTCTTTCTCTTTCTTTTGAGCCGAGTGAGCCGATAAAAGTGATACACTATCTTTGAACATTTGAGTAAGAGACTATTGGTAGAATATAACTCAATTAATGACTATGAGTATTTTCTATGAAAAGACTTGTATCCTTTGATCAATATGTAGTCATTAGGTTCTTAGGACTCCTCTTGATAGGAATTCACTTAGATGATTTGAACTTTCTCTTGATTGCCTAATGTCTTCTCTTTTCTCTTTGTGAGTCACCTTGTTCAACACCGTTGTAACTTAATAGTAAAGATAATTATGTCTTCATGAAGCTTGCATTACTATTATATTCTTGTAACTTTGTTTGTTCTACTTTGATTCTTCAGTTGTTGAATAATGACATGCATTGGATTGATCTAATTTGATTCTAGCATGTCCACTTATAGGAAACCTGTTCTTTCAACAAACTCAAGAGCACCCATTAGTAGAACACCATTCAGAATACTTAAGATTTAGTTCATAAGGTTTGTTATCATTAAAACCATATATCAAAAAAGATTTGATCTCAACATGTGTTACTTGAAGTTTGGTTTGGTTCGGTTGGTGGAACAAAACCACGGGCCAAACCAAACCGTGCGGTTGAATGAAAAAAAACTGAAAATATATTGCGGTTTGCGGTTTTTCGCAGTTTTCGATTTGGGTTGGTTTGGTTTGCGATTTTCTATTGGGTTGGTTCGGTTTTGAACTCCTTTAGTGCAAGCATTGGCAAATTGTTTGACATCTTTGTGCATACCAGGCCAATAAAAAGAAGAAGATAGCTTAGACATTGTTGGATGGATACCTGAATGTCCTCCTAATGGTGTGGAATGAAATTCACGAAGCAAAGTCAAGGTAACTCCTGCTGCAAGTGGAGCAAATAGTTTGTTTTTAAAGCATAACAAGTTGTTTTTCAAAGAAAAATGTTACTGCATGCATTTTTGTGTCTTCATTAAACTTGTTGATAAGTTGTGTACCTATATATAGGGTTAGCAGAGAAAAAATCTTGCAGTTTGGAAATAATGGGGGAGACAAGGGAACTAATTGTAGCACACAAATCCCTTCAAGCGGTGGTTCAAGACAGAGCATCTGTGACAACATTCGCTTTGCCATGTGTGTAGTGAATTTCATAATTGTATCCAACTATTTTTGTAAGCCACTTTTGCTATTCTGTTGTTTGAATTTTCTGGGTCATAAGACATTTGGGACAAGATGACTCCTATGGCAGAATTGGAAGCATCAGTGTGACCACCTCAAATGGTAGTTTCTACATTGCTTCTTTTAATGTTTGGAAAGATGTCTGTCAGTCCATTTGAATGCATTAGCTTTAAGCAAGTTAGTTAGGGGGCTAACAATAGTAGCATAGTTTAGGACAAAAACACCTATAAAATCTTGTAAGGCCAAGGAAAGAACGTAGGGCTATGATATTCTTAGGGGTCAACCAAGAGGTCGTGGCTTGGATTTTAGTGTGGTCAACATGTACACCAACAGCATTTCTCATTTAGAAATTACATCAACCCCCCACCCAATCACCAACACTTTTTCCCTTCATCATCCATTGAAACACACCGCCCATGCCACCGCATTGCAAACATACATCTTTTATATTTTGAGGTTTTGCATTTTTTTTATATTTTAAGATGTATTTTAGAATCTCGAAAAATTGTACAGGTTTAAATATGAAAATTTTCGGTGAATTTTTTTTTTTATTTCGTAAGAAAATAAGTAAAGGGAGATGTCAAACAGAGTGAGTTTTGGTGTACTAGATGGGGACAAAATTATTTTGTAGCAAAACGCGTAACGTGAAATGTTAGACAGTGTGTTTTGGGGTACTTTAGGATTCAGTTTTTTTTTTTTAACTCTTCAAATACTAGAAGTTTCTTCGTAAATAACCGGTTTGGTAAAAAATAATAAGTTTGTAGCAAAATACGTAAAGTGCGATGTTGACAGTGTATTTTGAGGACTTAAGGGTCCAGAAAAAAATTTAGATGTTCAAATACGCGAAATTCGTTTCTCAATAATCTGTTTGATGGAAACAAATTCATGGCAAAATACATAAATTGTAATTCTAGGCAGTGTGTTTTGGGATACTTTAGAATCTACAAAAAAAATTATATGTCCAAATTAGTATTTTCTTCGTTATTTAGATAATTTCGCATCAACAAGTATTAGAAGCATACTTAAATTGGTGTTTAGTTTTAAATCAAACTTTGCATGATACCTACGTACGTTTTCACTTTCTAACTATGTTGTATTCTTTTCTCTTTAATTATGGGTTAAGTTTTTATATTTACATTTTTTGGTATAAACTTAGTATCATCTACGCCCAACTCTAGAGACTAATCCCTCGACCTGAGTATGACGGTATTATGGGTTAAGTTTTTATAGTTACATTTGATGAATATAGATAATGTTATTATATAAGTTGTTGTTTATGTTACAATTTGATCTAATATGTGTGATTAGACTGTTGTTTATGATTCAACTTTAAGTTTTTTGTGTTATGACTTGATCTAATATGTGTGACTTTTATCTTTTAACTGTGATGTCTTTTTAACACTTAAAATTTATTTGATGTTGTTATTTACTGTTGTTTTTGTTTAAAAGTAATTCATTTAATCAATATGATCACCAAACCACTCATAACAAATAAAAAGGAGATTTATCCCAAAGATAGAGATTTAATGAGATTATTCGAATTGGCCAATTCAGAAAACCCTACCCCAAAAAACACAACGATTGTGCATATTTCAAACAACGTACCCAAACCATATGCTAGACCAATTCCAACCCTATTCTACATCAAGAACGACCACCTATGTAAATAGATTGTAAAAACAAACAAAGATATCTAGTGGCATCACAAAATCACGTCCTAACCAGATCAGGCAACAGAAGAAAAATGACATCTACTTAATAGATGTTGAGTCAACTTGTGGTAGTATAAACGTCGTCAGAAATCCTTCTACCAAACAAGTTTGTCTGAGTAAATACTTTGTCCATAAGAAACTGCTAAGAGAAAGCAAACACTAGTGATCAACAATAGTTACACACTAGAAGTTGACTCTGTAAGTAGAAGACTATATGCAGAAGACACTAAGAACAACCTAGCTAATTAAAGGATGTCTGATCCAAATTAAGCAAATGATTAGCTGTTTTCATGGTAAATAAATAAAGTCATTTCCAACATGTTATATAGAGTAAAATAATTAGAATCTCTGCCAAATGCCAATTATATATGAGCAATATTATATATGTCTATGGCCAGCTGGTCTTCTTTTTGACAAGCCAAATCCATATCCTTTATCGATCTTACTAAAAAGGAATAAGCACAAGGGAAATAAAAAAGTAGAAAAGGTCAATGATTTTGTGTCCAAATTCACCCCTTTCCAAACCCTTTAATTTGCATTATTATTAGAATTAAAAGCTAGACTCAAGTTAAGATCTAAATCGTGACCATCAATAATATTGTGTACTTGTTGAATAAAAGGCCCATTATTTCTTGATGTAGCTGCAGCCTGATCAGCCTGATCATCTGGCCCCCATGCAACTGGTGATCCACGTGGATGAACAAAGGGTACAGTACCTCGTCCTCCATGTGCTGCTGCTATTAAACTAGCTGGATAAGGAGTAGATGGTACAAAACGTTGGTGATGTGGAAGGAATGAAAGAAAGTGTGCTCTTTGACGTTCTCTTTTGTGTGCATTTTGATGACCCCCTAATGCTTGAGAATTAGAAAATTCTCGGAGGCAAAAGTGGCATCTAAATCTCTTGTAGTTACCACAAGGAAGTGATTCAGATATTTCAGATTCAGATGGAGTTAATGGGACACCAAATAGCATCAATGTTGTTGAGGAGGGAGAAGAAGAAGAAGAATTATTATTCATAGGGTTTTCAGATGTACTCATGGTAAGTACTTGAGGAATCTCTCTCTCTCTCCCTCTCTCATTATATGGGCATATATAGCACTAATAACAATATATGGATTTGACATTTTTGGAGGTTATAAGAAACCTCCGTACCTGAAGGTCCTGGGGTGAACCGGTCTATCGTACTGTTGCTGATGAAGTCGCAAGCAAAGTTCGGTGCGAGTTGTATCTGCAAAGACACACCAACGCCCAAGTCATGGTAGAAGTCAAAACAGAGAATGAGTTATGTGCGTAAAGTATACCTTTTTGCAGGGGTTGACCCCTATTTATAGAGTTAGTAGGATCTACTGGTTCGATCCCAGCCGTTGATCACGACCTTCGTATGTTTCCTGTAGATAGGCGAGTCTGGAACCATTATTGGGCCGGTTTTCTTGCCTATCAAGCGGATTGGGTCCTCGGCCCAGTCCAGTGCATCTATCTTTTCAATGTAATATTATACTCAATCCGTTGCTATGGCTGTATTAGATAAAAAAAGTTTGAAAATGTTAAATATAATACATATATGCGGCTTGCCATGCCGCTAAAATTGAAGGAGGGAAAGATTTTTTGTTGGCTTCTCCAATTTTTTGGCCAATTGGCCTTTTTTTTCACTTTGATTTTTTTTTCCTTTCTTTCACTTTTTTTGTTACCATCTCATTGGTGTGCAGTTTTCTTCGGCTTTATCGATGACTAATCTACACAGGGGAAGCTGGCTAGCCACGAGTACTCGGTTTTGTCGGTGTGTGTGATTATATCCTCCCAACAGAGTTTTACCGATGACTAATCTACATTTTTTTTTAATATTTTTAAGTTTTAAAGTGGGATGCTAAATAGCGTGCTTTAGTGTACTTGTTGGGGAAAAAATTATTTTGTAGCAAAACGCGTAACGTGAAATGTTAGACAGTGTGTTTTGGGTTACTTTAGGATTCAGAAATTTTTTTAACTATTCAAATTCTTCGTTCGTCAATAATCTATTTGATGGAAAAACAATTTCATGGGAAAATACATAAATGTGATTCTAGGCAGTGTGTTTTGGGGTACTTTAGTATCTTGAAAAAAAATTACATGTCCAAATTGGTATTTTCTTCTTTATTTAGATAATTTTGCATCAAGAAGTATTAGAAGCATAAATGTGATTCTAGGCAGTGTGTTTTGGGGTACTTTAGTATCTTGAAAAAAAATTACATGTCCAAATTGGTATTTTCTTCTTTATTTAGATAATTTCGCATCAAGAAGTATTAGAAGCATAATTTAATTGATATTTACTCTTAAATCAATCTCTGCATGAGACCTACGTTCATGTTTTACTTTTTAATTATGTTGTCTTCTTTTCTCTTTAATTATGAGTTAAGTTTTTATGTCTACATTTTTTTGGTATAAACTGGGTATCCTCTACGCGCAACTCTAGAGACTAATCTCTCGAATTCCTATTACATGAACATAGCTTACACAAAATTCCTGCTTAATCGTCGTAAAATATTAGATCAAAATTATCTATTGATGATTTTCTTATACTTCTTTTCTTTAGAGGTTATTCTATAACAAAGAGTTAGCCAACTCGTCCATCGGACGGGTCGTAGGGCTAGTGTTCCTTTAACTTTTTAACGTAATGTTTGATTAATTTATTAATTAATTTTATGAACAGATTAATATTAAATTTATGGCAATGGTTAATAAATTAATAATTAATATCTAACAAATATAATTTTTCTTAATTCCTACAAAAAGAATATAAGACAGGGGTGAACAAGGAGGAAAAATAGTACTCCAAAAAATAATGAGACAAAAAGTCAATTACAACGAGTTCATATAGATAAAAAGATTTCCTCGCCAATCAGAGATCTTAAGGTTTGAATTGCGACCTTCTATGCTTATGAACCAAGTCTATGTTATTGACTTGACATGGCTAACAACCACCTGCAGATTAAAAACTCGTCCTTTGAAAAGAATATGGTTCCAGCGGAACCAGATACACCAAGTGACAGTCATCCATATCAAATACTTCAATTACAAGCCTTCTTGGAATCCAATTGCATGCCATAAGCCCGGAAATGCTCGACGCCTACTAGAGTATCTGAAATCGCCATGTCCGAGCAATTCTGGATAGCAAGCCAAACTAACCTAGAACACCCACACAAAATAAATAAATGGGGAATAGACTCATTCTGCTTAAAATAAAAGAGGCAACACATTTTCTGTCGCGGCCGACGCTAAGTTTTTGACAGCTAGAAACACATTTTCTTGTAGTGATAATACCCTTAGAAATAAGAGAATCACAAGTTGGGAGCTTCCCCAGCAACAATCTCCAACCAAAAACTCCCACCTCAAAGTGGGAATAGATAGTCGCCATATATCAACAAGAGCACTCTGGATATCGCTATTCACCCTGTCCTGCTGCATCAAATTTAACAAAAACACATAACAAGATTTAACAGAAAAAGAATGCAGGTTTTCAAGTCTCCACGGACAATAAATGAATAGTACATGCGTGCAATGTTGTTTAAGTGTTGTATTATGTGGTCAATACAATACGTGGTAGGTGTCGGTACGACATTTCATTAGCCAACTGAACATTAACTCAAAGTCGGGGACCAAAAATTTGAATGAGATGTAAATGAAGGCCAAAAGTTAAAGAAGAATTTATTAGGGAGTAAAAGTGAAAACCTAGTATTTTGTAGAGTGATAAATCTATGATACCATTGAATTTTAATTTGTTAGGTATGGTACTTTGTAGGTAAAATTAAGTCAGTATTTAAATTTATTTTAAAATACTTAATGAATATAAAAAAGGACATGACGTCATTGAGTGATTGGACAACAAAACTCAATGTGTGTCGGTGTGTAAAAACTCAAAGAGTGTCGAAGTGTTACCTTTGTAGAGACTAAAAATATATTTAACATGATTAAAAATAACGTTTTTAACATTTTTAAATGGTAAAGTTAGTAAATCCTCTACTCAATTGATTTTCCATTACTTATCAAAACCATGAAATTATTATTTTCTATTCATAATCATCATAAATTAAACTGATTAAATCATTATTTTATGTAGTGTGCACTTAGCGCGGGGAATCATCTCCATTCCAATCCTCAAATGGACCGTGGGGTAATTTTCTCCCCCATATATATCTCCATCCCACATGAAAATATATTCTTGGCCACGCCCCCAACTGGGGTTGTCCCAACGAAAATCTCCATGGCAGACTGAAATTGCCACCCCGACTTACAGACTCGACATAACATTTGCTTATTATGATAAATGAGAACATTTAATAACAAATGTTAAATTAAAATTAATGGTTCAGATTACTCCATTAAGTACAAAATGTCATATGATTATTTTCTATTGAATTAAAGATTACACAAGAGATCTTGTAATTAAGAACGTAATCTAATCTGTTGATTTTATTCTCATGATTATAATTAAACATTCACATTCGTCACACTATACAAGTGTTCTGACCTTGTATTTTTTTTTTTTGACGTAATAGTTAAACATTCACATTCGTCACACTAAACAATTGTTCTGACCTTGTATTTTTTTTTTTACGTAAAGTTCTGACCTTGTATTATTAGCTTAATTCTCATTTTTAACATAGAAATCATTGTTTTGAAAAATTATTCCCTCAAAGACAACTAAAATCAATAAAAATGATTCTTGACATTAAAAAAGTATCCTTAGAGAATCCGTGACAAACACACCCCCTTAATTTATCCCCTCAATGGCATTATGATTTTTTTTTTTTTGGTGAAATCAATGGCGTTATGATTGTTTTACTTTTTAGGACTTTTAGTTATTAAATTCAAAAGCAAAGTAATCTATTTAATTAAAGTTTTTAAGGCAGACATTATTTCTTTCACGGAAAAATAGAAATACGTGATTTTTCAACATTTCTATAAATAATAAAGCAAACTTGTAAAAAAAACTATGATTAAAGAAATTATTTTTTTTAAATTAAATAACAATAGAGTTTAATTTATATACACAGTCGGTGTATGAGCCTTTTACACTATCTATCAATTAAAGGTTGACACATCACCAAAAAAATTTGGTCAATTGGTAACCGCCAATTAGTCATTTGGTAACCAACCACTTCTTGATTTGTGATTGGTGGTGGTTGTAAAACTTGATACACAGTATGTGTATATAAATTAAACTCATAACAATAACGATAGCAAAATCTTCCCGAGAGTATCGACAAGGGTTGGTCTAAGTGGTAACTAGACTTGGATCTCACCCCAAGGTGTCGAGTTCGAATCTTGGGTGTGGCAAAAACGTTGTTGGGAGGGGAGAACCACACAGGCTAGCAAAGTCGGTGGAAACTGCGCACCAAAAACATGGTATCCTGATACATGGGGTCGATCTGGTGCTCTCGGGTTCAATTTTCATGGTGGATAAATTCAGTGTTGGTCGGTGTGAAATTTAATTCAAAGCACAAGCGAAGATTGGTCTTTCTTTGAAAGCGTGGGCAGTGGCGGAGCCACATATTGTTGAGGGGGTTCAAGGGGTTCAGTTGAACCCCCAAAAAAAAATCTTTGGCTTACCACTCTATAGAATATTTTTTTGACACACATGAATATTTTAAATTGCACCAATAGCCCAAATTATCCACCCATTTGCACCAAAGATCCAAATTTAATTTACCCAAAACGCAACACAGTCACTGTTTCACGCCCGAACAACTCTCTCTCTCTCTCTCTCTCAAACTCTCACTCAACTCTCTTCTCACGGTGGGCGGTGGCTTCTCCGTTCTCTCTCTCCCTCTCTCACGGACCTGGCTTCTCTGTTCTCTCTCTCTCACTCAATCTCACGGCTTCTCTGTTCTTCTCTCACAGCAGCAACTTTTTCTTTTTCATTAAACTCTCAAAAACACTAAAATAGGTTAGATTTCTTCTCTTTTCTAGTCTAATCTACTGAAGTAATTGTTTGATTCTTTGATCGAAAACCCTAATTGTTTAATTTTTGATTTGGGGAAAATTGAAAACCCTAATTGTTTAGTTTCTGATTTGGGGAAAATTGGTAACCCTAATTGTTTAATTGCTTAATTTCTTCCTTTTGACTTTTATTTTTAATTTTAAAATATGTTCTCTACCAAGAGGATAAGATAAAGGATATACGTAAGCTTCATGTCGTTAATATGGCCTTTTAAATACCAACATTTTGTTAAAAATATTAGTATATAATTTAAAGCTGGAATTTCATTAATATGATAAATGTTTGAACAACAAGCTGTTTTGCTCTTTGTTTAGTTTTTTAGCTTGTTTTAGAAAACTTTTCAAGAAAAAATAGTTAAGTTAATAGTGTGTATTAGTCTCTAATTTGTATTAGCTTAATTCTTTTTTTTTGGGTACATTGCATTAGCTTAATTCTAATTAGTATTAATAGTGTGTTTGAAAAATGTCATCAAATGGATAAATTTTTATCAAATTGTGTATTTAAAAAATTTCACACCCCCAACTCCGGGGTCTTGGATCCGCCACTGAGCGTGTGGACACTTCGTGGGTAGCCAACAATAGTCCGAACCAATGACTTCTAGTTGAATGTAAAATTCATCATTGTCCATCAAACTACTGTATTGAATGTCGGGAAAACAACCTCTTAAGTGAAAAAGAGTGAGTAAATAATCCCAAAAAAAGTTCACCCTTAAAGCTTCTGCTTCTCTCTCTCATTTACTACAATAAACCCACTCATGTCTCTCTCTCTCTCTCTCTCTCTCTCTCTCTCTCACTCTCTCTCTAATAGTTGGTTAAAATTTTACTAGTGCGGCATGAAATAATTCATTTTCATGTCATTAACTAAGGAGTTGATAACCCAGGAGGTGTGGTTGAGCGATTGGGGCTCATCCTCCCTTAACCAAGTGTCGAGGGTTCGATCATCGCCTTGGGTATGAAGCAGTTTTAAATCTCTGGGCCAGCTGTCTCTCCCTTCGAGGTGCCTCGAATCCAACGAGGGGATTAGTCACTGTGTTTGGCGGTGGATATCCTGGTCTCGATAAAAAAACTAAGGACTTGATGATACACGTGGAATGATTTATCATCACGACGCAGTAATGGAGATTAAATATTTTTTCCATTTTAGGAAATCCAGTAGACACCATCCAGATGGTCTTTTTAGATGAAGCTATAAGTGATATTGGGATTCAAATAGGCAGATAATTGAGTTATGTAATCCGTAATATGATTGGGGATATTTGTATAAGGCTAAATAGCATTGTCGGTCGTTTATCTTTGCTTTAAGTTTCATTTTGGTCACTCAATGGTGTTTTCTGCCCAAAAAGTTAACTGACGCTGACAATTAACTGTTGATGTGGTGTCTTAAGTATCATGGCTGATGTGTATTTCATTAAATGATGTGACCTTTCATTTTTTAAAATTAAAAACATAAAACTATTTCATTTTGCATTTCTGATATCAATTTCGTGTTCGATCTTACATCAATTTCATTGAAATCTCTTGGTTGCATTCACTTACTGCAGTAATTTTGAGCATTTTGCAATTGTTTTGGTGCAATTTGGTTGAGATTTGAGCATTTTAGATAAATTGTGCTACTTTTTTGTGGAAATTGATGGTGGATTCGTGATCCTTGTGAAATTTTGTTCAAGTTAGACACAAATTTCGTTTGATTTGGTGTTGTCTCAACATTTTACTATTGTTGACTTGAAGCTTTTGAATCTTCATTTTCAACTTTGGTTTTCCAGATTCACTTTTTCTTATAAGTGTTTTTTTGATCCTAAAACTTGCATAATCATATTACTGCAGTAAGTGAAAGCAACCAAGAGATCTCAATGAAATTGATGTAAAATCAAAAACCAAATTGAAATCATAAATGTAAAATGAAACTAGTATAATTCACCCGTGCCAGCACGGGTCGACATTCACTTGTAACATAAAAATTGACAACTTTGTTACAAATTAAAAAAAACAAAAGTTGTATATTTAAGCCCATTGTATGAGATATTAAATACCTTGGGCACTATCTAAAATTAAGCTATTATGTTCTATACATATATTTCTAAAGGAGGGCGAGAAAATGATTATAAAGTGAACGAAAAAAAACTTTGGACCTAAGTGCCCCTATTTTTTTCCTCAACTCATATGAAGCAAACTATTTTTTTTTGTCATGCATGGAAATGGTAGTCATTATTTTGATAGGAAAAAAAATTGAGTTCAGTTTGTAATTGTATGATGGTACCTATCAAAAACTATACTGTGCAAATATTTTTGTAGTATGCTTCAAATAATATAAGTTAGTTGTGGTCATTCAACCAAAAAATAAATACTATAAGGTGAAATGGTTACAAAACGCACATAGAACAATGAGAATAAACAGACATAAATTTGTGGAAGTGATTGGGGTGACCATGAAGTGAATAGTTTAAGAATTAAAAATTAAAAATCTAATAAATGGGATAAAATATAATAGTTTGACTAAAAGAATCATTTTTTAGAGTACGTACAATGTAGGTGTAGGAGCCTCTGTAACGAAATCATTGAAAGAGGAATAAAAAATGTAAAAGTACTTACATTAATATTCTGTAAGGTATGGTAATTGTAATTTCTAATAGGGATAACTTCCAAAAGGGATAGTTTATATATATATATATATATATATATATATATATATATATATATATATATATATATATATATATATATATAATTTGATTAGTAATGGAATACACTTTAGAAATAATTGCTTATGTAAAATTTGATTAGTAATGGAATACAAAGTTAAAATATTGTTATTGAGCTATGTTTCGATGAGTTATACTATGTTACAATTGTGACAACCATAAGGAGTAATCTGCGTGGATTGCTAAAAGTAGGTGATTTGAATTTGGAGACAGCAATAGGTCATTTTAGTACTAATCTGTGGTGATTGATAAAAGCATGTAGGTGATTTTCAAAAGTTTAACTATCTTTAACAATCACCAACCTAGTAATATGAATTTCGTGATTGTTAAAGTTTAACTATCTTTAACAATCACCGACCTAATAGTTGTCTCCAAAATAAAAAGTTGTGAAGATTTAATCATTTTTCTCGTTGACATGATAGAGATTTCAAGGACGCACCTACGGCATCCTTAATACCTCTGAGGTGGATCTTTAGGTTGAACCAGATTATGAGTCTCAACATCAAGAGGAATTCAATTTCACTGAGGTCTTTTTTCACCAAACGACTCAGTGTTGTAAATCTTGTAATATTTATTTTTTAGGTTTTTACAGCTGCGTTTTTTTAATTTTTAAATGTATTTTTTCGTAGGTTTGCAGTTGATTTTCGGTGCCAATAAGTAGATTGAGTTATTTTTTTACAGCTGCGTTTGGTCAATTGATTCTGAGTGACAATAAATGGGGAGAATTATTGGACTGCGATTTTGGTGGATTTTGTTGTTGTTAGAACCAGTGTTTTAAGAATCGGACCGGTGATCGACTTTGAAGGTATCGGGTCACTGGGTCAAGGGTCGGACTGAAGGGTTAACAGTTGAACCGCATGACTATTGACCCGGTCTCGATTAAAATATTTCCAAACTTTCAAGACTTATGAATTTCATAGTATAAAATTTAATTTACAAAAATAAAACTTATAAAAAACTAATACATTCAATTTATCTTTGTAAGAAAAATAGTATTTTTTTTATAAAAAAGTGTAATACTCCAAGAGAGTAATAAGAATTGGTAGAATGATTTCTTTACATTAAAAATACTTCTACAACAAAACTTTAAAATATATATTATGAAAAAAAATAATTTCATGAATTGTTCACTCTTTTTGTGCTGACTTGTTTGTGAGAAAGAGTGTAACTAAATAAATAAATATAATAATGATAGTAGTAATTATCAAGACCATTTATGTCGCGACGCTTCTTTATTGAAATAGAAAGAAATATACTAAAAATATGTGCTTATAAACATTAAATGCGATCATTGGTACAGTGGTAGTGTTGTCTTTGCATAACCAAATGGACAGGGGTTCAAATCCCACCTCTTATAATTTTGCGCTGGGATTTTCTGAGTTATGTCATTGTCACATGTAAGGCTGTCATTAGTGACGTGGATGATGAAGTGGATGAATAGGTGTAAGTTTCATGATTTAATATAAAAAATGAAATGTCACATCATTTAATGAAATACACATTGGCCATGACACTTTAGACGCCACGTCAGCAGTTAACTGTAATGTGGCGTCTGTTAACTTTTTGGACGGAAAATACCATTGAAGGACCAAAATGAAACAGAAATGGAAGATGAGGCACCGAAATAGGACAGTAAAAGATAAATGACCAAAATAAAACCTAGCGAAAAAAGATAAATGACCAAAAGTACTATTTAACCTACGTAAAAAAAAAGGTACTATTTAGCCTTTGTATAAAGAGCATTTAAATTTCACTCTCCATGAACAATAATGTCTTTAATTAATACGTGAATCAGCAAACTTTATTGCTAACTAATATTGAGTAAATTTATTTAGCCAAAAATTTTCAGACAAAAATAACCAAAAACCACATTACAACATCAATTAACCAAGTTTTTTAAGTCATTAACAAATGAGTAATGTTATATAGACAAATTTTTCTAGACAAAAATAGCCAAAAATCATATTACAATACCAATTCACCAAGTTTTTTAAGTAAATAACCAACCTACTTTTTCACAGTTTTCTAGGCCATTGACTAAATAGCAGAGCCATTGGTCCTTAGAGTGTTTAGGAAATTCCCATCCTACATGTATATATGGACCTAAGAACATTATTTTTTTGAAGTGAATGTTGAAGTTGATAAGAATTGAGCATCTTGAAGAAATTATATCGATGACTTTCGACATGAAGAAATTCTTGAAGTGGTTTAGCTTCAAGTGAAGTATACTCTTTACGGTGGAGTATGATAGTTCTTTTGAACTATGATTTTTGGTGCAGACAATGAAAGCGGAAGATGTTTTGTGGATCAGTTACAATCAAGGTGGAGATTGTTGGATTTGATGGGAATGGAGAATCTTGAAAAAGTCTCATATTGCTTAGTTTTGTGAAGGAAGAGAGAGACCAAGACTATATAATTGGCTCAAGTTCTCATTTTACAAAATGCATTGGTCAGAAACACTTTAAGTTTGTATTTGACTTGTTTTTTTTTTCTTATATTCTTGTTTTAGAGTGTTGTGAGATGTAGTTAAATATTTTCTTTGGAGGACGTGTATGTATTGGGGAGATAGAGTGGAGCTGAATCCTTAGTCAAAAACTAGTGTCAAGCCAATTCACTCTAATACATTCCAAAGCTAGCTCTACTATAATCAAACACCGCTCCTAAAAAGATACAATTATTCCTAAAGTCCCAAATCACCTAGAGAATTGTGTGCCAAATAAGCGTCAAAAAGCTCTTATGTGGTGTGATGAACCATCGATATGGGAGAACTGCAAAAACAAAGAATTGTACATTGTAAACTGTAAACTTTGATTCAATCAATACAACACGAACTAAGTGATTACTTAGTTCCCCAGATGTAGGAATTAACAATTCTGAACTGGGTGATCAATTCTTTGTGTGTTCTTGCGTTTAATTTGGTTCAATTCGGTTGAATTTCGCGTTTGCCCCAAATTGCCAGAATTAGGGTTCTTGAGTACAATTTAGGTTAATTTCTTCAATTCGATTCAATTGATTAAATTAGCTGTTCAATTACATTCAAGCGATCAATTTGGGTAATTCTTGTTGTTTGATTTGGCAATTTCGGTTTTATTCCTCAACAATTGGTATCTAGAGCTCGTTGAGGAAAGGTAGGCTCGATGGAAATGGCTAAATACAACATAGAGAAATTCAATGGGAAGAATGATTTCGGATTGTGGAAAATGAAAATGCGCACGATGCTGGTACAACAAGGTCTTGAAGATGCCCTCGAAGGAGAAGATAAACTTCTTGCTAAAGAAAAGAAGGATATCTTGAACAAAGCATATAGTGCAATCATCCTATGCCTTGGAGATAAAGTGTTAAGGGAGATTTCCAAAGAAAAAACCGCTGCGGCTATCTGGAAGAAATTAGAGAGCCTTTATTTGGTAAAATCTCTTGCAACTAGACTCTATCTCAAACAGAAATTATACACCTTCAAAATGCAGCCAAATACTGCCATAGGAGATCACATTGATGAATTCAATAAGTTAATACTCGATCTTGAAAACATTGATGTGAAATTGATGATGAGGATCAAGCACTATTACTGATAAGGTCATTGAGCAATGCTTATGACATTCTTGCTGATACATTGATATATGGAAGAGAATCCATATCTCTTGAAGAAGTTCAGGCTGCTTTAATGGCAAAGGAACTCTCCAAGAAGAAAGAAACCAAGGAAAATGAGCAAGGAGAAAGTTTAATGGTTCGAGGCAGAAGTGAAAAGAAAGAGTGGAAAGGAAAGAACAGGTCTAGATCTAAATCCAGACCCAAACACAACAGATGTTTCAACTGCAACAAGGAAGGGCATTTCAAGAAGATTTGTCCTGACAAGAAGAATGGCAAAAACCAGAAGAGTGATGATGAAGGAAGTGCATCAGTGGCCTCGGAGGGTTATGATAGCTGTGAAGTTCTTGTTGTTGCTGATGGTGAAGACAGTGAGTTACATGCCACTGCAAAAGTTAGGTGTGAAGAGAATTGGGCTATTGATTCTGCATGCTCATACACTATGTGTCCTAGAAGAGATTGGTTCGTTGATTACAAGCCATTGAGTGCTGTAAAAGTGCTAATGGGTAATACCAAAGCTTGTAGTGTGAAAGGAATTGGCACTGTCAAGGTTAAACTATCTGATGGCACAGTGAAATTATTAACTGAAGTAAGGCATGTACCTGAACTTAAAAGACCTCTAATCTCTTTGGGAGCATTAGAAGCTGCAGGTTATAGTTTTAAGGGTGAAGATGGCACACTCAAGGTCATGAAGGGATCAAAAGTGGTGATGAAAGGCCAAAGGAAAACCAATAAACTGTATATCTTGCAGGGTTGTACTGTAACTGGTGAGGTGCATGCTACCACCTCTAGTACAGATAAAACACTCATGTGGCACCAAAGACTTGGGCACATGAGTGAGAAAGGCATGAAAGAGTTGGAAAAGCAAGGACTCTTAGGTGGAGACAAGGTTGGTGAACTAGGTTTCTGTGAACACTACATAATGGGCAAGCAAACCAGGTTAAAGTTCACAACAGGCATCTACAAGACTAAGGAGAAGCTTAGATACATTCACTAAGATCTCTGGGGGCCAGCTCAAACACCTACTCATGGTGGAAAAAGGTATTTCTTAACTTTCACTGATGATTTTAGTAGGAAAGTTTGGATTTATCTGTTGAAAAATAAAAATGAGGCATTTAACACTTTTGTTGAGTGGAATAAAAAGGTAGAAAACCAATGTGACTTAAAGGTGAAGGCACTAAGAACTGACAATGGTCTAGAGTTTTGCAATGAGGAGTTTAACAAATTTTGCAAAGAGAATGGAATCTATAGGAACCTAACTGTTAGAGGTACACCACAACAGAATGGTCTAGCAGAGAGGTTAAATAGAACACTACTTGAGAAGGTTAGATGTATGTTGAATTGTGCTAAGTTACCTAAGTCATTTTGGGGAGAGGCAGTGCACACAGCTTGTTATCTAGTGAATAGAAGCCCTTATACTGCACTAGACTTTAAGACACCACAGGAATTATGGACTGGCAAGGCTCCAAACCTTCAAAACTTGAGAGTGTTTGGATGCCCTGCATACTGTCATGTGAGAGAAGGAAAGCTAGAGCCTCGATCTAAGAAAGGTATATTCATGGGATATCCTGAAGGTGTTAAGGGATATAGAGTTTGGTTGAATGATGATAAGAAATTTATAATTAGTAGGGATGTGATATTTCAAGAATCAAAGTTCATTGAAGACACAATTAGCAGTGAAATTCTTGGAACAAGCAATCAAGGAAATGAGACACAAATTGAGGTGGAGTTGGGTAAGGATCAAGTGCAGCATGATGAACATCAAAATGAGGAACAAGGTGATGGAAATCAAACTGACAGTGACACCGAAGAAGAGGTAAATGATCCTGAGAATGACTATATGCTGACAAGGGATAGAACTAGGAGGCAAATCAAGCCACCAGGTAGATTTGGACATGATTCTACCACTGCATATGCTCTCAACACAGCCACTGAGGTTGTGAATGATGAACCTACTAGTTATCAAGAGGCAATGAGTTGTCAAGATATCAAAATTGGCTCACAACAATGAAGGAGGAAATGGACTCTCTGCATAAAAACCAGACATGGATACTGACCAAGAAGCCTACTGGTGCAAAGACAGTGGGTTATAAATGGATATATAAGAGAAAAGAAGGCATCACAGACAAAGATCCACCCAGATTCAAGGCTAGGCTAGTTGCAAAGGGGTATACACAAAGAGAAGGAATAGACTAAGAAATTTTCTCTCTTGTGGTAAAACACAGTTCAATTAGAGTGTTGCTATCACTAGTAGCTCACTTTAATATGCATCTTGAGCAGATGGATGTTAAGACAGCTTTCTTACAGGGTGTATTGGGAGAGAAAATCTACATGAACCAGCCAAAGGGTTTTGAAGAAAAGGGAACGGAAAGTCAAGTGTGTTTGCTGCAGAAATCCTTATATGGATTGAAACAATCCTAGACAATGGTATAAGAGATTTGACACTTATATGATAAACATAGACTACAAGAGAAGTCTTCATGACAGTTGTGTCTACTTCAAGCAAATACACAACAAGAATTCATTTACTTGTTACTCTATGTGGATGATATGCTCATAGCTAGCAAAAATAGCTTTGAGATATTGAAATTGAAGAAGCTGTTGCATAGTGAATTTGAAATGAAGGATCTAGGAGAAGCAAGAAAAATCCTAGGAATTGAAATAAACAGAAGGAAAGATACTCAAGAGCTTAGCATTACTCAAACCAACTATGCTAAGAAAGTGATCGAAAGGTTTAGCATGAATGATGCCAAACCAGTATCTGTTCTTCTAGCTGCTCATTTTCAACTCTCTCACTCTAATTTCCCTGCAACTGATAGTGAGAGAAATCATATGCAGAAAATTCCCTATGCAAGTGCAGCTGGAAGCCTCATGTATGCAATGGTGTGCACAAGACCTGACCTAGCTTACTCACTAAGTTTGGTCAGCAGGTATCTGTCAAACCTTGGACAAGATCATTGGAGTCTTTGTCACAAATATATTCGAGGTATTTGAAAGGATCTCTGGATGTGGGATTACAAAGATAATCAAGGGGGTCAAGACTCAGGTGGAGTAATTGGCTATGTGGACTCTAATTTTGCTGGAGATCGTGACAAAAGGAGGTCTTTAACTGGTTATGTTTTCACTCTATTTGGAAACACAATTAGTTGGAAAGCCTCACTTCAACATGTGATAGCCTTATCAACTACTGAAGCCGAATATATTGGAGTGACAGAAGCTGTAAAGGAAGCATTATGGCTGAAAGGATTGGAAATGAACTTGGTGTGAAATAACGTCCGAGCTTGATATTCTGAGCTGAGGTTGGGTGTACCTGCACAGTCACTCCGATGCTAAAGTCAGTAGCAGTAGAGTTAATGCAAATATATGTGTAATTAATGTGTCCCTCTCTCCTTGGAATAAATGCAGTATTTATAGGTTTGGGAGGCACTGGGTGTAATCATTTGAACCATTGGTTGTGGAGGCGCATGGTAGGCTGTTGGATGAATGATTATGGGCCTTGGCTGTTGAGGGCCCAATCAGTTGGCCTTTTGAGCAGAGGGGGGTGCGAATATCATGTGCAGAATTTCTCCATAACAGTTGCCCCCCAAGTCGGTTTGACATGTTGGGTGAAACCAGACTTGTAATCTTGTGTCGGTAAACTATTTTACCGAGATTGAAAAATGTTGGGTTTGGCCTTTGTACCGAAGTTGAACTCTTGTGCCGAGGTTGAAAGATAGTCGAGGTTGAACTTTTGTGCCGAGGTTGAAAGATAGTCGAGGTTGAACTTACTCATCGATCTTAGATGGTGTGGCGTGTTGGTGACGCTTCGATTTGGGAATTTTTTAATATTTATTCTTCTTTCGACAGAGCATTAAATGCTTGCGTTGATAGATGTGACCGTTTGCAGGAGTCGAGGCGTCTTTTTAATGATGACTCCTCGATTTTCGTGTCGCTTTGATTTGATTGAGTGTGTCGCTTCGAATGAATAGTAACGGTCATTTCTAAATCCCTATAAATACAGGCGAGGGTAGTTCATTTATCTTTTTTAGTTCTTCGCCTGTTCTTGAGTTACCGACTTTGCGAACTTGAGCCCTCCGACTTTGCTCTCTTAATCTCCAATCGTTTTTCTTTCTGCTTATATCCAAGCTTCTTCTGAGGTTAGTACTTTACTTTTTGATTTTATTCTTTTTTCACTGCATTTCGCATTTAGTTTTTCCGGCCGAGATCTAGCCTCACCGCAATCTTCTTTGTCAGGGTGGGGGTTGTCAGGTCGGGTTCCGATTTCCTTCGCGAACCCTTTTATATTCGATTTACCCTGATAGCTTGCCCCCATTCCTGTAGGTAAAAACTGGCGAAAACTAAGCAAACCACTCGCGCCAAACGCTCGACTATCGATCAAAGCCGAGCAAGCTCGTAAATCCCGAGGTCCCGACATCGGAAAACTAATGGCATCAAGATCAAGGACTGATTCTCACCCTTCTGATAGGGAAAGAGTGGCTGCCCCCGAGATACAAGAAGAAATTCCCTCTGGGCCGAGGGAAAGTGAGAGCAGGAGAGCTTCAGATGAAGAGTCATCAACTCCCCCCTCTACGCATAATAATCCGATTCCTGCAGCTGAGGTAGGTGTTGATTCAGATCCGAGCTCTTTGGATGACTCTGAATCCGAGACGGAATCAGATGGAAGAAAAGGTGACGATTTGTCTGGTAATCCGGGAGAAGAAGATATCGATGGAGAGAGAGAAGCTGAAGTACCAGAAGATTATGGTAGTTTTGAGTTATTGTACAGGGTACGAAGATTCTGGCAGCAACAACGTTGATCTCCTTGTGGATCCCCCTTTGGGCACCCCTCGAGATTATTCATGGGTGTCCGAACCACTTCGAGGTATCAGCTCGGTGATGACTTCGGAATCCGATCTTAGTGGTTTTTCGAAGAGGCTTTATTCGAAAGATCCTGAGCGCTGGCGTGCTCATGGAATGGAAGAGGGCGAGCATGTGGCTACTTATCCCACTTCTCTTAAGTTCATAATCTACTAGACGACTTTAGCTCACATGCGCATCCGACCTACATTCACGGCTTTCCAGCAGTCAGTATTGGCGAGGTTAGAGGTAGCCCCTTCACAACTTCATCCCAATGCTTGGGCCTTCCTACGTGCTTTCGAGCTCGTATGTCTACATTTAGGTCGGGCCCTCTCTTTGCAGCTTTTCTTACACATGTTTCAAATAAATAAACGGACTGAGAAGAACAGTGGTAAACCCGCCCGTTTAGAGCATTACACCCTCCGATCTAGGGCAGACATAAGGGTATTTCGTCCGTATTCTGAGAGTTTGAAGTATGAATGGAAAAACAAGTTTTTTAGGTGGAACCAGATGTTGCCCATGAGAGTAGATCGGGTTGGTACTTTCAACGCTGAGAATGACATCGTTCTTACCACCACATTTCCTCTTGGTTGGACTCGTCGCGACGAGACTATCAAACATTCCGTTTTGGAGAAGCATTTAAGTGCGGAAGATCGGAAAACTTTAAAGATGCTGATGTATATCGCAGATCGGGTTGTTACCAATAACGAACACCGACCCAATCAATGGGGTTTCGACACTAAGTTATTGGTAAAAATCGTTAAGTTTGAGCACGTCGAGAAGGTTTTAGGTTGGTTCTAAACCATACTTAGTCGAGTTTAATCTTTGACACTTCCGTTAATATTGATAATTTTGTTTGCTAACTGAACTTTCCTTTTGCAGACGAGATGGCCCCAAAGAGCAGGATGGCGGCTTTGAAAGCCCTTGCACTTGCTGAAGTTGAACAGGGGGTACAAAATGCCGGGACTGGTAGTGGGGTTGCAGCTGAAGGGACTTCGGCAGTACCTATTACTCCTGTCGTGCCTATTACTGTGGTTCAATCCGAGGTGGCTGGCGAAGAAGAAGAGCGGCCTTTAACAAGAAAAAGAAAGATCACATCAGTCGTTTCCCCCAGAACAAGTCCTCAGGACCGAGGTAAAAACGTGATTGATTTGAGTGATCACTCAAAGAAAAGCAAGAAACATAAGTCTGCTGCCCCCTTTGATCCGAAGGCATATATGACTCTCAAAACCGAGGAGTTCCAAGCTGATCCTTTTGGAGTTTCCATCTCGGTGCTGTCGAGAATGGCCGATCGAGTGAAAGAGGAGAAAAAGGATGCCGCTCTGAAAATCCAAGGTATGGCTTCTAGTTTCTGAGTCCGTCAATACTATCTCTGTTTATTCTCCAGTGGTTTTATAATTTACTTACGCTTTCCATATATTTGTGTAGATCTTGAGGCTACGTACGAGGCTGCTCGGAAAGCTGTGAGTCTACTCCGGGCCGACCTTGAGAAAGCGCAAAAAGACGTGGAGCTTCACAAAAAGGTAGCTGAGGATTTGGAAGCCAAGCGCCTAGCATCTGAGGCCGAACTGAAGCTGGCAAATGAAAAACTTGAAATAGCTGTTGTTGAGCTTAAGGAGAAAGATGACAAGCTGGCCGAGATGGAAGCCACGATCTCGTCCCAAAACTTCCCCGAACTTCAGGAGCAGATAAAGAGACTTGCCGAACAGAAAGCTAAAGCTCTTGAAGATCGGAAGCAGGCAATTCAGATGGGTCAAGAAGGCATAGTAGAAGCTTTCAATAATGCACTTGACCAAGTTTCTATGGTCAATCCCGACTTTGTTGCCGATCACGATATCTTTTCGCCGGACTTCTTGGTTCATGATGGGCACATAGTTGAGTTTGACTCAGAATCGACGGCGAAGTGTTGGTGGTCGCTATCCACCTAAAAAGACCTAGCTATTTTATTTTCATTTGTTTTGAACTTGAGGACCCGACCAGAATCCAGTATTTTTTGTAATGACATCGTCATACTCTTACTTTGTTATAATTTTTGCTTTGTTTTGTGGATGCGACGAATCTCGGATATACCTTAAGTCGTAATGTCAACCAAGATTTAAATCATAAAGAAGTAAATATTAAGCAATATCGTAATAGAACGCCTTAATAAAGTGAAGTCTATGTTAAGCAACGTCGGAATAGAATGCCTTTAATAAAGCAAAGTCTATTTTTAATAAGATCGGAATAGAATGCCTTAATAAAGCAAAGTCTATATTCAATAAGATCGGAATAGAATGCCTTAATAAAGCAGAATCTATATTCAATAAGATCGGAATAGAATGCCTTAACAAAGCAAAGTCTATATTTAATAAGATCGGAATAGAATGTCTTAATAAAGACAAATCTATATTCAATAAGATCGGAATAGAATGCCTTAACAAAGCAAAGTCTATATTTAATAAGATCGGAATAGAATGCCTTAACAAAGCAAAATCTATATTCAATAAGATCGGAATAGAATGCCTTAACAAAGCAAAGTCTATATTTAATAAGATCGGAATAGAATGCCTTAACAAAGCAAAATCTATATTCAATAAGATCGGAATAGAATGCCTTAATAAAGCAAAATCTATATTCAATAAGATCGGAATAGAATGCCTTGACAAAGCAAAGTCTATTCCTATCTTTGGATACTAGCTGTAATATCTCTTGAGTTTGGTGGCGTTCCAAGTTCTTGGGATCGCCTTGCCTTCTAGTGTTTCAAGCTCGAAGGCTCTGTTTCCAGTTCTTAATATAACCCGATATGGACCTTCCCAGTTTGGTGCTAACTTGCCCTGTGATGCATTTTTTAGTCCAACATCGGCTCTTCTCAAGACTAGATCATCGACATCAAAATCTCTTGGAACGACTTTCTGATTATAGCGAGTGGCTACCCTCTGTTTGGTGATTGCCTCTTTCAGGGAAGCTTGATCTCGGACTTCCTCCACTAGGTCTAGCTCTTCTCGTAAAGCATGTCCGTTATCCTCCAGTGATTTCGGATTTGAAGTCCTCCAAGTTAATTCCCCAATTTCTACCGGAATGACTGCTTCACTCCCATAAGACAACCGGAAGGGTGTTTCTCCGGTGGAGCTTTGGGGAGTAGTTCTGTAAGCCCATAAGACATAAGGAAGTTCTTCGACCCAGTTTCCTTTAGCGTCGTCTAACCTCTTCTTCAACCCGTTGAGAAGTACCTTGTTTGCCGCTTCTGCTTGACCATTTGTTTGGGGGTGTTCCACCGAAGTGAATCGATGTTTGATTCTAAGGTCGGACATTAACTTCCTGAATCCTTTATCAGCGAATTGAGTTCCATTGTCCGTGATTACCACCTCGGGCACCCCGACCGTAATTATCTCTTTTCTAAAAAAGAGATGGTTCTTTGCCTTGATAACAGATAGTGGTTTAGCTTCAATCCATTTGGTAAAATAGTCTACTGCCACAATTAAGAATTTAATCCTCCCTGGGGCTTTTGGAAAAGGTCCTAAAAGGTGTATCCCCCACTATGCAAAAGGCCATGGGGAGGAGAGAGTTGTGAGACCGGTAGGAGGTGCAATGTGAACGTTTGCGTGGATCTGGCAATTCAGACATTTCTTCACATAGTTCCGTGCATCAGCTTCAATGGTTGGCCAAAAGTATCCCGCCCTTAACACCTTCTTGGCTAAGGATCTACCACCTAAATGTTGGCCACATATTCCTTCATGAATTTCCATTAACAACGGTGAAGAGAGTGCTTTTTTGTAAAGTTGTTCATTGAACACTGCAAAAGATGCTGCTTTTCTTCGGATGATCTTGGCTTCCTCAGGATCGGAAGGTTCTACGCCTGACATGATGTAATTCAAGATAGGAGCAATCCATGTTTGGTCTTCACTTATTACGTACACTGATGAAATCGAGTGTAGGTCATCTTCAAAACTAGGTTTGCTGAGGATCTCTTGTATTACCGACCGGTGATTTCCTACAGTTTTGGTGCTTGCTAATTTGGAAAGAACATCGGCCCGAATGTTGTTTGTCCTTGGAACATGTTTGATCTCGGCGAAATCAAATTGGGTGAGTCGTTTCTTCACATGATTCAAATATTTTTGGAGGATTGGCTCTTTTGCTTCGTACTGCCCCCCGATCTGGGAGACCACGAGAAGTGAATCGGTGTTGAGACTTAACCGAGTGACTCGGAGGTCTAAAGCCAAACGGAGACCCGCAATGCATGCTTCCGATTCAAACTTGATTATTTGATGTTGTAAATTTGAAAGTGAGTGATAGTTCTATAACAACCCCTGAAGGACTTTCAAGAATAATTCCAGCTCCACTTCCTTTGGGATTGGAAGAGCCATCAACATGGATCGTCCATACTTCATCCTCGGCCTCTGCCCCTCTTTTGTTTCTCGGACCAGTACTGCTCCTAATGCTTCCTCAGATATTGAGAGATATAAATATAATACTTCCCCAGGTTCAGGTCGGGTTAGTATCGGAGGTTACGATAATATCTTTTTATCCGGTGAGCGCCTCATCCCGCTCTCGTGGTCCAAATAAATTCTGATTCCTTTTTTAAGAGTTTAAAAAGGGGTAGTGATTTAAACGCGGCATTTGAGATAAACCGAGATAGAGCCGCAATCATGCCATTAAGTTTCGAATTTCCTTCTTGGTGTTTGGGGTTTTCATCTCGGCCACCGACTTGCATTTGTCGGGTTTGCCTCAATTCCTCTTTCAAAGTGAGATAAAATCCCAAGAACTTTCCGGCTTTGACTCGAATGTGCATTTTTCGGATTTAATCTCATTATGTTTTTCCTTATTTCTCGCAAAAATTTCTCTCGAGGTTTCAGTAACATGACGACCGCTTGCTCACTTTTTGCAATCATATCATCTAAGTACACTTCTACATTCCGTCCGATCTGGTTTTTGAAAACTTCGTTCACCATTCTCTGATACGTCGCTCCTGCATTTTTGAGACCGAAAGGCATAACTCGGTAACAAAACTTTCTGCGTTCAGTCATAAAGGCAGTCTTCTCTTGATCGGGAGGGAACATCGGGATTTGGTTGTAACCTGAATATGCATCCATGAATGATAATAAACAAAATCCCGACACGTGATCAACTAGTCGATCAATATTTGGAACCGGAAAAGCATCTTTAGGACATGACCTATTGAGATCGGTATAATCAATGCACATGCGCCATTTTCCATTTGATTTCTTAACAAGTACAGGGTTTGAGAGCCAAGTAGTGTACTTGATCTCATTTACAAATTTAGCTTTTACTAGGTCGTCTACCGCCTTGGCCGTCGCTTCTGTCTTCTCGATATTTTGTACCCTTTTGCGTTGGGCAACCCACTTTGCATCAGGATATATTGACAAGTGATGACAGGCGACTTCAGGTGGTATGCCGGGCATATCTTCAGCCGACCAAGCAAATAGATCGGCGTGTTCCCTTAAGCACTAGGTCAATTATGTTTTTATTTCGTCCGGTAGTTCTGCGTCGATCTTGACTGTTTTTGTTGGGTCGTCTCCTAATACTACTTTGATGAATTCCCCATCCGGCTTTGGTCGTTCTGGCCTTTTCTCTGAATGCAGATGTTGAACGTTATCTTTCTCCTCGTCCGAGCTATCAGGATCGAAGCGTGCGTCTAAATCCATTACATTGACCTCGGAAAACTTCACTTTTCCTTCTTTCGTAGATGCATTTTTTGATGTAAATTCGGCCTTCTCTCTTGCAGCGATTTCGGCTTTGAGGAGGAGGTAATAGCATCTTTCAGATGATTCTAGATCGGCATTGATAGTTATTACCATGTTGCATTGAGAGTGAAACTTCATTTTCAGATGTACCGTGGATGTTACCGCTCCGAGTTTTCCCAATGTCGGCCTTCCAATGATGCAATTGTAGATTGATGAACAAGGTAGTACCATGAATTTAATCAAAATTGTCCGAGATAATGGTTCCTCTCCGAAAGTGACTCTTAAGTCTACATAACCCATTGGTTTAGTTCGGGAACCATTAAAACCGGAAAGGTCCGTTCCCCGATAAGGGAAAAGTTCCTTTGGGGCAATTCCGATTTTTCCAATACATCAACAAACATAATATCACAGGAGCTGCCTTGGTCTACCACTTCTTATCTCTTTTTCGGCCATTACTGTCGAGATCAATAGTGGAATGTCTTCATTTGTTTTCCCGTTTAGTAGGTCCTCGTCCCCAAATGACAAAGGAGGACGAGTTACTACACTTTGGGTTGATGAGGTGGATGCCACACATTGAATTTCTTTCCATTTTCTTTTAATCGTCCTTGCCGTTGCTCCTTCGACCTCACCACCCGAGATAACCATTACCACCGGTCGTCCCCTGCTTCTCCTAGTGTCCGGCTCTTCTTTGTATTCCACGATGTCTTTACCTTTCCCTTCATCAACGTCTTTCTCCTGTTTAACGTTTTCTCCCGCTGGAATGGCTTTCTGACATATTGTCCGAGCTTTCCTTTTTTTATGAGGTCTTCAATATCGTCTTTCAATGCATTGCACCGATTTGTGTCGTGGCCGGCACTTTGATGATAACGACAATATTTGTTGTTTCTCAATCCCGGTCTTGGGGCAATAGGATCAAGATATCTTACTTGCTTGAATTCATTGTTTTGGCATTCTTGCAAGATCTTCTCTCTGCCACATATGAGTTCGCCGTAGTCCCGATGTCTTCCTTGCCGAGGTTTGAATTCCCTAGATGGGCCGCCGGTCTGAAATCTTCTTGAATTTTCTGTGTTCGGATTTGTTTTTTCAGTTCGAGGTCTATTCTCTTTGGTTTGGTTGGCTACGTTTTTTACAAAGAATTTGCTAGCTTCATCACCTTCTTCGTGATCTATGTATTTTTCTGAAAGTCGGAGGAACTCCCCTAAGGTTGAGGGTTGGTTTATGCTTACATCAATTTGGAATAAAGTGCCTCTGCGCAAACCTTGGGATAGGAAATATAGGCGAAACTCCTCATTCAAACCATGTACCTTTCCGGCCTCAGCGTTGAATCTTGCAATGTAAGATCGGATAGATTCATCTTCGGTTTGGTGGACTGCATGCAAAACCATCCATGACTTCGGCCTTACTTTTGAATGTGCAAAGCTCGCCGAGAATAATTTGGAGAGTTGCTCCCAAGACGAGATTGAGTTAGCTGGGATATCTCTGAACCATAAACCTGCATATTTATCAAGGGTGAGAGAAAAAAGTCTACACATGATCTCACCTGGGGCATTCCAGTATTGCATCATGGTTTCATAATACTCTAGGTGAACGTCAGGGTCGGGGGGGAACGATGATAATGACGTCGCTTTGGAGGAGAACGATGTCGCCTTGAAGTTCGTGAGAGTCCGCCGAGCCATTCGGTGCTCTTCTGCTGTGGTTGATCCGTGGAGCATATCGCTGTGGAGAATTCCGATCTGCGATATCTCGAGCTTGGTATCCTGCAATCTCGGCTTCCAGTTCCGAGATACAGAGACTCCTAGCCTGAGATGCCTCATTGTGTTGATTTAGTATTTGGACTAGCTGTTGTAAAGTGTCCACTGGTACGGGGATGGCCGCAGGAGGTGAAGGAAATCGGGCTGAAGCCGATCCTCTGTTATTGATATTACGATCTGAAACCGATTGGGTTACCGCAACTCCCTCCGGGGTTCCTTCCTCCTGAGATCGGATGACACTTGCTATCCGCGCACCGGTTCTAAACTCGGGGTCCATGATTTGATCAAAAGAAAAAATGGGTGAAGATTTTTGAATTCGGGAAACTCCCACTGTGGTCGCCAATGTTCTGTACCGTATCTATGGATATGTTACGTCCGAGATAGTAGGTAGGTTATAAGGTTTTTGATCAATATTGGTAACGTCCGAGCTTGATATTCCGAGCTGAGGTTGGGTGTACCTGCACAGTCACTCCGATGCTAAAGTCAGTAGTAGTAGAGTTAATGCAAATATATGTGTAATTAATGCGTCCCTCTCTCCTTGGAATAAATGCAGTATTTATAGGTTTGGGAGGCACTTAGGTGTAATCATCTGAACCATTGGTTGTGGAGGCGCATGGTAGGCTGTTGGATGAATGATTATGGGCCTTGGCTGTTGAGGGCCCAATCAGTTGGCCTTTTGAGCAGAGGGGGTGCGAATATCATGTGCAGAATTTCTCCATAACAAGGTTAATTTCTTCAATTAGCTGTTCAATTGATTAAATTAGCTGTTCAATTACATTCAAGCGATCAATTTGGGTAATTCTTGTTGTTTGATTTGCAATTTCGGTTCTATTCCTCAACACAAGAAACACGAGGCGGAAAGAGATTTGAATCCTCTCTTTCCGGCTTACCCTATATCTCCCTCCATCATCTCTATCTTTCTCTTAAATCTACTCTCTCATCATTATTTATAATTTCTTAATCATTTTTTCTCTCCTCTCACTCTTGTATTTTGTGATAGAGAGAAATGAGAGAATGAGAAGATCCAAACACGACGGAAAGGACATTTTAATTTTCATGAAATATTTACTTATATTAAAATGGACCGGCATTTCATGGGTGTGCATGTACTATGTTGAATGTTTCCACTGATGTTATAACTAACGACAAGAATCCCAATCCAAGTTATGAGAGCATGTAGCATGAAAAGATTTAGCACTTAGAAGCAAATACAGAAATGCCATGGGTAGGGGACGGCCTTCCAGCAACGCCTCCATAATGAGTGAGATAAAGGAAGCGTAATTATTATATCTGCTTAATTTTTTTGTCCGTTGACCAACTCATGATAAACTCACAAGCATAAAGTGGATATCTCAAATTCAAACTTTGAGTAATTAAAAAAAAAGTGCTAGTCACACTACTCGGTACTTATTCTATGATTAGTTAGATTTTATATGATCCTACTAAATTGATGGGTCCCAACTTTAAAGTGGTGGGACCTGTATGAATATTTTAACTAATCAAATAGTGAGTGTTGGAAATGGAAAGAATGAGTGTCAAAAAGAGAGTATTACTAATATTTTATTTTTTTGGATTGTGAATGATTTATTTAGCAATTAAGCCCACTAGAAATGCTTTTATACATTTGTGTAGATCTCATAATTCTAACTTTCACGAGTTTTAAATCTTTTGCCCTCTATGTATTTTTTCATCTTTTGTTCTTTTGTTAAATCAAATTTTTCGAGGTATCATAAATGATTGATATAGCTCTAGGTGTCTCAATCTCATCAGAATGTCTTTTACTATAGTGATGCATGCTTTTTACCCTCATAATGTACGCGCACTTTAGGGGTCAGGATCCTCTCCATTTCTTAAAGAAAATTGAAATGTCCATTTGGAGAGAGATAGACACAAAAATTATGATGTGTCATAGAATTAAATGCATCATAATAATTAATGTTATTACCCACAACAATTTTGTGTCTATCTCTCTCCAAATGGATATTTCCATTTTCTTTAAGAAATGGAGAGGATCCTGACCCCACTTTCGTGTCTCAATCTCATAAGCTTAAAGAGGCTAATTCAAAGTGCATACTCATATTAATTGTATTTAAAGCTGGACTTGCAATTAAAGAGTGTAAAAATATTTTAGAAAAAGTATTAAGATTATTGAGTAAAAAGGGTATAGCAAATCTCACTAGCAACAAACAATGGTTGGTTCAATTGACAATTGGGTTCGGATCTCACTTTAAAGTTTCGGATTCAAATCTAAGGTGTGATAAAAACTCTATTGGAAGGAAAAAATCATACAAACTGGCATAGCCGGACTTACACGTAGTCAGCCAAATTACCTAACATAAATTAATTACCGGTAAAACCAATCAGTACTGCACATCAATTAGTAATAAAAAAAATCTCACTAGCAAAGGACAAATTATCTTTATGAAATTGGAGTAAAGTAGTCAATCATGTAAAACGAAAGGTTATTTGGCGAATGTATGAACTCACATTATTTAGCGAAAAATGGAAAGGCCTATATGAATGCTTGTTCTTTCCAAAAACAGGGTGCTGTCCTGTGCCTTGTGTGTTTGTGATAATATAACTTTTTTTACCCTGTTATTGATGCAGAGTAATTATCGATTTTGCTAATGATTAGATTAATCTATTTTGGGAACCTAACTAGTTATGTGTATACTCTACTATGTTGATTGTGTGATTTTTCTCTTTCAATAGAATTTTTACCACGCTCAAAATTTGAACCCGAAACTTTGGGATGTGATCTGAGTCATTTATGACTCGGATCAACTCTTATTAGTTTGTGATAATATAACTGATATCAAATAAAAGTTCATTTGATAAAAATAAAATAAAAGTTCATAAAACTTACAAATCGATTAACATCTTCTTTGTTTTAATGTCTAACTAGCCCTACGACCGGTTCGATGGACGGGTTGACTAACAATTTGTTAAAGAGTAAACATCTAAAAAAAAGAAGCATAAGAACAACAGTAAATAACAACATCAAACAAAATTTAAGTATTTTTTTTGACTAAACAAATTCTAAGTATTAGAAAGACATCACATTTAAAGACAAAAATCATACATATTAGATGAAGTCATAACACAATCAGTTTAAAGTTGTAAAATAAACAACAACCTATAATAACAATATTATCCATATTCATCAAATGTAGCCATAAAAACTTAACCCATAATATCGTCTTATCGGTTCGAGGGATTAGTCTCTAGAGTTGCGCGTAGAGGATACCCAGTTTATACAAAAAAAATGTACACATGAGAACTTAACTCATAATTAAAGAGAAAAGAAGACAACATAATTAAAAAATAAAACACGTACGTAGGTCTCATGTAGAGATTGATTTAAAAGTAAATATCAATTTAATTATGCTTCTAATACTTCTTAATGCGAAATTATCTAAATAAAGAAGAAAGTATCAATTTGGACATGGAATTTTTTTAAGATTCTAAAGTACTTCAAAACACACTGCCTAGAATCACCCTTTAAGTATTTTGTCATGAAATTGTTTTTCCATCAGATAGATTATTGACGAACGAAGTATTTGAATAGTTAAAAAAAAATTTGAATACTAAAGTAACCCAAAACGCATTGTCTAACATTTCACGTTACGTGTTTTGCTACAAAATAATTTTGTCCCCATCAAGTACACTAAAACACACTATTTAGCATCCCACTTTAAAATATAAAAATATAAAAAAAAATGTAGATTACTCATCAGTAAAACTCTGTTGGAGGATAACCACACACGCCGACAAAATCGAGTACTCGTGGCCAGCCAACTTCCCCGATAAAACCAATGAAAACTGCACACTAATGAGATGGTAACAAAAAAAAGGAAAAAAAAGGAAAAAAAGCCAAAGTGAAAAAAAAATGTTTATTGTTAAAATACAAAGTTTCCATTAATTGAACAAAATATCTATTTATTTTTAAAATTTAATATTGAGTATTACTTCAATCCCTTTTCTACAACCAATAATTGCTTAATGGAGTATTGAAAATACCGTGTGTGTACGTGTTCGATGATGCAAGTTGGAACAATTGGTTGGTGATAGTTTTATTCAATTTTCTTGTGGGAAACGTATTAACAATTGATTGTGATAGTTGTATTGAATTCTAATGTGCTAAAAATATAGGTAAAACGACATGGCCAAGTAATCGAATTGAAGGACAAAAAATTGAGATGCACACCAAAAAATTATTCCCGCCTCAAATTGGAAATGCATGCCAAGCCGCATACATGAGTTATATATATGTCTTTTAAATTATAATTAATCAGAAGTAAATATAAGTTTTTTGCCAAAATTTTCTTTTGGTGAATTAATCAGTGTAAAAGGTATATTTGTATATATCATATTATTAAAATTAATTAACAATTTCTATAAATTTCATAGTAACAAATGTTTGTATACAAATATTTATACCAATCCTAGATTTCTAAAATTGTTTAAATTTTGGTATTTTTGATTTGAATATCTTGAACTAATTAATTTAACTATTATTTTTGGTGCTTAATTATAAAAAAAGCTATTGTTTAACTATTATTTTGGGTATGCAGAAACCATTAACTTTTTTCATACCAAACAAAAGAAAGAAACCATTAATTTTTTTTTGGTAAATTAACGTATCGTCCATGACGACAGTAAAAACTAATCCTTTAAATTAAATGAGATTTATTTAAGGGGTTGAATTCTTCCCAACAAATAACTATTAACTTTTTTAGGAGCTAATTAACATTCTTTATAAATATATACACGCATTATCTCAGCAAACATAATCTTTCGTGTATGATTGTTCAACAAACTAATAATTCCTTTAACACTAACTCAACCTAAAATATCATCAATAATAACAAAATAAACGTTTTCTTTTTGGCATTCTAAAGTAGGGGATGTGACTTGGTGTCCTATATGCTATATAGGGGACAAAAGATGTAGCCATCACTTTAGAGAAAAGATAACAAATCGGACTATCTTGGCCCAGGGTATTTAGAAGTGAATCTTTGAAAAGATGACACTTTGTTTTACTACAAGACATTAGTTGTTTTAACAATAATGATAGAGCAACATATAATTGCAAATTTGAGGAACACTAAACCCTGTACCAACATGATGTGGTACAAATGGTAGATATTTGTGTCTCTTAGTTGTTTGTTGGGAGAAATTAACCCATAAATTGATTTCAATATCTCAAAGGATTAGTCTTCACAGTCGAGGTAGAGGATACATTGATTTACTAAAAAAAAGAGATACGAGAGTTAATGACACTTTGTTTTACTTCAAGACAATAGTTAATGTTTTAACAATAATGATAGAAAGACATATATAATTGCAAGTTTAAAGAACGGTCTCCGTAAAGTATAAGAAAAAAACATATATTCGGCTTAAATTCAGATAAGATGTACTTACTTTTCTATTTTGTTGTGATGTTTTATTTAAAAAATAATAATAAATTGTTTTGAGAAATTAGTATTTTAATTTGTTCAATTTGTGTCCTTTTGAACATTACATTTACTCCTTCGGTTTTGTTTTATATGAATTACTTATGAGTATTTATAAACATTCAATTGATTTTATGTTGAAATGGTTTTAAAGTGCTTTATATGTTCCAACGGGTATTTGCTTTTGTCAAATTTTTGGATAAAGATTTAATAGAGAATCATGGCTTTGGTTTCATTGAAACGATTTTATTTTTTATCCGTTTGGGAAGTTACAATTCATATTCACTTATTTTTATTTAATATGAATGTCTAGCTATCATTACAAACGTTTAGTTTTGGTCATGATTCATATTTATTTATATGAGGCGTTAAAACCTCTTATTATTAGCTATTGAATATATTTTAATAGCCATTGAATTTTTTCATTGGAATCCTTTTGGCTTTTGAAAGAACCGTTAGAATAATTTCATTCATTATATGCCTTCGGTTATAATTTTAATAATGAATAACGTTTATTCAGATTTTAAAGTTAATGTCTTTATAAAGCCAAATGTGTTTTGGTATAAGGGGGAGAAAAGGATACACATTCAGTAGAGAATATATGAAAAAAAACAAAGATACAAAATATAGAAATATTTTTCTATTTTAAGGTATTCCGAGCAGTAAAATAATTAAAAAGAGGGTGTGAGTTTGGTGGTCTTCCTAGGTGCAGGGAAGATCATATTATATTTTTGTGAAAATTTGTTTTATCACTGGGGACGGCGCAGGCTAGGAGAGCTAACTTTGCACACTTTAAAGGCAGAGCCGCGAAACGTCTTAAAGAGAGCGACCTAGTCTGCGACTCAGCCTATTTGTTCGTGTTCGTCAGTGTGTTCACATTTGTTCCAACATATTTATATTTATATAAGATACATCTTATGAAATCTATATTTTTTTAAGACTCAAATATACGTTAGTCCTTGTAA
This sequence comes from Oxytropis ochrocephala, assembly GCA_020916435.1. Classification (NCBI taxonomy): domain Eukaryota; kingdom Viridiplantae; phylum Streptophyta; class Magnoliopsida; order Fabales; family Fabaceae; genus Oxytropis; species Oxytropis ochrocephala. Next base: position 21,636,996 of record CM037093.1, read on the forward strand.
ATACCCAATTGATCTAGTTTCATTCATATAATTCAAAAAGTTTTGGTTTAGTTCCTGCAAAAACAAAACACACCGTGAGGATTGCTGCGCACACCCCCCCTGTCAATTTTGGTAACGAGGACTCTGGAATGCTTGACTCTGATGAATTCATGGATGCTCAAGATCAAGGAGGTACCTTATCTGGTGAAACTGAGATGGAGGTGGTCGTTGAGACCCCCACCATGTGATTTTGTTGTGTTTTTCCTCTACCCAAATTTTGTTTTGATGGAGTTAAACAACATTTTCGTTTGGAATTGTCGTGGCGCAGCCAGTCCGGATTTGTTTCGTAATTGTAAGCAGTATGCCGACATGCATAGGCCTGAGATTTTTGTAATAATGGAGACCCGTACTCACCCAAAGCGTCTTCAGCGTACTTTCACTCTCTTGGGGTATGACGGTTTCGTGTTTGCTGAGAACCGAGGGTTTGCAGGTGGCATTGTTGTGGGTTGGAAATCCCACTTGGTTGATATGGTGGAGTTAGATAACAACTTTCAGTTTATTCATTTCCGTGTGGTCATGCATAATGGTTGGTCCTGGTTCTTCACTCCAACTTATGCTAGCCCCTCGGATGAGCTTAGACATGCGCTTTGGGAGACCTTTTTGACTATGAGTCGTAACATGGATGGCCAGTGGCTTATTGCTGGGGACCTCAATGATATTGCTGACCCTAGTGAGAAGAAAGGAGGCAGCCTTGATGTCCGGAGAAAGTGTCAGCTCTTCAAGCAGAGAGTTCACAATTGCCAGTTGCTTGATCTTGGGTCTGTTGGTCCCCGCTTCACTTGGCGTGGTCCTAGATGTGGTTTGGTCGACAGGATGTTTGTTCGTCTTGATAGAGCTTTGGGTAATGATCGCTGGCGTGTTGCTTTTCGAATGCCTTCGTGAGAGTGCTGCCACGGATTGATTTTTCTGACCATCATCCTATCCTTATTTGTCTCCATGGTAATTTGCAGGATCGAGGTGAGAGGCCTTTCCGCTTTGAGAGTGCTTGGCTCACTCATGGCGCCTTCAAGCGTGACATGCAGAATTGGTGGGAGGGTAATGGGCAGCTAGACCGTGAAGTTAAGGAGTGTGGAGGGGAAGCTGAAGACTTGGAAGCACGCCACTTTTGGTTGCATGCGCACAAAGAAGCGTGCCTTGCTTGCCCGTTTGGGTGGAATTCAAAAGCAATATCATGAAGGCAACATCAACAACTTTCTTACTACTCTTGAAAAAAATTTGCAGGGTGAGCTGAATGAGATCCTTTATTGTGAAGAGCTCATGTGGTTTCAACGGTCGCGGACTCAATGGCTTCATGATGGGGACCGGAATACTCATTACTATCAAATCAAAGCTGCTAATAGAAAGAAGAAGAACAGGATCCAGTTGCTTCGGGGCAATAATGGCGCGTGGCTTGAAAATGAAGTGGAGACCAAGATGCATGTCAATAATTTTTTCCAGGATCTTTTTTTGGATGACGGTAACTACCTAACTCATCCTCCTTTGAAATACAGTTTTAGAAGGTTACCACGTGATGTTGTTACTGCTATGGGGCGTATGATTGAGCACGAGGAGATTGACAGAGCGCTCTTTGCTATGAGTGCGTGGAAGGCCCCGGGTCCCGATGGCTTCCAAGCTGGTTTCTTCCATGCAAACTGGAATATTATTGCTTCTGATTTTTACAGGTTTGCAACGAGTATCTGGGAGGATCCTACTTTACTGAGTCATATTAATGCCACTGATATTTGTCTTATTCCCAAGGTTCCTAAGCCGGAGTTTGTGACCCAGTTTCGGCCTATTTCCCTTTGTAACGTTTCTTACAAGGTGATTACCAAGGTGATTGTGAATCGGCTTAAAATCCACATGCCAGAGATTGTCTCCCCTTTCCAGACTGGTTTCATCCCAACTAGGAGTATTCATGAGAACATTATTGTGGCCCAAGAGTTGATTCATAGTATGAATAAGATGAAAGGGCGCAATAGCTTCTTTGTTGTTAAAGTTGATCTTGCGAAAGCCTATGATAGAATCAAGTGGTCTTTCATCCGGGAAGTTCTTGATGAGATTGGTTTGCCCACCAACATCATCAACCTCATCATGCATGCTGTGACAAGTGTCCGCACTAATGTCATGTGGAACGGTACCAGATCAGACTACTTCATGCCTCAAAGGGGAATCCGTCAAGGAGACCCCATCTCACCTTATTTGTTTGTTCTATGTATGGACAGGTTAACTCACATTATTGCGGAGCAAGTGGAGAATGGGTCTTGGACGCCTATCCGTGCGGGCAGACACGGACCAAGCATATCCCACCTCATGTTTGCGGATGACTTACTTCTCTTTGCCAAAGCCACGGAGGAGAATATGTCTTGTGTCATTAACACTCTAAACACTTTCTGTGCTATGTCTGGACAGGTTGTTAGTCTTGAGAAGACGTCCATGTTCTATTCCAAAAATGTGCCTCCCACTATGAAGACTAATCTTGCCCGACTCTCTGGTTTCAAAGTTACCTCCTCTATGGGTAAATATTTGGGGGTTCCATTGCTAGGAAAATGCCCAAGGCAAGGTGACTTCAGTTATTTGATTGACAAGGTCCGTGATAAATTGTCTGGCTGGAAAAGTAAGCATTTGTCTTTTGCCGGGAGAGTTACTCTTTCTAAATTCGTTATTCAGGCCATCCCCATCTACACTATGATGACTACTCCAATCCCAAAAGCTTGCCTCTATGAGATTCAGCAACTTCAACGTGGGTTTGTTTGGGGAGATACTGAGGACACTCGCAAGCTTCATCTTATTAACTGGCGGACTCTTACGCTCCCAAAAAATATGGGAGGGCTAGGAATAAAGGATCTTCCCACCATGAACAAAGCGTGTTTGATGAAGTTAGCGTGGAATCTCAAGACCGACAATACTAGGCTTTGGTACCAAGTTTTGAATGGTAAATATGGTAGGGGTAGGTTGCCTCTGGGTCCCCCTCAAGCCAAGGTGTCAGATTCTTCTCTTTGGAAACACTTGTGTAGCTACTGGCAGGCCATAAACACTCATGAAGCTTGGTCGCTCGGTAATGGCACCACCGTAAACCTCTGGGATGACAAATGGCTCAATGGCGTGACCCGGTTGAGAGATGTTGCTACCAATATTCCTACTCATGCAACTGGCTGGACCGTTAGTGCAATTGTCGGGGACAATGGAAACTGGGATGTCTCCAATATTACTACTATGCTTCCAACGTCTTCCATCATCCAGATTCTTGCGCATCCCGCACCCCTTCCTCATGATGGAGATGACTTGCGTTATTGGCCAGGGGATGGCAATGGTGAGTTCTCGGTCTCTCTCTCTTATAAATGGCTCGCTAACTATGATGATGCCCTTGAAGATGCTGGTTGGATGAAAGTTTGGAAGCTCCTTGTTCCGGAGCGCATTCGATGTTTTGTGTGGCAAATCATGCATGGGAAGCTTGCCACCAAGGAGTATTGTGGTCATTGGGGCAATGGTGATATCAATTGCTATAATTGTCACAATGTCCCAGAATCAATTGTGCATGTTTTACGTGATTGCAGTTTTGCAACCCAGCTCTGGAACCATCTAATTCCAACACAGGTGCGCTTCTTTTTTTATAGTTGTAGCTTGGAGGACTGGATTAATTTCAACCTTATAAACACCACTTCCATTGATACTTCCTTGGAATGGCGTGATGTATGGGCCACGGATGCTACCTCCTTTGGTTTTGGAGAAATAAACAAGTGCACGATGATAACTATAACCGGCCTCCTTATCCTTCTCGTCATGTGCTTGCTAGCGTTCATGAGTACACTAAAGGGTTGGCCGTGCGTAGCTCTTCGATGGAGCGTTCCTACCGGCGGGTTGAGATTGGGTGGAAGGCGAATGGGGATGGTCTGGCTACAATTAATACTGATGGTGCAAGAAGAACCCCTATTGGCGTTTTCGGGTGTGGAGGGGTTTTGCGTGACGGGCAAGGCCGATGGATTGGTGGATTTTCCAAGCGATTATATGTTTCTTCGGCTTATTTAGCTGAGCTCTGGGGCGCTTTGGAAGGCCTCAACTTAGCAGCCTCAAAGCGTTTGTCTCATGTTGAGCTCCAGTTGGATTCCCTAGCTCTGGTTCATTGCCTTACCAACAATGGTGAGGGTAGTATTTCCGGTCACCAACTTGTGAGGCGAATCAAGCAGGTTATGGCTACCTTTACCAGTGTTCGGGTCATCCACATCTATCGAGAGGCCAACAAGGTCGCCGATGCTCTTGCTAATATGGGTTGTGACTATGATGATGGTCGGGTTTATTTTGATATTCCCCCTCCTAGTGTTAAGCTCCTAGTTGATGCTGATGTAATTGGAGTTCTTACTCCTCGTTTGATTCTCGTGTAGTTCTCCTTTGGGCCTTAGCCCCGTTTATTCTCAAAAAAAAAAATAAGTGTGACGCTATTAGATGATGTGTGACATAGACATCCTATGTGGATTAGGGCTCAAATCCCCTTCTTCTTCCCTTTTCAACCGCAAACACACTACAACACATTTCTCCTTCTTCATTCTTCTTCACGAATGTGAGTCATTTTCTTTTCATTGTTTTGTTTCATTTAATTATGTTTTAGATCGATTTGTGTGGAGATCAAATTTGACTAGGGTTTAAATATGTTCTTTTTGGTTGTATGCGGAGGAGAACCAGCTGCAAATTGTATAACTGGTTTGATAAACTAGATCTTGAGAGAGTGACTATAGTGACAGTTTCACAAACAAAGGCAGTCCTTAAAGTGGTAAAGTCGCCAACATTAATATGTAATTGTAAATGTAGAGGCATTACAAAGGAATTGGATTGAAAGAAAATTGCCAAATTGAAGCTCAAGTTGTCGACCGAGAGGAAGAAGATGAAGTGGATTCAAAGCTTTCTAATGTTAATGATGTTGCTTGTAGCAAATCCAAAATTGTAATTGGGTAAAAAATGAGTTAGTTGTGTTTGATTTTAATAGGAAGGGAAATGCTTTAGTCTAATGGAATATGAATTGGATTGGTTTAAGACAATTGTTAGTAACCAATCAATTCATTTTCTAAGTATGTTTGAGTGTTAATTATTAATGAAGTAAATCAATCTGTTTCAGTTATTAATTTAGTTAGTTTAGTATAATTATGGGGTTGCCATATGGTGGGCACATTGGTGCCCAGGGTACTAGGTACAGGGCATAGGGCACACTGGTGCCCAGGACACTGAGGGCACATGGCGCATGGCACTAGTACACAGGGTGCAAGGCACTATTGCATAAGGCGAACGACACAAGTGCACAGGGTGCATGGGCAAGGGTACATATTAGAATTTCATTTTGGTGTTTTATAAGTAATAACTAAAGTTAAATATGTTTATTAGTTGGACCAAATAAACACCTAAAATACTAATTTTTGTATTAATGTCGGTTGTCGTAAAACTCTCAATGCTAGCTGAGGGATCAGCTAAGAGTCTGAATCTTGTGATTCCTCTTGCTTCAAACAATTGCGCTAAGGAATGAACTCTATTCCTCAGTTATGGGTTCCCTAACTCCTATAAAGTAGGTTAGGTGGTAGAGACGTGTAATTGGACTACATACGAGCGTAAAACATAAAGGTCAATATAAGCGCGATAGTAAGTAAAGACTTTGAAAAAAATGCAGATGTGTAAATTGATTGTGAGTCCTTTACAAATGTACAGCTGCGCGCGCGCACACACACACACACACACACACACACACACACACACACACACACACACACACACACACACACACACACACACACACACACACATATATATATATATATATATATATATATATATATATATATATATGCTAAAATGCACTTTTGGTACTTTAAGTTATTTATTTATTTCGCTTTAGTCATTTAAGTTTTTTTTCTCAGTTTGGTCCCTCAAGTCCCAAAATCGTTTTACTTAAGTTCTTTCCGTCCATCTGAGTTAACGGTTGATGACGTGGCACCTGCTGACGTGGAATTTTTATTTTTTAAATTTTTTTTTGCCAAAAAAATCAAAAATTACGTGGCAATTATTTTTTTCGTTTCGGTTTGGTCCTCTAAGTTTGTAACTAGTTCCAAATTGGCCCCTTAAGTTTTAAGTTAGTTTTGAATAGGTTCTCTGAGTTTGTCTAAAAAATCAAAATAGATTCTCAACTTTTTGTCATTTCATTTTGGATGTAAAGCTAATGTGTGATCTCATTTACGTAATTCAAATGATATTTTATTGCTTTTGGAATTTTTTGGATTGACTTTAGTTAATAACACCACACAAAGGACCAAAATGAAACTTGATGAAATACTTAAAGGACCAATTTGAAACTATAGGACATACATAAGGGATCTAATTGAAATTGTAGCATAAACACAAAAGGACCTAATTTAACCATAACATAAGTCATACAAGTGTTCATAAACATGCATATCCTGTCAAAACTTGCCCAAAACAGATTGGGGGGATCCAAGACATGGACAAAACATATTTATTCCAAATTACAAACTTTAAAAAAGATCCTACATATTAAGTGATAGCTTCTGTAACTTCACCAGCTGAAGTGGATGTCCCTCCTGTAATGGAGTTGGATTTTTTTGCTCTCGACAAATCCAATGTTTTTGGCCGAGTAGCTTTTGGCTGTGGTGCAGATTTGGGTTTGGATCCAGCTTTGTTTTTTGGTGGAAGTTTGGGTTTGGGTTGTGGCTGGTGCAACATGTGCGGTAGTTTGAGTTGTTGTAGTTTGGGTTGTGGCAGCTTCTGGTGCAACATGTGTGGTATTTTGGGGTGTTTCAAGTTGGGTCCTTGTGGTTGATTGGGGTGGGGTTCGTGGGGCTGTTGGGCAAGATGACATTTTATGACCACTCTGCTTGCAGATGCTACACTTATTTGGTAAGCCTTTTCTAGTGACATTTATTGTGTTAGTCTTTTCATTTGGATCCTTGTTCGTGGACCTCTTAGGCCTACCTGCATCTGCACAAAACCAGGCCAAAAAAAAATGATTAAAGAGACACGTGAACAACAACCGTCAAAAGCTAAACATAATGAATTATACTAACTTGGTTGCCTTTTTATTGGAGGAGGTAGGATATTTGGGTATGGTATTTTAGGCCACACAAATTCACCATTTGTTGGATAAATGAGGGGCTGATAGCCTGCTTCATAAATCTCTTTTCTGTAGTAGTTGGGAATTAACTCCTCAGGGTTTAGGATATTATTGCAGCAGCTTACAGTGTGGCCGCATGGCACCCCAGCAAGCTTCCATCTTTTGCAAGAACACTCTCCCTCTGCTCTAACATAACCACAAACTTTTCTCCGCTATAGTTGATATTTCTGACATGAAATTTTTTGTCACCAGAAGGCCTTCAATTAAAACAGATAACATAAGAACCAACATAAAATCAATATCTACACATAAGAGACCTAAATGAAATTACTTGACAGCTCTTTCTCTTTTCCAACCTCATTTTAATTCTTGGTAAAATTGATACATTGTATGCTTGAACTTTTCTCCTATTATTGCTTCCCACCTATCCATAAGATAACCCACTATCTCTTCCAGCATGGTCCCAATTGGTTTTTCTCTTGCCCCTAGTATGACACTACTAAAAGTCTCACTCATATTATTGACAAGTAAATCACACTTTGAGGTGAAACTGGGTAGATCAAATACATATGTACAACTCCATTTAATTTCGCATAGTTGACCATTTCCAAAGTTCCATTGTCATTCTCGAGCTTCTTCATGACATTACCAATTCGATACCACATGTTGTCTATTTTAAGATAGCCGAAGTCTTTGATTATGTCAACAACTTCAAAATATGGACACCTCTCAGCATCACATTCCCAGGTGGCAGCTTCACCTGTATAATCTGAGAATCCATTCACAAAATTTCCCTCGTGATGAAACTCCACATCAAACTTATCCGTATCCATTCCCTATACATTTAAATCAAAACAAAAATTAAACAAATCAGGACCACTAACATTAAACAAAGAAGGACCACTAACATTAAGCAATAAACAATAATTTCTTCGTTCTTTTTGAATAAAACAACAAACACAGGTCTCTAAACCCTAGACAAACAAATAAACTTAAATGCCCTATACAACAACCTAAACCCTAAAACAACAACACAGACTCTAAACAGATGTAACTACAAAAATACCAAAAACAGTAGAGACAAACAAAGAAAAACAAAAGAATGGTTTGTTTATAGAAGAAAAACGACAAAGAACAAAAGAAGAAGAACAAAATCATTAGCGACAACAACACAGTTAACCAAAAAAATGCAAAAATAGTACCTTTCCTTGTTTCCCCGCCATCGTTCCTCCACCTTTGCGTTGTTCCTCCGATGTTGAAACCCGTTCCCTAAATCTCTCCTTCGTTTTTCCTTTTCCTTTCAACTCCAATTTACGTTGTGTGTTTCTATGTTTCCCTTTCTTATCTTGGTCCTTACTACTTCCCTTTCTTATTTCTTCTTTAATTCTCTTTTCGTTTCTTATTTCCTTTTTATGTCCAAATAGTTTTTTATTTCTATTTCTCTTGTTTCTTTAATTTCTTTAATTTGTTAGTCACTTCGGCTAACCTACAGCTTAACCACCATTGGATCGGCTAAGATCAACGTACTACATTACATTTTTGCCCTAAAAGCTAAGAGACACGCTCCACTCTTCCACTAGCTTGAGTAGTGGGGTTAAATATCTTCGCTCCTAATTCCACGATGCTAACCACTCCAGTGTTTAAACCTGTCCATGTGCATTAATACTTGCCTCCCACAGAAGTCTTCTCGCCTCAGACAAAATCTTCCTCAACTATGCAACTCGTTCTGCCTTCGACCCCTAGCTCCTCAACTAAGGTATCTTCTAGTCGAGTTCCCTCTTAATCGAGTTACCATTGCTCGCTAAGCTCCATCATACATACATTTGGCATATTAGCCTCTAATTTATCTTTAGGCATACTTACTTAGGCTTTTCTACCAAATTCTCCCCCCTTAGCTATTTCTTGCCTACCTCGGCAAGCATTTCTTCGTTGATGCTCCAATACTTAAAGCTTCCCTAGCTTTGACTAGGCTTTTTCCATCAGCCAACAACTAAGCAGATTTTGGGTGTTAACAATTGCCCTCTTTTTCCATTGTTATCTAGCTGAGAGAATGGATAGCATTGGCAACGCAAAAATGAAATGAAACGTCATCATTATCATGACGGCTAAAGTAGCCGTTACGTCATTGATTAGATGTAAAATGTCCAGTTTAACACCATCTGATGCGACAAAGTGGTGTTTCACCTAGAGAGTAGTCATTACGCCTCATAGCTATAAATAGCCTCCCTATCAATCATTTCAAAGTTACTGTTACCATCCATTTTTCCTCATTGAAACCTTTGCCACTAACATCACTGCCAATTATGACCTTCTCCTACTGCTTCTAGGCTTTTGGTCAACATAATAGCTTGATACCTTCATCTTTACATGGGGTATGATGACCCCTACTCTTCTTGATGTGACTGACGTAGAGCACTTGGCCTTTCTGATAGCTTGATACCCTCATCTTTCCGAAGGTCAAGTGACTGACGTAGAGCACTTGGCCTTTCTGATGTACTTCTTCAGTAAGTTCTTTTACAGCAGAACCTCTGTAGGGGTTGTTCAAGAACTCCAAGCCTATGTCACCAGCATGAATGGCAACACGGTTCACTCGTGGGTCACTTCTTCTTGGCTGGACTTTACAAAGGGATGCACATCTTGCTTGATCATATTAGGGAGTGTGGGACGATAACAAGATTCAAGGCCCCATTTAGTTCTTGCAACTTTGGGCTCAACTCTACTTCAAGAATTTTCTTTTGTCGAGTTCCTCGACTATTCCTCTATGCAACGCCAGAACTTTGGGACATCAGTTGGCCTAAACACCCATTAAATCCCTAACCCGGTTCAAGTTTGTTAGGACTATTCCAGTTACACCCTACCGAGGTGGAGTCTGGTGTTGGAGCGAGACGTCAACCTAAGATGGATCTTTAATGCACTAGGCTCCACTACAAAACCTATCCGCGGATGGTCAATGGGTTGTAAAAGACAATTGCTTACAAGTGTTGGTGGCAAGGGACTTGACTGCGCAATTTGTCTAGATATAAACACTTGAATATTGTAAAATGTACGAAAAATTAAGGATGAAAACCCGCCAAAAAAAAGCAGGGCATGTTGAGGTACCTTGGCCAGCTAACCAATTGAGGTTTTTTCAAAAAAAAATGGAATAAGTGAAGTGTGGAACGGGCCATGTGCGAGTGTCCATTAGCAATCAACAGCATATCTCCATGGGCCATGTTACATTGTTAATGGCCTATGCTTCGTACAACCCCCCCTCTACTCACTAGACACCCCTTTTTGGTGTGAAAATACCAAAAGCCCTTACCAGCAGTGCCACCTCCTCTTGTGTTAGCCATACTGTAAAAAACCAGTAAAAAACAGTCAAAAACCTGCTCCAATTTAGGTACATTAGCAATTGAATTGTATAAAACAAGTAAAAATCAGTCAACTTCAGCATACAACAACAATCAGGGGTGTTCGACCGTGTCAGGTTCGACCACAAACGGCGCACGCTTGATTGAACACCCCCAAAGAGGTTCGATGCACGCTCGATCGAACAACAACTAAACAATTGCATCACTAACTTTTAAATTAGGCGTATTTTTGGAATATTAAGTGGTTTGGGGATCTTGTGAGTAGCTAGGAGGTTGTACGAAGCATGAGCCTCGTTAATTTGTTACTATCATCTCACCTCTGTGTGTTCAACTTCAAATCAAGCCTTCAGGGGAAGTTAGATTTGCTACTTTCTAAGCTGCTAGTCTATTACATTTAAAAAAATACTTAAATTGTATAACCAATGTTTTTACCCGCTTACTATTGGTGTAACACACTTCAAAAAACTGAGATACTAATAAGAAGCTTTGCACAAAGAACCATCTATATTGCAGCTTTTGCAAACAACATTTAAAAGGAAGAGTTAGGTTACTAGGTGCAATGAAAAGTTGTTGGCTACATATACTTAAATTAAGTGTGCTTAACACTTTACGTATTAAAGTTAATGTTTTTTATTAAGACTGTCAAAAAATATCTATTCAAAATTTGGTGGGCCAGCTCAACACAAGGTGAAGTGTGCTGAATGTCAACAGCTCGCTTTTTTTTTCAGGCCTATACTTCGTACAACACCCCCCTCTACTCATTAGATATTTTTTACCACCATTTATTCCCAAAATACCCTTGAATTTAAAATATTTTTTAAACATTACGTACGGTTCGACCATGCGTGCGTCGAACCTGTTAAGTGTGGTTCGACCATGCGTGCGTCGAACCGGTTCGCACTTGACAGGGTCGAACCTCCCTGATTGTTGCTAGATGCTGAGTTGTTTAATTTTAATTGATTTTTAACGATTCGATTTATTCTTTGTTAACACTAGTATGGCTAACACTAGTTGTTTAATTTTAATGACGATTCGATTTATTCTTTACTAACACTAGTTGTTTAATTTTAACTGATTTTTAATGATTCGATTTATTCATTGCACGAATTGTTCTTTTAGACTTTTTCGGTTTGTATGACTTGTTGCACTTATCTATAATAGGTGTGATCGAACGTGAGCCGTTGAATTAAAACAATCGAAACCGTTAAAACTATAACCGTTGGGGAGAATTCAAAAATTTAGCCGATTGGTTGGACGGTGGGAGGGGTTGGCGCCACGGTGATCGATTTGGATCGGCACACGCTTGGTCGAACCTAGTCAAAACATAATTTGGGGTGTCTGAGTAAATTTTGACTGGTTCGGCGCTGCCAGATTCGACCTAGGTCGATCAACCGTGCGCCGAACCGTGCATAATCTTTAAAAGAAAAACTAATTTTCAGTATGGATTTTTGGTCTTTTCACACAAAAAAGGGGTGTCTAGTGAGTAGAGAGGGGTTGTACGAAGCATGAGCCTTTTTGCAGGTCAACGACGAGTCTGGTAGGCCCACTTTTCCACCCCAAAAATAGATAGGCTTGTTTTTTTCATACCCCTACCCTTTCCCCTCATACCCCACACAATTTGATAACCCCAAAATACCCCTTTGAAAACTAATTTTTTTTAAAAAAATAAATAAATCGTTTATACGTTTTGAGGACGTATATACGATGGCTATTTTATGTCCATCGTATATACGTACTCAAAACGTATATACGATGTATTTTTTTTATTTTTTTAATGATTTGTTTTAATTTTTTTTACTAAAATGCTACTAAAAATTCGTTAAAGAGTCAAAATTAATAAAAAAAAATTATAAAAACACCACTAAAATCTAACAAAACTAAAATAAGTCTATGCAAAATTTTTTAGATTTTTTGGAGACTATGAAAAATTTAAAAAATTAATAAAAAATAATAAACGATGAAATTTTGAATTTTTAGGCCGTAGTCCCGTAAGAAGTCCCTTCTAAGAGAGTCATGATGTTTGATTTTTTTTCGAATTTAAAAGTTGTGATTTCATTACGATCGGAGTAAGTTGTCAGAAAAAATAGGTTTACAAACATGCATACACAACCCGTCCATTCTATAAAAAAAAAAAAAAACACCCATTGATGCATCATTTTCACATACTAATTAAAACGGAAAAACATATACCGTTGGATCTAAATCTAACGGACAATATTTACTCTATGCGCTCGATAACGCTATGCATCACACGGCGCATGATAAGGTTCGCTCCCTTGTCAATGGTTATCGTTCTCGACAGGATGCGCTTTACTCCCTCCACGAGCTTCCCCGCCACTTCAATCTTCATTTCTTTTTTCTCTGAAAATTAAATTTTGCAATTTGTTATTGACCGTTGAGCTAACCTTCTTCCATCTCACGATCCCACCAGGTAAGCATTTTAATTTAGTGTTAAAATTACAATCTGAAAAATTGTACCTTTTTTATTTTATTCTAATTTTGCTCTAACACTTGTTCTTGATTATTGGTTGGAATTAATTTGCATGCTATTGTATTTGTTGAATTTTTAATTTATTTTCTGGGGGTCTTTCTGAGTGTAGGTTAAGATTGAATTAGATTTTTGCATAAAGGGGTTTGGATCTGTGAGAGCTAACTATGAGTTTATTAATGTTGAGAAGAGTGTAAATTTTGGGAAAGTGAAGATTAATGCGTGTGTGTTGGGAACTGGAAGTGGAGTGAGTGTAAATTTTGGGATATGGTTTTTATAATAAACTCTGGCATTCAGAGTAACACTCACTCACTTCAACTGAATGTAATGTATCTGTATTTGGATGTGTGAGGTTTGTGGTTTATAAGTGCTCTTACAAGCAATATTTTTGCTTCATTTCCCATTTGACTATTTACTTTAGACATTATCAACTGAAGCTATGATATGAAGGTTATAAGTATATGCATATGATTGAGTATTTAAGTAGTTAATAATACCCTATATTTGAAGGTAATCAGCTTGATGACAGTGTATTACTTGTTTTGAAATTTAGAGAGGTGTATTAACCTTGCCAAGTTTGTAATTTCTGTTTTCGAAGTTTGTAATCCTCTGTGATAGTGATGGTGATAGCTGGGAAGGAACGAAAGTGTGGGGGAGAATGAGTTTTCTCTCCACCAGGTTCTGCTCTCATTACAAGAAAGAGGAATAAATCCCTCAGTTACAGATATAAACTCATAGAGCTTCAACTTCAATGGTCTGTAACCTCCCTGCCAAAGGCCCCTACACTTTCCCAAATGACTAGATGCCTCCTCCTCTCATTCTGATAGGTCTGTCATAGTTAGTTACAGTTACTTAATTAGGTTGAGTTAGTTAGTTGTGGAATTTGTTAGGATTAGTTAGGAAGTCGTGTTGCCTATAAATAAGAGGGGAGGTTTAGAGAAATGATCATCTTGTGAATTGCATACACCTGAGGGCCATTTTGGCATTAGGAGAGGGTTGGATCTCTCGAATATCCAACAAACACCATTGTAATCTTCCTTTTCCGGCAATATACTAGTTGGTTCTTATCACATTCCCTCCTCTTATTTATATACATCGTAGCTTATCACTCTAACTATCGGAGTCCAACTAGTCCTAAGTAACCAACTTACTAATTAAGGTGTTACGTAGGTGTTAACAAATATCTGTTTGATAATTCCAGCTTTGGTTGGTCTATTTTTGTCACCAAGTAATCTGTTACACTATGTAATGCATAAAATAAATAGTTTTGTACATTATGTGAAGGTGCTTTCATGTGCTTGTCAATTCATTTTTTACTCTGATATCACATGTAAGCTGATATCTTTCTCATTTTCCTGTCTTGCAGGTTTAATAATCTGCAAACTGATCCTTCTGTCATTACTGATTATAGAATGTCAGAAGGAACCAGTCTTGTGCTCGAGTCATCTGAAAATGGCACCAATTTGTCTCAGGATGACATTGGCACAGTTGAAGAAACACCAGAGGAGACAATTTTGTCAAGACAAACTTCTGTGAACCTTGTTCCATTTATCGGTCAAAGATTTGTCTCTCAAGAAGCTGCTTATGAATTTTATTGCAGTTTTGCTAAACAATGTGGCTTTTCTATTCGACGACACCGCACTCGAGGGAAAGATGGAGTTGGACGGGGTATTACAAGGAGGGATTTTACTTGCCATCGTGGTGGATATCCCCAAAATAAACCTTCTGAAGATAGGAAGGTGCAAAGGAACCGCAAATCATCTCGCTGTGGTTGCTTGGCATATATGCGTATTGTGAAAAGGGCAGATTTTGATGTTCCTGAATGGCGTGTTACGGGTTTTAGGAACATCCATAATCACGAGTTGTTAAAATCCAATGAGGTGCGCCTTCTTCCAGCATACTGTCCAATATCTCCTGATGACAAGAGTCGTATATGCATGTTTGCTAAAGCTGGAATGTCAGTAAGGCAAATGTTAAGATTGATGGAGCTAGAGAAAGGCGTCAAACTTGGTTGCCTTCCTTTTACAGAGATTGATGTGAGAAACTTGTTGCAGTCTTTTCGAAACGTGGATAAAGAAAGTGATGCGATTGATCTGATCGCTATGTGCAAGAAGTTAAAAGATGAAAATCACAACTTCAAGTATGAATTTAAGATAGATAGTAATAACAGGCTTGAGCAAATTGCATGGTCCTACAGCTCATCAGTTCAATCATATGAGGTATTTGGAGATGCTGTGATTTTTGATACAACATACCGAGTAGAGGCTTATGACATGCTGTTGGGAATTTGGCTTGGAGTTGACAATAATGGAATGATATGTTTCTTTAGTTGTGCACTTCTACGGGATGAAAACATGCAGTCTTTTTCATGGGCTCTAAAGGTAAGATCATAACCTTGTGATGTAACTTCAACTTGACCATCTTTTATTTGAGTTCTTGATTGCTTCCTATCTGATGCGGGCTTTAAAGTTTTATGCCAATATGAGAATCCATTGACTGATGTTTTGTGCTAATATTGGTACAGCGAACTTCCTTTTATGATATCTGATTAAATTTAGATCTTCTTCTAATCGAGCTTTTATGCAGGCTTTCTTGGGCTTCATGAAAGGAAAGGCTCCACAAACAATATTGACTGATCATAACACATGGCTGAAAGAAGCTATTGCTGCTGAAATGCCTGAAACTAAACATGCCTTTTGTATATGGCATATTCTTTCCAAGTTCTCTGACTGGTTTTCTGTACTTCTTGGATCACAATATGATGAATGGAAAGCCGAGTTCCATCGGCTTTACAATTTAGAACAAGTGGAAGATTTCGAAGAAGGGTGGAGGCAAATGGTTGATAAATATGGACTCCACATGAATAAACATATTATCAGCATGTATTCATTAAGAACATTTTGGGCATTACCGTTCTTGAGGCGTTACTTCTTTGCGGGGTTGACCAGTACATGTCAAATTGAGTCTATTAATGCTTTCATTCAACGTTTCTTGAGTGCCCAATCGCAACCAGATCGCTTTTTAGATCAAGTCTGTGATATATAACCTCTTTCCTTTAGTTTTATTTGTTAGTATGCTATCCATATTTAAGTATCATTTAATCATTCTTCCGCAGGTGGCTGATATTGTTGATTTTAATGACCGGGCTGGTGCAAAGCAAAAGACGCAAAGGAAACTACAGAAAGCGTGCCTCAAAACAGGTTCTCCTATTGAATCACATGCCGCTACCGTACTTACTCCTTATGCTTTAGGCAAACTCCAGGAAGAGCTAGTTTTGGCGCCCCAATATGCATCCTTTCTGGTTGATGAGGGTTGCTTCCAGGTCAGACATCACTCTCAAACAGATGGAGGCTGCAAAGTATTTTGGGTTCCTTGTCAAGAGCACATCAGTTGCAGCTGCCATCTGTTTGAGTTTTCAGGAATCTTATGTCGACATATTCTACGTGTCATGTCAACTAATAACTGTTTTCACATCCCGGATCAATATTTACCTCCCCGTTGGCAATGCAACGGTTCTTCTTCTGTTAACCATTTTCGGGATTCAACTAGCAGGGATCAGCCTGACAAATTTCAATTTTTGGAATCCATGGTTTCAACACTTTTAATGGAATCCATGGAAACCGAGGAACGACTTGATGTTGCCTGTGACCAAGTTTCCATGGCGCTATCGCGTATCAAAACCCTTCCTAGGTCATCACATGGGGTAAATGACATTACATTTAGTTATCCATCAGATTCATTGATCCTGCCAGAGGTAGAAGATACTGATGAAATGATTCATGGTTTTGGAATGGAGAATCCCCATGATTCTATCGCTTTAAGCAAGTTAAAGGAGAGAAGGGGAAGAGATGGAGTTGATCTAACTAGGAAGCGTAGACAGTTCTCGGCACCATTATGTGCACAATATGAACATGATGGATCTGATTGCTCAATAATGGCAGGTGATAATATGAATGGTGATGCATTAGGGTATATGTAGTGATAATTATGATGTACAAAGTAAATGCATGGGGGTTCATAAATGCATTTTTCATTTAATGTTGTTTTACCCCTTTCACTCGTTTCCTCCAATTCAGTAATACACAAGTTTTCTAACACTCTTTACATGAGAGTAGACTTTCAGCCTTATTTGCATTAATTTTGACATCCCCTCAGAACTTTGATTTACCTAAATACATAAACATAAAAGTCTTGTTTGGATAAGCATATTTAGAAGTTATTATAGAATAAACAGCTTCATTAAGCGCTTATGACATAAGCGCTTATCATATAAGTGCTTATGTATAAGCTGTTTATATAATAAAAGATGAAATAATGTTAAACTATTTTTCTATAAGCCATAAGTTGTTCATAAGCTATCATTTGGAGCTTATGGAAATTAGCTGAAAGCAGCTTATAAACATGTCATAAGCTGTTTCCATAAGCTCTCTCAAACAGTTTCACAAGTGTTTATGCCAGTAGATAAACTCAAATAAGCCCATCCAAACAGGTCCTAAGACATTTTCCTTGAAGCTCTAATGTGGAAACTTGTTTCTAGATAAGCCAATCTTGTGGTTAGATTGCTCATAAGTTATTCTCAGAGCTATACATAAGCTGAGAATAGAGATGTAATAAGCTTTCACAAACTTTTTTTGATTGCCTTTTTAAAAGTGCAGAGCAGAAAATTTAAATTATGGGAAAAAACCACTTCTAAATTTAAAGAAAGCTTATTAATGTGAAAAACCTCAAAATTGCCCTTTTTCATTAAATGATGATCAACTCCATCTCTTGTTCAGATTATTTGTTTATATATTAGACATTTGGTTCAACTATATTTGAACTACAATGGAATACAGTAAAAAAAACAACTTTCAAGAAATCGATAAAAGTAGAAAATAACTAGAATCGGAATGTACTTTTTATACTTTTCTCTTGGAAGTTAGCCCTGTCTTGCAAAGCTGCTCATTGTCATAGGATTCTAGTCATGCAATTTATGAATTTATCCAATAATTGATGCAATACATTATTATAAGCTGTTTTACAAAATTTGCTGATCATGTCATCATGTGTACATACATATCTTGGGTCTGCCAACTAAGGTTGATCCAGTTGGCAAGGATTCAACTCACATTTCACAGGGACGTCGGTTTGAATCCCGCTATTGATGCAACAGTTTCATTGATGGATAATATGTAAGTACCTCTATAAGCGTTCGAAGAGTTTTGAGGCTGGTTCCAGTGAGCCTCCGAGACCCAACTCGCTTGACTTCATATGATCAAAAAAACTTATCCTTGGGTCTAATGTAACTGCAGCTCGATTTGCTTGCAAATAAATCCTGATTATATCTACATCTAATTATACTCACCAATAATAATAATAATAATAATAATAAATCTACATCTAATTTTACATTACATATATGTCATAACATAAGCAAGCATTTTGGAAGCCTTATTACAATATGTAATTATACATTTTGGGCATTAATTTACCTATTGACTTATTCCACAGAATCTTGATCTCCCAATGAAACATTACTTAACCTACTTGGCAACGATTTGACACTGTTGTTGTTACCTGCAATTTTTCTTTTCCCATTTCTGCGTAGATGAGACCTCAATATAGCTCTCCTTGCTAGCTCTTTCCCTATACTACTAGATTTGATTGTAACATTTGTGGTAGGAATTTCTTCTGAAGAGAGACCTTGGTTAGTGTTGCTAGAAGAAGCCTTCTCTGAAGCCATATTGATTTTTAACTGAACATGCAGAACAAATATACTATTGGAAGAATGGTGATTTAGAGCATGAAAAAGGGTGTCAGGTTTTTAAGGTGGTTTTCAGAGACACATTCCATTTGACTTTGTCATGCATCACACGCAAGAGAATATGTGTTGGATGGCAGCAAGGTTAATGGGTGCATAAGGAATATCACTTGTGGAAAGTTCATGAATCATGACTCTTGGAATAAAGAATAATGGCCCATTTTAGTTTTTGAAACTTTTTTACTCAACAAATGAATCCCTTCTCATATTATTTTTTTGATAAATTAATTAGTCTGTTGACATTTTTAATTTTTAAAGGCCCATTTTTGATAAATTAGTCTCCAAAAAAAGTAATTATTCAAATACAAAGAGTTTGTTCCTCAATAATCGGTTAAATGAAAAATATTAATTACATGACAAAATACGTAAATGATATTCTAAGCAGTGTGTTCTGGTATACTTTATGGTTCCAAAAAAATTAGTTGTTCAAATACGTAAAGTTTGTTCCTCAATAACTAGTTTTGTGAAAGAAAAAGTAATTTCGTGAAAGAATATATAGAACCCGTTTGTTACGGTTTATTATTAAAAAAAAATAACTTTTTTTAAAAAAAATAATCACTTATGACAACATGTTTGTTTGTTATAGATTCTTATAAAAATGAAAAACTGAAAATAATCTAAAAATTGTTTCATATGAGAAGCTGTTTTAAGTAGCTTCTCATTAAAAATCAGTTTTTTAAGAATGATTTTTTTAAAATAAGTGATTTTCAGTATGTACACAAAACACAAAGCAACTTCTCATTTTCTTAAAAATCTCTAAAAACTAATTTCTAAATTATTTAACAACAAAATCACTTATTTTTTAATCCGTAACAAACGGGCCCATAAAGTGTGATTGTAAACAATGTTCTTTTGGGTACTTTAGCGTTCGGGAATTTTTTTTTAACTGTTCAAGTATGCAAAATTTGTTTCTCAATAACCAGTTTTACGAAAAAATTTGTGACAAAATACGTAAAGTGTGATATTTTTTTTTACAAAACGTAAAGTGTGATGCTAAACAGTGTATTTAGATTACTTTAGTTTTTGGAGAAAAAAAATTATCTATTCAAGTACGCAAAGTTTGTTCCTCAATAATTAGTATCGTGAACAAAAATAATAATTTCTTGACAAAGTTGTACATGAAACTTTATTTAATGATCCCAACTCCGACTCACTCATACGAATGTACAGTTGGTTCATAATTTATCATTCAGTTCACAAAAATAATTTTAAAATGACACAAAATTAATAATTTGTTTAAATATGTTTTCCCGTCCCTTGGTTCATATGTACATTGTTAGGATTTAAGCCTATATATAAAGACCAATCCAAAAGACTAGTTTATTAGGTGGGAGAGTCTCATGACTTAAGTACGATATAGAGCCTTCTTATTTATTTAATGTGGGACTCTGAACATTGCCAACCCCTTTTAAGAGTCGATATCCATGACAACTTTCACACTATCGACACTGACTCGATGGTAGTCATTTCCTTTTTTGGCGACTTCATTCATTTCTCAGTATTAGGTCACTACAAGAAAATCACGTCTTAGCATGGAAAAAAATCCGCCGAAAAAGCACGAAATCAGTCGGAAATGTCACATTACCGGCAGATTTTGGCCGCCAGTAAAACGCTTGTAGGCAATATTTTCTGTTGGATTTTTCCTCCGTTAAAACACTACCGGTGGACTTTTTAAAAAATTGTTTTAGTTTTTTTAAAAAAATGCCGATAATTTTACCGGCGGAATTTTTAAAAAAAAAAAACTTTTTCTTTTAAATTTCAAAATTTTCAATTTAATTTAATAAGAAATAATTAGGAGAGAATGAGAATGAAGACGTAAGAAGGAATACAAATGAAGAATATGAGAAGAAATGATATAGCAGAGAATGAGAAGGAATGGAGGAATGAGAATGAAGAAGTAAGAAGGAATAAGAGTATAAGAATAAATATTATAAGAATGTAGTAGAGTATTAGAAAAAATAATATAGGAGACAATAAGAATGAGATTGAAGGAATGTGAATGAAGAAGTAAGAAGGAATAATAATAAGAATGAAGGAGTGAGAAGGAAGAAGAAAAGGGAAAATGTAGGAGATATATGGAGATTGTAGAGTATGAGAAAGAAAAAGAAAGATAACCAGAAAAAGATAGAAAATGGAAACAAAAAGTGAAATGTGCGAATGAAAAGAAGTAGAGAGAAAATAGGCATTTTTGAAAAGTCATGATTTTTAAAAAAATTTTTTGCCGTAAAACAATAAAATTGTAAATATTTTTAGAATTTTTTTTAAAAATCCGCCGATAATTTAAAAAATCGCGGAAATACCAAGGGAGAAAAAATCACGAAAAGTCTTTTTTTGCGGAACCTTATCGGAAAAGCGAAATGCCAAAAATCGTGAAAAATCCGCCATTAATACACGATTTTCTTGTCGTCGATGGAGTACTTTAATCCGCCGATTGCCCTTTCGGTTGTCCAACTCTCGATGAAAACACCGATTGAGGGTAAAAAGGCACAATACCACTTAAAAGTAGGAAATACGGAAATTGAAACGCACACAAAGGTCACAAACAATAACTGTTAGATTTCTGTTTCAAAATAAGATTTGGCAAGGAAATAAAAATGTTGAAAATAAGATTTGGCAAGGAAATAAGATTTGTTAGATTTCATAGGAAAAATATTTCTTTTAAAAAGTGTGAAAAGAAAATGGAAAATAAAGCTAGAACTAAAGAAGAAAGAAAAATAAGATTTGGCAAGGAAAAAAGTGCTGAATCCGTATTCTGCTTTCCATTATAAGTAGCTTCTTAAAAACTATTTTGAAATCTAGACCTATCCCAAAATAAACCACTCAGAATAAGTTTTTTTTTTTTTTTTTGTTAATAATGCAATAATTCATTGATAACAGGTAAAGACCACCGAAATATCACACATAATGTAAGCTAAACACTCACAAATAAGCACCGCAACAACCAACAGATGGTACCAATCAGGCCTAGATTAAACCCCTAAGAAGCTACATTAAACATAAGGAGTACCAGACAATAAAGACTAATTAGTCAACTAAAAGACAGAAGCATAAGACTAAGAAGAAAAAAACCAATGAGCCACCAATTTAGGGTTTCGATATTGTTGTAGGAAAAGAGCAAAAATCCCTCCAAAAACAATCCATCCAGGAATTTCGAAACCTCACCCGCGCTGCCGTCTTCGACCACACTGAACCAACCGCAATCGCTGAACCAGTACTGCCACCCAGAGAAATAAGAGGCTCCACAAAGAAATCAACAGACCCCCGAAGTTGGCGTGGGAGGAAAGACAGAAAGTCCAAACTTTTCCTATATTGTATTTGAAGGCTTAATGACCCCGAGCTCTCTTGATCTGAATCTGAGAAACCAAAGAAGATAGGGTGATAACATGCATGTTGAGAGATGACTGACGTATATATGTGGGGCGTAGAGACGACGAAGGGCGGTGAGAAGAGGCTGAGAGGGGTGGCCGCAGAGGGAGTGGAGATGAGGGACGAGCGGAGGTGAGAGATCTGGCGGATCTGGCGAGTCAGGAGGCTTTGGTGGGCGGTTTGGAACCAAGTCAGAGGTGGAAGAAGAAGATGGGCCAGGTGGATGAGGGGTAGGGCGAGAGGGTGGCGGCCAGTGGACTTGCAGAAGCGATGGTGGGGAGGTGACAGACATGTTAGTCGAGGGCTTGAGATAAGAGAGGAGCATCCTTGAGGAGGCTGCTTCCTAGAGGCTCTAGGAACAAAGGCGTTGGATACACCATCAAATTTCGTCACCCATCTCCTGTCGTTCCCTATAACTGAATCTTTTTTATCACTATTGTGGGTAGAAAGTTGGCTCTAGCTATGGTCTTAGTATTAATATTTTATATCAGGAAGAAATAAGACGTGCCTTGAAGTTTTGGATTCGGATTCTCTCCTTTCCACTCTCATTACATCTCGCCTCAACTCATTCTCTCTATCTCTCTCTTAATCTCACTCTTTCCCTCATCACTGTCTTTCCATTTTTTTTAATCACATTCTCTCTTCTTTCACTCTTATATTTTGTGATGGCAAGGAATGAGGGAAAGAGAAAATTCAAACACGGAAGTTTTTGTATAATCAGTGATCACTACAAGCTCTTTCAATAATTTTAGTTAGCTAATTATTATTATTTAAAAAAGTAAAGAGTAGTTCAATATGAGATCAGTGAGTGTGTAACCAGATCATATTTATTTTTTGATATTTAGACATAGTGTCATGACACAGATTGCATTTATGGATTAAAGATAAGGCTAAATCTAAATAGCCCGTACAAAAATGTTAGGACAACTATGACATCATGCATTTTGAAAATTATTTTAGAGAACAAGATTAGGTGTGGGATTAATAGTTTAATTCATAACAAATTACAAGTTTCAGGTAAATCTAAATTTTAGTTGTTTTCTTAAAATATTGTTTCAGTTCCATATTAGCTTATATGAATACAATTTTTTTTAAAAAAAACACTATAAACTACCGAAAAATACTATAAACTTATCATGTTGAACACTTACAAAAAATTTATCCACTATAACTATCTGTTATAAGCTAGCGAATTGATATTATATAAGAGAGCAAAAAATAAAATGTATGAATACAATTATTGCCACGTTGCTACCGACATCATGCTTACATTTGTGAATCCATATGTTTAGTGTCTTTTGGTGGCTATTTTGAGTTCCTCTGATTCATCTTCATTTTCCACCTCAGAATAACACTTTTAAGAGCTTTAAGAGAAGAATATTCAGCTCTATAAAAAATAACAACAACCGTTCGTTCATCTTATAATGCTTTGCCCCAACTCTCAAGCACAGAATTCATTCCCTTTCTAATATTTAATAACACTTTTGATTCCTTTCTTTCTCCTCTTCTTTATTTGAAAAAAAAAAAAAGCTTCTTCATCAAAGCATTTTTCTCTTCAACATACTGTTCATATTATCAACGCACAAAAAACTGAATTAACTGAAAGGCACACTGGACTTTAGGGCCATACATAATGTACACGTGTTATGTCATAAATCATGAATCATGAGTACTAGTTTTGTCTTCATCACTCATAACATTACAAAAACAAACTTATGGTGCTAATTCTCCTCCAACTTAACCAGGAGTTATAGGTTCGAATCCAGTCTTAAGAATGCAGCAGCGTTAAAACTCTTGAGAGGACCCATTGTTGTCCTATACTAATCCAAAGATTAATTCTTGCAATTGCGCGTAGAGGACTCTACAGTTGTGCGTCGAGGATCCCGATTCACACCAACAAAAAAAACTTATGGTGCTTATTGCTTAATTAACAATAGCCTTTTGTGATGTGGTGCTGCTTGCTTAGTATTAAATCCTACAAGGTGGGAATCTTTGCCCTTTAAGCAACCTTTGCTCCAAGCAATTCTAAAAATTCTTCCTTCTTTTTCACAATTCATCCTTTTAGAATTCTTAAAACTCCATTTCTTATTCTTTCTTCTGTTTTTCCTCAACAATTCTATCTCTCTTTGAGCTCATAAAAAAAAAGGGTCATAGAAAATGGCAATCACACATGCAGACCTTGAACCAAGTAGAAGTAAAACAGATTTGAGTAGCAAAACAGGAGCTTTTCTTATGGTTCTAACAATCTTATTAGGCTTATTATGTTTCATCCTATGTCTCATAGCAGATGCCACACGTTCTGAGGTACAATTTTATATTATGTTTTTTTTCTTACTGTGTTATTCATACGCAGTATGAGAGGTTACCTACTGATGTAGATTAGTCACTGGGAAAACCAATAAATACACGATACGAACTCTGTTATGAAGTTGAATATGATTTGATGTGGCAGGTGACATGGATGAATAGTGAAGGAAAAGAAAAGGGAGAGAAATCAGAATGTGTTTATAATGGTAATGGGAAAGTTGCTTTGTTATGTGCTGCTTCTGCTTTTGTTGGATTAGCAATAGCTATGGTAGTGGAACATACTTATATGTTGATAGCAGTTAGTAAATCAACTTCTATACTTAATTGGGATATTGATTCTTCTTCTGCTAAGTCCTTAACATGGCAAGCTGGTTTTTTCTTCATCACAACTTGGTAAGACAAATCTATTTTTGTTTTCCTATATTATACTTCCTTCGTCATGTTTGCTTGTTAATTTTGAGAGTGTTTTTTCTAACTTAGATTTCTGAGATAAAATAGAAGAATAGAATGAACGTGTTCTGATTGGATGGTCCCATCAATGCATCAATTATTTGAATAAACATGATTATCTTTTAATGAGTAAATGATTCAGACTTACATTATTAGGAGATCCTGTTATCGCTTTGATTACGTTTTGTTTTTGCAAAGGGTATTGGTCTTTTGTCCTCTTTCTTTTTTATCTTTTTTAATAAAATCAGGATGAATCAGAAGGTTTGAACAAGACTTCCTTGTATGTGCCTAATAAATTTGTTTAGCTTAAGTATAAGTAAAAAACATATGAATTTAACACTTGCTGCTACATGTTGTAGGATTTGTTTTGCAGTTGCAGAGATATTATTATTGGCAGGACTTAGTGTAGAGTCAGGACACTTAAAGAATTGGTCTAAACCTAGAACCAATTGTTATGCAATCAAAGAAGGTTTATTTTCTGCTGCTGGTGCATTTGGTTTAACAACAGTATTTCTAGCTGCTGGTATATACCTAACAGCACTACGTGCACAAAGAATGTCAGAGGAAGTAGCAAATATTAGAAGAGAAGTACTTGAAGCTTCTAATTTCTATGCTTCTCCACCTAGATCACCTCAAAGACATATTACATCTGTTGCAAGGGAAAATCCTGCAATTAGAGAGAGTCAAAATGAGTTTCCATTATCTGTATTTCCAACTCCTTTTAACAAAAGTTATAGCTTTGTATAAATTGAGAAAATAAAAAATGTATATTTTGATTTGATCCTTTGGTTTGGCTAAATGGTACAAATCTTAAAGGTAATAGGAAAGTGGAGTGTGTGACCAAATTATATTAACAATTATACATAACTGTACGTAGAGTTAAAAAATTCTTTTGATTGTGTATATAAGTTATGATTATGAATCTGATTTGTTCAGTGGTGGTTTGAGTAACGTTGCTTTATCATGGTTGTGATATCAGGCTGGTGAACCATAAATTATTTTGGGACATGAAAATGTTGTTCTTGTGTAATTTAAGGATAAATCATAAATGTACTCGGTAACATGTAAGGAACTAAGGATCCCATGAAAATTGTATGCAATTCACACAACCAATGAATATAAATAAGGATTTACTCATTAGCTAGTTATATGGTTTCACATTCATGCAATCTCTTTGTGAGCATTCTACAAATTGAATTAGCAGTGCAAGAGTGATAAACTTCAGTTCATGGTTTCACTTGTTCTTTTATTCCCCAAATTGAAGCCGTGCAAGAGTGATAAGAGTGAGAAGCTTTCACATTCATGCAATCTCTTTGTCAAACTTTGTCTTAGTCGAGGATCCGCTAGTAGTCTTAACCTCTCGATTACTTTTTCTTCAAGTGATTTCATTGAGGAAGGAACTTTGTTCCTCACTTATGAGTTCCTTAACTCCTCCAAAGAGTGTTAGGTTAGGTGAAAGAGACGAGATTGAACTATCTAATGACTAACATAAGCTAAAAATGCACGTGAAGGAAGGTAAAGACTAGAAAAAATGTAGAACATGGATTGATTAATGTGTGTTCACAAATTGTACGGTCAACACATATATACATGGTCTCTGTCGGTCATTACACTACAAGAAAAATTGAAAATTCAAGGCAAAACTTTCTAGCAGATTTTAATCCCCCAGAAACTTTCCGGCGGATTTTTAACATTTGTGGGGGATTTAATCCACCAGAAACGTTTTGGCGGATATTTGACGTTTTCGGCGGAATTATGTCATTTGTGGGGGATTATAAAGTGGAAAAAAAAAGGGCTCAGATAAAAAAAACTGGATCCGCCGGAAAAGGCCAACCAATCATGGAAATGCAAATTTGGTCAAGCGGAGGAAATTTGAATTTCAAATTTCCGCGAAAAAGGCACAATAATCCGCCGCAAAAAAACCACACCAGATTCCACGCGGTCTCCAAGGCATACAATCCGCGAAAAAGCACTATAATCCGCCGCAAACTCCACGCGGTCTCCAAGGCATACAATCGAAAAGCACATATAAATCCACGAAAATGACTCGTTGATTGCAACGGTCCCGAATCTCACTTCTCTTCATATATTTCCATTCCTTCATTCACTCATTTCTTCCATTCCTTCATTCACTCCTTCTAAAACTCACGCCTCTTCATACATTTCCATTCCTTCATTCACTCATTTCTTCCATTCCTTCATCACTCGAAAATTAATTTTTCTTTCTCTCTCTCAAACTTACGAAGGTATGTTTTAGTTTATATTTTGTTTTAATTTATACTTTGTTTTAAACTATTAGTTACTAATTGTGGTATTGTTTGCTTAGGAGTTGTTAGAGTTTGGTGACATCTCGCTTGTTTGTTCAAAGGACTCAGTTTAACGTCAGTCGAGAGACCTCTCAAAGACCATAGGTTAGTTATTGAAGTTATTAGTTGTCCTTAAGCGTTATTTTATGTTATTAGTTAGAAGTTGTTCAATAAATAAATATGAAATATTATAATATATTAGTTAATATTAGTAATTAATTACTTAATATTAGTAAATAAATTTGTAGAAATAAATATTAATGTATTTAAATTTTTTTTTTAACTTTTAACCTTTTGTTAATATTTTTTTAATAATAAATACATAAATACGAAATAAAATTGTTAATATATTTATTAAATTTTAATTTTTGTTAATATTTTAGAGGAAATACGAATTATATAGTTAAAAAATAAATTATATCTATTTATTAATTATTAATTTATGTTTTTAATAGTTTTTAGATAATTGTGAAATACAAGAATATATTAGTTTTTCGAAAATTCATTATATAATCATTATTTTGATTAATTTGTTAAAGTTTATTATTATATTTTTGAAAATTCATTATATTATCATTTTTTTTTAGTTGTTAAAATCTATTATATTTTTGAAAATTCATTATATTATCATTTTTTTGTTTAAGTTGTTAAAATCTATTATATTTTTGAAAATGTTTATATTGTCAATTAATATATCAAAGAGTGTATGTAATTTATTTTCATTTAAGTAGTTATGATATGTAATTTATTGTTATATTTATGTGTATGATCATATGATATTTTTGATTTATATTTTTGAAAATTCATTATTTTATCATTTTTTTTGTTTAAGTTGTTAAAATCTATTATATTTTTGAAAATTCATTATATTATCATTTTTTTGTTTAAGTTGTTAAAATCTATTATATTTTTGAAAATTCATTATATTATAATTAATTAATGTAATGTTTACATTGTTAGTATATGTAAATATTTGTATATGTATATGTGTATGTGTATGTGTATGTGTATGTATGTATGTACGTATATGATCATATGATATTTGTATATGTGTATGCGTATGTATGTGTATGAGTATGTAAGTAAGGAAATATAAAGTTTGATTTATTATTTATGAAATGAAAAGTAATACTTATTGTTTATGATAATTTTTATTGTAGCACGTAGTACTAGGATTTATTAGAAAACATGGATCGTAGTTGGATGTATGATCGATTATTTCTTGGAAGAAGCGGTTTAAAGAGACGTTTTGCAGAATGAGTAGAAGAGTTTATTTTTTGTGCTAAAGCGTCACACGAAGGATTTTTGCGCGAGAAGGGGAATTAGATGTGCAGGCGCGAAATGTTCAATTCGATTTATAAAAATGAAGATGAAGTCGAATGCATTTGTACAATAATGGGTTTAGGCGATTATTGGATATGGAGTAAATCACGCGAAGTAGCACACAGGGTACTGCGGTAGTTGTTCTGCTGTTAATGTTCGGTTGAAGTGTATATTTCAAGTACTAATGTTAGGTTGAAGAAGTAGCTTCCACATTTGGATCGGCCAAATCATGCAACCCGCGTTAGATGTTTATCGAGGAATGATATCTCATGCCGTTGGAGTAAATTTGGATTTTGAAGAACAGGAATATGATCTTTGAAGAAGTTCCTAATGAGGAAGCACAATTGTTTTACACGTATTTGAGTGAGACAAATAAACCATTATTTGAAGGATCTAAAGACTCAAAATTATCAATGTGTATTCGGTTGTTGGGTCTTAAGTCTCAATTTAATGTTGCCGAGTTGTGCATGGAATATATGACCAAAATGATGTTGGATGCAACCCTATTAAGGGACTTTTGCATGAGTTATTATGATGCTAAAAGACTAGTATCGAAGCTTGGCTTAAAATCTAAAAGAATTGATTGTTGTGTGTCCAGTTGCATGCTCTATTATAATAATGAGTTTGGCATAAATGATGGAAATTTGTGGAATGCAAGTTGTGTGGAGAGCCACGCTATCGTGTGCAGGAGAGAGGATGAGCAGAGGCAAACCGGTTCGGTTTAAAAGCAATGTTCTATTTGCCGCTTATACCAAGGCTACGAGAGGATGTTTACATCAATGGAGACCATTGGTAAAATGGCGTGGCACCATGAAAATAGAAACAATTACGGTGAATTACGTCACCCATCCGATGGTGAAGCTTGGAAGCATTTTGATCGTGTTCATCCAGATTTTGCGATGATCCACGCAATGTTCGGCTTGGTTTATGCTCCGATGGTTTCACACCCTATATTCAAGCATCGGCATCACCGTATTCTTGTTGGCGATTATTGTTACCTCATACAACCTTCCACGAGAAATGTGTATGTCTAAACCATACATGTTTTTAAATGCTATTATTAGGGGCCAAGCAATCCAACGGTGGTATTGACATATATTTGCAACCTTTGATTGATGACCTAAAAAGGTTGTGGCATGGTGTTTTAACTTATGATGCAAAGACGCAAACAAAATTTCGAGAATGAGGCGACTTTGATGTGGACAATTAATGACTTTTCCGCCTATGGAATGTTATGCGGATGGGGAACACATGGTAAGATGGCGTGTCCGATTTGCATGGTTGACACAAGGGCTTTCACTCTTAAATACGGAGGAAAACTTCGTGGTTTGACTCGCATCGTAGGTTCTTACCTATGGATCACCCATTTAGAAAGCAAAAATATGCATTCATCAAGGACATGTTGAAACAAGTGGACCTCCTCATAGTTTGACAACAGAGGAAGTTTGGGGCAGTGTTAAAGACATCCTCCGAGTGGAAAGTCGTAGCGGGTGTTGTTTTTCTCGTCCGTAAGGCTATGGGCAATGGTGGCAGTTGGACAAAGAGAAGTATCTTTTGGGAACTTCCCTATTGGAAAGATAATCATTGAGACACAATCTGGATGTAATGCATACAGAGAAGAATTTTTTGATAGCATATTTAACTGCTTGTCATGGACGTGAAAGGTAAAGCGAAAGACAATGAGAAAGCTAGGAAGGACATAGCTCATTATTGTAGACGAAAGGATTTGTTGTTGGTTGAGCAAGGTACTAGGACATTGAAACCCAAAGCCAATTATACTTTATCTAGGAGGAAGAAGTTAAAGCGATTTATCGATGGATAAAAGAGTTGAAAATGCCAGACGGTTATTCTTCCAATTTATCTAGATGTGCGGATGTGGATAATGGGAAGTTGCATGGGATGAAGAGTCATGATTGTCATGTATTCATGGAGTGCTTACTTCCCATCGCTTTTAGTTCGTTGCCAACACACGTTTTGAACCCGCTAATTGAAATAAGTACATACTTTAAGAATTTGTGTTCAGCAACCCTAAAAGTTGATGATCTTACAAAAATGGAACAAGACATCCCACTTATCTTATGCAAGTTGGAGAGAGTATTTCCGCCTGGTTTCTTTGATTCTATGGAGCATCTACCGGTGCATCTTGCATCTGAAGCAAAACTTGGCGGACCTGTCCAATACAGATGGATGTATCCGTTTGAAAGGTCAGTTATTTATTATAATATAAAAGGAAGTTTAAAAATAACATTATTAATTAATTAACATATCGTTTTATCTAGGTTCATGGGTGATTCAAAAGATCGGTGAAAAACAAAGCTAGAGTTGAAGGATCGATATGTTCTTCATACTTACACCGTGAAACAACCAACTTTTGTTCTTATTATTTCAAGAATGAATTTGCTCCAAGAAGCAGTCGAAATGAAATGGATGTTGAATGTCCTAGACATGAATTAGCTTTGTCTGTCTTTTTGTCTACGGTCGTCCATCCGGGAGGAGTCAATTCTTTGGCCGACAGAGAGGAAGAGTTCAAGGCAAACACATATTCATGTGTTGATAAACTGCATCTTGAGGTGCAACCATTCATTGAGTATGTATTCCTCAACATTAACTATATATATATATATATATATATATATATATATATATATATATATATATATATATCGATCTTAATTAAGTCAATAAAAGTAGACAAATGTGTAACAATTAATTATTTTTTTAGGGAATTCTTGTCATCCGAGGAAATAAGTGAAGAACAATCTTCGACTTATATTAATGCACATTTTCCAATGTGGTTTAGGCAACGTGTTTATGCCTCCCACCAACTCCTCCCAACCAACACTTGAGGAACTTATCGAGACGGTCCTCGAAGATGTGTTAAAGAATGGCACACATACTTTGTCAATGGATACAAATTTCACAATAATGAATGGACACAGGCGGAGAAACAATCAATAGTGGAGTTTGCATGAAGGGTGTCTTTGGAGGTGGTGAAGGTGATTTTTATGGTCCGATTCAACACATATACGAAGTTGCGTACCCCTATCTAGACTATAGTCGAGACGGTAGTGCTTTTTATTGTAATTGGTTTGATCCAAATGCGCTCGAGGAACAAGGGTAAATCCAAAGTCAAATCTGATCGACATTAAAATGAGTAGTAGATATCGATTGTATGATCCGTTCGTCATTGCTCAAAATGTGAGACAAGTCTATTATGTCCCTTATCCATCAACGCGGATCGATAGGCGTGGTTGGTGTGTCGCAATTAAGACAAAACCAAGAGGCGGATTGAGACAAGTGGCACAATTGGAAGATGTCCCATTTCAAATGGATGAGATGTCTAATGTAAATGAAGTGATTCAAGTGGAACCCATTACTCGTTTATGTGATCAACCAAACACCGCGATGAAGTTGATGACGAAGAAGATCTTGATGAAGATGCGAGAAGAACATATTGGTGTATCAAGAATTCCTCGCTCATCGATGATGATGATTTTGAGAATGAGTGGGATTCAAATTAGTTTTTCTAGTTATTCAGTTTTATTTGGTACTTAATTAGTAACTGGTAATAGTATGGATATTTATGGTTATTTTATATGAATATTTGTACGAATGTTTATGCAATATATATACATGTTTCTTTTTTAATATTTAAATGTATGTATATATATATATATATATATATATATATATATATACACAGGTATGTCATCATCTGGATCCTCATATGATCGTGACGACACACACGATGTTACTCCACCTGTCGCGGATACGGCAGGTGGGAGCCGGAAGAAGATTATTACTCGCCTAACGCTTGGCGTGCGTCACGGGACGCGTCGTTGTGTTGTTCCTCTTGGCGATATTTGCCAAAGCCAAACACACGATGGTGCGAGTAGTAGTAGTTGTGCACCTCTTCCGTGTGGATTGGCGGGGATGACTTACTACCGACACATGTTGAAGATGGTCGTGTCATCGTGGTGCCTCAAGGAGACTCGTAAGTATATAATTATTTATTAATTTTTGGTTGCCTTTTATACAACTACTTTCGTGGTCCAAAATATTCGCTTTTTTAAAAAATTTGAGTTTCTTCCTTCAAAGCTCTGCGACCACCATGATCATAAACGCAATTCAAGTGAGAATTTCTTTAAAGGTTGGAAAAATTGAATTTTCTTT
The DNA here is from genome assembly GCA_020916435.1 of Oxytropis ochrocephala. Lineage (NCBI taxonomy): Eukaryota > Viridiplantae > Streptophyta > Magnoliopsida > Fabales > Fabaceae > Oxytropis > Oxytropis ochrocephala. Next base: position 21,669,682 of record CM037093.1, read on the forward strand.
GTTAAGAAAGATAAAGAAGATAGAAAAGACTATTTTATGGCCATGCTCGATTCTTTCTTGGTAAGTTCTACGAATAATTAATTTTTAATTATTTTATTGAATTGTTTAATTTGTGCGTATTAACAATATTCTTCTAATTTTTTAAATAGGAACAATGTACATGGTTCTGAGAACAATGAGAAAGAAGTTGAGCATCGTTCAACAAAAGATGCGATGATAGATACTCAAATCTTTGCGGGGTGTACGGAAAGCAAAGGCAAAACCTGATTTCATGGGACCAGAGGCTTATGCACAACTTTTGGCGTATTGGAACACGGATGAATTTAAAAATAAACAAGAAAAAGCTAAGAAGAAGCGTGCTTACGAAAATGCGGCTCATCGCAATCACACGGTGGATGTGTGAGTCTTTGGAACTCATCACCAAGCGCATGGTACGTAATTTTATAACTATTACTTATATTCATCAATTATTAAATTTATTAACTATATATGTGTTAAGTAGTTGTTAGTAAATAATAAAATTATGTATCTAGGAGGAAGAACTTGGACGGGAGGTCAGTTTTCCTGAGTTGCATCACAACTTGTATATGCGAGAGGAGGATGATTCATTTATCCACGATAGGGCGAGGAGGATTCAGGTAAAACTACATCATGTTATTAGTTATTTATCTTTAAATACAATATATATTTATATTGTTTTTTTATTAATATTTATTTATTTATTTATTTATCTGTTTTTTTTTAGGATGCTTATGATGCTGGGATGGCCGAGTGGCGTGAGTCTCAGCTGCAGAGCAATGGGTCAGTCGATTCTGTGGAGGAGGCTAGAGTGGCTCGCTCTATGTGGGATAAAGTAGTTGGCCCACAAAAGAGTGATCGTTTGACAGGATCTGGTAGCATGGGACCCAAGTTCTTCAAGGAAAGCATTCTGCCGAGTCGATCATATTCGGGGACAGAGAGTACTGGTCGTTCTTATGTTGCTCCCAACGCGCTAGATCAATTGACCCAGCAATTTAACCGAGAGATTGAACGCGAAGCAAAGGCGGAGCAATATGCACGGCATTTGGAAGAGCAAGGTAGGATCCTCGAGGAGCGCTTGGCTGATCACGCTAGGATCATTGAGAGAGCGCACTCATCGAGCAAGCTAGAGAAGCGAGGAGCGCATTCAGCGATTGATGGCTCGGATGAACCATCCTTCGAGGCCATCATCATCATCATCACATATGGCTTCCTACCACCGCGATCTTGGCCTCGGTATCCTCCGTACCCTCAGCGGTATCCACAAAGATCCTCCCCGGCCCCATTATTCTCAACAAAGATCCACCCCAAAGAAGATCCACCCAAGTATCCTTCCCAAAGATCCTCCCCAAAGACCGGCCACCACCCCAAATGGGCAAAGCAGATATCCACACCGATATCTTCAAAGACTGATCACCACCTCAAGAAGCGTGAAATGTATCAACACCAAAGAAAGCAGTATCCTCCTCAGCGAAGCAAAGAATCACCCCATCTCTTCAATAATAATATTGATCTAAATTATAGTGCGTTAGAGGCTGCTTTGTTCGGTCCTGATGAACCAGCACGAGGTGATAACTTTTATCACAGAGATGACTCGGATGAGCACGCACCTTAGTAGCTTTATATTTGATTACGGATGTTTATTATTATGGATATCGGAGTGATTTGTTGGATTTTAATTTATAGATGTTTATTATTTGGTTGATTATGAATGTTTATTATTTGGTTGATTATGGATGTTTATTATTTGGTATTTGAGTTTTTTAATTTAAATATGCTATTTATATTTTAAATTTAAATTTATTTATTTTTAAAAAACATTTTATTTGGTTATTACTATTTGAGTTTTTTAATTTAAATATGTTATTTATATTTTTTTTTAAATTTATTTAATTTTAAAAAACGTTTTCAGCTTTTTTAAAATGTTTTTAAATATTATATATTTTTTTAAAAAAGTACTTTTCGGCGGAATTCAAAAATAAAAAAAAATTTGGCGGATTATAGTGCATTTTCGACGGATTTCAAAAAAAAAAAATTTTGGCGGATTACAGTGTATTTTCGGCGGATTTGGAAAAAAAAAATAAAAATAAAAATTTGGCTGAAAATTCGCGGAAAGTATGCGCGGAAATCCGCATAAATTCCCGCAAAATCCGCGGAAATTACCGGGCATGAATTTCCGCGGAAATACGTTGCCACGACCATTTCTGCGCGGAAAAATCCATGAAAATACTGTTTTGCCACGGAATTGGGTGTTTTTTGGCAGAAAAATCTGCCAAAAAATCTCATTTTTCTTGTAGTGTTACTACTAGCTTACAACTTAACCACTGTTGGATCGGTTAAGATCAACGTACAATAATGCGCAATGCGCCCTTAAATCTAGGAGTGTCATTCAACTACGTCCACTCACACAGAGAGTGGGGCAAAATATCTTCGCTCCAATTTCTGCGGTGTTTCTTCACGTTTTCTTCAACCACTTCAGCGTTCCAAGTGATTGCATGCATTGAATACTTGCTTCCCACGCAAGTCCTTTGCCTCGGCCAAAATATCCTTAACTATGCATTATGTTTTGTCCTCGGATACTGGCTCATCAGATGATTCGCCTTCTAGCCGAGCTCTTCCTTAGTCAAGTTATTGTTGCTCAGCAAGCTCCATAGTACCTTTAGTGTCCCATGATCTATCTTTAAACACCTTTACTTGGGCTATTCTGCCAAATTCCTTCGCTCTTAGCTATTTCTTGCCTTCCTTGGCAAGTGTTACTTTATTGATGTTCCTAGGCAGCTTCACCATAATTTAGTTCTCCCCATACCTTATAGCTTCTTCCAGAAGAGAACTCTCTATTCATTCCATACCCTTACCTCCTTGACCACATTCCATCAAGGCTACCATCATTGAATATGTGCTTTCTCTCACTAGAAATAACAATACATAATTGGGCAAAAAAGGGTAAATCAAGTCCATTAGGCGACCTACCCTCCTTCTTACTCTATATTTGAGTGTCTCTACTCATGTCCACTCGACCAGGGCTTTGCCTCGACTAAGTCCTTCCTCAGCCAACTACTCAGCAGATTTTGGGTGTTAACAAATACTCCCCTTTCTGTGTTGTTATTTAGCCGAGGAAATGGGAACCTTTAATGTGGAAAACAACTGAAAAATCTGCGTCATTATGACTGCTAACTAGCCATTACAGTATTGATTAGACGTAAAACGACCAGTTTAGCGTCAACCGATGCACCTTGATTATGATGCATTATTGATGATTGAAGTCGTTGGAGGAACAAATATAAAGGGAAGAGTATATATATGGACTCCATTTGGATGGAAGCATTCAAGCATGTGCAGACGCCTCAATGATTATAGTGATGACTTTGGACTTAAAAAGTTCAAAATTATTAGTAGTTTAGTCTTTTGGATGTATTGTTACAATATGGATTATGTATATTATGTTTATGAAGGAGCAATTTATGTTTTATATCAGACAAATAAATATGTAATTTTTTGCGAGTTGAATGAAAATTGATGATTATTAAATTATCGATCTTATATTACTATTATTTACTTTTAAATTTAAAAGATTTTAGTTTCAGTAAATGTCGAGAAAATCAGGTTTAGTCATCGCAATTCCAAAAATTTTAAAATAGTCCCGCAATTAGTAAATGTTACTACTTTAGTCTCTCTTTGTTACTTTACTCTTAACAAATGAGGACTAAACCTGGATTTTCTTGACATTTGCGTAAACTAAAAGACTTTTAAATGGAATTGCGAGGGACTAAAGTAGTAATAGCAATGAGGACTAAAATAAGTAATGAGGACTAAAGTAGTAAAGTTTACTAATTGCAGGGACTATTTTAAAAATTTTGGAAATGCAGAGACTAAACTGAATTTTCTTAACATTTGCAGGGACTAAAAGTATCTTTAAGCCTTACTTTTATTAGGATGTTAATGAATGGGACAAGAAATCGAGTAAAATTATCTAGCACAAAAATTGAGACAGAATTTTAAAATTTGTCACTAAATTGAAACGAAATTCTATATTCCGTCGCAACATTCAATCATTTTTTCCATCTTGAATTCTGTCCCAACCTTTATGTTCCAAAATTATGTTGGGATGGAAATTCTAGCTACACTACGACAGATTTTTCTGTCCCAAATGAATTTTTTTTTCTTGTAATGAAAGTGTGACTCTCAAAACCACATTCTCGCCTTATTTTTATTATTCTTAGCATAGTATTGCTCTGTTTGGTAACAAGCATCGAAATGCGGATAAGGTTGGGCCAACTTTTAATTGCAAATTTGGTTGAGCCAACCTTTAATTTTAAGCTAATGCTTTGGCCAACTCCCTAGTTACTCACCAGACACCCCTAAATTTAGTTTAATCTCAAATTGCCTTCACGTGAAAATCAGGTGATAGACAAAAATGCACTGTTCGGCGCATGGGCAATCGAACCAGTTCGACTGGACTTCCATCGAACATTAAAAAATACACAGTTCAGCGCTACCAGATTCGATCACGTTCGATCAACTGTGTGCCGAACCGTATGTAATTTTTTAAAAAATATAAAATCTAATTTTCAGTAAAGGGTTTTTGGTCTTTTCACCCCATAAAGGGGTGTCTAGTGAGTTAAAGGGGTGTTGGCTGAAGCATGGGCCTAATTTTACTAGACCATATCTTTTGTGGCCCAAATTAAAACATTAGGTTGAACTAGGCAAATCCCGCTTTATCATGAGTAAAATAGTTATATTTTCTTAAAAAATGCATAAAAATTGGCCCATACTTCTTACCCACCACCCACTACTCAGTGCACACCCCCAACACCCCATTATCCCCAAAATGCTCTCTTTTTTTCCCCTGAAATTGTGAACGGTTCAGACTCAAATTTCCAAACCGTTTTGGTGGGGATTTACCGAGCCTGGTAGTTCAATATTAGGGGGTGTGCCTCACAAGATAACGTACTCGGTATTTAGCCACCGAACTGGTTCGATGCTAATCTACCGAATCCTCCTTATCCCAAAAAAAAAATTAAAACACACGCGTTTCATTAAGGGTAGCTTTGTCATTTCAGGCGTATAGGGGTGTGCAGTGAGTAGTTCCGAGTGTGTAAGAAGCATGGACCTAAAAATTTGCCTAGTTTTTTTTTGGTCAAAAAAATTGTCTAGTTTTGACGAGCCAAAATAGCTTGTTATTTTGGGCCTATAATTTAAGAGTCCAATCCATCCTAGGGTGTGACCTCGTTCGAATGACCCCGTTCGAACAGATGAAATTACGCACAAGAGGGTGTGAAGTCAATATTTAACTCACGTGAATGATGTCGTTCGAACGGGTTCGAAGGCCCGTATTCGAACACGTGAAATTTCTTGAAAAAAAAGACGCTTTAGCTAGTCTTTTGATCATTTCACACCTTTATGGAGTGTATTTTGAGTAGGAGGGGCGTGGGAAAAGCAACACCCTCCATCCTAAAGCTCAGACCCATTGTGTCGGGCCTAAATTTTCAGCTCTAGGATCAAGGGCAATTCAAGTAAATCCCTCACATCAATTAGGCATGTAACATACATAATTATTTGCATGACTTTGCTTAGTTCAAAGATTTCGTGAAGATTAGTTTGTGAGAACATTTATAAGTCATACCATAAGTAAAAACTACTATACCTTGTTTTGTTAAAGAAAAAAAAACTGAATTAACTGAAAGGCATGCTAGGAATTTTTTTTTGACAAAGGCATGCTAGACATTATGTAACATACATAATGTACACATGTTTGCTGTGTCATAAATCATGAACACTAGTTTTGTGTTCATCACTTATTACATTACGGAGACAAATTTATACTCCCTCCGTTCCTATATACTTGTCGCTTTTTGGCATTTTATACATACCAATGAGTTCAATAAATTTTGTTACATTTGATACAATTAATTCTCTTTTATCCATAATACCCTTAATCATTTATTATCTCATTTTTTCTATTTGTCTCTCTACAATAAATACTTAAGGGGCATTATTGACAAAACAACAATAAATGTTGCATTGAACTTTGAAAATGACAAGTAAATAGAAACAAATTTTTTCTCCTAAAACGACAAGTAATAAGGAACGGAGGGAGTAGTTCTTAATTTAAATCCCATAAGTTCCTAAGAACTTAAAACTCCATTCCCTATTTTTTCTTCTTCTGTTTTTCCTCAAGAATTGTATCTCTCTTTTTGAGCTCAAAATAAAAGAGAAGAAAAGGCCACAGACACAAAGAATGGCAATCACACATGCAGACCTAGAACCAAGTAGAAGTATAACAGATTTGAGAAGCAAAACAGGAGCATTCATTATGGGTCTTACCATCTTATTAGGCTTATTGTGTTTTTCCCTATCTCTCTTTGCAGAAGCCAAACGTTCTGAGGTACAATTTTATCTTATGTTTCAAAATTAGAAAACTACTCCCTCCCGCTCATTTTGTTTGTTGTTTTAGTAAATGATTAACGTTTATTCAAGTAGAGATATAAAAAGTTAAATGGTAAATTATGCGACACTCTTTGTAAAATTTAGACGGCTAATTATTTTTCTTAGTGGCATAATTTACCCTGGGACATGGGGGGTCGACCCGGTGCTCTCGGGTTCGATTCCCGCAGTGGACAAACTCAACGGTGTTGGTCAGTGCTAAATTTGATCTTAAGAACAAGCGGAAATTAGTCTTTCATTAAAAGCGTTGGGATACTCCATGAGTAGTTAGCAATATTCTGGAAAAAAAATTGGAATGGAGGGAATATATTCAAATTTTGTTATGAAGTTTAATATAACTTGGTGTGGTTGGTGTGTGTGGCAGGTGATATGGGTGAATAATGGTGGAAAAGAAGAGGGAGATAAATCTGAATGTGCTTATAATAGTAATGGGAAAGTTCCTTTGGTATGTGCTGCTTCTGCATTTGTTTCACTAGGAATTGCCATAGTGGTGGAACATACTTATATGTTGATAGTAATGAGTACTAAATCATCCCCTTCTAATTGGGATCTTGATTCTTCTTCTGCTAAGTCACTAAAATGGCAGGCTGGTTTTTTCTTCATCTCAACTTGGTAAGACAAATTTATTCTTGTTTTCCTATATTCTTCATTCATTACATCTTAGCTTCGTTAGTGAGGTTTTTTTTTAGATAAGCAATTGATTCATTGAAATGGAGCACAAGGTGTTCCCAACCATTACAATGGGAAGGGGGAGGGCCTCCTCAAAACCTCCCTAAGCTAAAATCCATTGGGAAAAAGACTCAAGTAGGAAAAAGAGTACCTCGCACAAGAAAAAACCTGCACAACAATGGGATTAAAACATCCTAGCCCATTGCTTCTCCCCCACCTAAGAAATGAAATAAATATAGTACAAATACAGCAAAACCATGAAAGTTACAATAGGGAAAAACAACCCAAAGGGCAATTAAACCAATCCGCCCATTCAACCCTGCATCTCCTTCCTTTTCTTGCCTTGAACCAGCTCCATGCACAAAATTTGATTCCGGTAACAATTTCTGAAGTCGTGGTTGTCTCTCCTTTGAAAATTATCCTATTTCTTGCCAACCATATGTTCCAAATTACAGCCAGCCAGATTAGATGCCGAACACCTTTGTTCTTCTTTCCCTTCACCAACTTGCCAAACTCTTCAAAATGAGAAACCATATCCTCATAAACTCCCAACGGTTCCCCCATCCAAATCAAAATTTGATGCCATACTGTCTGTGCTGCTACACAGTCTAAGAACAAGTGCTTCGCTGTTTCACTGTCATGAGAACACAAAACGCAGCGGTGATCCCGATGGTTTTGTAGGATACCTCGTCGAAATAAAGCATCACGTGTTGCCACTTTGTCTAATAACACCCTCCAGCCAAAGATTAACACTTTCGAAGGAACATCATTTCTCCATATTTTTTTGCATGCTTCAGCAGTGGATGGTTCCAAAAGTCCCCTATCACCTGCAAAGAGAGAAAACATCCAGCAATAACAAGATTTAACCGAAAAACCAGCAGCTGTATCAATGGTCCAAGACCACCTGTCAACGGCCTGCTGCAAGGAAATGACAAGCCGCAACATCTCCTTTAAATAGCCAACGTTCTCTGCCTCATCAAGCATCAATTCCTCCGCCCACTGCCAGTTCCAATGCCAAACACCATCCCTCCAAAAGCCCATCTCTGAAACTGATGCAGATTGCGTGATGCATCTACTGAAAAGTGACGGAAAAAGGACAGAAAAACTCTCCGTTCCAAGCCACGAATCTGTCCAAAACCGGACCTTATCCCCTTTTCCAAGTTTTAGCTTTGCCAACCTATCGAACCATCCCGTAGCCAAATTTGTTCCTTCACCTAACAAGCACAAGTCGCGCCACCAAAGAGAATGCTTGCACCAAACTCTTCGTACATCGTTTGCACTTGGCCATCTTCCTTCCACACCATACCTATTCACCACTACTTCTTTCCATAAATGATTACCTTCTTCCGTCAAAATTCTCCACCTCCATTTAGTTAGTAAAGCCAAGTTAAACGCTTCTAGATTCTTTATACCATGCCCTCCCTTATCTTTCGATGTACAAATCAAATCCCAACTTACCCAAGCCATCTTCTTCGTTTCCTCATCTCCTCCCCATAAGAATCTTCTTTGTAACTTTATAATTTCCTCGATCACCTTTTTTGGGGCTTTGTAGAAAGAGAAGAGATATAGCGGAAGTGAAGCCAATACCGAATTTATAAGTGTAACACGACCCCCAATCGACAATTGTTTACTTTTCCAGCTAGTTAATCGTGCCTTAATAACATCAATAATTGGTTGCCAAGTACTGACCCTTCTTGGATTTGCTCCAACCGGAATGCCAAGGAATTTAAAAGATTTCGAGCCCAACTTACATGTTAAGAAGCTTGATATTCCTTCCATTACACGCTCCTCTATATTGAAGGAGTTTAAAGGAGTTTAAAGCTTGATATTCCTTCCATTACAAGCTTGATATGCTAAGAAGCTTCGTTAGTGAGGTAAGAGACATTGAAGGAGTTTAAAGCTGGAGAGATCCAGAGTTCGAAAACTAACAATTCTCCCTCCCTCCCCTAGCTAATTAATCACTAACATTTGCATAGAAAAGTAAAAAACATATGAATTTAACACTTACTACATGCATGTTGTAGGATTTGTTTTGCAGTTGCGGAGATATTGTTGTTTAAAGGACTTATTGTAGAGTTAGGACACCTGAAGAATTGGTCTAAGCCAACCAGTTGTCCTACCGTCAAGAAAGGTTTGTTTTTTGCTGCTGGGGCGTTTGGTTTAACATCAATATTTCTAGCTACTGGTGTGTACCTAACAGAACGACATGCACAAAGAAAATCAGAGGAGCGAGCAAATCTTAGAAGAGAGATAGTTGAAGTTGAAACCTCTTCCTCCTATGCTACTCCAACTGGATCACCTCAAAGAGATCTCACATCTGTTGCCAAGATGAACCCTACAATTAGAGAGAGCTAAAATGCATGAGTTTCCATTATATATAGGCTAAATTACTGTTTTGGTCCTTTATCTTTGGCCTTGATTTCATTTTGGTCCTTTATCTTTTTTTTTTTTTTTTTTTTTCGTTTGTCCTTTATGTTTTGATTTTGTGTCAATTTGGTCCTTTTTGTAGTTTCAGTCCAAAATGACACAAAAAGGACCAAATTGACAAAAAAGGACCAAATTGACACAAAAAGGACCAAATTGACACAAAACTGAAACATAAAGGACCAAAACGAGAAAAAAAAAAGATAAAGGACCAAAATGAAATCAAGGCCAAAGATAAAGGACCAAAACAGTAATTTAGCATTATATATATTAAATAATTGGAGTTGTGACAAAATTATATTAACAAGTATGCATAACTATAGAGTTAAATAATTCAGTTGATTGTTTATATAATATAACTTATGATTATGATTCTTTCATATGAGTAAAGTGTTTTCTCATGATTACGATATCAAGTTGCTGTGCCACTCCCATCTTAAATATAAGAACAAAACTCTTCAATATTTTTTAGCTCGTCAAGTGAACCTCATTTTAGGGGTTAATTATCTTTAATTTCGCTCTTTTTATAATTTTGTTTAGTGAGTTGAAAGATGATATAGATATTGTTTTTTTTTTTTGAATAGATATTGTTATTATTTTTTGATGAAATAATAATATGATTGGTTGAAATAAAACATATAACAAAAATTAAAACTAAAAACATGATTGGTTGTAAAATGGATATTCTCGGAAGGAAGGTTGGATCGTTATGATTGAACTGAGGGTCCATTTCATCCGGGAACCGTAACCCCCCGTTTCATTGAGTCGGTTGGATCCATCCATCCATCCAGCAATAAAATCTCAAAAACATGAAACGACACACCGTATCATCATTTTCAAATTTCAAACACCTTCCTTATTAAGTATTCGGGTTGACCCGACCCAATATCCGAACCCACGATCACAATTCACAACCACCTTCACACGCAATACCCCACACATCCCATACACCACTCACTACACCGCTATTTAAATTTCCTCCAACCATCCCTCTCTCTCTCTCTCTCTCTCTCTCTCTCTGCAAATCAAGGTCCCTTAATTCTCAGTTGAAAAAATTAGGGTTTTTCAAATCCCAAATCATTTCACTACGATTGGTGCTCTCAGTCCTCTGTAAACGATGTCGCTCAGGCCCAATGCTAAAACCGAAGTTCGTCGCAACCGTTACAAGGTTGCTGTCGACGCCGACGAAGGTCGCCGGCGAAGGGAAGACAACATGGTTGAGATCCGCAAGAGTAAGCGTGAAGAGAGCCTTCTCAAGAAGCGTCGTGAAGGTCTCCAAGCTCAGCAGCAATTCGCTACTCCTCTTCAGTCATCTTCCATTGTTGAGAAAAAGGTACTCATCGAAATCGCGTTTTAAGGCTGTGGTCGTTGGATTTCGGATTTTGATGCTCGATCCTGTGGTTATGATTCAGTTACTGATTCGATTGGGATTTTTTGATGTAGGTGTTGCAGTAGTTAGTTAGAGAACGGTATTGACGGTTATTTGTTTGTTCGTTTTGTTGCAGTTAGAGAGTCTTCCTGCTATGGTTGCTGGAGTCTGGTCGGATGATAATAGCCAACAACTTGAAGCAACTACGCAATTTCGGAAGCTGCTTTCAATTGGTAACTGTTAATTTTTCTTCGATGATTTCAATGAATTATTTTTGCTATGATTCTTAGTGTTGAAAAGTGTTATTGTTTGTTCTGTAGAAAGAAGCCCTCCGATTGAGGAAGTTATTCAATCTGGTGTTGTGCCTCGTTTTGTTGAGTTTCTCGTTAGGGAAGATTTCCCTCAACTACAGGTTTGAAATTTGTCTGTTTTTGTTTTCATTTTGGAACCTTATATGGTGTATTGTTGGTGTAGCTTAGTGAAACTTGTGTTGATTCGTTTTTAATGTGCCTTGTTATTTGTTTAGTTTGAAGCTGCGTGGGCTCTCACAAACATAGCATCTGGAACTTCTGAGAATACCAAGGTGGTAATTGATCATGGGGCGGTACCCATATTTGTCAAGCTACTTAGTTCACCTAGTGATGATGTTCGGGAGCAGGTATATTGATACTGAAATGTGGTAGCATGGCCATTTTTTTTTGTTTATTTAAATTTTTGCTGAAATGTCGTGAACATTAAAATGTAGGCGGTGTGGGCATTGGGAAATGTTGCCGGTGACTCCCCTAGGTGCCGCGATCTTGTTCTCAGCCATGGTGCCCTAATCCCGCTATTATCCCAGTTGAATGAGCATGCAAAACTTTCGATGCTAAGAAATGCTACGTGGACCCTGTCAAACTTTTGCAGGGGGAAGCCACAGCCTCCATTTGAACAGGTAGTTGTCGTTTTTGTTTAATGGAATAGGAACCTGAGAGAGGACATCTTTCTGCATATTAAATCTTGAGATGTGATGGACAGGTGAGGCCAGCACTTCCAGCTCTTGAACGTTTGGTTTTTTCCAATGATGAAGAGGTCTTGACAGACGCATGCTGGGCACTCTCATATCTTTCTGATGGAACAAATGACAAAATCCAAGCAGTTATTGAGGCAGGTGTATGTGGCAGACTGGTGCAGCTCCTTATGTGAGTATTGATTCTACTACTCCTGATAGATGGAGATTCTTTGTTCCAATTGTTGGTTGTCTTGTCCCTAATTGTGTTTGCATATGTTGAAGGCACCCATCTCCTTCAGTACTGATTCCTGCACTTCGCACAGTAGGAAATATTGTAACTGGAGACGATCTTCAGACTCAGGTAATGTCATAATTGCTTGTAATGATTAGTTGGTACCTAATTATTTCTAACAAAATTTAAGAATTATTAAGTAAAGTACTTATTAGTGTTATGTATTTTAAATCTGGTAAACAAATTCAAATTTTAGATCATTTAACCTCAAATTGATGATAAGTAAATTTTGCATGTCTAATTTGGTCAAGGAGAGAAAACACCTATGCTATATTATAGTATGAGTGTAATAATGCTTCTTTACCTAAATTTATAATACCACCTTGATATCTAATTTTTGAGGGAGTGTGTAGGTAGAGGTCTGAGAAGATTGAAAAGTTGTACACTGTGATGGTCATTGCATCCTCAAGAATTAGTTTGCTAGTTTCATGCTGCTGATACTTACCAAAAATCTAGTCTTTTCTTGCCACCTAGTATGTTTATGCATGGGTAACCAGTGACAATTACCTGATTTTGGTGGGTCTGCTCTTTCATCAGGCTATCATCCATCATGGTGCACTCCCGTGCCTTCTCAGCCTTTTGACCCATAATCACAAAAAAAGTATTAAGAAAGAAGCTTGCTGGACCATATCAAACATTACAGCTGGAAACAAAGAACAGATACAGGTAAGCTTGTAAATCCCAACTATTTGACACTCAATTGACGTTAAATCTTATGCTTATTTACTGTTCATTTTTTATTATTGTTTGCACTTTTCTCCAAGTTTGCTGTTTCGGTATCACATGCATATCAATTAATTTACAGTGTTCTAAGTTTCTCAACCTCTTGTGTGCATTTCCTATGCTTTGGGAACTATATGCTGTTAAATATTGATGGACCTCTTTATGCTACTCTGGTTTCACTAGTTAACTAGGATTCAAAGATAGTACCATTATTTCCCCCTTCTCTACTTACCAAAAAAGGCAGTTGTGGCGATTGTCTTTGGCATTGCATTGTTTTAAGAATAATAATGGGAGTATTAGCTGACTTAAGCAATGCTGGAAGGATTACATTGACTTTTATCTTTTCTGTTTAGGATCTTATTGGCATTTTAAGCTGGGATTTTCAGTTAGCGTATTCATTGAAAAAACTCTTTGAACTTTGTACATTTTATGTATGATGTAGGCTGTTATTGAAGCTAGTCTGATTTCCCCCCTTGTCAATCTTCTTCAAAATGCTGAGTTTGACATTAAAAAAGAAGCTGCATGGGCAATCTCAAATGCTACATCTGGCGGTACACATGACCAGATTAAGTATGTGAACTGATTTTTATTTTTAATTTTATTTTCTGTCTCTGCTTCTTAATGGCAACATTGAAAGATCATGTATTGACGAACCAAATGTGGATTTAAGGTACTTGGTGAGCCAGGGTTGCATTAAGCCTCTATGTGATTTGCTTGTTTGCCCCGATCCAAGAATTGTTACAGTCTGTTTAGAAGGTCTCGAGAATATTTTGAAGGTTGGGGAATCCGAAAAGACCTTGGGTAACTCTGGAGACGTTAATGTGTATGCTCAGATGATAGATGATGCTGAGGGATTGGAAAAGATTGAAAACTTGCAGAGTCACGACAACAATGAAATATATGAGAAGGCTGTTAAAATTCTAGAGACATATTGGTTGGAAGATGAGGATGAGACGCTACCTCCAGGCGATGGTGCTCAACCTGGCTTTAATTTTGGAAGCAATGAAGTTTCTGTCCCATCTGGTGGATTCAACTTCGGTTGAAGACTTCTGTGAGGTGGGTAAACATGCGTTAGATGTCTAAAATTTTTCCCCTTTGGGGATGATGTTCTGTTTACATTTTTCATTCTATTTTCTGATTTAAATCTCACCATGTTATCTAAATCTATGCTTTCGATGATTGTAGGAACTTGGTTGGGTGGAGCGAGGTTGATGCTAGGGTGACTGTTGTGGTCGAGTCCGGGTCGGGATGGGGTCGGGATGGGGGGGTCGGGTCCTTGTACTTCATGGTGTCTTGTTTGAGTCTGGTCTTGTGTCCGTAATGAGGTGCAGGGGTTGGTCAGTTTAAACTACCATGTCCAAATAAGAGGGGGCTGGTGGGGTTTAATTAGCAGCATAATGTGAGCATTGTATCTTGTATTAGAAAGTATGTTGCAGTAGCAAGGATCTGTGTTATGTTGCAGTGGGGGAGGGTTTTCTTTGACGCGGCTTTGAGTCCTATTTTTTTATCGAGTCGTAGTTGTATTGGTAGTTTATACCACCGAGTCGAGTTGAGTCGGTATTTGATTTGAGTGAATACAGTGTTCAGAAATCAATTTTATGGTGTATTCCAGTCAAAGAATTGGTGCTATTTTTGTGCTTGCTATTCAGTTCATGCTTTTTCTATTGTTCTTTATTGATTATGTTCCTCACACCACAGGTAAAAATTTAAATATTTCAGAAGCACTTTTATTTGAAGCTTCAAGTTCAAGCTTTTGTTTTGAATGAAAATTTCGTTAACTCGCCTTCAAACAAATTTAAAACAAGCAGGCTTTTGCAAAAATGAGACGAGGATGTTCTGTTGCTCGGTTCTAGGTTGTCCCTTGATTGGTAGTGAGCGTAAAAGTTCATACACTTATTGTGTATGTAAATTAAACTTACTTAAATACATAAAATTAGATTAATTGTATAGAAAGACACTTTATGTTTTGGTCCAAAAAAATATCTGCTTGAAAAGAAAAACTGACACAATGCGAAAAACTTTATAAAGATTCATTTTATAAAAAGATAATAAGCGCTAAAGGAATATTATTTGATGTAACATACAACTTTTTCTTGCATGATAAAGTAGGAATTAATCACATAATAGTGGTTTGGAACAAGTTAATAATTTTTATTTTGAAATTAAAATAAAGTTTGTTTAAAATGATCAGTATATTAAAATGAAAACCCAGTGGAAGTTGCAAATAAAATATCCAACAATCAACCCAAAATAAATAAATAAATAAAGTGATCCGACCAGCGTCTCTCAAGTCTACACTTTTGTAGAGTTTTATTTTGAGTTGTGTTATTTGGACACAAAATATTTGACACCATATGTGACAGTGTATACCTCTGTGTCTATCTCTCACTTTTTCATCTTATACAATATAAAGGATTACAAAAATACTCCAAAACACAAAAGACATTGTATTTGTGTCAAAGTTTGTGTGTCTACATTATTGTTTTATTTCAACCCATAGTAGAGGTGAGCATGGGACGTGTTATAACTAACTCTAATTCGGTTTCAAATTTTGATCGTACCATTTTATTAACCCTAACCGTCCTAAAACCCAGACAAACCCGATAAGTTATGGATTAATTTAGGACCGGGTTTAATCAATACGGGACCGGGTTGTCCCAAAATACAAATAATACAATTTTTAGAAATGTTGTTACTACTTCAATTACATATTTTATAATATTAGACATTGAAATTTAATAGATAAATTCAGTAAAACTTCTATAAAGTAATGTTGGTATGTGTCCAAGTTTGTTAAAAATACAAAATTTTAGAATCAAATTACTTATTTTGAGTTTAAATTATCACAATTCACAAGTTTAAGTCTTTTTATTATATATTAATATATGTGTATGTATATTAGGGACAAGTTGGGTAACCCGAGAGTCAATCTGAACCCGTCCGAACCCGAAGTCGGGTTACAACTTGGGACGGTCCCATTTGTCTATTTTTTGTGTGGGACAGGGTTGAGTTTAACCCAAAATCAATGGGTTGAGACGGGTTGACGGGTTGAGATGGGTCCTGCACACCCCTAATATAAAGTGAATTTACAAGGAAGCTTATGACCTAAGTGTGATGTGGCCAAGAATTCACCCAGTATCCTTGGTGTCAGAATATCAAGATGCCAGATCATTCTGACAGCTGCCCATGATTCTCATTGGATGGTTACAGCAATGATCCTAGTCATAGAAACATATGATGAATTGTCCTGCACATGATCCCTTATCGGTTTTGTTTGCCTAGCAACTCTTCTAGATTGCCACCCATAAATCACATCTTATATCTTATGCGGCTTGTCACTATGGCGCCAAATTCTCTTCTTCTTTTTTTGCGCTTCTTTCTTCTTCTTTTTTGGTTTTGTTTTTTCTTCTGTTTTTTTAGTTATTCTTTTATTTTACTTCACTTTTTTTAACTTCTTCAATTTTTTTAATCCAAGAGCACTTAGATGAGATGGTAGGAGTCTCTTCCAGTTTAACCAAAGTCATGAGTTCAAATTCAAACTTGAGCATGCAATAGTGTTAAATCTCTGAGGAGAGTTTTGCACGCCTTGTGCGCCTCTACCCACTCGAGAGACTAGACTCTGCGGTTGTGTGCAGAGGATACCCGATTTATACCAAAAAAACATCTTCCTTTATTTTCAGTTTTTTTCCTTCTTCGAAATTTCAAGGTTTTGCATTTCTTATTTTTTATATTTTAAGCGATACTTTAAAGTTTAAAAAAATATTAGATGTTTAAATATGCATATTTTGTTGTGAATACTCGATTCGGTGAAAAAATATTTATTTCATGACAAAATACGTAAAGTGAGATGCTAAAAAAAAAGCAGTGTACTTGATGGTGAATTTTTTATTTTGTAACAAACTTGATGGTGAATTTTTTTATTTTGTATTTTTTCTTTTTTCTGTTTTGTTTCCTTTTTTCTTTTATATTTTAATGTTTTCTCTTTTTTCTTTTTTATATTTTAAAGAGTATTTTACCGTCTCTAAAATTTAATCTTTTTTCAGTGTCAATCGGGTATCCTTTATGCGCAACTGTAGAGACTAATTTCTCGAGTTAGGCGGTAAAACTCTCCCTCAAGAGATTTAACATTATTGCGTGCCAAAGGCTGGATTCGATCCCAAGACCTTAGTTAAACTAGAAGAGACCCCTACCATCTCATCCAAGTACTCTTGGGCCTCTAAAATTTAATTTTTTTTAATATGTGAAGTTTTTCTTCAATAATTAATTGGATAAAAAATGTTAAACAGTTTGTTTTTGGGTACTTTAGTGTTTATAATTTTTTTAACTATACAAATACTCAAAGTTCGTTTTTCTATAACTGATTTAGGGAGAAAAAAAATATAACTTTGTGAGACTAACCCGTGCAACTCACCATTTTACTAATTTCCACTTTAAAAAATTAATTTCTTTTTATACTTTTTCTATTTATATTTTTTAGAACCATATTTTTATGAACTTTTTAAAAATTAATTTTTTTTTCATACTTCTTCTATTTATATTTTTTAGAACCATATTCTTTTGATGTTGAAATATATTTTGAATCCATTTAGTTCGGTTACTATCAACTATGGATGTTTAATTTCAACGTTTTTGTTAATATTCTTATTAAATTTTATAATCTTATTTAATTTATGAGATATAAATTTTTCTTATTCACAGTTATTTGACTATATATTTTACAAACTAACACCATTAGTCCACCGACATAAACTACCCTAGGATTTGGAGTTGTCTCAATGCTCCCAAGTTTGATTCTCGCAGTGGACAAGCTTTGTACAGTTAAAAAAAATCAAGCATGAACATTTATAAGGAGGCTTTTGCTAATAATTGCGTAAAAAATTTATTACTCATTTACACGAAGAAATTTAGTCAAACCTGTGTAACATTTATAAGGAGGCTTTTGCTAATAAATTGCATATTTACTCATTGTTGGAGTTGTTTTCGTTTTTTTGTTTGCTTTTTTTTATTCACTTCTTTCTTTACTTTTTTGTTTGTTTTTTCTCCAATTTTTTTGGTTTTGTTTTTTGTTTTTTGTTTTTTATTCTTTTATTTTTTTGTTCACATGTCATTGGTACGCAGTTTTCATCGACTTTGTCAACGATTAATCTATGTTAGGGAGTCTGGCTGACCACATGTATCCGGCTTTGTTGTTCTGTGTGGTTCTCCCCTAATAGAGTTTTTACCACATGCATGCAAGGTTCTTTTTTTTTATATTTTAAGGGGTACTTTACTGTCTTGAAAAATTTTTGACGTTTAAATATGCAAATTTTTGGTGAAAAAATGATTTAATTTCATGACAAAATACGTAATGTGTGATGCTAAGCAATGTGCTTTGGTGTAGTTGATGGGTAAAAAATTATTTTGTAACAAAATACGTAAAGTGAAATGTTAAGTGGTGTGTTTAGGGGTACTTTAGGATTCGGAAAAAATCCAATTCTTCAAATACCGTAAGTTTCATCGTAAATAACCTAGGTGTGGTAAAAATGATAATAAGTTTGTGACAAAATACGTAAAATGCGATGGTGATGATGTATTTTGGTATGCTTTAGGTCCCGGAAAAATTTTAGAAGTTCAAATGCGCGAAGTTCATTCATCAATAACGGTTAGATTAAAAATAAAAACAAATTGTGACAAACTACGAGATTGTGATTCTACGTAGTGTATATTTTTGGGTACTTTAGGGCCCAGGAAAATTTTTAGACATGTCAAATTTGGTGTTCTCTTCTTTATTTTGATAATTTGACACCAACGAGTATTAGAAACATACTTAAATTGATGTTTAGTTTTGAATCAAACCCTAAACGAGTTCATTCATCAATACCTATGTAACGCCCCAAAATAATTTAATTATTTATTTAATTAAGTTATTTAAGGCTTGCAACATTTATTTAAATCAAATAATTAATTTAGAGTTTTATTTTATTTAGGAGGTGTTATAGTGATTAGTTGTATTAAAAATAGAGTATTTAATATAACTAAGGGGTGTTGGGTAGTAAATAAGGGAGTGGGGAATTAATTAAAATAGGAGTGGTTGAAGTAGCTAGCTAGGGGTGCAAATAAGGGGCCCAAGCCCACTAAATAGGCCCAAGTTCATGACATAACTAGGGGTAAGGGTTTCCATCTCATTAGAACAAAGAAAAACAAAAGAAAATTGAAGAGAGGGAGAGGGAGAGGGTAGGAGGCGCTGCTGGACAGCAAAGGAAGGGAGGGAAAATTCTCCATCTTGCTTGTGTTAAGTGGTAGGTGATACCAATCTTTCCCATTTTTCTTCCTCTATCCTTTAGCATAAGTTTCATACACTAATCTTGTGTCTTTTTCTCTTTTCCATAGATGGGTTTGAAGCTCAAGTGTAGGAGAAAAGTTATTAAGTGGTGGTTCTTGAGTTATTGGTGGAGGGTTTTCTTGGGTTTGCAATTTTGAGATATGGAGGCTCTCTTTCATAGTTAATAATTTATAAACCATGAAATCATAGAGATTAGGTGTTAGGAGTAGTTGTTTAAATTGATTCATGAAGTATTTGAGTGATTGGGTGATTGTTTGATTTTATATGTGATTGAATTGAAATGTTGTTCTTGATTGTTGGTGTTAATGTGAGTTACATGAATTTAATGCAATATGGTGTGTAATAGGTGTTAATTAATAAGGAGGTGATTGGTTGTTAAATTGATATAACTGAATAGAAGAAATATTGGTGCTTGTTAGGTGTTTGATATATTGTTTGAATTAGAGTTGAGTAGGAGTGTGTATGTTGATGATGAACTTTACTTGTTTATGGTTTTTGTGTGTTCTCTGGACACTGTTTCGGTTTTCCTCAACTGGTACTGTTTGGTTGATCCAAAAATTGTGTGGCTAATTGTTTTTGAAAATAGACTTAAGGCCGGTCGTTTTGGCACCGGTTTCGTTCGATTCGGAGTTGTGTAGCTCAAGTTATGAGTCTCTAAAGTTAGGTCAGATTTCTGGAGTCAAACTGGGGGTAGGTTTAGTTTTTGCAGGTTTTGTGTGCTCAATTGAACTCCGTTTTGAGTGATTCTTATTTCATTGAAAAATAGACTTAATTTTCTACGAAATAGGCACTGATTTCACTGAATTTCATTAAGAAATGAGAAAGAAAATTTGGTTGCAAGTTGGGTAAAGCGTTCTGTCCGATTTTGGTACCTCAGTGTAGTGTTTTGAAAAACTGTACCAACTGGACACTTATTTTGAAAAACTAAAATCATAGGTAGAAACTACACTCAGAGGGCTTGAGTGGTCTTTTGTAAATTTTCGATGTCGTTTGCTATTTTAAATAATGCGCCAAAGTAGGAGTACTGTTGTAGGAATCCAACACTTAGTGCGGGTGTTGTCAATGTTACCCAAAGTGTCAAAAATACTATTTTGGTCCCTATGCACTATTGGTCCTTCAAAGATGTTGTTTTAATCCTTATGGTGTCAGAATGATCCCCAAGGTGTCAAATTAGTCCCTAAGTGTTAAATTGATCCTTATGGTGCCAAACTAGTCCCTAGGTGTTAAAATAGTCCCTAGGTGCTAAAATAATCCTTATGGTGACAAAATAGTCCCTATGTGTCTAAATGGTCCCCGAGGTGTTAAAATAGTCCCTATGTGTCTAAATGGTCCCCGAGGTGTTAAAATAGTCCCTATGTGTCTAAATGGTCCTTAGGTGCTAAAATGGTCCTAATGGTGTCAAATTGGTCCTTGGGAGGTGATTTGGTCCTTAGGTGTGGGTTTAGTCATTGGTGTGACATTTAGTCCAATAATGAGGTGTGTTGTGTTGTGGTGATGATTAAGCGGTGTGTAGGCTTCAGCTAAAAGCGGTGTGTAGGCTTCGGCCAAAAGCGGTGTGTAGGCTTCGGCCAAATATTGTGATTAGAGTTGAATTGCGAAATGAAAAGTGGTGAGTTAATGATTGTTGTGGTAAATGTGTTGTGTTGTGGTGCATTGTCATGATGTCACATAAATCATGTGCATTCAGCGGTGAGGTGGGCTTCGGCCAAAGAGGTGATGGGCTTCGGCCAAAGAGGTGATGGGCTTCGGCCAAAGTGGTGATGGGCTTCGGCCAAAGCGGTGCGTGCCCTCGAGGCTTAAAGAGGTGATGATGGATCCACATGCATATTGCATTTCATACATTACATGATTACTCTGGTGATTAATTGGGTGTTCATAAACTATGGTGTATTTGGTGTAACTGTATATTTGGTGTAGATGCTTTTATTTTATTAGTGGTAACTTCAACCACATTTACAATAAAACTCCCATAATCTTTTTCAACTTTGTATATGATCCGTACTGATCTCTAGGTATGATTCTGATGTGGTCTTGTAGCTCGGTCGCTGAACGTCTTGGTGTCAAAGTCAGGGTCGCACCTGGGTGGTACCGCGAGTACACTCCGACGCCAAGTCAAGAATCAATAGTGAATAGTGAATAGTAATAAATGACGTACCTAACTCCTGAGAGATTCGTGCCATATTTATAGTAGTAGTTATTGGGCGAGTTGGATCGCATTGGGCCTTGAGCCCACTCTGAAACGATTGCCCCCAAGCCTGGGTCGAGAGGCGGGCTAAGGCTTGATTTGTCGACTGAATGATGTTAAAGACGCTTGTAACCAATGAGTGGCCTAAGGCGGTCGCGCCACGACCGACTATGAGTACCGAGGACGGTGATTTCCTTCGTGATTTTTCACGCATTCCAAGGTGACGCCTGGCTTCCTCAAGGCGTGTCTCTTCGTTTCCCTCTGACTGATTAATGACTGATTAATGAGAGAAGGTGAAGAGGTGCGTCTCTTCGCTTTTGGGCCTGAAGTGCCCATTGGCCCACTATATAAGGTGGTGGGACTTTGGAGGAAATCACCCTTTACTCTTGTCTCACTCTCTGCTTCGAAATTTCGAGAACGACCTCGCTGGCTCGCTGCCTACCGTTCGTCGCTCGCTCTGGGAACAGCTCGCCCGTGCCCCCTGCGCCAGATTCATCTTCCGGCCTTTCAGGTAACACGAACGTCCTTAACTTTGATCGCTTATATATATATATATTTTCTTTTACATTCCAACCAGCGGAGGGTAGCAGTGCCGGGGACTACTGTGTCGCCCTCTAATGTGTGCTCGATCTTGACCGCTTCTCTCTGCGCAGTTTACTCGCCCGGACAAAACAAACTCGCCGAATCTCCGGAGCCCGGCCGTGTCTATAGCTAAAGCAATGGCTCAACCGAGCACTCCTCGATGAGGTCGACGCCCCTTCGAGAGATGAATCACCGTACGAGATAGTCGTCTTTGAAATCCAAAAGCGGGTCGCCCGGAACTTCGAGTTCGATCTCGATGTCGTCTTCCGAGTCCTCCCGAATGTCTGACCGAGCTGAGGTGGTTCCAAACCCTGGGGAAACTGCGGAATGCTCGACCTCTTTTCTTTCCGAGACTACAGTCGGTGTTCAGGCCGTTGAGAATCCCGTGCCCTTGCAAGTCGTGCCCGGCGCTGTTCAAGACGCGGCTTTAGGGCCAGAACGGATTGATCCTGACATGGCGACCGAGCAAGATATGTCTTGGGTTTCTGAAATCTTGAGGAATCATAGGAGTAAAGTCCGCCGCCATTCGTCGGACGAACAAGACTTGATGACCAGTTTTACGTTGACTACCAAGCGAGTGGAGGGCATGGAAAAGGATGAGAACATAGCGACTTGGCACGATGAGCTGAAATTTACTATGTACCGAGTTGTCTTTGAGCGGATGGGGATCGTCCCTCCCTTTACAAAATTTCAACGACAAGTCCTTCGCTACCTTAAGGTCGCACCTTCCCAATTAAACCCGAACGCTTGGGCGTTCATTCAAGGTTACGAGGATGTCCTAACAGCGCTGGGGCGGCGGTTTCATTGAGGCTATTTTTACCCTTATGGAGATGAGCTATCTTTATGAGCACGGTACCAAAGGGGTCCGAAAAGAGGCCGTCTCTCTGAAGAACAGGTCGCAATACAACTTTTTTAAGCCGTACATGGAGTCTTTGCCAAGCGGGTGGAAGAACGACTTCTTCTGGGCCGTTCCTTACACGATGGAAGCGATGAAAGGGATAGCCACTTTGATACACAGGAAAAATCTTTGGGACGCCTCAGGCTTGACCGCGCCCGTCATATGACCATTTTTTAAAGAAACCTAGGGCGTATTCTTATAAGGAAATCGAGCTCAACATTGGGGACATTGATACGATCCGCAGGCTCAGGCGGGTCGCCTCTTGCGTCCAAGGTGGTCGCATTAAAATCAATAAGATAGTAGACGCCCGTGGCGCAAAGGCGGTCAAAGCAGCTATTGGTAGAAGTTTTAAGATTTAATTGTTTACTTCAAATTGTTTGTGTAACTGCTAACGCATCTTGTTTTCTGCAGCTGAAATGGCGGGCGTTCAGGATTTTGACTTCTTTTCCCAGTGGTCTGGTGAGGATGGGGATAACTCTCCCCCTCGGGGGACGGCCGACGCATCTCAAAAGGTCGTTGACGAGCCGTTTGATTGATCGGATAGCCTCGCGCCAACCCCAGCAGAACGTCATTTCGCGGGCTGTTGTAATCGAGAAATCGACCAAAAGAGGCGCCAAGATGATTGCGACCTACCGAGAAAAAACACAAAGAGCCACCGAAGCAAAGGTCATTCCGGCCGGTCGTCTAACCTTGATCGCTTGGCCTTGGGGACGCAGGGCGTGCTCGTTTCAAGGAAGAGCCTTTTAAGGTGATGGGCGATGCGATGAAGGCGGCCGACCAACTCTTCGCAAAATATCAAGAGAGGGGAAGCCGACCGTCAAAGGTAGGCGAGCCTTAAGTAAAATTTCTTATCTTGAAGACGATCCGCCGGACAAGTCGTTTAAAGCGCCGCACCGCTTTGTTGTCCTTGTGAAATGAGAGAAGAAAGGGATCTTTTGCTCAAGAGACTCGAAGAGGTCGAACCAAAGGTCCAAAGCAGTCGCTACATTCGAAAGCGCGAAACGTGAAGCCGAAAATTCGATGGCGGCCTTGGTGATCGCCAAACCGGCGCCGAAGCGGCTCGGGACGATGCGATCGTGCCCGAGGATAAAGCGATCGTTGAGAAAATTGAAGTCAAGAGGAGAAAATTAAGGTCAAGAAGAGGTCGGGCGCCTGAGCGAGAAGAAACAAGAATTGTTTGATCAGATTACTTCTTTGAAGACCAGTCTGGACGCTGTGGAGAAGGAGAAAGATAAGTATAGGGATCTCTTCAAGGAGGCCCGTACTAGGGCTTTGGGAGCGGCCAAGTACCAATTTACCAATGCGGTTGACCAGATAAAGCTTGTAAACCCATCTTTGTTCGTTGATGAGGCCGTGGTCAACTATGAGCATTGCGTGGTCGGTCAAGAGATCGTTCTTCCTCAAAAAATCGAAAAAGGGAAAGTCGTCCGTGAACGGTCGTTGTTTTCTCTTTGAGCGACCTTAGCTTTAGTTGCTTTTGTTTGGCCCGCTCATGAGCGGTGTTTAGTACGTAGTTTTACTTCTTTTGTGTCTAGCCGCTGCGAGCGGCTTTTAAATATTTTGAATCATTTTGCTTTGTCCGCCGACGAGCGGTTGATTTTACCTTGTAACTTCGATTGGAAATCTCGGTTTAATGAATGTCCACGGTTCCTTCGTTTAAATTGTCGGCCATTCTACGACCTTCAATATTCGCAAGTTGTTACTTCGCCTTTTAAAGTTCACGAGTTTGCAGGCCGCTACTCGCGGCGGCTCGTTCTAGGCCACGCGATGGCGACTTTGCAAGTTTATGGGCCGCTACTCGGGCGGCTCGCTTTTACCATTAGATGGCACTTTATAATTTATGGGCCGCTACTCGAGCGGCTCGCATTTTACCATTCGATGGCACTTGATAATTTATGGGCCGCTACTTGGAGCGGCTCGCATTTTACCATTCGATGGCATTTTATAATTGATGGGCCGCTACTCGGAGCGGCTCGCATTTTACCATTCGATGGCACTTGATAATTTATGGGCCGCTACTCGGAGCGGCTCGCATTTTACCATTCGATGGCATTTTATAATTTATGGGCGCTACTCGGAGCGCTCGTGATTTTACCATTCGATGGCACTTTATAATTTATGGGCCGCTACTCGGAGCGGCTCGCATTTTACCATTCGATGGCACTTAATAATTTATGGGCCGCTACTCGGAGCGGCTCGCATTTTACCATTCGATGGCATTTTATAATTTATGGGCCGCTACTCGGAGCGGCTCGCATTTTACCATTCGATGGCACTTTATAATTTATGGGCCGCTACTCGGAGCGGCTCGCATTTTACCATTCGATGGCACTAGTCAACTCGGTGACATCTCGGTCGCTCTATTGCTACTTGCATGATGAGCGACCGGTCATACAATCGTGCATGAGATAAACAACAAGTTTTTAAAAGGTCGGGCCTCTGTAAAAAACCCCTGTGGGGAAAAAGAGCGCCCGCCTGCTTTTCATTAATTTCTGAATTGTTTGAAACATGCTTGGCATCTATACATAGTATTTCCTCAGCTTTTCTGCGTTCCATGTCCTAGGGATGATCGCTCCATTCATAGTCTCTAACTCATAAGCTCCCTTGCCTGTCTTGTTGATTATGCGATAAGGTCCTTCCCAATTTGGTGCGAGCTTCCCTTGCCGAGCGTTCTTGTTTCCCACGTCCGCCCGTCTGAGAACGAGCTGACCAATTGAAAATTCCCTTTCGCGCGCGAGAATTATATCTTGCAGCGACCTTCTGCTTGACTAGCTGTTCTTTGAGGGAAGCTTTGGTTCGTAGCTCGTCTACTAGATCGAGCTCTTCTCTGGTGGCTCGCTCATTTTCTTCCGCAGCTGGTGGGTTGGTCGTCCTCCAATTCAATTCGCCCATCTCGATTGGAATTACGGCGTCCATTCCATAGACTAACTCGAAGGCGACTCACCCGTCGTTGAATGCGGGTCGTTCGATGCGCCCAAAGGACCGATCGCAACTCTTCTACCCAATTACCTTTGGCCTCGTCAATCTTCTCTTGATCCTCGCAGATGACCACGTTGGCCGCTTACTTGGCCGTTGGTCCGTGGATGCTCGATCGAGGTAAAACGCCGCTTTATACCCAAATCGCCAAAGATCTCTCCGAATTTCTCGCTCGCAAACCGCGTCCGTTATCGTTATCAATTGGGGAACGCGAAAGCGGGCTAAAACACATGCGGTGAAAAACTTGGTCACTTTGCGCATTGTGATGGTCGCTAATGGCTCGCCTCTATCCATTTGGTGAAGTAATCAATCGCTACAATCGAAATTTAAATTGGCTCGGGCGGCGGAACGCCCGAGGAGATCCATCCCCACCAGCGAGCGGCCAAGGGGACGCTAGGCTCTGTAGCTCGGAAGCAGGGGCGATGTGGACGTCTGCGTGAATTTGACACTTGTTGCACTTTTCAACCAAGTTTTTGGCGTCCTCCTCCATGGTTGGCCAATAGAAACCCGCTCTTAACGCCCGTTTTGCTACGAGCGACTCCCCGTGATCGCACATAAACCTTCGTGGATATCTCTTAAGACATGGTCCGCTTCGGTGACGTTAAGCACCTCAACGGTGGGGATGAGAAACCTCTTCTATAAAGCTTCCTCGAACGCACGGAATACTTTGTTGCCCATTGCCTTAAAAGTTTTGCCTCCTTTTGATCGTGCCGCCCGCACCGTTCAAGATATATTGTAATATGGGAGTGATCCAATCTTTTGTAGGGTCAATGCATAGACATGAAGCAGTTTTGTCGATCTTGGTCGCCACGGACGGTCGGGTAAGGGTTTCTTGTATCAAGCTTCGGTGGTTCCCGGGCACTTTGGTGCTAGCCGACCGAGAGAATGTGCGCGCCGGACGTTTTTCGTTCTTGGGACGTGCTTCACCTCGCTTCGGTCAAATTTTATCGAGCAACTCCCTTACCTTAGCCAGGTAGTGCTTCAATGTTTCATCTTTGGTATCATATAACTCTTTGATCTGAGAAACGACCAAGAGAGAGTCAGAGTGCAATTCCACTTGTTCGACGTTGAATTCTTTGGCGAGCAATAACCCTGCTATGCAAGCCTCATACTCTGCCTGATTATTTGAAGTGTGGAAAGCGAAAGTAAGTGACACTTCTACGACCAAACCTGCAGAATTTTCCAAAATTAGCCCGGCCCCACTTCCTTTGGAGTTTGACGAGCCATCGACGTGTAACGTCCAGGTGGTGATTGGGCGGCTGCCCTGAACTGGGGTCATCTCAGCTATGAAATCGGCCAAAGTCTCGCGCTTTAGCTGCCGACCTTGGCTCAAACTTTATTCCAAACTCACTTAGTTCGATCGCCCATTTAATCATGCGGCCCGCCAAGTCCGGTCTGTGGAGAATCTGTCGTATTGGTTGATCAGTTCTCACCACAACTTGATGCGCAACAAAATACGGCCTTAACCTGCGGGCGGCTACCAGTAGTGCGAGCGTCAACTTTTCGATCCTCTGATAACGGGATTCTGGTCCCTGTAGGACTTTGCTAATGAAGTATATGGGACTTTGTTTTGTGTCGCTTTCTTTGACCAGGACGGCACTTAAGACTTCCTCCGTAATTGCTAAATATAGATACAGTGTATCCCCTGGGAGCGGCTTGGTCATGACGGGCGGATTGGTCAGGGCCGCTTTTAGATCGTCCAACGCCTGCTGGCACTGATCAGTCCATTCAAAATCAGCGTCCTTTTTCAGAAGCTTGAACAAAGGGAGCGACTTGCATGCAGACTGGGGTATGAATCTGGAGAGGGCGGCGACCATGCCGTTCAATTGTTGGATTTCCTTCTTAGTGGTCAGGGTTTGCTTCGATTCCTCTCTCCGTTAAATGGAAACCTAAGAATTTCCTACCGCACTCCCAAACGTGCACTTCTCGTGGTTCAAACCTAAGAGAATTCTTCCTTGCCTCCTCAAAAACTTCGTTAAGGTCATTAACGTGCTCATCATCCGATTTGCTCTTTATGATCATGTCATCGAGATACACTTCTGCCACCCGTCCGATCGCTTTTCAAATATCTTGCTCATCATACGCTGGTATGTCGCCCCAGCGTTCTTTAATCCAAAAGGCATCACTTTGTAGCAAAAATTACCCTGGTCGGTCATGAAAGCAGTCTTGTGACGATCCGGCGGGTGCATAGCGATTTGGTTGTAGCTTCGAGTATGCGCCCAAGAAGGAAAGCAACTTGTAACCCGAAGCGCCGTCGACCAACTTGTCAATACTGGGTACAGGAAAGCGTCCTTAGGGCACGCCCTATTTAGGTCAGTGTAATCAACGCACATTCGCCATTTCCCGTTCTTCTTTTTTACTAGCACGACGTTCGAAAGCCAAGTTGTGTACTTAATCTCCTCAACGAAATTTGCTTTAACCAAGTCGTTTCATCGCTGCGCTGGGCGCTCTCGCCTTCTTCATTCTCGGACTCTTCTTCATTTGGCGAGCGATCCTTCTTCTTTGCATCAATCGATAGTTGATGACAAGCGACTCCATAGGAACTCGGGCATATCGATGCACGCAAGCTTAACAAATCGGCATATTTTCCGAGACAAGTGATTAATCCCGCTTGACACTGCTCGGAAGGTCGCTTCCAATCTTCTGATTTTGGCCGGGTCATCACCCAACCGAACGTCGAGAAATTGCCCATGGGGTTCGGTCGTTTGAGTTTCTTCTTTAGCTCACGGGCTAAATCATCATCTCCTCTTCTTAAGTCGCTATCCGAGTTATAGCGGGCATCCGGATCGCCTAGGTTTACTTGGTGTCCTTCCCCGTAATTGTGAGCGGTCCAAAGTCCCTGAGTGTCACATATGTCCCGATAAATGTAGTGACTCTTCTTGGCCGCTTCCATATCCGCCGCTAAGGTAGCGACCGCCATTTTTATCGTAAAACTTCATCTTTAAGTGGATGTTGACACGATCGCCTAAGTTTCCCAAAGTCGGCCGGTACGATAATGCAATGATAGCATGACTTGATTGGCAATACTAAGAACGTCGTCCCGACCGCCCCGTAAGATGTACTCCCATTGGCATCGTCGCCGAAAGTGACCAACAACTCAAGGTACCGGCGGGTAAGTGATTGCTCCGTTAAAACCCGATCGAGGGGTTGGGTCGTTCGAGGATGATTTCGCTCTGATCGATACTCAATTTGTCCACCAATTCTTGAACATGATATCCGCCGAGCTTCCCTGATCGACCAGTATTCTCCTGACTTCGGAGTTTCCCATGACCGCAGATATGACCAGAGGAACATAACTGTTAACCCGCCCATCGAGCAAATCCTCGTCACCAAACGAAATCGGCGGTCTGTTAGAGATTGGTCGTGCTGAAGAAGACCCGACCATTAGAATTTCGTTCCACTTTCTCTTGGTCGCCTTCTTTGAATCCAAGCGATCTAAAGGGTTCCTCTGTGGATGACCATTACGACCTGCGACCTCCGGATTGCCTGCCCGCCCTCCTCTCAGAAGTTTCTTTTTCGCGCGACCTCAATTGCTTGAGTGTTTACTTTTTCTTTTGAACGACCATCTCGGCCCTCAGTTTTTTCTTCCGATCGGTCGTTTCCTTCCTCCCTGACATACTTGGTCAACTTTCCCTTCTGAATGAGGTTTTCTATGTCATCTTTTAGGGCCATACATTCGTTAGTATCGTGGCCCTTGCTCTTATGGTACCGCAATACTTCTTCGTAAACCGCCGCCTTTCTTAAGAACGAGTGGGTCGGGACGCTTGACATCGCAAACTCGTTATTCTGGCGCATCCATATATATTTGTGCGATGGGCGATTGGCTGGTGCGGTGCTCGAACTTTTCTCGACGAAAATCCGACCGACCTTCCTTGCGCGCTTCTTCAGCTCTTTTTTGCCGACCTACCATGCTCTTCCTTGGGTCGCACACGGGCGCCCGCCTAGCCGCGAGCGTCTCCTCGTAGCCCATGTGGTCGTTGGCCCTTCTCAAAAATACCCCAAGATCCATGTAACGGTTGAGGATGAACTCCCTCGCAAACTGCGTGATCCGCTCGTATTCCCGCTGAGATATTTCGGCTTGTCTTTGTCGGTCAAGTCGCGGATAGTCTCTCGCCTGCGTGTTGAAGCGATCAATATAATGCCTCGCTGATTCGTTCTCTCCCCGAACGACCGTGTCGGCGTGTTCCTCATATTTGTATCGACAACGGTTGGCCGTGTAATTGGCCAAAAAGGTTGCGACCAAGCCTTCCCAAGAGGTGATGGTGTTGGGCGCAATGATTCCCACCATTCGAGCGCTCTCCCATCGAGCGATCGGGAAAAAGTCCGCACTTCATCGTCGGGCTTAGCTCTCTATAGCCGCAGATAATTGTTGAAATAACGGACGTGCTTATCGGATCGCGCGCGACCGTCGAACTTATTCATGTTGGGCGCTTTCTCAAATCTCGGGAATGCGTAACGTCCGATTTCTCGAGAACGGCCCATGCCCGGCCGCCAAATCTCCCGATCCATAAGGTTGTAATGCATGTAGCTCATTGACGGGTACTCGTAGCGCCCGTCATGTGGCCGCACAAGGGGGGTGGAACGATTGCCTCTCTCTCGCCGAGCACATCTCTTTTCGACCGGTGGGATGTGACCTGCGCTTTGTAGTTGTCCAACTCACCATCACGAATCCCACGACCGACTCCTCGACTTTGCGTGAACCGGACGACTCGGCCAAGAATACCTAGTGGGCGAGCGGTCCGATTCCGGATTGTAACTGAGTCTTCATAATCTTGGCCGTGTGACTGGAGCGCGGCTGCAAGACACGCCTCTGCGAGTGGGAGACCTTCTAGTCCCGACGCGCTACCGGGTGATCGGTGGCTTTGGGCCGGCCCGGAAAGGTCGGTCATTCCGTCCCAGAGGAGTAGCATGCTTATCGGAAGGACGATTTGTGCGGAGGGTCCTCACCATTCGCGACGCGGGCGAGGAGGATGGATCCCCTTCGTAGTGAGAAAGAAGTGCTTCCCGGCCGGCAATAATCTGATTTTTGTTTTGCAGAACCGCAGAAAGCTTCGAGTCACATGCTCGGGCACGAGGCATCTATTCTCGCATCGACCGGCTCGGTCGGCGATCGGCTGATGAGCAGTGCGATATTCGCTCCAAGATTGGCCTCGCCGCCCGCACGGAGGTTCTTGACGCAGCGTTGTCCCGCGATTCGTGAATGGTCATGGGGACGCCCCCGGTTTGCCGAGGATTGCATTCCCGTCCGGAAGGTCGGCTGCTCGATGAGGCTCGCGTGGCGTGCCTCTTTTTGTTGCATGGTGGAAGTGTTGATTGCTCCCACTGTGGTCGCCAATGATCCGTACTGATCTCTAGGTATGATTCTGATGTGGTCTTGTAGCTCGGTCGCTGAACGTCTTGGTGTCAAAGTCAGGGTCGCACCTGGGTGGTACCTGCGAGTACACTCCGACGCCCAAGTCAGCAATCAATAGTGAATAGTGAATAGTAATAAATGACGTACCTAACTCCTTGAGATTCGTGCCATATTTATAGTAGTAGTTATTGGGCCAGGTTGGACTGCATTGGGCCTTGAGCCCACTCTAGAACAGTATAGTTTACCACTATTTTATTAGTGATTTCATCCAACCCTACATGATATCCACGTGTTTCACTTTCTAATTGTGTTGTATTATTTTCTTTCTAATTATGGGTTAAGTTTTAATATTTACATTTGATAAATATGGAATATATTATTAAAATTATTTAGGCTTTTTCTTCCTATTATCTATGAATGTTTAATTTTAACGCCATTGTTAATATTCTTTCAATTTTCTATATTTGTATACCGTGTAACACCCCTTCTACTTCTTATCATTTATTTAATAAAAATCAGAGTTTTTCAAAAACATTTTCCACGCACCTCAAATAAATCTACTACATCTAAGAAAACCTCATCAAGGTATAATTAAAAATCCAAACGCATCTAGTGCGTAAACTGCATATCATCGTCACATGGGATAAAACCCTAAAACCTGTTTAATGTTTACAATAATCCAAAAATAGTTCACAAAGCAGCTGAAAATAAAATTGAGTTCAACACCCTCAATACATAATTTAAATCAGTTTAGTCCAAAACATAAGATAGTAATACTAAGACCCCAAACCCGGGTGTTACTAGATCAGAGCCGACTCAAACCCCAAAAAGTCTAGATATCTTCACTCAGATTCACCTGCATGTCGCCACGAGAGCAGACAACATAAAAATGCTAGGGTGAGTCTCTTTACATAAATAATAACAAGTAAGATAAGCATTATATTCGGAAAACATCTAGTAACAACAATCCATGACAGTTAAGCATTCACCATTCAATTAGAACATCAACAAGTCACAACAAAGATTAATTAAGCATCAATGAGAATTCAAGGAATGCATGATTGTATGCATGTGTGCAATATGCATGTGGATCCATAACCACCTCAAAAACGCCGTCGGGTAACCACCGCATGTTGGCCGAAGCCACCCACCACAAATTGGCCGAAGCCACCCACCGCGTAATGCATATGATTTATGTGACACTATGACAAATGCATCACAACACAATATTCACATCACATCAATTTTAAACCACCACGTTATCAATTATTAACCACCGCTTGATCATTTATTAACCACCACCTCATCATTTATTGATCACCACCTCATCATTTATTGACCACCACTTGATCAATGATTAACCACCTCTTGATTAATTATTAACCACCACTTGATCAATTATTAAGTTGATTCTCACTTAAAAACCCAACCACTTCATAAGGACCTTTTTCACACTTAAGGACTATTTTGACCCACCAAAGATTTATTTAATACTCAAGGGATTATTTTGGCACATTGTGATTAATTTAGTATTTAGGGGCTTATGTTAACCTATTAGGATTAATTAGACTCTAAGGGATTATTTTGTCACGCCAAGGATTAATTTAATTCTTAGGGACTATTTAGTCACGCCAATGATTAAATTAATTCTTAGGGACTAAACCATCTCTTAGACACATTTTGGACACTTAGGCGCCAATGGGCAACCACTTTGGCGCCCCACCAGCGCAACACCCACACACACGCGACACAACACACACTCACAGGCGCCAAGTTTCTAGGAAGCGGCGCCTACACACGGGCTCCGCATCAGCAAAGATCTTGACACAGCGCACAAGGGCCGCCCAGTTGGCGCCCTGCACCGCGCCACACACAGGCGCACCCACACACGCAGGGCTGCCCATTTTGGCGCCCTGTTCCGTGCCTTCCAATACGCACACACACCACACATCAACCACGGGCGCCATATCCCTAAGGAATTGGCGCCCCTCCTGCCAACCCCAGCCCCAACCGAAACACACCAACACACAACCGTGAACTGGGCGCCACTTTGCCTAGCAAATGGCGCCCCTGCCCTGCATAACCACACAGCAACACAACTCACTCCATCAGGCGCCATATTCATGGGACATTGGCGCCGCACACCGCTACCAACCCAACAGTAAGATCCTCGGCGCCACTTTGCTTAGCAAATGGCGCCCCTTCCCCGCACTTACACGCACAATCACAGAAACAGCACCATAGGCGCCATTTGCCTAGGCATTTGGCGCCTCACCCAAACACTTCCACTAAAACCAACTTAAACCTAATTTTTAATTCAACAACTTAATTCCCACATAAACAACACACATATAGGTATCAAATCAACTCCATTAATTTATCATAATCACATACTCATCTTCATGGAAACATTTCCTCAAACATATAACATGCATAATTCACAACACATATTTTTTCAATAACAAGCAACATGATATCAACCAATTGAGCATCTCATACATCAACCAACATATAAACAACATCAAAATCACACAAACAATTCATGCTAGGTTATTTCCTACATAACACATATTCTACAAGCTATTATAAACATAATGAGAATCCCCTAACCTTGTTTAAGTTAAAACCTCCAAGCAAGCACCAACAATCACCAAACAAAGCAACCCTCCCTCTAATTCCAGCTATGGCCGAATACTCTCTCTTCTTGGGTGGGAATGAAATTCAAAAATGAACACCAATGAGACCATAGAACTCAAGGAAATGGAACAAGGAAGAGAAATGATGAAGATTGGGACCAAGAATTCACTTACCCACCAAGAATCAAAGGAAAAGTTCTCACCTTTCCTCCTTCTCCTTCACGCCGAGCTGCTGTTCCTCCTCCCCCTCTATTCCTTTCGTGACTTTTCTTTTCAAATGAGGGTCATGAGACCTTGTGTAGGGTTTTAGGGGTTTTAAGGTAATTGGGCTTGGGTCATTAAGTGACTTGGGTCCTTTATTTGCATCACTCATTTTACTTATTTACATACCCCCTGAAATTAAAATAAAATGAAGTCTAACTCAATTATTCCACTTAATAAACTAGACCCCCTTTTTGATAAAATAAACCCAACTTAATTAATTAATTTAATTAAATGTTGCAAGCCTTAAATAACTTAATTAATTAAATTATTTGGGCGTTACATACCGCGTTGCAGTATTTACTCACGTAGGAACTTCAGCCACATTTATAGTACAACCTCATCATCTTTTTCAACTCTGTATAGCTGATTCTATTTTATTTGTGATTTTCATCCAGCCCTACATGGTACACACATATTTCACTTTCTGTTGTATTCTTTTCTTTCTAATTATGGGTTAAGTTTTATATTTACATTTGATAAATATGGATTATGTTATTAAAATTTTTAGACATTTTCTTCCTATTATCTATGGATGTTTAATTTCGTCTTTGTTAATATTTTTTTTTAATTTTATAATATATTTTTTTAATTTATAGTTATAATTTAATTTTTATTCACAGTTATTTGACTATATATTTTACAAACCAATATTGTTGGTCCACTGGTACAAGCTACCATTGGATACATGGTCGACTCGATGCTTCCGAGTTCAATTCTCGCTGTGGACAAACTCTAAACAGTTAAAAAAAGAAAGCGAGCATGAATGTTTATAAGGAGGTTGATTAATAAATACGTAAAAAATTTATTATTCATTTACACGAAAGAATTTAGCCAACCCCGTGCATCGCACGGGATATGGGGCTAGTTAACTAGATGCCGTCATCTTATCATTTGGATTTTGGATACATAATAAAATTATTGAAAAATCTTATTTAGACAAAAAAAAAGTGTATCAAAATTACCAAAATATGAATACATATGGATACGGAGAAAATAAGTGCATAATATATTTAATTTAAATATAAAAAATGTATTATATGCATATCCCCCGGTCCTATACATATTCATATTTTAGTACTTTTTTTTTTCTGCTAAACAACAATTCTGTAAATTATACTCATCTTTTGGATACATAATAATTATAATGCTATAGGAGCTTGAAGCCAAATTCGTCTGTGTCGTCTGAGTCTATTGAAGAATATGGTATTCATAGAAGATAGGAGAGAAAATGTTAAGAAACTCTAATATTCATCAAAGTGAAATTGATACAAAAAGTTATTTATTACAATGAGAGTTTGACCTTTATATATAGATCCAATCTCACCTAACTAATATGCAACAAACTAGTAACTAGAAAACTAACTCTAACCGAATTACCTAACAAACTAGTAACTAGAAAACAAACTCTAACCGAATTACCTAACAAACTAGTAACTAGAAAACAAACTCTAACCGAATTACCTAACAAACTAGTTATATTTCTAATAGTCCCCTGCAAGCTAGCTAGAAGGCATTCACAAGACAACCAACAAAGCCAATTGCAACGTGAGGATCAATCATCCTAGGAAACCATGTCTCTAAAGCTGAAAAAGACACCAATGCAGACCTTTTCCATCAAGAAATTCCAAACCAATATTAAGATGTCTTCTTTCTCAATTAGCTGGTATTTTGGATGCAAGAAAATAAACATAATGAAGCATCAGCCAGTAGGTAGTAATACCATTTCTTGAACCTTGTTGATAAACTTTCAGAGACAATCATCAAAGAAAAAATTCTATCTCTTGGAGGCATTTCAACAAACAGCTTGAATGTTGCTTGGCAAACAAATAGTGAAGATCGAAAACAAAATCGAAACTCGATCCAAAAATAAATTAGAACTCCGCTTCAGATCACAATCATCGGGAATGAGAATGAAAGGAGGACAATGAAGCGAAATCGCAAAACTGATGTGCAAGAATCACAAATGGAAATGATGATTACGGATACAAGAATGACAAACAATGTGTCAAACAAATTAGTCTGTAGCGAGGGAAAAATCCGTCGCTTATACTGCGTTTTTTTGTAGTGAGTATAAGCATATTGAGTCCTTTGTAACAAATATATATATAAACAAAAAATTCTCAAAAAGGACTTTTATTTAATGCTGAATATTTAATATTGAAAGTGGAAAGTTAAAACTTTTTTTTGTAATTAAATGAGACCGTGATAACTAACACTGTTGGCCTAGTGATATAAGCTACTCTAGAATATGGGGGGAAGACTTGGTGCTCCTGAATTTTATTCTCGCAGTGAACAAACTCGATGTTGGCAAGTGTGAAATTTGCTCCTAATCACGAGCAAAGATTAGTCTTTCATTGAAAACGTTAGGACACTCCATGAATAGTCAAGAATAATCAGAACCAAAAAAAAATGAGACGTCAAATAACCTAGCTAATTTTTTTTTACCATAAAAAAAACTAGCTATCTTCCATGTCACAAAAAACTAACAATCTTAATAAGTTTGCAAATGGTTAATTTTATTAATATTTTGTTATGTATGCAATTGAGCAGGCAAGAAAAAGCTAGGCAATACAAAATAACCATATAGATTAATTTTTTTATTATCTGATAGATTTTTTTTTACCAATTTATTATCTGATAGATATAATTCATAAATCTGCACCAAATACCAGCAGGACTAATACTATTATTGTCGTGGTTGTTATTATTAAATTCGTGTTTATATTTTATGCAATGGACAAAGCAAATGCATGCATATCTTAGTGTCAAAAAAAAAAAAATGCATATCCTTCTCTAAGTAGGTAAATATTTTATTTTATTTTATTTTATTTAAATTCGAACTACACATAAAATGTGTTGTGCAATTGTGGACGCTTATAGCGGAGATTCAACTTAATTTTTAGCTATAAATAACAGGAACAAAACAAGACGCTCCCACTGTCCCACGTGGGTGGACCTAGTGAGAAAAACAATTAATATTAAATATACGATAACAAACATGGCTTACTAAATTATTAATTAAAATCACAATATATATATATTATTAACTGAAGAAACAAATGAAAAAAGAAGGTGCCACTGCCAACGGATCAATGAACAATCATCTTCCTCTACAATTAAAAAAACACCTCTTTAACAAACAGACAACTTTTCATTAGATGTAGATGTTTTTAGTGGACACAATTCAATTCAATTGACCCTAGAATTGAATTCAATTTCTTACCTACGCTCCATTAACCCTTTTTTCACTCGCTATGTTAGTAGAGAATATTTGTTTCTTGAATTTGAACTCGAGATCTCTTGTTTGTATTCCTTTACTTATTTGGTGCACTTTTTTTTTATCAGTATTTGGTGTAGTTATTAATTTCTCTCAGCTCGACAACTAAAGTATTGCCAACTAAAGTACATATTTGGGATTAGTCACTCTACTATCACTGTTATCATCATCCCTAT
Source organism: Oxytropis ochrocephala (assembly GCA_020916435.1). Classification (NCBI taxonomy): domain Eukaryota; kingdom Viridiplantae; phylum Streptophyta; class Magnoliopsida; order Fabales; family Fabaceae; genus Oxytropis; species Oxytropis ochrocephala. The sequence continues at coordinate 21,707,278 of CM037093.1, forward strand.
CACTACCATCATCATCAACCACATCACAATTCACATGTAGACATAATTTCAATTCATGATTGTCAATTTCGCACCTTATATATAAATAAACAAACAATAGATATAATTTACTATCAGAAAATAAAGAAATTGAAATGGATAAATTAAGCTTCATTTTTATCATACTAATAATAATAAATACAATTACAAATTGTGAACAAATTGCAGATGAACCTAAATTACGATTAGAAATCCAGAGAGAAAAGTGAAAAATAAGTACACTTTCCATTTCCAATTTGCAACTGACTTCAAGATCTGAGCCATAAATCTCTTCTCTTCTCTTCTCTGCACTTATTTCAATTCCCTCCATTTTCCTCCCTCTTATTATTTTTTTTCTATCAAAGCAACGCCAAAAAAAGTGGTAAAAGGAAAACGGCGAAGAAAATTATTGAACTCCTAAGCGGCGGAGGAGCCGCGGTAGACGGCGGCGGAGTATGGTAGTAAAAAGGAAAATAAGGCACAATCGGATTAGGTGGCGGTGGAGTTGGATAGTTTCCTCTAATCGGTGGAGGATAATACAAACCACCGATTCCACCACCACTCGACGCCGGTGGCGGCGGAGATGAGTAAGTATACACGGAGGGAGACGGTGGAGGGTAATAGTAACTACCGCTACCACTACCTCCAGCGGAGCTTGGTGGAGAAGGAGGCGGAGGACAGTTTCCGGAAGAAGCAGGTGGCGGCGACGGAGGAGGCGGAGAAGGTGGCGGCGGTGACAAAACTTGACCGCACGGCGTGCATTTCACATCATCCTTTGAAGTAGTTTTTAGATTCGGAATCCGATCTGAAAAACCTAAAGTGAAAGTGAGAAAGAGCAACACTGTGATGAAACAACAACACACTGAGTTAGTTTTGTGAAGTGTTCCCATTTTGCTTTTTGAGAACAATGAGAGTGATGATCCTTGTAAAATAGGGTCTTCTTATTATTATTATTATTATTGCTTAGAAAACAAGTGTGAGAAATAGTGGAAAGTTTAGAGAAAGAAAAGTGAATGGAATGTGTAGCTATTTGAGGGTGTGATGGGGTATGTGTGGAGCAACTTCTTTATCTTTTTAAGCTACATTACACTACACTATACTAAACTAGACCTTTTTATTCATGAATTTTATTTTTTTATTATAAATTTTGGAAGGTGAACACTACAAGAAAATAGTCGACAGAAAACAATGGATGACAGTACACCGACACGTTTTTACTTTAACAAAAAGCCTCCACGTTTGAACACAGTTAGTTTAGTTGACAACAATGTGAGCATTTGTATTGCTTTTACTATTTTACATTTTTACTTATTAGGAGTATCTCACTTGCAAATTGCAATACAGTAATATTTTATATGGTGTGATGCATGCAGTTTAGTTAGGTGAGTTAAGGTGAGGTTCTAATTAGGAGTGTGAGTGTGACGTGAGTTCGCTAATGTGTCTTATTCTGGCGTTGCCAAGTCACAAACAAAGTAATTAATTTGTTAGGTAAATGATGTGATTAAAATGTGGAATCAAAATGCATGCATGCATACAAAATTACAAATAGGATAGGAGGTGGTAGTAATTAAAGGCTAGGCTTGGTATGAATTGGTCATTGGATGGATGGATGGTCCTAAGAGGAGAGACGTAAAGGAGACGGAAGAGGTGCAAAGTTGGATTCATTTGCTTTCTTTCTTTATTTGTACTATTGTATTAGGGGACCAAATGCATGCCTTGGATCTGATGGCCTACAAATTACTCCCTTCTCATCTCTATTTTTCCGTATATATATATTTATTGCTCTATTGATAGTAGTAATTTCTCTGTTTGCAATTGCATTGCTGTTGGTGTGTTAATGTGTGTTTAGCTGAAAGTTTAAATAACAAAAATGCTCTGTAGGTGGCATCAATCAAATAAAATCAAATGTGATTTGAGAATTGCGATTGATAACTAAATGTGGCACACATCACCAGTGGCGGATCTTCTTTAGGACTGGGGAGGGCCACGGCCCGTCCCAGAAAATGTGAAATTACTATAGTACCCCTATTTTTAACACTCGAATATTACATATATACAAGCTTTTCACGTTTAGAATAAACATTTTCTTGTAGCCCAGCGGTAAATTCCCACCCTGCACCCTTCCAGCGTTCCGTGTTCGACACTCGGTGGAACCATTTTTATTATTTTTTTCAGTTTGTCTACTTTTTGAAACGGATGTTGAACCGACAACCATGAAAATACAGCAGCTAACTTTACCACTACGCTAGAAGTTATGATTTATATAAAGTCTACAATTGTAAAATATATATCATATCTGACTAGATTATGTTTTTTTATGCATCAATAATACTTTTTACTCAATGCAGATAATTATCTTTTATGAATCAATAATATGTAACACTATATATATATATATATATATATATATATATATATATATATATATATATATATATATATATATAATAAATACATGGTATTTTTATATTCTTTGGAGTATAAATTTTATTCATATTTTTAATATTGTCACATATCTTATATTAGAACTATACAATATGAATAGAAGGTTGATAATTTTTGAAATTTTTTTTAGCATTTTAAAATAATCTTTTTACAAACAACTACAATTAATTGAGTCTCTATGTGAAATTAAAATTGCATTTTTAGTAATTTAATTTTGTTTATAATTCATTTTAATTGATATCTATCTGTTTTTTATTGTTATTGTATTTCTGTGTCTCTGTTCATTCGTATCTGAGTTTTCATGTTTCTTTCATGAGCGGCCCACCCTAACTTTTTGGTCAAGATCCGCCACTGCACATCACGTTATTATCATTTACAGCGCAAACTTGTTGCAAAATTTGGGTAGTATTTATTTATTAAAAAAACCTTGATCAGTTCAATTATGAAGAAACTCATTTCAATTCTACTATATTGAAAAATGATTCTTTTTTATTGACAAACTGAAAACTTATTTTTTTATATATCATTTAAAATTACTATTTAAATTACGGGAAAGTGACTTTAGCTAAGTCTGTTTTAAGCTCCATGCCTATTTATTCCATCAATAATCTCTGGCTGCCTCAAGGTATATGTGACAAACTAGATTCTTATATCAAACAATTTATTTGGGATGGACCTCACAGTCATTGGGTGAAATGGAGCATTGTTAGTAGACCCAAGAGTTCTGGAGGCTTGGGCTTGAGAAAATCACGACATGCCAATACTGCCATGTAAGATAATCATCTTTGGGACACCATCCACAAACCTAAAATACTTTGGGTTCAACTTCTCACTGCTAATTATACTCTTGAATCCTGATGAACACATTCTCAATACAACTTTATGCAAAAGGGCATCCTACACTTGGCAGTCTATCATCAAAGTTGTAAACATCCTTAAACCTGGATATGTCACTAGAATAGGGATGAGTGATGTTTCTTTATGATATGAAAAATGGTTGCACAGAGGAAGGATTAGTGACTTCATTCCCTTTGTTGATATTCATGATGTCCATCTTTGGATTAGAGATGTGGTCATTGATGGTCCATGGCAACTCAACTTGCTATATTCAAGAGACATGCTTGACTTGATGAAATTCAGCTAGAAAGGCAAAACTTTTTCCTTAACTCTGATTCAAGAGACATGCTCATTTGGGAACCTTCGTCATCAGGCTCCTATTCGGCTAAAAATGTTTATGCTTGACTTGTTAATCAACATGAACCCATACAACATAATGTGAATGGTGTCAAATCTGAGTGAAAATGGATATGGAAATTGATGTGGATTTCATATTGAATCTTTGTTGCATACATTGCATGAATGTCCAAGGGTTTTCCACATCTGGTCTATTTTTGGATTTCATAATTTGCAGGACTTCGATTTGGATGATCCTCTCCTTTGGTTCATGACAAATGCAACATGTAATTTTGGTCCTCGCTTCACTGTAACCTGTTGGATGTTATGGAGAGCCCGTAATGATGAAGTTTTCTCTGACTCTCAGTGGGAACATTGGAAAATTATTAGTCGAATTCGTTCTCTTTTGGATATTGCTCACAAGAACTTTGCTTCAGACTCAAATAACAGGCAACAACGACTTGTATCTCGGAGTCCCCCTCCTGATCAGTGGTTCAAATTAAATGTGGATGGCAGCTCTTTGGGTAATCCCGGTCGTTCGGGTTAGGAATAACCTTGGGCAATGGATTCTTGGCTTCTCTGGTGGATGCGGTAGGACAACTATCATGAATGCTGAATTTCAGGCTATTGCTAAGGGTCTTATGATTGCTTGGAATAACGACTTTCGGCTATTATTTGTTAATCTGACTCTACCACCGACATTCCTCTTATTGAAGCAGGAGTACCCCAATCTCACCCTTATGCTCCAATTATTGACCACATTAGATCCTTGTTGAATAGGGATTGACAGTCATTCTCTACTCCTTCATCAAGGGAAGACAATTCTTGTGCTGATTGACTTGTTAAATATGGTTCTTCTATGAGACAAGGTTGTCACAATTGGATTCAGTGTCCTACAACTATTCATACCACACTCCTGGTTGATGCTATAGGCATAACTAGGATTAGAAATTAGTTTATTTCTCAGACTTTTCCTTTCATTGTAATTTAAAAAAAAAAACTCATTAACCAAACATTCGTTACTTATCATCTATTAGTCATCCCTAAACTAATCCCTACATGTTAATTAGAGATATAGGAGTACTTTCCTTCCTTAATTTGTGGCTTGAATGCCATAGTGCTACTTGAAACAATCCAGAGATAAAAAGTACTAATAAACAAAGGCAAAGTACCCCCAACGCCAAATCATTGATTCCCAAAACAGAGTATGCTTTGTGGAAAAATTATTAACGAATTGTCAACAGCAAACGGTGTAAGAAAGCCAATTTTCCACCGCAAATGACCGTCCATGTTCCCTTTCCAGCCTGGTTCTCATTGAATAATAAATAAATTAATAAGTTAGTTAAGTCACTCATCCATCCACCTCCGCCGTAGGCTCCACCATTAGAGAAAGTTATTTTTTTTTGTTTTTTTACAAAAAAAAAAAGAAGTTATTTTTAGTTAACAATTTTCTGTTCAGGCAATCAATGTTCTTCAAAGAACATGAAAAGATGCTGGTGCCTTTGTCTTAAATACCAACCCTTCAACGTAAATCAACCATTTTTATTTTATTATCTCTACACTCAATTATAACTAAAAAAGTTCTAGATTCAAATATAAACAAATATCAATTTAATTATTGAAAGAATTGTTATTTCTGTTTTGCTTCTCAAAACTCTTCCTCTTTTATTCATTGCTCTCTCAGTAGTCCGTCATTCACCTATTTTTTCAGCAAAAGAAAGGAATATATATGTAACTTCTTTAAAACCTTTTGATACAAAACTCTCATTAAATAAAAAACATCAAGAAAAAAAAGAGTACTCCTAAATTTTATTGATAAAAAAGAGACAAAGAAAACACGGGAAACTAAGTCAATACCTATGAATAAAGACAACATTATTACTAAAAGGAAATAAAAGCAATCCTATTAGTTCCAAGAATGTCTGTAATGACATGCAAAAACTAGTTCGTAGTCCTTCACCTGGTGCTCAATCTCCCATAAGCAAAACATAAGGTATCTAATTCTTTCGTTGGTATATGATATAGTCCCTCGCTTTAGGGTTTCTTTAGAGTTCACATCTCATATGCCTCTTGTTGATCACTTTCTTCATGAACCTCTAAGGATATTCCATTCTTTATTGTCATACATTCATATCTAAGCTTCAAAGGAAGATCGTAAACTCGACTCCAAGATGACACACGATTCATTTCAAGGTCTGAGGATTGCTCTTCCCCAAATCCATCCCCTTTCTGAGATGAGGAGATTCCAATATATAGAGCACAATCCTTTTTTGAGGACTGATTCAACATCCTTCTTTGAGGCAAGACAAAATGAGAAAAGGTTTTTGCTTAGATCTTCTTCATCAATTGGATTTCTGAGTCTCCAGGCAAGTACCATAGTCTACTTTACTCGAACGTTATAGGGCTGATCAGTCCATTATTTACTAGCCTTGGAGCGAAAGAATTTTTTTAGGGTAATCTAACATACAATTTAGATAACTAGTAAAGACTGCGATGTAGGTCAGGAAAAACGCGACGCGTGCTACCACTAAACCCTAGTAGAGCTGATGGGGGAAAGTTTTCCTTGAGAATGTTTCTACTTATTCACTAATTTGAGATTTCAAGGTTTTAAAATCCGAAACGAGCTAGAAGATTCAACAAGTTGAACTATGAATCAACCATGTCTATGGTTAGTTACTTTGGCGGTTTTTTGATCGCAATTTTGTTTCGCTTAAGCGATTTAAAGTAGGTGAACCATGGTCTCCCCAATTCAATTCTAATTCGATCTTTAAGACAATTTTTTATACTTCACATTTTTTCTTATATCTTCATTTTAAATCTCTAAGAAAAATTACACAAGTGATTAATGTTCAAAAAACTAGAAATTGGGGTATCAGTACACTATCAGCCATTTCGATTGTTGGCACTTAACTCTGGTAGCCCACCTTTGGTGGTGTACACGGCCTACGCTACCTACTTATCCTTGAACACCTTTGTGATCCTATCACTACAAGAAAAACAGGTTTTTTTGGCGGATTTTTCCGCCAAAAAACACCCAATTCCGCCGCAAATACGCGTTTTTTCGGCGGATTTTTTCGCCGGTAAAAGGCTGGTCGCAACGTATTTTTGGCGGAATTTCCGCCGGTAATTTCCGGCGGATTTAAGGTCATTTGCGGCAGATTTTTGTGGGGGAATTTGCGGCGGAATTTTAGGGCGGATTTAAGGTCCTTTTTGGCGGATTTTTCCGCCGCAATTTTTTTTTAAGCACAGTCAAATCCGCCGCAAATGTCAAAAATTCCGCCGCAAATTTTTTATTTTTTTTAAGCACAGTCAAATCCGCCGCAAACGACACCAATTCTGCCGAAAATGTTTTTTTTAAAAAAAAAAATTCCTCCAAAAATGCGCGCGTTTTTTTCAAAAAAATTAAATTTCCACAAACGCGTTTTTTGAGTGAGAGGAGTTGAGAATGAGTTGAGAAGTTAAGAGAAGAGTTGAGAAATTTGAGTGAAGAAATTTGAGAGAAGTTAAGAGAAGAGTTGAGAATGAGTGAATAAATTTGAGAGAAGTTAAGAGAAGAGTTGAGAAATTTGAGTGAAGAAATTTGAGAATGAGTGAAGAAATTTGAGAGGAGTTAAGAGAAGAGTTGAGAATGAGTGAAGAAATTTGAGAGAAGTTAAGAGAAGAGTTGAGAAATTTGAGCGAAGAAATTTGAGAGAAGTTAAGAGAAGAGTTGAGTTGAGAATGAGTGAATAAATTTGAGAGAAGTTAAGAGAAGAGTTGAGAATGAGTGAAGAAATTTGAGAGAAGTTAAGAGAAGAGTTGAGAATGAGTGAAGAAATTTGAGAGTGTTGAGAATGAGAGAATATTTGTAGAAACAATGGAAGAAATCGGATAAAAAGGTTGTGTCCGTTGTGGCGGATTTTATGTCTGTTTCGACGGATTTCAAAATTTAAAGTTCCCACCCATTTCACTTTGTGTCCAGCTATGGCGGATTTCCTGTCCTTTGTGGCGGATTTTTTTTTGTCCGAAACTTTACAATCCGCCGAAAATGTCAAAATTCCCCCACAAATGTCAAAAATCCACCGGAAAGTTTCTGGGGGATTAAAATCCGCCAGAAAGTTTTGCTTTGGATTTTCAGTTTTTCTTGCAGTGTATGTCGTTACTGCGCTGCCTTCTACTCCATCCCTCCCCCTATTATGTTAAACTCACATCTCTTCCACTAAGTTCATCACGATCACTCTCTTTTAGTTGGCCAATGACTCGACCAATACCACCCCAAACTGATTGAATATATGTCTCCTATCAGTTGTGTGCGCTTTCAAAAGTCATTAGTAACTTAATTCCCATAATCTTGTCTTTTTATGGTTCAGACTAGGGATGACTACTTACGTACAAAGTGTTCCAACGCTTTAAACGAAATACTAATATCTGCATGTGCATAGAGACAAGTTTCACATCGACCAAAACCGAGTTTGTCACTACAAGAAGCAAACTTAGGAACACTAAGTCAACCCCCTTATCCCAGTGTAGTTTATGTCACTTGGCCAACTACATTGATAAGTACATATTTTAGTTTATCACAATGTAGTGTCGCAATAAAACAACACTCTTAAATTGCGTTGAATATAATGAATTGGCCTACACTCTTAAGCTGCATTGAAATTTATAAATTAGTCTACATATATTGTTGGTAAATTAAGCGTCGAGTGATGAAATTCCAACACTAGTTAATATTCTATTATTGTATAGACAATGTAAGTGTGTAAAAGCTATAATATCACTAATTTAATGTTTGAGTCAAGATGTAGCGAGAAGTTCACTGACACTTTAAGTTTAATGTGTATGAGATCTTGTGACTTGTATTTTTTTTTTTTGACAATTTGTGATTTGTATTTACTTGTTCAAGGTTGTAGAAGGATCCACCTAGATTCCTTCAATGCTCACAAGTGGAGAAGGGCACGTATATATGCACACTGATTTAGTAGAGCAATACTCAGCTCAGATATTTTGAGGGTCAAAAAAGGAATATCACATACATAGTTGGAAAATCTCCCAAAATCCGGGTGCATGTTTTTTATAAGCATATACATACTCTTTAGCTGTTGAGCATATTCTTGGGATTGCACTAGTTATCTCATAGCTTTAGTCCAAGCCAGTGTGGAGTGGACATGCAATAGTAGTACATTATTGTTCAAACTTTCAAAAAATAGTTGCTTTTTCAAATGCTGTCATTGTCCAAGAAAATTTCTACCCTTTTTTACATTTTTTTATAAGCAAAATTTTATAAAAAAAATGTAAACGGACACCCCAACCAATACAGATACAAGGAGTCTCATTAAAATCTCCTAGGGCCAAAACCCCATGGAAAAAAGACCCAAGGAGGAAAAAGTATCTCAGGAAAAAATGAGATAAAAGACCAAATTATATCGAGTTCATATAAACAATAGGATTTTCCCACCAATCGAAAATTTTCAAAGCTGAGTTGCGACCTTCAATGCTAATAAACCAACTCCAAGATATAGATTTAACATGATTGACTACTATTTGAGAATTGAAGACTTGATCCCTAAATAGAATGTGATTTCGATGAATCCAGAGGCACCACGTGACTGCCATCCACATAAGATAATTCAATTTACCAGCCTTCTTAGAATCCAGCCCTAATGCCATGAGCTCTAAAATGTGTCACTCCAACAAGAGAATCCATGAGCGCTCTTCCCATCCAATTGTGAATAGAGGACTAAACTGAACGAATGATAATTAATTAAATTATATATACTTTATTTTTCATTTTTAAGGATTCCTATTCCTTTTTTTTTTGGTAAGAAAGGATTCCTATTCCTCCTATTTTTGCTTTGGCAAAATATATATGTCGGCTGGCCTATTCGTTAATCTAAATAATTTCGTAATCTTAATATGTTCTGTATGTCATATACAGAACATTGAAGTGGAAAGAATATATGGACCACGTCATTTCGTAAACTTGAAGAACATATAATGTACATTTACCCTACCAATTAATTACCTTGTAAAGTCGCATGAATATTCATCATGTTACAACTTAGCCAAAAGGGTGTCTCTGTCTCAATGTCATGTCTCGGATCATATATAATAATTGATCAGCTAATAATCTTAACTCTGCCTTTCATTACTTAATCTACAATTGAACAAGTAATTGGCTCTATATATCTGCACACCCATATAATCATTTTCATACTGATTAGTATGATGTCATTAGTCATTATACTCCTCCTATGTCTTAGTTACTGCAAGAAAAGAAGATCATGAATGTTACACATTTTTTTACATGAATAACTAGTATCCTAATTTGTGCGATGCACAAGAAAATATTTGTTGAAAATTAAACTGATTACTTTGTCATTCAAAGATATTGTAAGTTAAAATGTGTTAAGTGAGTTTTAGTAATGAAATAAAATTTGTTATGATTGATAAATAATTAAATCAAATTAAATGACATCGTAAGCTATTGGAACATAAAATGACACTTGTAACATAAAATGACTTGTTGTTTTATTAATTGAACTCAAATACTTCTTTATGTTATAGTAATTACTTTTGTACACATAAGAATCTACTAATTTTCTTTAAGATTGTATCACAAAATTTTTAAATAAATTTAGTTTCATAAGAAAATTTTATTCAGAAAAAATAATGAGAACAAAAAATAAGAAAAATCTGTAATATGCAGGCCCGTGTAAAAAATTATATGTTAAAATTATATTAATACAAAACTTGATAAAGATAGATAACAAATTAATAGTAGGTGATTATTGTAAAAAAATAAAATTAAATAGTATGTGTCTTAGAAGGTGAGGGATCATCGAAGTCACTCACCGACGTACCAGTCAAATTGACTATATTATATAATACAAAATGTTATGAGTGGATGAGATGGTATCAACAAATACGAAATCTCAATCAGTCATAATATTTTATGATATATATCCTACAGTCAATTTATTGGTACGCTGATGAGGTACCTAACCGATCCCTCACTCTAAAATCCACCCAAATAGTAATATTATATCACGTGCAATAAAGAGTATATACATAAACAATCCTAATAAGGAATAGGAATGAGAGAAAATAAATTTGATAGTATGTAGATCCACAATGTAAATCCTATTAAAATATTTCTCAATTGTAAGTTAAATAGTAATATTATGTCATTTAATTAAGTTATGTCTATTTAGTAAAACTATATCTCTATTGATATATTTTTTTTGTTACCATGTCATTGGTGCGCGGTTTCCACCGGCTTTGTCGATGACTAGTCTACGTCGGAGAATCTGGCTGACCACGAGTACCCGGCTTTGCCGGCCCATGTGGTTCTCCCTTCCCAACAGAGTTTTCTCCACAACCAATATTCGAACCCGAGACCTTGATCAGATCTGAGCCTAGTTATCACTCGGACCAACCCTTTTTAGTCTCTATTGATATGTTTTTATCAAACACAAAGAAGAAATTAATAAAAATTATATTAAATATACCAAAAATATTGTATTCGAATATGCTTCATTATAGTTTCCAGTGGAAAAGATATTATATCATGAAGATTAATTAAATATAATTTAAGTTTAAATACTATGGAGATACCTAAACTATTTAGAAATTTTCAAACAAATCACAACCTAAAATGTTGTAATTTGTAAGCACTTGTATTTGTAATTTGCATAGCTAAGGCACACCGTCTTTGTCCTTGAGACATTACCGTTGGGTAGTTCTCTTCTAAATAAGCCAGTGGCGAATTTTTTCCCATAATGCCCCTCTCGTTTATCAAATCCATTTCTTCTATTCTGATATGCAAAAGAAGGATAAGAAACTGAAGAAGATGCACTCATGAGAAAATTTTGAGATGATGATCAACTTCATATATCAACTAAGGATGCGCAAAAAAGTTAGAAAGAACAAAAAAAATGGACAATTTCACACTTCAAATAATTTCTCGATGAAAATAGGACATGCAAAAATGAATTAAAAAAGAACAAAACAAAAGTATATTGAGACTTATAGCTTAATCATACTTTCATCGAAAATGTGTAAATACTCTATAAGATCAAATATATCGATACTGGATCCATAAGTTTCTAGTCTCGCATAATTGCCTATAATATGTTAGTAAGAGTCATTGTTATAATAGAAAGTGTGGATCAACAAATGTATCATACTCAAAGTGATGAAATCCACCCTCTACTTTTCTTTACGGTGAGCAAAATATATTTTTCAAAATGTGCAAGAAACCTAAATAAGAAGTTCTTTTTCAGAAAACTTAATAAGGATATGTCACAAAAAACTTAATAAGAAGTCATTTATATATACATGAGAGTTGAACTTTAAAATAAACCGTCAGACCATTCAAGGGTTTTTATTGGCTTTAAACCACTATCAATAGCTATATATAAATATATAACTGAATAAAACAAACAAAGTTAAAGTTTTAAAATAAGGCAATGATTACCCAAGAGCACTTGGATGAGATGGTAAGGGTCTCTTCCAGCTTAACCAAGGTCCTGGGATCGAATCCAGCCTTGGGCATGCAAGAGTGTTAAATCTCTTGAGGGAGAGTTTTGCCGCCCATTGTGGTCGTACCCGGCTCGAAGGATTAGTCTCTGCAGTTGCGCGCAGAGGATACCCAATTTATACCAGGCAATGATTTGATATGTAATAACATATTGATATTATAATTGAGATAAAAACGAAATGTTACGGTTAAATGAATTCTTCTTCAATTAATTTAAAATAATGTCAAAATTTGAAAACAATGATATAAATGCTTAATTAAAATTGTAACTTACGGTTTCACAAAATCAACATATTGGTCTCCATCATCAAGTATTAATGATTTTTTAATTAAAATCATTCCAAAAATGAGATTTCTCTATTTCATAAATAATTTTGGGAACAATCAAAATGGGAAATGTTCATTGACACATGTCATTGTTGTGTATTAATAACTTATAACGACTTTGATCAAGCTAAATATAATGACAAAAAGTGTACATAATAAATCTGTCATTGCAGAAAAAGCTCTCCTTCATAAGTTGTTCTTAGACAAAGACTTGATGTTAGATAATATTCCAATCTGAGTTTAAACTGCGCGGGAAAAAATGTTATAAAAATATAAAAAAAAAGTTAAAGATTTCTATGTCAAAACATAAAGTTATGCAAATTTTTATTGCTTCCCTCCAACATTTATTGAGACAATATTAATTATCCTCAATTTTGATCAATCATTTGATCTGAAGCCAATATAACAACACCTCTCCTATTGTTGCGCAATTTCTTTCCATTCATCCATCGAGAAATTAAGTCTGTCTTTCATAGTCTCCTTTCCCAACTAAACATTTGTTCAATTTGGTCCATAATGACAATGCAACTTGAATTTCTTCTTGGATTTGTTTCAATAACTTTGCAGGAAAATCCTGTATTCAAGTAGGTAAACAAACAATGTATCAATAGTATCTAGATTATTATTGTTATTATTATTATTATTACTATTATTATTATTATTATTATTATTATTATTATTATTATTATGTTGTTTGAATCATTATTAAGTTTGTAAATAAAAGATATTTTCATAAATATGTGCAAGCTATATGATAGTGGCCATAATAGAGTTGCTTAAATACAAACGTGTGTTTTGAGCTGTAGATAAAAGAGACTTCAAGAAATAAATGGAAAATATACCTAGTATTGTCTTGAGAGAAAAAATTAGCTTTAGCAATATGGGCAAAAAATACCTAAGTTTTCACAAGATATAAGTTTAGAATTGAACATACTAACTAAGAGTAACAAAAGTAATCAAGAAACACAAAATCAGAGTGCACCAACATCAATCTGAAGGAAAAAAAACACATTAATAATGAGTAATAAATTATCAATTATGCCTATATGCAGGGGCGGAGGGTAGTTGTAGGATGGGGTAACCTTTGCTACCCCAAAAATTTTCAAACTTCTTATTTCACATATGATGATATATACCAAAAGAGAGAAATAAAATACACCGCATAATAAATAAAAAAAACAGCCAAAGGAAGCAATCAGAACAATGATGGCAATATATATTGCTTGCAATTGTTGGGGTCTCCAAATATTACTAATGGAATTAAGTAAAAACCAAGTAGATTTAAGACAATTTTCAATAATTTTATAGCGTTATTGAAATGAATAATGCTAATAATTGTTGGAGTGATTCTATTGATGGGTCATCCACTCAACCACCCACTACTATGTTAGATTCATTAAATGTCTCAGTCTCCGATGTTACTTCTAATCTAGTGGTAGCTTTCTGATATGAGAATGTTATCAAAGTTTTTGGGTGATGTGTTAGATGATGTTGTTGATCCTATGACTATCGATACCCAATGAATAATTATGCAGGATGATAATTTTGAACCGGTTGTGTCCAAGACCCAAAAGAAAAAATTTCGACTAAAAAAGAAAATAGTCCAGAAAAATTTATTACGAGTTCATATTAACACCAATCGTGTTTTATTTAGTTGCAAAATGTATAAAATTAAGTATTTTAAAACTATTATACGTCATTTAACAAATGCTACTTCTATAGATCATTAAAAAAAATACTTTTATACATATATAGCATCTAAAGTTTAATCACAATTATGTGTGATTAATATAATTTTGGTGTATTACTTAAATTATTTTGGCCCTCTCATAGATATTTGTCTTGCTCCGCCACTGCCTATATGTACGATAAATACCCTATAAAAATAAGCATCTCATCATATTATACTTCCACAAAAAATCATAATACCTCTTCCATAACAATATATTGATCATCATATAATTAATATATACTTTGAAAGCTAAATATTTTAAAGCTAAATATTGGTGCAATATATAGAAAAAGCGATAAGATATATGAAACCCAAAAAATAATACCTTGTTAGCAAAAGAAAAAGTCTGAAGTTATTACTGTTAGAATATGTAACTGTTACTATTAAATTAGAATCATTATTACGATTTTAAATAACTATTAGAATATTATTGTTAATGTTACATTATAATGTCATTATTGTTATTATTTATTGTTACTGTTACATAATAAAAATATATAAATTATGTAACAGTAACAATTAATAATAATAATAATAATAATAATAATAATAATGACATTCTAATAATGACATTATAACGTAACAGTAACAATAATATTCTAATAATTATTCTACATGGTAATAGTGATTCTAATGTAACGATAATAGTCAGATATTCTAACAATTACCTTGTTGAATCACCCATAGCTTCCCTTCCAAAATAGTTGTCATACCCCAATTTTGTCCGACTAATTCAAAATAAAAATTGTCTTTTTGCGGACGCGAGGTTCTAACAATATTTTTCTCGTAGTTGAAAGGAGATTCAAAAATATATGTTGAGGCACACGTGTGTTATGTTAACCGGGTACACGCGTTATTATTAATTGCGTGTGCATTTTTTTCCTATTCTCGTACGCGCGTTTAATTTTAACGATGTGGCACTATGTTATTTTCGTGGTAGACGCGTGTTATATTTAACCAAAACAAAAAATCAAAATTTTATAAAGGAAGATAAACTTGATCTAGGTCAAATAAAATAAAAAAAAGAGGGCTGTTGATAACAAAGTAGTGCAAGATTACAAATGAAATAAAATACAAGGCCAGAAATAAAATACAAGGCCAGAAATAAAATAGAAGGCCAGCTATAGCTGCTTAGGTGCGCAGCAACAGTGAAGAAAACAAGAGGAAAATTCCAAATGGTGGCAGCAGGTCCAAAGCTTCAAATGGGAGGTCCTTCCATCTTTGCATTCCTTCTCTCTGAACAACACATCTAAATAGAAAAATAGGCATCAGCTAATAGTCAAACAGAGTTATATTTGTGAATAACACAGAAGCTTGGGTGAAGAAAAAACTGCTCAGAATGCTTTATACACTGTAATACCCCAATTTTGTCCGCCCTTTTTAACTTTAGACAATTTCAGTTATCCAACTCAATTAAATCAAAATACCGTTGTTTAAATTAGGCAGGAACGCGAATGATCGATCTTTAAGTTTTCCAAAAGACCATCTGCCTTCCCAAAAAGGTTTTTCTTCAATATTTTCCTTATAAAAAATATTGGTGGCGACTTCATTGTTCTAAAAAGTTGTAAACGAAGAAAATCCTCGGGGACTTTTTTAGCGCAATACCGGTGGCGACTTTCTGGGACTTTTATTTTTTAAGTGGGTCGAGCCTAACTAATTAAATGTGTGGTTTAATGTGCTATTTAATTTGATTTGAATACTTTGTTTGCTTCTATCCCTTTTCGGTTTCCTTTTCTTTTTTATCATGTTTTATGCAGGTGCATTTGTTTCCTCTTCTTCCAGGTTTGTTTTTCCTTTCTCCTTTTGCTTATGTTCTTAGTACCCCATGCATTTCCCCAATCCCAATCATGTTCCCTTCTTCTTTGCTCCCTTTCTTCAATGTAAGCTCATGCATTTCTCCCCAATTCTATCATGATCCCCTCTTCTCGGCTCCCTTTCTTGAAGTAAGCAATGCACTTGATTGTTGTTGAAACCCTAGGCTAGCTTATTTGATATTGAACCCTAGGGTAGACGACATGTTATTGCTTGCTACTGTCTGGACTGTTCTGGGTTTTCCGTCGCAGGTGAGGGTATATGTGGGTAGTTTTAGGCGTTATGTCCTTGCTACACACACTCACACCTTATGCTTACTATGTTTTGAGTGGGGCCTAAAACCCAAGGTCTGAACGAAAACCTAGGAGAGTGGGAACGATTAGTGACTGCCATTCGCAGACCTTTGTCTGTATGGCTCTCATGAAAGTTCCGCCCAAGAGTGCGCTTTGTCATGATGCCTCACACTCGGTAGCTTTCTACGATTGTGGGTGTCATCATGAGAGAGACTTTAGCTCTTGGTTGCCATTGTGAGGAAGTGATCAGAACCTACATGGGAGGATTACCCTTTTCGTCGCCTTTAGACCCTAGGATTCCCACCCTTCGTAGGACACAAGGGGCATACCAAATTGTGCACTGCATTGTAATCTAGGCATGTTTTCAAAAAGGAGAAGGAGATTTTTCAAAAAAAAGAAAATAGAGAAAGAGCTGCCGTTGTAGCCTTTCTTTTGCCGGTCCGTACGGGGCAACATGTGGTTCACCCTTTTCAAAAAAAGAGAGAAAGAGCTGCCGTTGTAGCCTTTCCCTTACTAGGTCCATATGAAGCCACGTACGACCCGCATCTTCCAAAAAAAACTTGAATCATTGCCAATAAAACCTCTTTCATTTATCTTGCATAGAGCATCATCATCATGCATACATCATCATTTGCATTGCATAAAACCAAAACTCGATAAAATTCATACATGCATTTTTCTCTATATCATTAAGGCTTGTGTCTTATTAGGGGCGCGTCTCATGCATTATTGTTTTCCTTTTTCACACATCATGAAAAAATAATACATTAACCTCTCATTTTGCATGCATTTCCACGCGTTAAAAGTAATTGTGAGTATCATGCATTTCATTTCATTGCATAAAAACAAAATAAAGCAAGAAGCAATTATCACCCGCATTGCATAAGCATCACATTCGTCCGGGTGCAGGTACAAAAAATCATCATCAAATTTGTTCAAAATGTAGCATTCATGCATCATTTCATTAACCTCATCACTTTAGTTCAAATACATCATTTCTCCCTGCATGCATCCTTTCGAAACAAAGAAAATTTCCTCATGTGATGGCTTAATGGGTAGAAGTGCACCTTTGAACGACGAAGGGTAATATCTCAAATTTGTTTGTCGACTACAAATTTGAGATGTTACTCTACGATATCAGGACACTTTGATCCAGTCACACGTGTTTTATTTTCAAGTAGGAAATTAAGTTGAGTCAACTAATTGTTGAAACGTTTCAGTATATTGTGTGAAGTATTGAGTCAGGATCCACTCAATGTTTCATGCAGGTTACTCAGGGTAACGACAATCAATTGCCTCATATCACCATTCTTGCATCTTTCATCATTCAAAAGAAAAGGGAAGGGGCGTTGGCATTTCATACTTTGCCTTGCCTCTAAAAAATCATCATTTAGGAAAAAAAGCATCATCCCTGCACCTCTTATCATTCAAAAGAAAATGGGGCATCGGCATTTCATATCTTGTCTTGCCTCTATAAAAATCATTTTGAAAAGAAGCATCATTCTTGCATCATTCATCATCCAAAAATGCATTGGCATTCCATATTTCGTCTTGCATAAAAATAAAATAAAAATAAAAAA
The DNA here is from genome assembly GCA_020916435.1 of Oxytropis ochrocephala. NCBI lineage: Eukaryota > Viridiplantae > Streptophyta > Magnoliopsida > Fabales > Fabaceae > Oxytropis > Oxytropis ochrocephala. The sequence continues at coordinate 21,725,179 of CM037093.1, forward strand.
AAACTTTTAGAATAATCACACTTTTCAAGTGAACATGCTTTCATGCATTTCATTTTCATCATGTATGCATCATAATGTTTTCATCCATGCATTGCATACAACAAAAATGTTGTGATGAGAGACGAGATGTTCTTGCAAAGTAATATTTCTTTTTTGGAAAAGTTTACCCTTACTCATTTGCAAACTCAAGGTGTTCCAAGGCCCTCAGTTTTTCACATCAATACCTCATTTGTATTTCCTTCAAAAAAAGGGCATTGCATCTCATCCATTCCATGATAAAAGACTGAAACAGTTCATCAAAAAGTTTTTATATCATGTTTTAACCAATGTTAACTCTCTGTGAAGCGTTCTTCTAGTAAGTATGCATGCCACGTGTAGTTTCCCTTGTTTGAGTCAGTCAATTTCCCTCATTTATCATCATTCCCCATCCAAGTCTAGCCCCGCCCCGTCCACCCATAAAGCGCATATTCTCTCCCATCGATTGCATACTTGACTTTTTGGTTCATTCTCGTTAATACTTTAAATCCTCCATGTCAGGGCAGTGCGTGGTCACTAATTTTCCTTGTCGATTATCATATTCCATTAGTGCAAGTCTTTCTAAAAAGGTATATAATAAATAAAAAAGATAAAATAAGCTCGCTAGGTTGAGAACCCGCAAAGGGCAGCCTAGGCAAAAAAAAAGCGCCCGGTGGATTGAAAACTCGCAAAGAGCGGTCCAGGCAAAAATTAGGGCACACAAAAAAAAAGGAAAAAAGAGCAAACACATGAAGGTAGATAAATTATTGTCCTAAAGTTAAGTCTTACAGAAATAAGCAATCGAGATTTGAAATGAAGTTTGGTCATCTCTCCATACCCTCAAAACCTAAAATCCCAAAAAGTCCATTTCCTACCCCTCTTAAGCCAAAGATTCAAAGTCACAAAAATACCATTTGTTACCCATCTTAAGCCAAGAAAAGCCCAAGATATCTCCATCACCCTAGACAAGGGTTAATTCCACATCAAAGATGGCATATCATTTTCACCCTAGACGAAAGGAAAGAAAATTCACAAAAGAAGGGGAGTAACAAAGTTTCAAAAAGGAGAAATCCCAAAACAAAGAAAGGAAGACAAAGGGAGTATAAATTAAGAGTCAATATATTTTGTCATGAAGCATAAGAGCTCCCCTTTCAAAAAAGGCCCTCAATTCATTGGGTTTAACCATCTCTTCTTTCATAAAACCTTCAAACACCTCATCAAACCTAATAACCATTTCTTTCATAAACCATCGACCATCGGTCAACACCGAACAAGACCCATCCTCCCCATCAACTCCAAACACTTCATTAAGCTCAATCATCCCCTTCTCCACGTCACAACCCTAAAAAGACCATTCCGATCAATGACTAATTGCTTTCGTTTTCTCAAGTTTTAATCTTAGGACAAATAAGTTTATCCATTTACGACGTGTTTGCTCAAAAAGAAAAAACAAACAAGCAGAAAGAAGAAAGCTGCTCAAAAAAAAAAAAAACAAAAACAAAAACAAAAAAACAAACAATAAAAAAAAGGACTTGCACTCCAAGATGCATTCATGTTGCATTAAAACAAGGTTTAGTGGTCACCAAGTGGAGCCTCTCCTCATACTAAAAAGTCAAAACTTTCATTGCATTTGAGTTGTTCTTAAAGAGAACCAAAAGTGTGTACTAGGGGGCATTCCCTTCACCTCTCACTCCGCTCGACTTTGGGGAGGTTTGTTCATTGCCCACCCCATTCATATATCACCCTCAGTTCATAACCATCACCATAACTCTGTCACCTTTCACAACCTCACTCAAAGAAACCATTTGAGATGTCATTCGAAAGTGGGGCAAGTGCGTTCCCATTCCTTCATCTCATAAAACCTCACCGGGGCAATCTCTCAACTCACTATCCTAAACAAGGCCTTGTCATTCTAATTGGGGCAGCTTTGTCTTTGTTATGACTGGGGCAACATCAAACTTTATGGGTTGAGACAAAATCTCTTCTGCTCCACCCTTCATTTCAAAAGCCGAAGCATTCCCAATTCATCATCTTCTACACCCTAATTGTTGTCACCACTAGACAGGGGCAAGCTGTTCACTCATCAAAGACCTGAATTGGGGCAATCTTGTATCTCTTGACCCCTCATGAGCTTCGGCAATAACCATGTCTGTCATTCCTTCACTTGCCATAAATGTCCATGCCCTAAACCAATTCCAAGTTAACTGACTCATTCATTCACATTTGCACTCCTATGCATGCTTACTAGACGATGCTTCAAAAAGAGAGAACACAAGTTGTTTACGTGATATCTAAAATTCAGTCATCATGGAAAGAAAGAGAAAACAAGTGAGATTGTTTGTAAATAAAAACCTTGAGAACACCAGAGTTTGAATCAAATGCAATTTTTCAACAGAATGGTCAATAATCATCTCAATTCCTTGCATCCAAAGTCTCACATCTCATCATCACCAAAATATACACCTCATGCATCTAGGCATTTCAATCTATTCATTATGGCATATGCATCAAAGCATTACATTTGCATCTTCACATTTTGTGCATTCATCACATAGCAAAAAGCAAAAAAACGGTCCACGTCAGTTGCATCATACTAATACTTGCATTTCATAGAGGAAAATAGTAAAGAAGAAAAAGCAGAAATCTTTTCATTGCATTGGCATCACATTTATGCTAGCATGTCCATAAAAGAAAAAATCATTGCATCAAACATCAGACCATTGCATCATATTAAGGTTTGCATTTCATAGAAGAAGCAAAAAAGAAACAAACAGAAGTTAGAATAGGAGCATTCCATTCATCAAAGCATCAATCACCGCATACACTTGCATTCAAACATCAAAGCATTATGTTGATATTTGCATCTCATAAACTACAAAGAAGAAGCAAACACAAAAGAACACAACATCTTCATATCATTCATCGTTCTCATATCATCCATACCATTCATCACCCCATGGCATCAAACAAAGACATTACGCTTTCAAGTTCGTGATCTCGTAAGAGCGAAAGAATAACAAAAAAGAAGAGAATGAAAAATCAAATAGAAGAAGCATCCCACCAAAATCAATCATTGCATTCATATACCCAAGTGCATGCATTTCATGCACCATCCAAGAGAAAAGTTACTTCGGGCCAGAGAGTCCCAGAAATCTCCTTTTTAGAAAATCACCATCAGCACTGAGTTAGTAAACTCCCTCAGCACGGAGTTCGTAAACTCCATCAACACGGAGTTCGTAAACTCCATCAACACGGAGTTCGTAAACTCCATCAACCCAGAGTTCGTAAACTCCATCAACCCAGAGTTCGTAAACTCCATCAACCCAGAGTTCGTAAACTCCATCAACCCACAGTTCGTAAACTCCATCAACCCGAGTTAGTGAACTCCCCCGCGAGTTAGTGAACTCCTTCCACAGATCACAACATCGCACGAGCACGCGATGGATCCATCGACCGTTAAGTCCTTCGGATTAGTTGTGTCACCTAAGGCACAGCGTAAATCCATTGATCAAATCGATTCCGACCGATGTTGATCGGCGCTCGAAAAGGCCACCCCGAGTTCGTAAACTCCATAAATCCGAGTTCGTAAACTCCATCAACCCGAGTTAGTGAACTCCTTTGAGTTAGTGAACTCCTTCCACAGATCACAACATCGTAATACGCAGCAATATTCGCGGCTTGTGTAGTAGTATAATTTTCGCAATTATAGTGCAAGTATACACATCGTACAAGTAATAAAGTGGAGTTAAGTAAGAGATCGTTCCCACGAGGATTGGTTGTATTTTCAAAGTTCAAGATCAAAACACAAGAGAATCAAGTAACAAATCGGCAATAAGAGTTGATGGTAAAGCTAAAGATGTAATTAAAACAAGGAAATTAAAGTTGGTTGTGAAAAAGGATGAGAAATGAGTTGAGTTGTTGTATGCAAATAAATCCTTCCTAGTCAGACGTCATAACGTCTAGACGTTATGACGTTCAAATGCTAATGCTGTGTGAACGTGGCCACGTCCCTCAATTTGTTTGTAAAAAAGAGCTATGCTTTTCAAAGATAAAACGCCGAGTTTCAAGTACAAGAAATCCTATGTCTAGGTTCTAAATAGGCCCACTCCTCGTATTTTAAGTACCCACAAAGAATGTTCCATGAACTATTATCCATTCTATGTCTAGACTTAGATAAAGATGCCTAAATGTCTTTAGTGCATTGTTCATTCATGTAAATCTTTGATTTCTTTTCATAGACCATGTCTGTACTCTATGAATCTACCTATTTTAAGAGGCCAACCTCAAAACAAGTTTGGAAATATTATTGCACAAAGATTTAAAACGCAACGTAAACACTTCATGACATTAACTAGAAATTCATTAAAAAGCAAAACAACAACTCAACTACAAGGTGTTTAGCTCATGCTTGAGCATCTTTCTGAGAATGAAGTGGATTTAGAATCCAAATACCATACATTACTGTAAAAGGAACTAAGTGCACAAGATGCAACTAAGTAGCTCTTAAGCATGTACATTTGTATAGACGTTACAACGCCCGAGCCTTACACTACTCGCGAGAAAATAAACTAAGTTCGTAAGTCCTGTTTCCGGATCTTCTTTACAAAACAAATTACGAGTTTAATGGTGGAGATGGTGAAGGGATGGAGACGAAGTGATTACGAAGTTGGTGGAAGAGATGATGATCGTGAGTGAGGTTGGTGATGCCTCGAGAGAGTCTTTGAACCTTCATTAAATAGCCACCTTGCTTACATGTGTGCCGATGTCACTTGCTCACCTACCACCGCTTCTGTCTTTTTTCACGACATCATTTCATCGCCATGATTGCTTCGCGTGTCATTTCATGGGGAAAACGAAGATCTTCTCGACTTTTATATCTTTGACTATCATTGCTCGGTAGCGCCAAAATTAAGATCCTTCGCTCTTGCTCTCACGCTCTATTGTAGACGTGGTGAGGACGTGGTAACGTTCAAGATCGAATTTCCGCACATGCACAAAAAGCATCAAAACGCCTCGAGGGTACCAATTGGTGCCTAAATGCACATGATTTATCTTTCACCTAAAACTCGAAATCATTATAAAACTAATTAATTAAACCTTGTATTGCTCAAGAACTTGCGTGATTTATTCGTGAGTGAGTATAAATAACTCATATAAATACGAGTTATCACACCCCAAACTTAAATCATTGCTTGTCCTCAAGCAATCAAGACAACAAAACAATTAAGAATATGCAATCAACTACACTAGCGGGTTACGTGTTACTCACCAAAGAGTCAAAATTCATTCTCAATGGGCTATTTCTTCACATACTCACATACCAATGCATAATTAAATTCAGATTCATTAAAGCTCAAAGTGAGTGTGTGACCCTCTCAGATAATTCTTCCTCTAGTTAGTTGAAACTACCTTAGCTAATGAGAGAGTGGTTCCCAAATGGTGACAAAGAAAATATTTTTCAAAACAAAGAATAGGCTAACATTTTCACATAAGAAATGGGGATTCATTTAAAGCATGACAAAGGGTCTTAATTGGGTGCTAGGACTAGGTTAGTGCTACTAATTTATTGACTCACACACAAAAAGGATCAGTAACCCCCTCATTCTTGAGCAACTCCTCTTTATTTTGCTCCATTTTTGGAGTTCTTTTTTTTTTTTTTTTTTTTTTTTTTTTTTTTTAGCTTTGGAGTGCTCGGCATTTGTTTCAGTGGTATTACAGGAACACATGTGGATTTTCCACTTATTTGTATCAACAGACTCTTTTTGGTGTTTTTGGGAATAGACGTTACAACGCGTTTATGGGTGGACGTTGCAACGCCCGAATACAATACACAACACACACGGCAGAGGCGTTATAACGTTACGGGTGAGCGTTACAACGTTGCACTCACACTACACACGCACTTAACCATCCTATAGTCTTTGCACCCGGCCTTAGTACGACTTGATTTACCCCCAAACTTAGCTTCTCATCGCTATTCTAGGTTTTTAATCAAGTTTTATTTTCACCAAAGTTCACCAAAACTAGCTTCAAAGACAAGATGTTCCTAGCTAACTAGATTCTCTCTTAAAAACAGAGTTTGTGTAGGAGCAACAATCAATTCTTTACATCTAATCATGCATAGGTTACTCACACACACACATTTTCATTAACCTTAGCCCAAAGAGAATTATTTTCATGCTTGACAGAGTAAGAACAGAGACTACTTTTGTATTTCATTTCATGTCTGAGCTTAAAACATTGAGATTTTTCCCCCACACTTAAAGTTGAGCGGTGTCCTCACCGCTCAAAAAAACAAAGAAAGTTTTTTTTTTTTTTTTTTTTTTTTTTTTTTTTTTTTTTTTTAGAAGGGGATTCTCATTCATGATATTGAAATTAAAAATTACTAAACTACACTACGCTTAAAACTAGAAAAATAAAACTAAAACTACTATTTGGATTAATAGGGACTTACTTGTTTGCAGCACCAGACCTAAGCCTTCCGCTTTGTCTGGTGGATACTCCTGCCTGACTTTCACCTTTCTTCTTTTCCTTCTTCTCTTTCTTGACCTTCACTCCTCCTTGTTCAGTGGTGGTTGTTGTTGTTGTTTCAACTGATTCTTTCTCTTTTGTACTTGCTTTAATACTTCCACCAGTGAGATTGATGCTTCAAAGAATCCTTTTCTTGGCCTCCTCCCACATTCTCATAGCTAGATCAGTGGGGTTAACTTGCATTGGTTCACTGGGGATCACCCGGCTTTTTCCACCTCGGTTCTTTAGGCGTCGCCACGTCTGATGATGATACTCCAGTTCCAGCAACTGTTCCCTGAGCTTGTTTCAACAGGTGCTCTGCCAGCTTCTGAGTGGCCTCCTCCATTGCTTGCTGTCTAACTTTCTCCATGGCAGCTTCTCTTTCATTAGTGACTTGCATTTTCGCAAGTTTGGTGCGACCTCTTTTTCAAAGCCAGACGTTACGGCGTCTGCCGCAGCAATTCTTCAAAGCAATAGCGGAAGTGGCTTCTCGAGATACACTAGTGGCTACGAATGCAAAGACTAGTAGCGATGAGCGAGTTTCCGCAAAGACCTTGAGTTTTCTCTTTCTTGGTAGTTTTGGCCTTAAGGTTGATGAGGTGCAATTTCCTCTTTCTCTCCACTCCCTTGAGCTTGTTTTGACTCGCAGACTAGTTCTTGCCTTTTCTTCCTACCAAATGGGTTGTATGCCGGTCGATTTTGACTCGGTCTTTTTGGGTGGGGAAATGGGTTGGGATTCAGGATTGTTGGTTGGGACGTTGCCGCGTCACATTTTGGGGTGAAGGTTGTTTTTGAGGTTCAGTTGGGGTGGGGTGGTTGTGGAATGGTTTGGTCCTCGGCTTTGGATTGTGGGGTCTTTGGTGTGTTTTGGTCATGGGTGGAGGTTTCTTTTGGTGATGGTGGTGGTTGTGTGGCTTGTGGGGATGATGGTTTGGGGCTAACTTCTTTGGATTTTGTTGGGGTTGGCTCTTTGTTTGTCCGATTGGTTGGAGACTCACTTACAGTCTTTTCACTAGAGCTCCCTTTTTCCTCGTGGCTCTCCTCTCTTCTTCTTCACTAATTGCTTCCATACTTGCTTTCTTTGTTTCCTCTGCATCAAAATCGAAATATCATCCAATTCATCGAGTTAAAATCTTCCTCACTACTTACCTTCTTTTGTCTCTTTTTTGGCTCGCTTCTTTGGTGGGCTTCTTGCTCTCTTTGCCCTTTCCTTCTTGATGACTCTTCTTTGGATTGTGGATAGGGGCACTTCATCGTCATCTTCTTCCTGCATCCATTCAGCAAACATGAGCTCTGCAATTGCTTTCTTCCCTTAGACACACAGGCAAACACCTTCTTTTGCCATTCAAATTGCTCTTTGATAAACTTGGCCGTGGAATTCTGTTTTTCCTCCAGACGTTGCAACGCTCGAGCATCAACAGAACTTGCGACCTCTGCAGTCTTCACTCTAGGTGAAATTTTGTTGAGAAGGGGCCTTGAGGTTGCTCCCCAAGCTCTCAAGCTTCTATCTCCACTCCCGCCTCCATGCATAAGTCGGTTATCAAACAAGGGAAGTATAAATAGCCGTCCTTCCTGTTCTTCCATTTGTTAAGCTCACGGTTGATTAGCTTCCCCACCTCCACTTTGTCTCTTGACATGATTGCATCAATCACAATCATTCTCTCCTTGTCAATCCGGGATGTGTGAGAGGTAGGGAATCGGACAATGCCTTATGAAATGGAACCAAGTGTTGGCTTCATCACACGGTATTTCTTCATTATCTTGAATTCGCTCCCATGCTCGCCTCTTCTTTCCTGCATGCACCTTCTACACATATCCTTTCTTTAATGGCATCCATTTCACCCAACCCATAACTCTTCTCGCGCTTGGTCTCTCATCGCCTTGCCATAGTATCCTAACCCAAAATAGTCATTAATGACCCTTACCCCAAATTTGACTTCCTCTCCTCGCACCTTTGAGACGATAGATGGCTCTCCTTCAGGCCTCTCAACGATCCCCTTGTAGAAATCATGGACCAGAGTAGCTATGTATTCTTTTCTATGCACAACAAATTTACGCCAACCTAACGCTGCGACGGGCTGAGAAAATTAGGATTAGGGCTTTCTAAACTGAAACCCCTTTCAGGAAGCAGGGCTTTCTTTTTGGATGGGTTGGGTGTTTCAGGAATGGGGGCTGAGGATGAACTCAGGTCAGCATGCTTGCCTTTCCCAGAGGATTTGGTGGCTGATTGCTTCACTTTGGTCATGGTGTTTCATGCAGAAAATTGCTTGGAAGGTAATGGGAATTCTGGAAATTTAGGTTTTACGAGGAAGAGAGGGAAGATTTTGGTTCAGAGAGAGAGGGATTAGAAATAAGTTGCAGGAGGTGGAATGATGGTGAATGGTGAGATTTTTATGGGGAAATGGTTATGGGGAGTTGAGAAATGGAAGAGTGAAGTAATGGAGAAAGTAACCATTGATTAGACATGTTAAGTGAGGGGTGACGCCGTGGTCGGGTTACCACGTTCGTTTTGCGAGAGAGGAAATCATTTACGCCACGTCATCACTTACGCCTTGACTTAATTTAAATTTTTGCCTCGATCGCCGGCACGTGCCCACGCCTGTAATTCATCGAGACGTTACAACGCGTCCGCCATTTTTCACTTTTCTTTCAACTCTTTATTCCGCAAAACAAAAATTAAAAAGACACAAAAATTGTTAATTTAAAAATCATTGGGTTGCCTCCCAAGAGCGCTTGCTTTAAGAGTCTTCACTGGACTATTGTTTCTTTTATTCAAGAATTGTTGAAGGACATTTGGATCTTGTCCTTTCCACATGCTCTCCATGGTATTGTTTCACACGTTGGCCATTAACTTTGAACATGGTGTTAGTCTTTTCATCAAATAAATCCACGGCACCATGAGGATAGATCTTCATTAATCTGAATGGACTCGACCACCTTGACTTCAATTTTCCCGAAACAACTTAAGTCTTGAATTGAATAGCAACACCTTTGTCCTTCGTTAGCTCTCTCCTTTGGATTCTCCGATCATGCCACTTCTTGGTCTTTTCTTTATACATTCTTTGAGCTTTCATAGGCATGGTGTCTAAATTCTTCTAGCTCGAGTCAATTGTAACAATCTTGCTTCACCCACCTTTGCATGATCTAGATTCAATTGTTTTATTGCCCAATAAGCCTTGTGTTGGAGCTCAATTGGCGGTGGCAAGCTTTACCATAAACTAGCTTGTAAGGAGACATACCCAATGGTGTTTTGTATCTTTGTTCTATAGGCCCAAAGTGCATCATCTAGGTGTAATGACCACTCTTTTCTGTTGGGACCAACCATCTTTTCAAGTATTCTTTTGATCTCCTGTTGGATATTTCTCACTGCCACTTTGGTTTTGGGGTGATAAGTCGTAGCAATTTCCGTGTTTCACTCCATACTTAGCCAGGAGGTTCTCAATTAACTTATTGCGAAATGAGAGCCTTCATCACCGATTATGGCTCTTGGAGTACCAAACCTTGTGAATATGTTCTTTTCGGGAACTTGCTAAGCGATTTAGCTTCATTGTTTGGTAGTGCCACCGCTTCAACCCACTTTGATACGTAATCCACAACTACTGAATGTATAAATTCCCATGGGACATAGGAAATGGTCCCATGAAATCCATTCCCGGACATCAAACAATTCAACTTCGAATGTTTGTCAGAGAGGCATCTCCGCTTGCTTGATATATTCCCTGTTCTTTGCTTTGTCACATCTCCTAACCACTTCATGCGCATCTCTACGAATAATGTTGGCGAATAGCTTTGATTGTAGGACCTTTGCGGTTTGTCCCGGTACCTCCAAAATGTCCACCATAAGGTCTTTGAATGACATTGTTGTAGCACATGGAGTTGTTCTTCCTCAGCTAAACACCTTCTTAGTAATTGATCTGGGCACATTTTGTACAAGTATGGCTCATCCCAGAAATATTGCTTTGTAGTGTGGAAGAATCTCTTCTTTTGTTGGTGGTTGAATCCTACAGGCACAATCTTGCTAACAAGGAAGTTAACTATGTCAGCATACCATGGTGTAGTAGTATCAGACGTTATGACGTTTGACGAGAGTGTCATAGACGTGGCCACGTCTTCAACTACTGAGGCTACCACCAATAGTCTCTCATCAGGGAATTTTTCTTTTATCTCTTCTTCTTCTGTACCTGCATCAACATTCTCAAGCCTAGAAAGATGATCAGCAACTTGGTTCTCCACCCCCTTTTTGTCACGGATTTCCAGGTCAAATTCTTGGAGGAGGAGAACCCATCTAATAAGCCTTGGCTTTGCATCTTTTTTAGAAATTAAGTACTTAATGGCTGAGTGATCAGTAAAAACAATAACTTTTGCACCAACTAAGTATGATCTAAATTTATCAAATGCAAACACAACAGCCAAGAGTTCTTTCTCAGTCACAGTATAATTTAATTGGGCATCATCTAAGGTTTTACTGGCATAATAGATAGAATGAAAAATTTTTCCATACCTTTGCCCCAACACAGCTCCTACAGCATAATCACTTGCATCACACATTAACTCAAATGGTTTGGACCAATCTGGAGTGACTATTACAGGAGCAGTCACCAAGGCAGTCTTCAGTTTGTTGAAAGCTTCATGACATTGCTCATCAAAGTTGAAGACGTGGTCACGTTGCAACAACAGACACAAAGGTTTTGAAATTTTTGAGAAATCCTTGATGAATCTTCTGTAAAACCCTGCATGTCCTAAGAAACTTCTGACTCCTTTGATAGTTGTGGGTGGAGGTAGCTTGTCAATAACCTCAATCTTTGCTCTGGCCCACCTCTAACCCTTTCTTTGATATTCGTGTCCCAATACTATTCCTTCTTGTACCATGAAATGGCATTTTTCCCAATTGAGCACTAGGTTGGTCTCTTCACACCTTATCGTAACTCCTTCCAAATTATCCAAGCATGCTTTGTATGAATCTCCATAGATCGAGAAATCGTCCATAAAGACTTCCATGGAATTTTCAATGAAATCGAGAAAACAAGGCCATCATGCACCTCGAAATGTTGCAGAGCATTACATGACCCAAATGGCATCCTTCTCGAAAGCAAAGGTACCATAGGGGCAAGTGAATGTTGTCTTCTCTTGATCTTCGGGTGCTATGGCTATCCAGTTGTAGCTTTGAATAACCATCAAGGAAACAGTAAAAATCCTTTCCTGCCAGCCTGTCTAGCATTTGATCAATGAATGGAAGAGGGAAATGATCCTTCTTTGTTGCTTTGTTTAGCTTTCTGTAGTCCATGCATATCCTCCATCCCGCATTCTTGTCCTTGTTGGAATTAATTCATTTTTATCATTTGTTACCACAAGTAACTCCACCCTTCTTTGGCACACATTGTAATGGACTTACCCGGGAGCTATCACTAATAGGGTAGATGATTCCCGCATCCAACCATTTGATGATTTCTTTCTTCACCACCTCCTTCATTATGGGGTTCAATCTCCTCTCGCCTTCAATGCTATTCTTGGCATTCTCCTCCAAGACAATTTCTGTGCATGCAGATTGTGGACTGATACCTTTAATGTCCGCCATTTGCCAACCAATTGCCTTTTATGTCTCTTGGGGTAGTAATGAGATCATCTTCCCCGCTCTTGAGTGAGCTTGGAAGAAATGATCACCTGGTAGGAATCATGTTCCCCTAAAAAGACATACTTCAAATGATCAGGTAACACCTTTAACTCCAAGGTAGGTGGCTCTTTAATGGATGGCACACTCTTCTTCAGATTTGAATCCTCTTGCCCTAGAGATTCATACCTTTTTGTCCACGACTTTGGTGTAGGGTCTCGGGCGTGGCCACGTCTGCGATGAGGCGTTACGACGTCTAGAGGAATAACTTCTTCTGTTAACAACTCTTGTATTTCATTGTTGTCCAGTATCTTTTCTAGATGATCATTATCTTTGTTGAACTGCTTTTGGACCATATGATCAATGGCAACTACATAAGAGCACTCCTCTGTACTTGGATCTGGATATTTGAGCGCATTGAGGACGTTGAACTTGACTTCTTGGTCATTGACTCTCATGATTAACTCTCCTTTCTGCACATCAATGATTGTCCTTCCGGTTGCTAAGAAAGGTCTCCCTGAATGATGGGAACTTCTTTATCCGCATCAAAGTCTAAAATAACAAAATCCACTTTGGAAACACAAACTTGTCAACTTTAATCAAAACATCTTCTAATATTCCTTCAGGATAAACCCTACTTTTATCAGCTAAAGTTAAACTTAAAGAAGTAGGTCTAGCAGTTCCTATACCAAGTTTATCATAAATGGACTTGGGCATCAAGTTGATACTTGCTCCCAAGTCACACAAAGCTTTTCCAATGTAAAAATCTCCAATGGAGCATGGTATAGTGAAACTGCCGGGATCCTTGAGTTTTCTAGGAAGCTTATTACGCATAATTAAACTACATTCTTGATTAAGGCAACAGATTTCAAACTCCCTAGCCTTCTTCTTTTGGTGATGATATCTTTCAAGAACTTGGCATAGTTAGGCATCTGTTGTAAGGCTTCAACCAAAGGGAGGTTGATGTGTAGTTGCTTTAGCATATCCATGAACTTCTTGAACCGCTTGTCTTCATGAGCCTTTTCAATCTTTGAGGAAATGGTGGAGGAGGATACTGGGTACAATTGCAGATGTACAGTTTTGATTCTGGTTCAAAGTTAGACGTCGTAACGTCTGGGTTGGACATTACAATGTGCGGAGTATCCTTCTCACCACTTGAGCTTGTCTCTTTTCCTTTCTTTTTCTCTCGATATTTCTTTTTGCTTATCCCGCATTTCTTCATTCCACGGTATAGGTGGTTCGGGATATTGGTACCACTTCTTAAAGAAATTGCATTTACTGTCCATTTCCCCATTATTACCATTGGGGTTGATGATGATGGAGCTTCAGTTGTGGAAGGAAGAGTTCCATTCTGCGTGTCTTTGTGTGAGGAAATTTGAAGCTATCTGTCCAATTTGATTTTCAGTCTTGATTGAAGACTCATGAGTTTGCAAAGTAGTCTTACAGTCACTTATGAAGCTCTTCATCATGGCCTCCAAGTTGCTATTGTTGTTATTCACGCACATTGCGCTTTGTTGTTGAGGAGGAAATCCGGTGGTATTGCGGGAGCGAGATTGTTGGCATTCAATGCATTGTTGTTTCTCAACTGAAGTTTGGATGATTTCTCCAATTTGAATTGTAGGAGTTGGAATAGGGACCATTCCTTATTACGAGATACAAAGTTCATCGGCGAGGGTTGTAGGGACACTCCTCATACACATGCCCTTCTTCACAATAAACACAAGCTACTCCACGAGAATGAGTAGGTTCAATCGCTGCTGCAACGATCGCTTTCGAGGCGTGGCCACGTTTGAAGTATTTAAAGTTTTGATCATGTTGGTCGATTGTAGCCACTTGAGCGAGAAAGAGCGATCCACTTCACTTATCTCATGCACACCGCCTTCTTTCCGAGGAGTAAATCTGTCGATGGCCAATGAGAGTTATGGGTGGCTATGTCATCAATGAGCTTGCATGCCTCGAGAGAAGGACATGTTGAATGACACCACCGATGAAGCATCAAGTATCAACCTTGTGGGCTGATCTAGACCATTATAGAAAGTCTCCATTTGAATAACCACGGGAATGCCATGGTGTGGGCACATTCTTAGTAATTCCTTCCACCTTTCCCACGCTTCAAATAATGATTCCCTTCCCTTTGTTTGAAGGAAGTGATATCATTTCTCAACTTAGCATTTTTGTTGGGAGGAAGTATTTTGCAAGGAATTTCTCGGCTAGCTCATCCCAAGTGTGAATGGAATTTGGTTCCAAGGAGTTCAGCCAATTTTTAGCCTTATCCTTGAGTGAGTATGGGAAGAGCTTCAATCTAAAGGCGCCCTCTGAAACTCGGGGATGATAAAGTTCTTTGCACACATCCGTAAATTGTCTCGGTGAGAGTATGGATCTTCTTGAGGAAACCTCCAAATTGGCTGCGAGTTTTGCGGCATTTGGAACATCATTGGCTTGAACTCAAAGTGACCGGTATGAAGGGTTGGTCTTGCAATGCTGTTTGTAGATGAGCGAGGGTTGAGCACGGCATAATCACGCATAGGCTCGCCCCCTCGTCATTGACCATGTCTTGTGGTCTGCATTGATGAGTTCTTTGCCTTTGGTAGTGTTCATCATCTACAATGATTGTCTCAGTGTGAGTTTGTGGTCCACGACCATGTCCTCTACCTCCTCTTGGGGTGTGTCCACCTCTAGAACCGGTGTTATGCTCAGACATGGTTGGGTATTGTTCTTATTTGTCGCGCCTTCTTCTTAACCTTTGTTGTCTCCTTAGTTGTCGAAAGTCCTTTCGGGTTCGGATCGAACTCGTTTTGATTCACTCGTGGTTCAGATTGAACTAGAGCTTGAGTTGGAACTAAGCATACGCTGTAACGTCTACCTGTTCAAACACAGAAACAGCAACAACACAGTAAAATTCCTTCAACTTGTGCTTTAATAATTTGAACAATAAAATCACTACAATCCCCGGCAACGGCGCCAAAAACTTTTTCGCTTGTGTAGTAGTATAATTTTCGCAATTATAGTGCAAGTATACACATCGCACAAGTAATAAAGTGGAGTTAAGTAAGAGATCGTTCCCCGAGGATTGGTTGTATTTTCAAAGTTCAAGATCAAAACACAAGAGAATCAAGTAACAAATCGGCAATAAGAGTTGATGGTAAAGCTAAAGATGTAATTAAAACAAGGAAATTAAAGTTGGTTGTGAAAAAGGATGAGAAATGAGTTGAGTTGTTGTATGCAAATAAATCCTTCCTAGTCGGGACGTCATAACGTCTAGGCGTTATGACGTTCAAATGCTAATGCGTGTGAACGTGGGCCACGTCTCGAACATTTGTTGTAAAAGAGCTATGCTTTTCAAAGCATAAAACGTCGAGTTTCAAGTACAAGAAATCCTATGTCTAGGTTCTAAATAGGCCCACTCCTCGTATTTTAAGTACCCACAAAGAATGTTCCATGAACTATTATCCATTCTATGTCTAGACTTAGATAAAGATGCCTAAATGTCTTTAGTGCATTGTTCATTCATGTAAATCTTTGATTTCTTTTCATAGACCATGTCCTGCACCTATGAATCTACCTATTTTAAGAGGCCAACCTCAAAACAAGTTTGGAAATATTATTGCACAAAGATTTAAAGCAGGCAACGTAAACACTTCATGACATTAACTAGAAATTCATTAAAAAGCAAAACAACAACTCAACTACAAGGTGTTTAGCTCATCTTCGAGCATCTTTCTGAGAATGAAGTGGATTTAGAATCCAAATACCATACATTACGAAAGGAACTAAGTGCACAAGATGCAACTAAGTAGCTCTTAAGCATGTGCATTTGTATAGGCGTTACAACGTCTCGAGCCTTACACTATCGCAGAAAATAAACTAAGTTCGGAAGTCCGTTTCCGGATCTTCTTTACAAAACAAATTACGAGTTTAATGGTGGAGATGGTGAAGGGATGGAGACGAAGTGATTACGAAGTTGGTGGAAGAGATGATGATCGTGAGTGAGGTTGGTGATGCCTTGAGAGAGTCTTTGAACCTTCATTAAATAGCCACCTTGCTTACATGTGCCGATGTCACTTGCTCACCTACCACCGCTTTCTGTCTTTTCCACGACCTTTGTTCATCGCTACGATTGCTTCGCGCGTGTCACTCTCATGGGAAAACGAAGATCTTCGACTTTTATATCTTTGACTATCATTGCTCGTAGCGCCAAAATTAAGATCCTTCGCTCTTGCTCTGCTGCTCTATTGTAGACGTGGTGAGGACGTGGTGGTAACGTCAAAGACCGAATTTCTGCACATGCACAAAAAGCATCAAAACGCTCTCAAGGGTACCAATTGGTGCCTAAATGCACAGATTTATCTTTATAACTCTTATTCACCTAAAACTCAGAAATCATTATAAAACTAATTAATTAAACCTTGTATTGCTCAAGAACTTGCGTGATTTATTCGTGAGTGAGTATAAATAACTCATATAAATACGAGTTATCAAGCACGCGATGGATCCATCAGACTTCGTTAAGTCCTTCGGATTAGTTGTGTCAGCCTAAGGCACAGCGTAAATCCATTGATCAAATCAGTTCCGGACCTGATGTTGATCGGCCGCTCGAAAAGGCCACTCCCAGAGCTCGGACTCGACAAGAGTCCGTTAGAAGGTTTTAGGCGACCTCTGAAATCCCAATTTACCGCTTTTCCCAATTTATTGCTTTCTAGTTAATGCGACAAGTGTTAACCCCCTCTCTCAAAAGGAAAATAACAAAAAGATTTGAATTTTTCTGAAGCGGACAAAATTAGTATTATTTCTATATCTTTATTTCCATTTCACCAACAAATATGAAAAGGCCAATTCATATTTTTTGGCGAAATGCGAAATAAAGAGGGGCAGCTGTAATACCCCAATTTTGTCCGCCCTTTTTAACTTTAGACAATTTCAGTTATCCAACTCAATTAAATCAAAATACCGTTGTTTAAATTAGGCAGGAACGCGAATGATCGATCTTTTCGTGCGTTCTTCAATTTAATCTTCGTATTTGGGTTTAATCGTACATAAGTAGGTCTACCAAAAGTTGTTTTTTTCTAGAAATTTAGCTCGTCTTTTTGATTCGAGCTTAAGAATACATTGCGAGTCGATTTTAGTGTTTTTAGTTAATGAGCTCATTTCTTCTATTTTAGGTCTCGTTTTAGCGTATTTGTGCAGTCGGGCCGTTCTCGTCTTTGTGTTTGGCCCGACTCTTTTCTTATTATTAATCTTATCTTGTGCGATTAATTTATTTTGAGTATATATGTATAATCCAAAAATGTCAAAAAGAATCTATTTAATTCTTATTACAAATTAGGAGAGTTCAAATGTCCAAATGTCGAGAAAAATACAAAAATAATAACATGTACAAAAATAATTAAATCATAAAAAAATAATAAACAATGTAAAAGCAAAGAAAGAAGATCGGGGTTGTGTTTGCTCTCCAAGTAGTTGGGCTCGATCCGCTCCAAAACACGAAAAATAAGTCAAAGCCCGATCAAACCGTAATCAATGCTGAGACCTAAATTTCAAACTATAAAAAGGCGTTCAGCACGAATTTCAAGACAACAACAATACGACGGAAAATCAACCTAATACAAAAAAACAGATCTGTCCAAAATGTAGAGGGAACAACCACCAACAACCACCATCACCAACCCCAAAGAACCACCGTTTCACCATCCCAAAGAACCACGAGTCACCTAACCACCTTCTCCCTCCCTCACAGCCACCACAAACATCACTCACCCACAGCCACCAAAACCGAGCCATCTCCCTCCAACCACCATACCCAGTCGCGAGCTACCACCAACTCACCACAAACCACCTCACGCGAACCCCCTCTCCCACCTTCGGCCTCCGCCCAGAACTGAGCCACCTACACAAAACCGAACCACCAGTCGCGAGCCACCTCTCGCAAAACACAACCCCAACCCAGTCAGAAACCAGAGAAGATGGAGGGGAGAGGAAAACAGAAAAAATGGAAGAAGAAGACGCAGATCGGACGGAAAACGAACCTGGGAATGCTCCCATCGGCGCCGGCGAGCTCGTTACCCCCTCAACATCGCGATCCACGCCTCCCTCTCTCTCACCGAAACCGCGCCCTTCCCTTCCTCGTTTCCGGTTCTGCGCGTTCTTTCTCTCACCATCTCTTTCTCTCACCTCGTTAATTCCTCCACAAATCTCTCTCTCCTTGAATGGAGGGAGGCTGCACAAGCAGACAGGGTAGGGAGAAGGGAATGAGAAATTTTAGGTTTTTTTGGGTTTGGGCTTAGTATCCAAAGTCATTTGTTTTTTTTTAATTATCAGATCACTTCTTGCACCACCCTAATTCACGCATGCGCTCCCATCTCACTTAAGCCCGGTTCGCATCTGGGCCTCTCCTCCCATATCTGGCCCGGGCTTCTTTGTTTACACCCCCGCTGTTGATTACACAACCTTCCAGTAACTAGTAACACCCCCATTTTGCAATTTTCACCTCTTTCTCGTTTTAATTCTTTTTCAACTCAAATAATTTCTCAATAAATCAAAAAACTTTGTTAACGGTTTTGCGAAGCCTCTGCTTGCATAATCATTAACAATGAGGAACTAGTGGTGATCACTTGGAGCCTTTGCTCAATTGATCATCATGAATGCCTAATTTTTCTAAATACTTTCAATAAATCAAAAAAACTTTGTTAATGGTTTTGCGAAGCCTCTGCTTGCATAATCATTAACAATGAGGAACTAGTGGTGATCACTTGGAGCCTTTGCTCAATTGATCATCATGAATGCCTAATTTTTCTAAATATTTTCAATAAATCAAAAGAAACTTTGTTAATGGTTTTGCGAAGCCTCTGCTTGCATAATCATTAACAATGGGGAATTAGTGGTGATCACTTGGAGCCTTTGCTCAATTGATCATCATGAATGCCTAATTTTTCTAAATATTTTCAATAAATCAAAAAAACTTTGTTAATGGTTTTGCGAAGCCCCTGCTTGCATAATCATTAACAATGGGGAACTAGTGGTGATCACTTGGAGCCTTTGCTCAATTGATCATCATGAATGCCTAATATTTCTCAATACTTTCAATAAATCAGAAAAACTTTGTTAGTGGTCCTGCGAAGCCTTTGCTCGCACGATTGTTAACAACAAAGTGCTAACGGTGGTCACTTGGAGCCTTCGCTCAATTGATCATCGTAAAAGCTCAGTTTTCACAATTAAACAAAATAAAACCAAAAACCTAGAACTACGTAGCTTTGAATTCTCCATCGCACCGGAGATACGTAGGAGCGGATCCTCTCAAAATCAAGCACAATAAACTAAAAACATTTTTCCTTTCAAAAAAACCCAAAGCGGCTAACTCTCGTCAAGCACCGCAAATAAAAATTCATTAAGTCTTTTCAAAAGAGGCAAATAAAAGTATTTTTCAAATCAACACACAGAACCACACATTAATTAAAGGTTCCCTTTCAGTAGAAAGGAGGTGTGGGGTGCTAATACCTTCCCCATGCCTAGCCGACCCCCGAACCCAAATCTTTAAGTTTTCCAAAAGACCATCTGCCTTCCCAAAAAGGTTTTTCTTCAATATTTTCCTTATAAAAAATATTGGTTGCGACTTCATTGTTCTAAAAAGTTGTAAACGAAGAAAATCCCTCGGGGACTTTTTCGGGCGCAACATACACCAAAGTAGGAAATACTTGAAAAAACACAAAACTGAGGCATAGGAAAAATGGACAGCACATTGCAACAAACAAGACTAATCCTTCTATAAATCCAACTCCAAAAACTCACGCAGGGGGGGGGGCATATACATTGAAACACCCAGAGAAAACACAAACAGGGAAGAAGAAAAAAAAAACAAAACAGAGGAAGGAGAAGAATAGTAACCAAGCAACCAAACACGGCAAAAACTCACACAGACACAAACACATCCACAGCAACAATATCTGCACCTCACCATTATCTCCTTCACATAACCGGAACCACCACCGCGCCGACCACCACGCCACCGCCAGCCTCTCTCTCTCCGTCGCGCTCCAACGAGGACGCCACCGTTCCACCACCGTGAGCTTCCGTCTCTCTCTTTCGCGTCACCGCCACCACCGTCACCGGAACCACCAAACGCTTCTCTCCCTCGCGGTACACTCTCCCTCTCTCTTTCTCTCTCTTGAAAATTTTCTCTTTCTGTTTTGGAAGGGAAATCGGCGCATGTGAGAGAGGAGAGGAGAAATAAATTTCTGTTCTGGGGAAGGGGGAATCGACGCAGGTGAAGGAGGAGAAAGGAGAGACTTTGTTTTTTTTCTGTTTTAGGTGGGAAACGGCGCAGAGAAGAAGTGAACATTAGGGTTGCTGTTTTTGACACTTAACTTATGTATATGCGTTCATGGGCCTCTTCCTTTTTCTTTTTGGGTTTTTTTTTTAATACCCCCACCCCATCCCCTCCCACCCCCACCCATTACTGTTATTCCAATTTTACCCCTGCCATAATTCCAATTTTGACTTTCATTAATTTCACTCGTGGGACCCACAAGTTAACGCATCGTATATACCTCCATGGAAGGTATATACGATTACATTAATTAATCAACGCTGACCTGGAAAACTACTCATCGTATATATGTCCTTCAAGACATATATACGATTGCACTATTTAATGCTTCGTTGACTACCCATCGTATATATGTCCTTCAAGACATATATACGATTGCATTATTAAATGCTTCGTTGACTACCCATCGTATATAGGTTATATACGAGTGGGCTTTGAAGATCCAATCGTATATACATCTGGGCCATGTATATACGATGTGAAAAAAATACCCATCGTATATACATGGTTGAGGAGGTATATACGACTGGGCTATTTTTTTCGTTTTTTACTGAGTTGCTATCTGTTTTGTTGGAACAGATATTGACCCGAATCTCTGAGCAGCGAGATGCCGACTCTCAGTTGGCTCCTGTTGATATTGATACTACATTGACTTTCACGACGGATACGGTATATTTTTGTTACTCAAGTTTGGTAAATGGAATTAATTTACTTAAGTACTTAGTAAGTTATATATTTTGTAGATATTTTCTACACGCGAGGAAATTTGTGGAGGAGTGGGCCCAAAGTTGGTAGAACTATCGGTGTAGTTGTTGTTATTGTGAGATCCGAGAAAGCGGTGGAAAGAGTGGAAGGCGGGATAAGATTGTTTTTGGCTGCGAGAAACATGGCGAGTTTACTAATGATTCAAGGGTTTTTGGTTCTAAAAGGAGAGGTTGTCCTTTTAGATTGAAGGCTACTTGCACTATTAGCCGTGGGGGTTGGTGTGTGAGAGTTAAATGTGGTAGACACACGCACGAGTTGCTCAAAACTTCCATTGGTACTTGTTTTTTTGGGCGTCTGTCTAAGGCGCAAAAGGATCTGGTTAACCAGCATGCGGATCTTGATGTGGGACCAAAAGCTACTATTACTGCTTTGAAGAAGCTAGATCCGGAGAATGTGACTAGTCTTCGTCAAGTTTATAGGCGCGGCACAAACAGGTCTACAAAGAGGGTCCTAGAGCGGACATTCGGGAGGTGTTGAGATTGATTGAATCCCATAATTATCTATGTTGGTCTAGAAAGATTCCGCAATCGATGTCGTCGGTGATATCATGTGGGCTCATCCCACTTCTATAAAGTTGCTCAGGTTGTTTCCCAAAGTTCTCATTCTTGACTCAACCTACAAGACCAACAGATATAATTTGCCTCTTCTACAGATTGTGGGAGTCACAAACACTGAGATAAGCTTCCACGTTGCATTTGCTTATATTGGGCAGGAGCTTGCTATTCATTTTCTTGGGTATTGGAGCAGTGCGAGGTATATGTGAGTTGCATTCTATTCATCCTCATGTTTTCTTGATGATGCAGAGATCTGGTGTATGTCCGCTATTCTTGATGTCTTTCCTTTGCTACAAATTTATTGTGTCATTGGCATGTTACAAAAATGTCAAAGCCAAGATTAAGGAGTTGGTTCACAAGGATAGAGCGGGAGGAGGTCGAAACTCTCTCGGCTATGGATTATTGATTCGTTGATGAGTCACACTATCTATCTAATCTGAAGTTTTTGAAATTTGCTTGCTCGATAAACTGCTCTCATTAAATACGTGCACGACACATGGTTGACACCGCATAAGGAGCGATTTATCTCAAAGATGGACTAACCAGATCCCACACTTGGGGAATTGCACGACCAGCGTGTATTTTCTATCCGTTACTTGATTTTTTTGACACGTGGACATATTTTTTTCGTCAATTAAATTTCTTTGACACTTGTTTATTATTTATATCCGTTACTTGATTTTTTTGACACGTGGACATATTTTTTTAAATCGATTAAATTTCTTTGACACTTGTTTATTATTTATATCCGTTACTTGATTTTTTTTGACACGTGGACATATTTTTTTTCGTCGATTAAATTTCTTTAACACTTGGTTATTATTTCTATCCGTTACTCGATTTTTTTTGACACGTGGACATATTTTTTTTCGTCGATTAAATTTCTTTAACACTTGTTTATTATTTCTATCCGTTACTCGATTTTTTTGACACGTGGACATATTTTTTTCGTCGATTAAATTTCTTTAACACTTGTTTATTATTTCTATCCGTTACTCGATTTTTTTGACACGTGGACATATTTTTTTCGTCGATTAAATTTCTTTAACACTTGTTTATTATTTCTATCCGTTACTCGATTTTTTTGACACGTGGACATATTTTTTTAAATCGATTAAATTTCTTTAACACTTGTTTATTATTTCTATCCGTTACTCGATTTTTTTGACACTTGTTTATTATTTCGAGCGGAATCCTTGCATTGGTCTTTGAAAAGACGGTTGAAGACTTCAAAGGGTGATTTATCAAAATGTTTGGTATCTATTGATGACATCTTCGGCAATACATTTTGATCAAATTATCGGTCTTTTCAACGAAGTATCAACAAATTGAAGTCAAGTCCAATATTCCTTTGTTTAAAAATCTTCAAGGACTTGTTTCTTTATACGCCTTTGAGACACATGGTTAAGGAGTTTGAAAGATCGAAATCGGGGTTGGATACGACAAAGGGCGATGCGGTGCATTCAAAGGAAGACACATCTACTTCCTTGTGCTTGTGAGATAGGTATTTTTCATGCTTAGGTAATTCTATTCCGCTCAATGTTGTTGATGATCCTTGGAAACATTTGAGCTTGGATGCGATAGATGATAAATCCACTCGGGATAAATCATCTACTTGTGATATTTCTTACGATTCGATGCTATCAAGGGCCAAATTTGATAAAGTGAGTGAGGAGGAGAAATTTCTTATCAAGAGGCATTTGAATGAGATAGCTTTCCTTCTACTTCTTCTATGGTTGCACCTAAATCAAAAGTCGAAGCGAAAGGTGCACCAAAGAAGAAGAAAAAGGGAAATTTTTGATGCTAAGCGTGATCCTTACGGGTGGGAGCACGTGGATGAGAAGGTAAAGCAGATCAAGAAACCGGGCTTCCAAAATTCCTACACGGCGGTCAACCAAATTATCTCAGGGTGCTTCTAGAGTATTATCACGCATAGTGAGACTAAAATCCACTTACCGTTTCTTCCAAAGACACGTGCGCAACTATGTTGAAAAAATTGTTGATGTTGAAGGTAATGATAATCGCGGTTTTAAACGATCGGGGTTGGACTTGACATGGGTGAGGACTCTCGGCCTCACGATTAGGCAAGCTTTGATTCAGAAACAAAGGACAGGAAACCTTGTATTCGGACATGTTTGGGAAGAACCGATCGTTAGAGCTTCGCAAAGCTTTAACTATTGAGTCATACTGACGTCACCGAGTCAAAGTGGTTTGATTTGCTCGAGATGGGGTATATGGTTGCAAACGGGTATAATGTTGCATTGGTTGATTTTCTTTATCTATGAATTTCACTTATCTCGCCTTTGAGAGGCACGTGCAGTTCATCTAAGTTGAAAATCATATACATTACGAACGAGCAAAATGTACACTGGTTGAATCTTTCAATCTCTCCCACTTGTCCATTGCCTCCTATTGCCCCACAGTGGTACCAGCACTACTTACCGGAGTCGACTTCATGGTTGCATCCGTATGCCGGACGTTTTACCCTATGGCGATCTATGTGTCCTCCGTGCGACCTCTCACTCACACCGATGCGTCTAGATGTATAGATTTAGCCGATGATTCTATTGATGGCTTGTAGATAGATTCACACATTTTTGTATTACACGCGTGTATATATGATTATAGCGCGTTTTTGTAATTATACGCGTTTATTTTATCCAATATATGTACGCGTTTATTCAAATCACGAGACTGTAAATTATAACTGTTAATAAAATGTAACTGTTAACCAAAAAAAAAGCCCATCGTATATATCTCGTTTGGGGCATATATACGATGTGCATTTTTAACGCATCGTAAATAGGTTCCTCCGGCGTATATACGATTGACTTAAAACGCATCAATCGTATATACGCCCAATGAACATATCTACGATGTCAAAATTGTACCCATCGTATATAGGCCCCAAAAAAGATATATACGATGGGTGTAATTTAGTGAAAAAAACAGATTTTTTGAAGGGCATTTTGGGAATTACAGTGTGGGTGGGGGTGGGAAGGGATGGGGTGGGGGTACAAAAAAAAAACCCTTTCTTTTTTTGTTTTGTTTGTTAAGTTTTTAAATATCAGATTACTAACAACACCCCCCCACATTTTGGATGCACCCCACCAGTTTTTATGTAAAAATTTATTGTTAGTACCCCCAAATTTCGCTATCTCACCCCTCTCCTTAAAAGATGCATTTTGTATTTAGTTGTTATAATATGGATGCTTGCCAATCTATTTCTTCAAAATCAAACTTTGCTAATAGTCTCGTGAAGCCTTTGCTTGCGTGATTATTAACAATGAGGTACTAGCGGTAGTCACTTGGAGCCTTTGCTCAATTGATCGCCGTAAATGCCTAATTTTCTTAAAGATTTTCACTAAAATCAAACTTTGCTAATAGTCTCGTGAAGCCTTTGCTTGCGTGATTATTAACAATGAGGTACTAGCGGCAGTCACTTGGAGCCTTTGCTCAATTGATCGCCGTGAATGCCTAATTTTCCTAAAGATTTTCACTAAAGTCAAAAACTTTGTCAGTAGTCTTGCGAAGCCTTTGCTTGCATGATTATTAACAACAGAGTGCTAATATTGGTCACTTGGAGCCTTTGCTCAATTGATCATCATGAAAGCTCGATTTTCACAATTAAACAAGATAAAAAACAAAAACCTTTCTCAAAACAAGAACTACGTAGCTTTGAATTCTCCATCGCACCTGGAGATACGTAGGAGTGGATCCCCTCCATCAAGCGCAAAAGTTAAAGATTTTTCATTAAGTCACTCATAAACAAAAGAGGTAAAAACAAAGCATTTTTCCAAATCAACTCTGCAAATCACATATTTAATTAAGGTAACCCTTCATCGAAGGGATGTTATGGGGTGCTAAAACCTTCCCCGTACGTAATTAGACCCCCGAACCCAAATCTAATGGTTCCAAGACCATTGCTTTCCGAAAAAAGGTTTTTTTCAATGTTTTACCCTTTAAAAAATATTGGTGGCGACTCTAAAATCACGTTGTGCGAAGAAAAGTCCCTCCAAGGATTTTTCGGGGTGCAACAATAGTCCCAAAGCAAAAACATCAGCATTGTGATTATATGGCTTATGTCAATAACCTTCCAAATTTCAAGGGAATAAAATGTTATAATTAGTTAAATATATAAAAATTTGGAGATGCTCACAAATTTTAAAAGTAGTAAGCAACACTATATGAATTTACTCATTATTATGGACATATATAACCACGTCAAATTCCCCATTCCAAAATCAAAACATGAAAAAAAAATAGTACATCTTTATGTTTATAAAATCTAAATATATGAAACCTAAAGTTAATGAGGGAAAAATATCAATTAACATATCAATGGAAAATTTGTAGATACACATAAAATCAAGAGACCAGGAGAATACCTCATGAAGTCCTGGGATTTCTGGGTAGATGTGACGTGCGTAACAAAAGAAAAAATTTCGACTAAAAAAGAAAATAGTCCAGAAAATTTTATTACGAGTTCATATTAATACCAATCGTGTTTTATTTAGTTGCAAAATGTATAAAATTAAGTATTTTAAAACTATTATACGTCATTTAACAAATGCTACTTCTATAGATCATTAAAAAAAATACTTCTATACATATATAGCATCTAAAGTTTATTATGTGTGATTAAATATAATTTTGGTGTATTATTTAAATTATTTTGGCCCTCTCATAGATATTTGTCTTGCTCCGCCACTGCCTATATGTATGATAAATACCCTATAAAAATAAGCATCTCATCATATTATACTTTCACAAAAAATCATAATACCTCTTCCATAACAATATATTGATCATCATATAATTAATATATACTTTGAAAGCTAAATATTTTAAAGCTAAATATTGGTGCAATATATAGAAAAAGCGATAAGATATATGAAACCCAAAAAATAATACCTTGTTAGCAAAAGAAAAAGTCTGAAGTTATTACTGTTAGAATATGTAATTGTTACTATTAAATTAGAATCATTATTACGATTTTAAATAACTATTAGAATATTATTGTTAATGTTACATTATAATGTCATTATTGTTATTATTTATTGTTACTGTTATATAATAAAAATATATAGATTATGTAACGGTAACAATAAATAATAATAATAATAATAATAATAATGACATTCGAATAATGACATTATAACGTAACAGTAACAATAATATTCTAATAATTATTCTACATGGTAATAGTGATTCTAATGTAACCATAATAGTCAGATATTCTAACAATTACCTTAGCGGTGAAAATTTGGGTGGAAATTGGATGTTGAGAGAGAGTGAGGGTATCATTTTGAGTTGTGCTTGAGAAGATACCTCCAAAATAGATAGTGGGTCATAGAAGATAGGTGAAAATAGTATTGATCGAAGAATACCTCCAAAAGCATTGAGAGAGAGAGAGAGAGTTTGTGTGTGAGAGTGGTGTATTTGTATTGTAATTGTCCTGATAAGGTGTGCAAGAGAAGATATCTAAAAGAATTAAGTAGAAAAAGAAAGAGGTGTGCATTAGAAGAATTGTTTTTTTTTACGCATGCATTAGAAGAATTGTTAAGTGTGTATTAATTGCTAAAATGCTTAAGAGATGACATTTGACAAATAATTCAATGAAATTATTTGCAAATGTTAATAGTATAGATTCAATGGTGGAAGGTGTGTATTAAATGAATTTATTAAGGATGCATGGATCCAAGTTGACCTAAATGTGTATATGTCACTGTCACACCCCTTCTACCAATAACGGGAATAATAATAATAATAATAATAATAATAATAATAATAATAATAATAATAATAATAATAATAATGCTTTTTATTTTTCAACGATTGCACCACTGTTTGCATTGCATCTATTAATTAGTTCAACTAGCCCCATAACCCGTGCGATGCACGGGGTTGTCACGCTTTTTCTTATTCATCAAATAGGTTATTGAGGAATAAACTTTACGTATCTGAACATCTACAATTTTTCAAGACCTAAAGTATCTCAAAATGTTTCATTAGCATCGCACTTTACGCTTTTTTGTCACAAAGTTATTATGATTTTACCAAACCGGTTATTGAGTAAGAAACTCTAGGTATTTGAGCAAGTAAAAAATTTCTGAATCTTAAAGTACCTCAAACCAAACTGTTTAACATTGCACTTTACGTATTTTGTTACAAAATAATATTTTGTTTCACCATCAAGTACACTATTTAGCATCTAACTCGATGTATTTTGTCACGAAATTAAATATATTTTTCACCAAATCGATTATTGAGAAACAAACTTTGCATTTTAAAAAATCTAAATTTTTCTAAAATATAGGAAAACGTAAAATCTTAATATATAAAATAAGGGAAAAAAAAGATGGAAGCCCAAAACCGAAGGGAAAAAAACAAAAAAAAAAATCAAAAGCGGAATAAGAAAACAAAATTGCGGTTTCATGCGCGGCAGTAGGCCGCATGCAATATAAGCACCTCAAATACAAAACTATCAGCATGAAGATCTCGAGGTCAATAAACAAAGTTGAAAGAAGCTGATGGAGGTTCTGTTGTAAAAATTGTTGGAAAATTCGCCTCCCAAATAAAGTGCTTTCCTAATTGAAATTGCAATTTATTTGAGTAAGATGACTAAATCTTGTTGACATTTAGATTTTTTAACTTATAAGCATAAATATTAAAATTGAATTATTTGGATTGACTTGGAATTACTAGGCATTCAGGAGAGGAACCACTTCATCTATACATACCCAACAAAACACCAACGATGTTTCCAATGAATAATATTCAACAAATTAAGTTAATATTCAAAAAAATGCATAATACTGATAAAAAAAGATCAATTCCCACTAATTACAAAACTTAGTTAGAATTACATATTCAACAAAGACTTATTGGCTGCAATTCATCCATATCAACAAACACCACTTTCTTTTATTTGCTTCTAAACTATTAATCTGCATATATAGCAACATTAAAAAATGAAAAGTTCAAGGGAAGATGGGAAGGACAAAAGAAACTTCCTTATTGCCTGATTAGCACTATCAAGATCAAGAGGAAGAATATTGTTAGGAACTAAGATCTCTGTTTCTCAGCAACTTTATCTTGAGCCTCCAAAATCTGTTTCAATGCCAACAGAGATTAATCATGACTCATGAGTACAAAGGCAGGTGAAAATGAAAATTGTAAAGCAAAAACTCAACTAAAGCAAACTAATTTAAATAGAATATGTATAATGGTTCACATAAAAAGGGACACCGATACTTGGGAGAATGGGAAACTTACCTTGCGATCAACTTCCATAGATTGTGTCATGTTAACAAATTTCAAGACCTCAAAAAGAACATTATGATCGATATGCCTTGGTGAAATTTGGACAAACTCAATGCTATTCACAGAGAAGGCACATAACATGTCACATTTCACATTATTTAGACAACATACCAATCAGTTTTATCAGAAGCATTTTGTAAAGGTTGGATATATTTTTTGTAGTTATAATGCTAATAAAAACTCTGCAACTCCGGTTTCACATATTGGATCGTTTTCCTATCAAATATAGAACAGACTGATAAAATATATATAGAATTTACATGAAATACTTCAACTCAATATTGTCCACCATCTCAGTGTAATCTTCCCCATACAACTTTGGGTCCCTAAAATTGAATTTACTGGATCGTTCCATCCAACTATTGCAGCCAATCCGAGATCACCAATTTTCACCTACAAAATTTCACAGTTTTAATTTAGATTAGGGAAGGCACGTCCTTGTAAGCCTAGAGTATACATGAAACTTACTAAATCATAAAATAAAATTATTTGCTGTGTTTTAACAGAAGAAATGTTACTGGCTTTTAGATTTTATTTCAACCTAAGCACAAAAATCAAACCATCCATTGCAGTATAATCCAAAGTCCATTTCTTGGAAGTAAAAATCACTTAAATGGAGTCAATCAATTGTATTTTCTTTCAATATTCCCAATGAAGTGGTCTTGCCCACAATTAAACTATGGTTCAATATTTATTGATCTCGAGAATCTTTTGGTATCTTTATTTTCTAGCATTTCAATCTTTAGTTTCTACCTTTCTATTTTATCATATAATATGCCCTAAAATAAAACTCAGTCATTAAATTATCTACCAAAAAAAGCATGATTTCATCATATATAATCATTAGCCACTTTGTTCTATTCATCAATAACAAAGTAAGAAACCAACCTGACCTAGCTATGATCCCGTTAACAAAGATGTTATTGCAATTGAGATCTCTATGAATGATGCAAGGATCATGTGTACGAAGATACTCCAATCCCTCAAGGACTTGTTTAGACCATTTATTGAATGCCTTAATAGAAACATGGGGACGCATCTTTCTGTGATCCCTATGATTCCCAGGAGTGTAAACCTCTGTTGAATGTAGAGAAAGAGGAGAGCAAATCGGTTTAAATTCATTGCTGCATGTAATTCTCCAGAAAGAGAGACAAACAAACCAACACAAAAACCAATGACAAACTTGAAAGACTTATGTCCACCTGATCATTCTCCATTATCCGACATCATTATGGCACTCATCACCTTCAACATCCACAGTATAATTAAAAAGAACAGCAAGACATATCATCAATTAGCTGCAGAATCAATTAGTGTTTTTTCAAAAACAAATCAGTGGAGAGATATCACGTGTTCCGGAGTGGGCTCAAGGCCCAGTACAGTTTAATAGGCCCAACACGGCCCAACTTGGCGTGCTCCACAAGATATGGCCAGAGCGCCTGTGCCACTATAAAAGCAGCACAAATCCCGAGAATCGTGCACGTTTTCCTACCTTGTGAATCCGCGAGAGCACACCATGCGACTTGGCGTCGAGTGTCATTGCGGTACCACGGGTGTGCGGCCAAGACCCCTGGTTTCGGCCCAGTCCTCAACGCACCGAGTTAGGTCCTCCACGACCGAAAGTTAGGTCCTCAACATCCGAGCAGTCCTTCCTCAGCGCCCAGCGAGATCCTTCCTCCGCGAGTCGCCCGTGCGGCCAAGACCCCCTGGTTCCGGCCCCAGTCCTCAACGGCAAAGTTAGGTCCTCAACATCCGAGCCAGTCCTTCCTCAACGCGTCGAGGGCAGTCCTTCCTCACGAGTCCTTCCGTGCGGCCAAGACCTCTGGTTCCGGCCCAGTCCTCTCGACCCCAGTCTTCAATGACCCGAGTCCTATTGGTCAAGGTACGATCAATTGGCGACCACGATGGGAGGCGAGCGCTATCCTACTTCAACTATGGCTACACGCGGAAGACCGCCCGGACATCATTACAACCATGCTTGTTGATCGACCTAAGATGTTGGGCGACCTAAAGTGGGCGACCTAAAGAGCATGGACAATCCCAAGACGCCTAAACAAAGCGCAAACGGCGGGAGAGTCTCGCCCATAGTCTGCGAGCCATAACGTTGGCCATGTTGACCCAATTGAAACATACGAATATGCGTTGGAAAGCCGAGAAGCAGAGCTACAGCTTTCATGTTGAAGTCAAAATCCAATTCGGGCGTCTTCCACCCGTTTCTGCTCGCCCAAAGTGGGGCGCCCAAAAGCTGGTCGCCCATGAGCGACCCAAAAGGTCTGTCCAGTACGGAGACCATAACTTCGTTCACGTTCATCCGATGGGGGCGTGTGAGCATGCGTTGGAAAGCCGAGAAGTAGATCTACAGCTTTCATGTTGAAGTCAAAATCCAATTCGGGCGTCTTCCACCCGTTTCTGCTCGCCCAAAGTGGGGCGCCCAAAAGCTGGTCGCCCATGAGCGACCCAAAAGGTCTGTCCAGTACGGAGACCATAACTTCGTTCACGTTCATCCGATGGGGGCGTGTGAGCATGCGTTGGAAAGCCGAGAAGTAGATCTACAGCTTTCATGTTGAAGTCAAAATCCAATTCGGGCGTCTTCCACCCGTTTCTGCTCGCCCAAAGTGGGGCGCCCAAAAGCTGGTCGCCCATGAGCGACCCAAAAGGTCTGTCCAGTACGGAGACCATAACTTCGTTCACGTTCATCCGATGGGGGCGTGTGAGCATGCGTTGGAAAGCCGAGAAGTAGATCTACAGCTTTCATGTTGAAGTCAAAATCCAATTCGGGCGTATTCCACCCGTTTCTGCTCGCCCAAAGTGGGGCGCCCAAAAGCTGGTCGCCCATGAGCGACCCAAAAGGTCTGTCCAGTACGGAGACCATAACTTCGTTCACGTTCATCCGATGGGGGCGTGTGAGCATGCGTTGGAAAGCCGAGAAGTAGATCTACAGCTTTCATGTTGAAGTCAAAATCCAATTCGGGCGTCTTCCACCCGTTTCTGCTCGCCCAAAGTGGGGCGTCCAAAAGCTGGTCGCCCGTGAGCGACCCAAAAGGTCCATCGAAGACGGAGACCATAGCTTCGTCCACGTTCATCCGATGGGGGCGTGTGAGAATGCGTTGGAAAGCTGAGAAGCAGTGCTACAGCTTTCATGTTTGTTCCTGGGTGTATCAGCAATTATGAGGACTGCCAACAGCAATTGGACCTGCGGCCCAGCCCATCACGATCGGCCCAACACGCTGCTTGGAGCGCAATTCTCGCCGGCCGAAATTCTCGCATAACGGTCGGACATCACTGTATATATACGCCATTCGCACATGGCATCAGGTACGTTCTCTAACCTTGTGCTATCTGCCCGAGCGACCTCTCACTAGATCGTCGGAGTGTCTTTGCAGGTACCACCCGAGGTGCTCAACGCGTGAAGCCAGGACCGGTCCTTTCACTCCTTCAACGACCGGCCCATAGACGAATCAATCAACACTTCAACACTTCATTGGTCAAGGTACGATCAATTGGCGACCACAGTGGGAGGCCCGAGCGCTATCCTACCACATTCATGGCTCCACGCGACCGGCCCCAGACGCGGGCCACCTCTCGACTCAATCCCTCCGGGCAGAATCAGCAGCAGACCCCGGAGGGCGTGGCCGTCACAGTCCACGAATCTCAAGGACTTCTACGACAAGAACCTTCGGTGCACAACGGTCGTGGACCGGTCCTCCAGCAGATCCATCCGGCCGTTCCTGGAGATTTGCCGCCCGAAATTTGGTTGAAGCGGGCATTCGAGAACCTCTGCCAGGACCATGTTACTCAAGCCGTTTTGCGAGATCTTGCAAAACAAGAATCAGTGATCATGCATCGAGATGCACTCATCTCCCGGTATGAAAAAGAGGTCGATTCGCCGCGCCGCGTGCGAAGGCGGAGAACCTTCAGCTCGCCGCCGACCGCGCGAAGACACCGCTCCCTCCTCGAAGGAGCATTTCACGCCGAGAAAGCACTACTCATCATTCTCCGGCGGCGGAAGAAGCGAGGCACGCAGTCGCTTCCGGCGAGAAGCGCGTGAGACGCCGTTCGATGTCCGATGACTATGAAGATTCTAGCTACCGCCCCGACACCGGTCGCCGCCCACCGGATACTCCTCTAATGAGTCGTCCGGTCACGTCGGTCGAGAAGCGGATCTTGGGATTCTCGTGAAGAGGCGGAAGATTACGGAAATGGAAGAATTAGGGGCGTTTCGCGCATCGGCCTAGGAGGCCAAAGCGGCGACCCGTAAGGCCTCCTCGGCTTCCACCAATGGCCCATCCGGAGGATTCTATGGAATGCCGGCACACGAGGCATGCCTCGCAATACAACCCTTTGGGTCGAGCGGCATTGAGCGAACACGCCCGTTCTCCGGGAGATCAGCGTTATAAGATTAGAGAGATCTCCGCATGGCGCCCAATCTCAACAAGTTTGTGGCCGAGGAGATCCCGACAAGCATCTCCGTTACTTCAATAATTACTCTTTGCTACTGAGGAATTGGGACCGACCATGAAATGCGTGCTCTTTTCCCAGTCTCTACGGACGGCCGAGCATTGGAATGGTGGGAGTCTGCGACCCAATTCCATCTCTCTCCGACGACTGATCGAGAATCTTCTTGTCTCACTACACCGCCAACCGGTGCCAATACCGATACGAGGAATACTTGGACTCGCTCGTTCAAGGTGAGAATGAGGCGTTGAGACAAGATATCGGCCAGGTTCAATACATCGGCCGAAGTGCATTTCGTGACTTGTCGAGATAAGGACAAGTTGAAATATCTCGAAGCGTGGTATTCGTAGGACCACCGGTTCGTAGAAGAATTCACCCTGAATCATTACCAAGATCTCAGTCACTTCTTAACGAGGGCTAACGTCCACATGCAGTATGAAGAAACTCTGGCAGCAAGAAGGGCCGTCCGTGCACGGCCCAAAGAGGAAAGCAACAAGCCGGCCAGAGGGCATGAAGGTCGCCGCGACAATCGGTCTGACTTTCGAGATAAGACGTTCGATCATCGCACTCGGCTAAACGCTCTATTGCACGAGATCTATAGCGAGTGCAAAACAATGAATTTGTGGGAGTAAAGCGGCCCGATCCACTCGTGCTCAAGAAGGGGGCACGACCGACTAAAAGATACTGCCGCTACCACAAAAGCAAGGGTCATGATACTAATGACTGTGTGGCCCTCAAAGATGATATTGAAGAGCTCATTCAGAAAGGAAAGTTGGGAAAGTATGTGAGGCCGGAGGAAGGCGACCGACCTCAAGAGAGGCAGAATGAAGCTGATCCTGAGAGAGGGAAGGGCGCTCTAGTTGTTTCAAGCGTCCAAGAGAAAGACCGGTCTGAAGATCGAGGAGCCCCGCGGTCCAGAGGTCGCAACGTTGCTATGGTCATCCACGGTGGCAACCCTTGGGACCGTAGAGAATCAAAGAAAGCCACCAAAAAGAAGTGGGACGAGCTCCTAATGGTCGGTTCAACATCAACAGTCCCACCGGTCTCGAACAGACCCCCCATCTCGTTTGGAGACAGCGACCTGCACGATGGCAGGCCAAACAATTATGTTCCGTTGGTAATCAGGGCAGTCATGGCCAATACTGAAGTTCAAAGAATCCTGGTCGACCAGGGTAGCTCGGCCGACATCATGTTTGAAGGATTAATTGACAAGATCAAGGTTGACCGGAGCGAGATAATTCCCCAGGCCGAGCCAACACCCTTAACGGGCTTCAATGGAGCGGTCACCTACCCGTTGGGAACGATCGAACTCATGGTCACATTTGGTGACGACGCTGGAGATAGCACCTTGTACAGGACGGTCCGCACGACGTTCCTCGTACTCCCCCTCAAATCATGCTATCAGTGCATCATTGGTAGGCCGACCCTGGGCAAGCTAGAGGCCGTGGCATCAAAGACACGAAGATGAAATTCTACGCCAAGGACGACCGGTGTAGTTACCCCCGGCGGCCGACTCTGAGGTCGCAAGAGCGAAGCCACGACTGTATCAGCAAATTTGTGATGAGGTAGACCTTGGCCCAAATGTTCCAAGCACTGGTGATGGCCATCAAGTCAATGCCACTGATCTGGATGCTCGGTGCCACGTTTGAATGTAATGAACAATTTGAGTGTAATGAATGACCGACCTATGAATGAAAAGAGTGCAGCGCTCTTTTTCCCATCGGGTTTTTTACGAGGCTCGACCTTTAGAAACATGGTGTTCTTTACTTTCGCGCAAGAATGTATGGACCGGCCGCTCAAGCGCGCGCGCAAAGGAGCGATCGAAGATTATCAACTGGTCAAACATAAGCGGATCATCGAACCGATCTAAACCCGGCGACCATCGAAATGGTCCCAATCGAGCGCCATCGAAATGGCCCAAGCGGTCGAAGGACCCACAAACAGAGTAGGCCCCGGCGGTCTCACAATCGGCGATCATCGAAATGATCCCAGCGGTTGCCATCGAAATGGCCCGACAACCTTAGATCGTCGAAACGATCTAAACCGAAAGCGACCATCGAAATGGTCCCAAACGAGCGCCATCGAAAATGGCCCGAGGGTTAAAACTCGCGAAACCTTAGATCGTCAAAAGCGATCTAAACCGAAAGCGACCATCGAAATGGTCCCAAACGAGCGCCATCGAAAATGGCCCAAGGGTTAAGTGATAACCCATCGCGCGTGGCGTCGGCGACCTACCTCAAATGCCATCGAAGGGCTCGATTGAAGGTCGCCGAGCGATCGAGCCGTTGGGATATTAAAACTTATCAAAGAATGGATGCTTTCGAAATAAGCACGAATGACGACCGAACGGCCTTAAAGCTCAAAGACTTAGAAAAATAAACATACAAGGCGCAAAGAAAGCGACCAAAAGCGAGCGCTATTGAAGTAGTGCGAAACGGCCACCGAGCGGCCCACAAGTTCAAAACGAATAAAGGCGAATAAATGCAAGAAATACGCAGACATAGCAATATAAATTCGAACAGGCGTAATTGAAAGCAAGTAAGGATTGTCATTACAAATATGGGACGCCTTGCCGAAGCGCCGCGACTAAAGAAGCGCACGTAAGGCGAGAAAAATTGTCGGGCGGAAGGCAAGTTAAAGTTACAAAACTACACCGCTCGTGAGCGGGCTTCAAAAAGAGAATGGTGGCGAGGCGAATGGCGCGTTCGCTTTCGTCATATTCTCGCGAGCAACATGATCTTATTATTTTCGACATAGTGCGTGGGCTTGATCATCTTGTCATCAAAGTTGACTGCGGATCGGTATTCAACACCGCGCTGGCCAAGAGCGTTGTAAAATTGCTCGATCGCAGCCTCGGCCGGCCTTGGCCACCATTAGGATCTTTTTCTCGGCTCGGCCTTCTTCGCCACCCAAGCGGCCTCTCGCTTCCCACGGCCTCAAGGTCGCCTTCAAAGTTGCGACTGAGCAAAGAAGCTCCTTGTTCCTCTCTTTGCGGCTTGGCGGTCCTCCTCCCCGTTTGGGGCCTCCTTCTTCGATTGGAGGAGCTTGTCATACTTAGTAGCTGCGCCTCGGCTAAAGCCTTGTCCTTTCTGCAAAATTCGGGTCGAAGGATTTATTAGTCGCTCGAACAAAGGTAAATGAAAAGTACAAGACTAAGAAGATAAAATTACCATCGATTCGGCCTGGCTCGGCCGCATGACTTTATCGACCCCATACGAGTGAAGCGCAGAGCGCCATGGGTTTCTTTCTGTCTTGCTCCGGATCGGCCGCACCCAAGCTTTCGAAAGTGAATGATGGGAACCTCCTCCGTTGCGGCGGGGACCGACAATCACGCCAGCCCGTTTGGGTGGCGATCAAGACCGGGAGGAGGCGGCCAGAGGCTGCCGACCGGCTTTTCCCCGGCTCTTGGGAGTTTGGTGGACTTTGGAGGAAGGTTCGGGATTACCCCGACCGAGAAGCGCCAGTCCCTTAGCCTCTCCTTCAGCTTCGGGGCCAGGCGGCGGTTCAGCTTTTGCCGGCCATCCTTTTCGCGAAATAACGAGTCATGAGTTAGAAGAAAAAAGAAAGTCAACAACGAGAATATAAGGGCGAAAAAGTTCAAAAGCGAACCAATCTCGGCCTCCGGTTCATAGCCTTCAGACAAGACAAAGGGCCGGGCAGGTATGTCGCCCTTAGGATCTGGGCGCATCATGCCCGCCGGCGACTTTATCATCTCCAAAGTCTCGGTCGGCTCTCCCGGATCTTTCATCGTATAGATGTAATCTCCTACGCTGCAGAAATGAGCCTCATTCCACATAATAGGGAAGTAAGGGGACCCAAAGATCCCGTCCGGCCGAACTTCTCACGGCGGCCTTGCCGGCCTCTTGATTGGAACGATCCAAAAATGCGGCTTTTTCAGCCGCTCCCAACGACTCTGGGCGCTTTGAAAAATCGGTGATGGGTCTTCGCATCTTGAAGGAGACTTGTTCCCTTTTCTCCTTGTTGGCCTTCTCTCGAGCCATTTCGGCTCGAAGATAACAAAGAAACGACATCATCGACACCGCCGACCCAGCTTGGTGAGCAAAGACTGAAAGTCTTTAAAAACGCCCATGCGTTTGGATGGAGCCGAGAAGCGGGCGACCCCAATATGGCGCAGAACATCGCGTTGGAATTCAGTAAAAGGAGGGGTAATCTTCATCTTCTCGAACACGAGCCGATACATCGTGAACTTGAAGTTGGAAGAGTAAGTCGCGATATCTTCGCCCTCCTTCATGCCTCTTATCCTCCAAATTTCGGTGAGTCTTCAAGACGGCCCGTAGATCGGGCAAGGCATCGTGGCCGACCGTAAGAATGCTCTGTTAGAGCGAAGAGTCTCTCGACACCCAAGACATGTCGACACCTCCCGAGCTACGTCAGCTCGGACTTCGACCTCAGCTTGAACCTCGGCCGACCCTTCGTTCGACCCTCCGATGTTGGCTTCCAGACCAGAAATATCGACTTCGGGCTGAATCACTTCTTCTCCTTGGACTTCTCCGGCTCGGCCGCCTTCGGCCTCCACCATCTCTTCGTCCACGGCCGGGGCGGCACTCTGCGCCTGCGTCATCATCAATGATAATCACCGGCGTCTTCCTCTTCTCCTCCACTCGGGATACAACGTCCTCGGGCGGTGGAGAGTTGCTCGGCCGCTGGCGAGAATGGACGGACACAGGACGATACTCTTGAGTGGCCGATCCGACCGGAAGAACGAGAACTCGAGCGTCTTTGCCGCCGAGGAAGCTCTTTGGAAGAGCTAGAACTTTTGTCGCTCGAAGACGACTTTGGCCTCGCCGACCTCGACATGTATGTGGCGAAAGATCGGGACGGTTTTTCCGAATACGGGCGATTAACCGCCCGCGTGGCATACACAAACACTGTGATAAAGGGATCGAGTCGGTCGATCGAGCAAAGCACTCATGAGAGGGGCGAATGGCCATCCTCGACGACACCCCTATCACGAGGCGTGGAAAAAGCGAAGTACTTTCAAGAAAAACTCAAGCATAAAAAAGAGTAAAGGGAGCGGTCGATTCGCACCTTAGCGGATGTTGAAGATCGGTCGCAAAAATAGGTAAACGACTTCGAATGCAAGTCTACGGCAGACGAGTCGGTCGTTAGCGAGCAAATCTTGAAAGCGTGAGAAATGAATTCAGTGAGGCGGCTATTTATAGTGCGATTTACGCGCGCGGCGGGGGACCGGAGAGGCGAAAGGTCACAACGCTCCGTCTTCTCACCAATGGTTGTCTCGCACGGCCTCGGAAACACCAAACGTCACGTCTTAAATGTCGGTAAAAACCAACCGTCCGCGGCAGACGACGGCCGATGGTTGACAAGCGGTCGACACCGCCTCTACGCTGAAAGCGAACGGCGCGCGCGCCGTCAAGATAACTTCACCCCAGAGGGCATCGATTCAAGCCTCGGCCCGCTCTTAAGCGACCTAGGCTTGGGGCAACCGTTCTGGGTGTATCGGCAATTATGAGGACTACCAGCAAAGATTGGACTGCGGCCCGACCCATCACGATCGCCCAACACGCCGCTTGGAGCGCAATTCTCGCCGGCCGAAATTCTCGTGATAACGGTCGGACATCGCCAGTATATATACGCCATTCGCACATGGCATCGTGCACGTTCTCTAACCTTGTGCTATCCGCGGCGACCTCTCACTAGATCGTCTGAGGTGTCTTTGCAGTACCACCCGAGGTGCTCAACGCGTGAAGCGGACCGGTCCTTTCACTCCTTCAACGACCGCCCATAGACGAATCAATCAACACTTCAACACTTCATTGGTCAAGGTACGATCAATGTTAAACTCCAAGTTATATTGGATGTTCTACACCCTTTCGGGTCATCCAAGTAGGCGCCCGCCTACAAACGAAGAACGTAGCCCCGGCGGTCTACAACGAAGCGCCACCGAAGTTTGCCCAATCGAGCGCCATCGAAATGGCCCAAGCGGTCGAAGGACCCACCAACAAGTGTAGGCCCGAAGCGGTCTACAATCGAGTGCCATCGAAATGGCCCAAGGGTCGAAGGACCCACAAACAGCAGTAGTAGCCCGAGCGGTCTACAATCGGCGTCATCAAAATGGCCCAAGAGTCGGAAGGACCCACAAACAGCAGTAGGCCCCGAGCGGTCTACAATCGAGTGCCATCGAAATGGCCCCGGTCGGAAGGACCCACAAACAGCAGTAAGCGAGCGGTCTACATCGAGTGCCACCGAGTTGGCACAACCATCGATGTCATCGAATGGCCGAGGTCGAGCAATGACCCAATAACGAGCATTGATCGCCGAACACGGCGGAAGAGACCGACTACAGCGACCACATGCACTCGATGCGGGCGACCACACCTCGGCAGTGGCAACGCGTCACACCTCGGCGATGGCGGCGACCACCGCCGATTTAGCGTGGTAGCAACCACACACTTCAAGAGATGGAGACCGATTGCGCAATGCAACCCGGCCGCTACAACACGCGACGGCGGGCAGCGATTCAAGCCTCAACTTCAACCGTGGCGACCTAGGCGGGGGCAAGCTGTTATTCGGAGTGGGCTCAAGGCCCAAGATGGTTTAATAGGCCCAACACGGCCCAACTTGGCGTGCTCCACAAGATATGGCGAGCGCTGTGCCACTATAAAAGCGGCACAAATCCCGAGAATCGAGCACGTTTTCCTACCTTGTGAATCTGCCGAGAGCACACCACCGACTTGAGCGCGTGAGTGTCATTGCGGTACCACCCGTGTGCGGCCAAGACCCACGGTTCCGGCCCAGTCCTCAACGGCGAAAGTTAGGTCCTCCACGACCAAAGTTAGGTCCTCAACATCCGAGCCAGTCCTTCCTCAGCGTCGGGCGAGTCCTTCCCTCGAGTCCGCCGTGCGGCCAAGACCCCCTGGTTCCATCCCAGTCCTCAACGACCAAAGTTAGGTCCTCAACATCCGAGCCAGTCCTTCCTCAGCGTCGGGCGAGTCCTTCCTCGCGGAGTCCTTCCGTGCGGCCAAGACCCTCTGGTTCCAGCCAGGTCCTCTACGACCCAGGTCCTCAATGACCCAGGTCCTTCTATTGGTCAAGGTACGATCATCACGGAAAAAAATACCAACCCAAAAGTGATCTGTTGGAGAATCAATCTTTTAAGACTTCAAATTTGATTTTTCATCGTCCACAAAACATTATCCTCATCCACAAATTTATCTTGGGTAATAATCTGAAATTCAGGGGAAGAATATAAAAATAAAATATAAACTAAAAATAATCAATAATTTAGAAAATGGAAGAGTGAATAGAAGAAGCTTCGTTCCCAAAGGTTACTCACAGTTGGATGCACACCATTACTATCACCAACTTCGATTCATGTTGTCGACACCTCATCCACCGCCGCATTATCCAGAAGACGATCCCTCTTCAACGGTGACCGCAAAAACCAAGCTTTGCTAATTTCGTAAAATCGTCAGATAGAGAGGGGATGAAGCAAGGGAGTACATGCAAAGATTTATGAAAGCTCAGGAAAGGTACCGAAACTGTGAAATGAAATGGGAAATTAACAAAAATAAAAAATAAAATGGGAGGAAAATGGATCTGATAAAGAAGGAGAGAAATAGAAAGATAAAAATAAACCGGTGGAGAAGATGGAGTGAGAAACACACGTACATATGGGCGAGTGAAGAAGAAGAGAATACACAACCGCAAAAGCCCCAAGTTTTTCTTTGGATGGGGATTTTTAATGAGAAAAATAACGAAAGAAGAAGTGGAAAATTCGCTTGGAAGCACGTGGCAAAGTAATCAACAAAAAGTATGTGCAGTATAATTGCAAGAAGAACACGCCACGTATAGAACACATAGCCAGGATCGTCAGTTTTTTTTTGGATGTAAATACATTAAATTAATTCATTAATATTGTGATAAAGTGACTATTAATTAAGGATAACTTAATAAATCTATTTATTTTTTCCATGAATCTAAGAAAATTAAATGCATATAAAACTACTATTCTTAATTGTTTTTTTTTACAAAACTATTATTAATTGTTATTATGTGTAAAAGTATTTATTTTTACTTATAATTAAGTC
Organism: Oxytropis ochrocephala; assembly: GCA_020916435.1. Classification (NCBI taxonomy): domain Eukaryota; kingdom Viridiplantae; phylum Streptophyta; class Magnoliopsida; order Fabales; family Fabaceae; genus Oxytropis; species Oxytropis ochrocephala. The sequence goes on from CM037093.1 coordinate 21,766,801, forward strand.
AGGAGGGAGTACATGAATACATCATGTAGGATTGAATAAAATCCACTATTAAAATAAAGCACAAATACAGAGTCGAAAGAAAATGATGTGGAGCTCTATCGTAAATGAGACATAAGTCCCCACAAAAAAAATTAAATCGTAAATGATCCCACAAAAAAAAATTAAATAACAATATTATAAAATTAAAAATAAACTTTAACACAGACATTGGAATTGAACATCCATAAATAATAAGAAGAAAAATTTTAATTTTTTTTAATAATGTTATCTATATTCATCAGGAATATAAAAACTTAACTCATAATTAAAGAGAAAAGAAGATAACATAATTAGAAAGTGGAACATGTACATAGATATCATGCCAAGTTTGATTTGAAACTAAACACTAATTTAAGTATGTTTCTAATATTCGTTTGTGCGAAATTATTAAAATAGAGAATAAAACACCAATTTGGACATCTAAAAAAAATTTGGATCCTAAAATACCCAAAACACAATGTATAGCATCACACTTTATGCATTTTACCACAATTTTTTTCATCAAATAGGTTATTGAAGAGGGAACTTCGCGTTATTGCACATCTAAAATATTTTTGGGACTCTAAAGTACCCCAAAATACACTTTCAGCATCACACTCTACGTATTTTGTCACAAACTTATTATTTCACCATCAAGTATACCAAAGCACACTGTTTAACATATCACTTAACATATTTTGTTATGAAATTAATTTTCGAGATTGTAAAATACCCAATAAAATATAAAAAAGAAAAAATGTAAAACCTTAAAATATTAAAGAAGAAAAAAATATGTAGTAAAAAACTGAAAAAAAAAGAAAGAAGATAAAATAAAATAAGCAAAATAATATAAAAGAAGAAAAAAAAGTGAAGCAAAAAACAAAACAAAAAAATGAAACAAAAAAGGAAGAAGAGAAAGGAAAAAAAAAAGAGGCATTTTAAAGTTTTTATTTTATTTGTAGTCCCAATAAAATTAATTCAAGTAATTAATTCTTGATATTGCTAAATTTTTCTTCTTTTTTTAACCGTACAAAGCTTGTCCACTGCGGGAATTGAATTCAGGAGCACTAAGTCGACCCCGTTTTCCGGAGTACCTTATGCCAATAGAACAATGGTGTTGAATTGTAAAATATATAGTCAAATAACCGTGAATAAAAATTAAATTATAACAATAAATTTAATAAACTTCACTCAATTGATTATTGATGAATAAACATCACATATTAAAATATCTTAAATTTTTTGGGACTGCAATGTACTCCTTAAAATATAAAAAGAGGGTCCCTTAACCATTAATGACAAGCTGGATAAAACAGATAGTAAAACACTAGTAGTACTACTCTACTAAAGTATAATGAATTTGGAGAAAACAAATAAAGCAGCTCCTTATACTAAATTATATTCCTGGACTCGACCCATCATATCATTTCTCCAACGGAATTTTCCAATGAACGTTATTCTTATCCCATTCCCAGTACATGCTATTATTTGCATTATTATGACTCAAAAGCTTAACTCAAAACTCAATTTATTATTTATAGTGCAAAGTGTAAAGTTTATTTGAACACAAGCCATAAGTCAAATGATTTTGTTGCACCTACAACTTAACTTTTCATAGAAGGTGGCTAGAATGTGTACACAGGGATGCTCAAGCTAAATCATATCAATAATATATTTAATTATCGGAAGAAAACAATTCAAACACAAGCCAATGAGATTGCTCTTAATTTAGCTCGAGTAACTCATTCTATGTGTAGCCATCAAATTTATGATCAAGTACCACATTGTATTGGCTAGTTGTTTTTTTATGAAATATTGCAGTAAAATAAGTGTGGTGGGGAGACATCAAACATGGTATAGTATAATTTTTTGTATGCTTTCTTTCCCATTATCTTTTGAGGTGTTCAAACGTTTTGGGATGCGAATTGAGATATCTACATTAGTATTAATACCAATAAGGAGAGGATCACAACCTCGTGGGAACATTTGATAATGTACTCTTCAGATTTCATCAAACAGCGTGGGCCATTTATATTTATATGCACTGACAATCAGAAAGTTCGTGAGCCTGATCACATTCTATCTTTCACCCATGACCAAGAGATATAGCAACCACACACGTTTTTTCACACTTCAGTGGCTAGTTTTGGATGATTTTCTTTTGCTAGTTTTTAACTACACAGCTCTAGAGTGTTATCATATCTTGTAAAGTTTAAAGGTGTTCAAATCGAACCAAACTAATAGAAAATCGCAAACCGAACTAAACCAAATCGAAAACCACATAAAATCGTTTTTTTATTGATTTTGTTCGATTTTTTTATTAATGAACCGTGCGGTTTTGTTTGGTTCGCGGTTTTGATTATAGAAACCAAATCAAACCGCAAAATCCTAAATACAATACAGTTTTTTTTTGTTCCAGCCAGTTATGCCTACTTACTCCTTATTGGGCTCGCAGCACAACAAAGCTTGTGATTTCAACCCAAAGCACAACTGTCTCTGAAATAATGATAATAGAAACTCTCTAATTACATGTAAAGTATTGTGATTTCATATGAAGTCTTGTTTGGTCATTGAAGTCATGAGAAGAATAAAAACTTTGTGCTAACTTGCAAATATTATCAATGTTGAATTCTTTGTAATTGTTGTTAGGGTCCAATTTCTTGAATTTATTCTAATTTTTTGCTAGTACGCTACGACGTGTTTTCGTTGTTGTGTGCAGAAGTTTTGAATAAAAAATGAGATGCTAATAGTTTACGAGTCATATATTTGCTTGGGCTAATAATAAACTAATGAGCTTGTTGAGGTTGTTGTTCTTTTATCTCCTTGGGTTAATATAAGTTGTTTTAAGAATCTTGGACTAAGAAATTTGGTGGGGTAGCTAATTAAAAAATAATTGAAGCAACTAAATGTAAAGTATACTTACTCAAATAATTTTACTTTTTTTGGGGTAATGTTGCGTTCGTGTGGTATTCGCAAATATAGTGCAAGTATACACGTCGTACAAGTAATAAAGTGGATAAAAGTAAGAGATCGTTCCCACGAGGATTGGTTTGCTTTCAAAGTTCAGGTTTAAAAACACAAGAGAATCAAGTAACAAATCGACACTAAGAGTTTGTTTTACTGCTAAGAATATAAATAAGCAAGTAAACAAGTGTTGGTTGTGAATATGGATGAGAGTGAGTTGGATTGCTGCATGCAAGTAAATCCTTTCTAGTCAGACGTTATAACGTTTACACGTTATTACGTACAAATGCTATTCTGTATAGACGTTATAACGTTTGAACGCTGTTTGCCAAAGAGTTGTGCTTTTCAGTCACAAAACGTCAGAGCTTCAAGTATAAGAGGTCCTATGTCTAGGTTCTAAATAGGCCCACTGCTGTATTTTAAGTACCCACAGCAATGTTCTATGAACTATTATCCATTCTATGTCTAGACTTAGATAAAAAATGCCTAAATGTCTTTAGTGCACCTTTTCGTTCATATAAATCTTTGAGTTCTTTTCATAGAGCATGTCTGAACCTATGAATCTACCTATTTTAAGAGGCCAACCTCAAAACAAGTTTGGAAATATTACCTTGCAAAGATTTAAAACATTAAACGTCAATACTTCATAACATTAAACTAGAAATTCATTACAAGCAAAACAACAACCCAACTACAAAATGTTTAGCTCATGCTGAGCATCTTTACAGAATGATAAGGAATTGAAATCCAAATACCATACATAAAAGAAAAAGAAACTAAGTGCAAAAGATACACCTAAGTAACTCTTCAGCATGTACGCTGTAGAGACGTTACAACGTCTGAGCCTCACAGTGGTGAGTTACGCAGGAAATAAAAATGGAAGTTCAGAAAAGCAAAATGAAGAAGTCTGTTTCCAGAACTTCTTTAAAACACTTTCTCTGAGATTGATGAAGGTAGATGGCGAATGGATGAACTGGAGTGAAGTGGAAGAGTGAGTGTATGAGCGTGTGTCCTTTGAGAGAGTTGAGTATTCATTAAATAGCCAATCTGCTCACGTGTTGCTGATGCCACTTGCCCACCTACCAAGCCTGCTTTCTCGACGACGACAGCATGCGATTGCTACGGGCGTCATCCTCGTCAGCTCATGGGGAATAGAAGATCTTCTGACTTTTTATATCTTTGACCATCATTGTTAGCGCGCCAAAACTGAGATCTTTCACTCTTGCTCTGCTGCTCTTCTATAGACGTGGTGAGGGACGTGGTCACGTTCAGCTCTTTTACTGCACAAGTGTAACACCCCGAAAAATAAAATAAATAATTTAATTAGTTTAATTAATTTGATTAGTGGAATAATTAATTTTACTTGAAGAGTGAGATAATTAAATTAGAGGGAAATATCGTGTTTTGTGTAGGAGTGGGATCGAGTAGTAGAGGGGGTGTAGCTGTGAGCCCAATGCGTGAAAGGCCCACAGCTTAAACCCCAAGGGTTATGCGAAACCCTCACTCCCATTTTCATTCAGAGAAGAAAAACGAAATTGAGAGAGAGAGTGAGAAGGGAAGGTGGCGCGGCGCTAAGAGGAAGGAAAGGGAGGGTTTTCGCGACTTGAAGGAAGAAATTCCAAGGTGTTGGCTCGTTGTGTTGCTGTGGTTACTCGTTGTTGATTCCAATCGTCTTCTTCGGAGCTTACGTTTAAGAGGTAAGGGTGAGCGTTTTGGTTTAACATGATTGAGTATATTAGTAGGGTTTTTGTGGGGTTTGTGGGATTTGATTTTTGTGGCTGAGATTGATGATGTTTGATCATTTCGTATTGTTGAAGAGTTTGGTTGATTTTGATGAAATTGATGATGTTTGATGAATTGACATTGTTTATGAAATTGATGACGTTTGATGAATTCATATTGTTGAAGAACTTTGGGTTTGTTTTGATAAATATGATGCATAGGAAGTAATTGATACTGATTTTGGTGAATAGACGTGAATTTTGGGGTTGATCAGCTGAAAATCCTGCACAGGGCGCTGCTGCTGCTCATTTATGCCTCGCTTGCGCTTGAGTGGCGCTCCAGGCGCAAGTGCACTGCGCAGCAGCCTAAAATTCCTGCCCAATCGCGCCCCAGTCGCGCCCGACTCGCGCCTACGTTTTTGGGGTAGCTGTTATACGAATGAAATGCTGCTGTATGCCTAAAAGTAACGTGTTGTAAGGTTTTTGAAAAAAATTGATATCTTGCGAACCGGGAACCCGATTGAGGTGTTCTAAGATGCGTTGGAAAGCTTATTCAGAGGCCTAACTGAATATTCTATTTTTAAGGCAGAATAAAATGTTTTGGGGTAGCTGTTATACGAATGAAATGCTGCTGTATGCCTAAAAGTAACGTGTTGTAAGGTTTTTGAAAAAAATTGATATCTTGCGAACCGAGAACCCGATTGAGGTGTTCTAAGATGCGTTGGAAAGCTTATTCAGAGGCCTAACTTAATATCCTATTTTTAAGGCACAATAAACTGTTTTGTGTTGCCGTTTATACAAATTAAAAACGTGATGTTCCTCTTTTTCCAATGTGGGTGTTTAAGCTCAAAGATGAGGTGTTTTCCCGAATTGAAACGTGACGATTCTTAACAAAGATTTGGTGAGGCTATGTTTATATAAATGAGTCCCGGTGAAAGGTTATACTACTAGTGTGCTAATTGACTATGGCTAGACTGTGGTTTACCACTAAGGCCAGCATTTCTTTCACTGGTGTATTTACAAGGGCATCACTGAGAGTCTTGCAAAGGTGGCCAATGCCTGTTGCAAGTAGTATCAGTTACCTGAGTAATCCCATAGTCAATCAGTTCACTATTTTATAACACCGTAAGCTAAAAGACAACTAAAAGATAATATATATATATATATATATATATATATATATATATATATATATATATATATATATATATATAATGATGATGATGAGAAAAAGTATGACCTAGTGATGATGTTGCTATATGATTTTTGTGAATATGACGAGTTCATTCTATGAGTGATTATGATGTTGTGATATGACTTGTGATGTTTTGTGACGAATATACTCTAAGAGTATGACTATAATGATGAGGTAACACGAGTTATGATGAATTGTGAAGAATATACTCTATGAGTATAGTTTTAATAATGTTGTTGTGTGATTGTGATGAATTGCGACGAATACACTCTATTAGTGTTTTATGATGATGATGATGATGATGATGAGTACTCCAGGTGAGTGTTTGATGAATTGCACATGTGTTCATAGAGTCTCATGGCATGTGCATACTAAGACGAATAGGCTTCGGCCTCCAGTGACGAATAGGCTTCGGCCTCCAGTGACGAATAGGCTTCGGCCTCTTATGACGAATAGGCTTCGGCCTCTTATTATGAGGAGTATGGTACCATCATGCATATGTCCGCGTGTGGGTTGCATTTTCATACATAAGCATGACTGTGAATTGTTGTAGTTTGTGATTTGAGCTGGTGTTTTGTGATTACGATGTGGTGATGATGATGATACTGTGTGATTGCCTGTTCTCATTTCTCTATTAAGTACCTGATTATGTTTTATTGAAATTCTCACCCCTTCTGCTTGGAATGTTGCTCTTTTGTGGCAACGCTGCTGGTAGCCCCGAGTGAAGGTCCTGATGCCTTCTTTGATAGCCGTTGGGATGTCTATCGAGTCGCTCTCTGATACTGTAGCACCTAGGGATGATTCTTATTCCGCTGTGACGAAAAATTCCTTTTATTTTGGAGTTTAATTTTTATGATGGTGGTTTTGCTGCACAAACTTTTTAAAGTGCAAATGATGAGGTTTTTTTGTTATGACGAGGTAGCATTTCTTTTCTACCAATTAAATTAATATTTTGAAAAGGAAATTACTCTGATAATGACATGTAATTTGAGGGGTAGAAAAAGGGGTGTTACAATAGTGGTATCAGAGCAGTTCGGTCTGTCCGACCAAGTTGTCCGGTCGTAGAGTCTTTTAGTTCTACACATTGCTTATCTTTGTAGTGTGGTCGGTCCTAACCAGGATTGTTGTATTGTCTATTGTGTTTTGATTGGTGAACTCGAGTAGAGTTTCATGCATTGCTTGTTTGATACTTGGTACCTAGGAGGGTGGCCAACTTAGTTGGTGAAGTTCTTGAGATAATAGGATGAGTGGTAGATAGTCCTAGAAAAGAGTATCGTAGTCAGAGCTGGTATAATGTTAGAATCTCACCTAGATCCCGAATGACTCATTTCTCTTGGAGAGGTTTTTCATAGAGCCTGGTCTCTTACTAGACCATGTGTCATGTTCGTTATGCTCTCTTGGTGTGAAGTTGTGTCGTAGTCATTTGTTGGTTGCTTTCGTGATTTTGAAACTCTGAATTTATATAAGCTGAACTTCTATGATTTGAATTTTAGTTGTCACCTATACATTATTTGTGATATGTGGTTTTATAACTAAAGAATAGAATTTGTATTGAGAGGTATGCTCGTGGGATTCTATTAAACTAGGTTTAATTGGTTTATGCTCACAAATGCGTTTAATTTATTTTAATTAAGTATAAAGTGTTTGTGTAAGGGTGGGTCTGACGTTAATAATGGATTTTGGTGGGTGTATGGGTAGTTAAGGCTTGAGGAAATCGATTGTGATGAGATTATTATGAGATGGAAGACTGAAATTGTGAGTTGGGTAATTTGATGGGGGTTAAGATCAATTTCCATATACCTAAATGATTGAGGGCATGTGATTGAGTACCTTGAAATTGAATTGAGATAGGATGTATGATATGTTCTAGTTTTAATTGAATGTTGAGTTGTATGTGGTGATTGAATTGTGTGTTTAGATGGTAAATGGAATTGAGAATAAATTGAGAAAATGCTATGTGTGGTGACTTAAATTGTATCTCGTTCTTTGTTTTGAAAAGAATACAAATCTTGCTTTGTTTGCCCATTTAAAGTCTTTCTTTGTTTTGTCAATTTAAAGTGCTGCTGTTTGCCAACTAAAAGAGTTGTGGTCTTGATGTTTTTTAAAACAAAATGCTGCTGTCTGCCACATAAAAATGCTGCTGTTTGTTTAAAAATGAGTTGCTGTGTTGCGGTTTATTTTTATAAAATGAGTTGCTGTTTTTATGAAATAATTGTATTGCTGTTTTATGAAAAAGAGGCGCTGTTTTATGTTGTGAACGTTTTGTTTTCACTGCTGTTGCGCGCTAAAAGGAAGTATTATTTTCACTCCGTGTTTTGCTGTTGTTGCGCACTAAAAGACCATTGTTTACACTTTATTAATGTTGCTGTTTTCACACTGTTTTGCTGTTGTTTTTGAGGTGGTTTTGCGCCGAGGGCTGCTTTTTTTTTTTTTTTTTTTACTTCGTCTTGTTGCCGTTTTCGAATTAAATTTTCTGCTGTTTTATAAATAAAAAGGGTGTGAATATTGCTATTACTATAAATAAAAATGGTTTCGGTTTTGTCATCGTTCTTACAAATTAAATGTATTGTATACTCGATTTTAAGCACACTGTTTACCCAAAATCTTACGAGGATGTTTACTAAAAATGGACGTACGTTTTCCCAAAAATTAAAGTGTTGGCTTTATGTTGCTTGAGCTGCTATTGTCGTGCTGTAGATGTGCAGTTTATTTATTGGTGACGCGTTGTGTCCTTGAATTGAGTATGCCGTTATATTAAACTTTATAGGCACTGTTTTTATATTTTTCAAGCTGTCGTTATGTTGAGAATAAGAGTAAGTGGATGTGGCTGTCCTTTGTCTTAGAGACGATGTTTTAGTATTTGATGAGTTGTGGACGAGTGAGTGATACGAGGTAGCTGTGATGCTACAACATGTGATAAATTTTATGAAGCGATTATAATGAGATACGAGGTTGTAGTATTTAGTAATTAAATTCCTTGAGCTTGTATAATTGAGAATTACAAGGTAGTTGTGATGCTACAACACGTGATATTTTGTGTAATAATTTATAATGAGACACGGTGGTATAATATTCATTAAATATTGCACTTAAAAGTGTATATGAATGACGGTTGTTCCTTTCTAATGAGAGTCTAAAACTGTTCTTGGGTTTTGGTGTTCTTATTGGAGTTTTGGCAGCGTTTTGTGCATGGACTAAAAGTACATAGTTTGGTGAGGTAAGAGATGAGAATACATACCTTAAGTTGAGGCTTAGGAGCTGTAGTAAACCATGCCTTGTTGGGAACATTCAGAAATGTTGCTTCTATAAGGCCTACTATAGAATGATTAGTAATTGTGAAAAGTAGATTAATTATTTGTGTAAGATACGACTTGGCTTTCAAGCTTATAAAGTGAGCTTTGGAATATGGGAGTTTCATTGAATAAACTCATAGTGATTGTCACTGAGACTATATTACCCTAATAGCAGATTGATTGTGTTGGGTAGTCGAGTCAAACTTTGGTGACTTCGAGATAACAGTTTTAGTACAGAGTTAGAGTGTAGAGATGTGTGCATTGCTCTAGGGAACTCTAATTGAGTTCGGAGAATTCGAGACAGAATATAGAATAACGGATAACAACCCTTAGAACAACAACGACTTCTAGTAGAGGAATACTTTTTGTTGTTGGCTAGGAATCGTTGGAATTTCGAGGACGAAATTCTTTTAAGGGGGGGAGAGTTGTAACACCCCGAAAAATAAAATAAATAATTTAATTAGTTTAATTAATTTGATTAGTGGAATAATTAATTTTAGTTGAAGAGTGAGATAATTAAATTAGAGGAAATATCGTGTTTTGTGTAGGAGTGGGATCGAGTAGTAGGGGGTGTAGTTTGTGAGCCCAATGCGTGAAAGGCCCACGGCTTAAACCCCAAGGGTTATGAAACCCTCACTCCCATTTTCATTCAGAGAAGAAAACGAAATTGAGAGAGAGAGTGAGAAGGGAAGGTGGCGCGGCGCTAAGAGGAAGGAAAGGGAGGGTTTTCGCGACTTGAAGGAAGAAATTCCAAGGTGTTGGCTCGTTGTGTTGCTGTGGTTACTCGTTGGTGATTCCAATTGTCTTCTTCGGAGCTTACGTTTAAGAGGTAAGGGTGAGCGTTTCGGTTTAACATGATTGAGTATATTAGTAGGGTTTTTGTGGGGTTTGTGGGATTTGATTTTTGTGGCTGAGATTGATGATGTTTGATGATTTCGTATTGTTGAAGAGTTTGGTTGATTTTGATGAAATTGATGATGTTTGATGAATTGACATTGTTTATGAAATTGATGACGTTTGATGAATTCATATTGTTGAAGAATTTTGGGTTTGTTTTGATAAATATGATGCATAGGAAGTAATTGATACTGATTTTGGTGAATAAACGTGAATTTTGGGGTTGATCAGCTGAAAATCCTGCACAGGGCGCTGCTGCTGCTCATTTGTGCCTCACTTGCGCTTGAGTGGCGCTCCAGGCGCAAGTGCACTGCGCAGCAGCCTAAAATTCCTGCCCAATCGCGCCCGATCGCGCGCTCGACTCGCGCGCTCCGAAGCGAGTCGCTGTTTTTCAATGTTTTCTCACTGTTTTCTTAAAAAAATCTTCATTACGTTTTTGAAAAATTGATATCTTGCGAACCGGGAACCCGATTGAGGTGTTCTAAGATGCGTTGGAAAGCTTATTCAGAGGCCTAACTGAATATTCTATTTTTAAGGCAGAATAAAATGTTTTGGTGTAGCTGTTATACGAATTAAATGCTGCTGTATGCCTAAAAGTAACGTGTTGTAAGGTTTTTGAAAAAAATTGATATCTTGCGAACCGGGAACCCGATTGAGGTGTTCTAAGATGCGTTGGAAAGCTTATTCAGAGGCCTAACTGAATATTCTATTTTTAAGGCAGAATAAAATGTTTTGGGGTAGCTGTTATACGAATGAAATGCTGCTGTATGCCTAAAAGTAACGTGTTGTAAGATTTTTGAAAAAAATTGATATCTTGCGAACCGGGAACCCGATTGAGGTGTTCTAAGATGCGTTGGAAAGCTTATTCAGAGGCCTAACTGAATATTCTACTTTTAAGGCACAATAAACTGTTTTGTGTTTCCGTTTATACAAATTAAAAACGTGATGTTCCTCTTTTTCCAATGTGGGTGTTTAAGCTCAAAGATGAGGTGTTTTCCCGAATTGAAACGTGACGATTCTTAACAAAGATTTGGTGAGGCTATGTTTATATAAATGAGTCCCGGTGAAAGGTTATACTACTAGTGTGCTAATTGACTATGGCTAGACTGTGGTTTACCACTAAGGCCAGAATTTCTTTCACTGGTGTATTTACAAGGGCATCACTGAGAGTCTTGCAAAGGTGGCCAATGCCTGTTGCAAGTAGTATCAGTTACCTGAGTAATCCCATAGTCAATCAGTTCACTATTTTATAACACCCTAAGCTAAAAGACAACTAATATATATATATGCTCAATGATGATGAGAAAAAGTATGACCGTGTTGATGTTGCTATATGATTTTGACGAATATGACGAGTTCATTCTATGGGTGATTATGATGTTGTGATATGACTTGTGATGTTTTGTGACGAATATACTCTAAGAGTATGTCTATAATGATGAGGTAACACGAGTTATGATGAATTGTGAAGAATATACTCTATGAGTATAGTTTTAATAATCTTTGTTGTGTGATTGTGATGAATCATGAGCGAATACACTCTATTAGTGTTTTATGATGATGATGATGATGATGAGTACTCTAGGTGAGTGTTTGATGAATTGCACATGTGTTCATAGAGTCTCATGGCATGTGCATACTAAGACGAATAGGCGGCCCAAAGTGTGAATAGGCTTGGCCTCCAAAGGTGAATAGGCTTTGGCCTCTTATGACGAATAGGCTTTGGCCTCTTATTATGATTTAGTATGGTACCATCATGCATATGCCCGCGTGTGGGTTGCATTTTCATACATAAGCATGACTGTGAATTGTTGTAGTTTGTGATTTGAAAGTGGTGTTGTGTGATTACGATGTGGTGATGATGATGATCTTGTGTGATTGCTGTTCTCATTTCTCTATTAAGTACCTGATTATGTTTTATTGAAATTCTCACCCTTACGCTTGGAATGTTGCTCTTTTGTGGCAACGTGCGCAGTAGCCCCGAGTGAAGGTCCTGCCGCCTTCTTTGATAGCCGTTGGGATGTGCGTCGAGTCATTCTCGACATCTTTGTAGCACCTAGGGGGCGTAGTTTAAGTTTGTTAGTTTATTAATTAAATGATTAATGATTTTATGGTTGATGTGCGACGTGTTTGAGTGGTTTTGGCGAGGGATGATTCTTATTCCGCTGTGACGAAAAATTCCTTTTATTTTGGAGTTTAATTTTTATGCGGTGGTTTTCTTTGCACAAACTTTTTAAAGTGAAAATGATGAGTTTTTTTTTGTTATGACGAGGTAGCATTTCTTTTCTACCAATTAAATTAATATTTTGAAAAGGAAATTACTCTGATAATGACATGTAATTTGAGAGGTAGAAAAAGGGGTGTTACAATAGTGGTATCAGAGCAGTTCGGTCTGTCCGACCAAGTTGTCCGGTCGTAGAGTCTTTTAGTTCTACACATTGCTTATCTTTGTAGTGCAGTCGGTCCTAACCTGGATTGTTGTATTGTCTATTGTGTTTCAGATTGGTGAACTCTGAGTAGAGTTTCATGCATTGCTTGTTTGATACTTGGTAACTAGGAGGGTGGCCAACTTAGTTGGTGAAGTTCTTGAGATAATAGGATGAGTGGTAGATAGTCCTAGAAAATAGTATCGTAGTCAGAGCTGGTATAATGTTAGAATCTCACCTAGATCCCGAATGACTCATTTCTCTTGGAGAGGTTTTTCATAGAGCACGGTCTCTTACTAGACCATGTGTCATGTTCGTTATGCTCTCTTGGTGTGAAGTTGTGTCGTAGTCATTTGTTGGTTGCTTTTCGTGATTTTGAAACTCGAATTTATATAAAATTTGAACTTCTATGATTTGAATTTTAGTTGTCACCTATACATTATTTGTGATATGTGGTTTTATAACTAAAGAATAGAATTTGTATTGAGACTGCATGGGATTCTATTAAACTAGGTTTAATTGGTTTATGCTCACAATGCGCGTTTAATTTATTTTAATTAAGTATAAAGTGTTTGTGTAAGGGTGGGTCCGACGTTAATAATGGATTTTGGTGGGTGTATGGGTAGTTAAGGCTTGAGGAAATCGATTGTGATGAGATTATTATATGAGATGGAAGAGGCGAAATTGTGAGTTGGGTAATTTGATGGGGTTAAGATCAATTTCCATATACCTAAATGATTGAGGGCATGTGATTGAGTACCTTGAAATTGAATTGAGATAGGATGTATGATATGTTCTAGTTTTAATTGAATGTTGAGTTGTATGTGGTGATTGAATTGTGTGTTTAGATGGTAAATGGAATTGAGAATAAATTGAGAAAATGCTATGTATGGTGACTTAAATTGTATGTTGTTCTTTGTTTTGAAAAGAATACAAATGTCTTTGTTTGCCCATTTAAAAAGTCTTTCTTTGTTTTGTCAATTTAAAGTCTTTGTTGTTTGCCAACTAAAAGAGTTGTGGTCTTGATGTTTTTAAAACAAAATGCTGCTTTGTCCGCTACATAAAAATGCTCTTTGTTTATTTAAAAATGAGTTCTTTGTGTTGCGGTTTATTTTTATAAAATGAGTTCTTTGTTTTTATGAAATAATTGTATTCTTTGTTTTATGAAAAAGAGGCGCTGTTTTATGTTGTGAACGTTTTGTTTTCACTGCTGTTGCGCGCTAAAAGGAAGTATTATTTTCACTCCGTGTTTTGCTGTTGTTGCGCACTAAAAGACCACTGTTTACACTTTATTAATGTTGTTGTTTTCACATCGCTTTTCTTTGTTGTTTTTGAGGTGGTTTTGCGTAGAAGCTGCTTTTTTTTTTTACTTCGTCTTGTTGCCGTTTTCGAATTAAATTTTCTGCTGTTTTATAAATAAAAAGGGTGTGAATATTGCTATTACTATAAATAAAAATGGTTTCGGTTTTGTCATCGTTCTTACAAATTAAATGTATTGTATACTCGATTTTAAGCACACTGTTTACCCAAAATCTTACGAGGATGTTTACTAAAAATGGACGTACATTTTCCCAAAAATTAAAGTGTTGGCTTTATGTTGCTTGAGCTGCTATTGTCGTGCTGTAGATGTGCAGTTTATTTATTGGTGACGCGTTGTGTCCTTGAATTGAGTATGCCGTTATATTAAACTTTATAGGCACTGTTTTTATATTTTTCAAAAGCTGTCGTTATGTTGAGAATAAGAGTAAGTGGATGTGGCTGTCCTTTGTCTTAGAGACGATGTTTTAGTATTTGATGAGTTGTGGACGAGTGAGTGATACGAGGTAGCTGTGATGCTACAACATGTGATAAATTTTATGAAGCGATTATAATGAGATACGAGGTTGTAGTATTTAGTAATTAAATTCCTTGAGCTTGTATAATTGAGAATTACAAGGTAGTTGTGATGCTACAACACGTGATATTTTGTGTAATAATTTATAATGAGACACGGTGGTATAATATTCATTAAATATTGCACTTAAAAGTGTATATGAATGACGGTTGTTCCTTTCTAATGAGAGTCTAAAACTGTTCTTGGGTTTTGGTGTTCTTATTGGAGTTTTGGCAATGCGTTTTGTGCATGGACTAAAAGTACATAGTTTGGTGAGGTAAGAGATGAGAATACATACCTTAAGTTGAGGCTTAGGAGCTGTAGTAAACCATGCCTTGTTGGGAACATTCAGAAATGTTGCTTCTATAAGGCCTACTATAGAATGATTAGTAATTGTGAAAAGTAGATTAATTATTTGTGTAAGATACGACTTGGCTTTCAAGCTTATAAAGTGAGCTTTGGAATATGGGAGTTTCATTGAATAAACTCATAGTGATTGTCACTGAGACTATATTACCCTAATAGCAGATTGATTGTGTTGGGTAGTCGAGTCAAACTTTGGTGACTTCGAGATAACAGTTTTAGTACAGAGTTAGAGTGTAGAGATGTGTGCATTGCTCTAGGGAACTCTAATTGAGTTCGGAGAATTCGAGACAGAATATAGAATAACGGATAACAACCCTTAGAACAACAACGACTTCTAGTAGAGGAATACTTTTTGTTGTTGGCTAGGAATCGTTGGAATTTCGAGGACGAAATTCTTTTAAGGAGGGGAGAATTGTAACACCCCGAAAAATAAAATAAATAATTTAATTAGTTTAATTAATTTGATTAGTGGAATAATTAATTTTAGTTGAAGAGTGAGATAATTAAATTAGAGGGAAATATCGTGTTTTGTGTAGGAGTGGGATCGAGTAGTAGAGGGGGTGTAGCTGTGAGCCCAATGCGTGAAAGGCCCACAGCTTAAACCCCAAGGGTTATGCGAAACCCTCACTCCCATTTTCATTCAGAGAAGAAAAACGAAATTGAGAGAGAGAGAGTGAGAAGGGAAGGTGGCGCGGCGCTAAGAGGAAGGAAAGGGAGGGTTTTCGCGACTTGAAGGAAGAAATTCCAAGGTGTTGGCTCGTTGTGTTGCTGTGGTTACTCGTTGGTGATTCCAATCGTCTTCTTCGGAGCTTACGTTTAAGAGGTAAGGGTGAGCGTTTCGGTTTAACATGATTGAGTATATTAGTAGGGTTTTTGTGGGGTTTGTCACTACAAGAAAATCGTTGATTTACCACGGACATTTCCGTGGCAAATGTACAAATTTCCGTGGCAAAACAACATTTGCCACGGACCAAAAATGGTGGCAAAAACGCTCGTCGCAAATCGTTTGCCACGGACTTTTCCGTGGCAAATTTTTCCGTCGCAAACCCGTGGCAAATCCGTCGCAATTATCCGTGGCAAAGTCGTCGCAAATTTCATCGCAAATCCGTCGCAAAAATTAAAAAAAAATAAAAAAAAATTAAATCATAATTTTAATTCTTCAACCCATTCATCAGTCAATTTAATTAATTACATTATAACCAACTAAAAGACCAACTAAAAAGACCAAAAGACCTTGCTTTTAATGGCTGTTTTAATCCACATACATCCTTACTATTTAAAAAATAAAATAAACCAACTAAAAATTTAATTAATTACATTATAACCTATTGAGTCTCCTAAGGCTATCTCCAAAAATTCCAAAAAGCTTGATTATCTCTTGACTAGCCCCCTCTCTAAAATTGCCCTAAAACTTCAACATCTTCCACGGATGTATTTTGGTTTTACTCAAAAATGATACAAAGACCTGAAAACAAAAAGGAACATTCTCAATCCTCAATAAAAGCCATCATGCAAATGCCATAAACTCAAGACAAGTAATAATCGAAAGGTACCAAATTCCCAAAATATAACACAGTTCAATCAAGATCAACAATTTACCTCGGCGTTCTTTTGGATTGCCACCATTTGGTCCAATTGGAATAGGTTTGTATTCTCGCTTACGCTGAACCCGCCAAAAGAAAGTTACATAAACCCTAACATCGGGAAAAAACAAAATGACCGGAGACGCTTACTAACGTTTTGTTAAATGTTGATGAATAGCTTGTGAACTCACCAATAGATTCTTGTCGCCTAGCATACTCCTAAAGTGAGTCAAGTTCGGATAGAAGTCGACATAAACTTATTTCTAGAGTTTGTCACTAAATAATTAACCTCAGATTCACCACTAAAACAACGATATTACACTATTAATCGGAAGATTATCTAAAAAAACACTATTAATCATAAAACCTTCATAATGAGTCATTATGATCAATAAAATATCATCATCTTGCAGGATAAATTAAATGAGACCTTTTTCATTATGGTTTCCTTATTCCATGTCTCAACCCCCTTAAAGAATGCTTTTGTTGACGAGCCTGCAAGAGAGTAAAACTAAAATCAGTGAGAGGTGCAAAACAAGAATAAGAATCTCTAATTGAAAAGACAGTTGAGCTAAGCTAAGGTTCCTAAGAAAAGAATAATAAGCAATATAGTCACCACATATACAATCGAAAAAAAATATCGGCACTACATATACAATCGAACAAATGGAATTAATCTCTAATTGAAAAGAATCTCTAATTGAAAAGACAGTTGAGCTAAGCTAAGGTTACCTAAGAAAAGAATAATAAGCAATATAGACAATTTAACTTCTACGAAAAAAAATGTGAAAGCGGCAAAATGCTCCCTTTCGGCACTACATATACAATCGAACAAATGGAATTGAAGTGGGTGCCTCAGATTAAAATTTATTTCACAGAAATTAATCTCGGAGTATATTTAACACCATCATAGGCACACAATTTAGTTTGAAAAATCATTAAACAAATATCGGTGCACTTTGAAACATAGATGTGAATTGACTATCCAATTTTGCTTATACCATTCAGCTAATCTCATTATTTGCACATTCAAAAAAAGAGTTGGCTCTGGCCAAGATAAAAATTATTCTAGTATTTGTATACCAATGTATATCAAATTATCAATTACCCAGATTTCCTTGAATCAACAAATACATATAGAAAATCGATTCCCTCCAAATTCACTCCATGCAAAGAATTTGACACATTATACTACTTAGGTCGGTGAGCTTGAAGTGTCCGTTTATCTGGAATTCTCCCCTTTAGGGAGAAATCTTCCAGTGATGGAAAACCCTTTTCAACTCTTGAGATTAAAGCAAGTAGATCTTCATAGTCACTAGGTAATTAACATTTTCAACTTCTGTTTTCCACTGTTATTTTATAGTAATAAAAGTACATGACAAATAAAATTGTACAAGGTGAGTTAAACAAAAACCAAAATTATCAGTACAGTTGTACAAATAATGCTTATCCACATGAACAATACTATTGGAGCTTCACTAAACATCCAAAAGAATCCACGGAGAATGCAACAAAAAAGATTTTCCACAGAAATGAAAACTGGAGCCTTCACACCAAACAAACGCTTATTGAGTATTGTTGCAAAACTTTGTTTCTTTTAATTTTAATGGATCTCAATTCTTTTTGTTTGATTTAGATAATTACCTTACCAAAATCTGTCTATTCTCTAAATACTCAAAAAGATTACATTAATTATTATTTATAAAAAAATGGGAGTCTTATAGAAAACAGCAGTAACAACTAAACCTTATCCAACTTAGTGGAGTTAGCAACATGTGCATGGGATATATCTTTTAATAGAAGATTATTTCATTTAAATCAAAAGTGATAACAAAACATAGAATGGCGTTTAAAAACTTGAACACTGATGCATATATTTGGAAGAAACTCCTGTTGAAATCCAATGAACAAACACCACAGATCTCAAGTCTCAACTTCCCAAATCCAACAAACCTAAATTAAAAAGTAAAATAAATACAACAACACAGAGGAAGAATTATTACATGATGAAATTGAAACCAGAACAGAGATCTTTTCCAATTAAGCACATGCACAAGAACTATCAGTATTTTACAAGTCCAACGACAATAGCCACAAAATCTTTTACACAGCTTAATTTTCTATCAGTATTCTATATTGATATTGTGAATCTTACACTGATGCTGAAACGGTAAACTAACTCTATCGTAGACGTGTAGAAAAACAAGATCCAAACAACTAATTTTACTTAGAAAAACAAGATCCATCTCAGATCAGTTACAAACTATTATACTTTGTTTAGAAAAACAAGATCCAAAAGCAAGAGAACAAGAGAACAAGAGATAAATGAAGAAGAAAACGAAAACTCACCAAGAAGAAGAACTGGCGGCGTTGCAATTTGTAAGGGAGGAGGAGATCCAAACTCGGGAAATACAGCAGCTTTGTTGCGCATATAATCATACCCGAGTTTAAGGGACTAGTCTCCGTAGTTGCGATACTCGAATTCTCCCAAAAGACTTTGTTTTAATTCTCTACTGCTGGGCACATGAGAGAACTGCATCAACCAAACATTATATGGAACAAGTAGCCCAAACCAATTAATTCTGTCCATCTTACAAATTAATGGAAACTTCGAATGATTAACACGTGTCTTACATTTGGATATAGCCGTAGTTGATTTTGGATCAAAGCCAATGATGAGAGTGAGCATAGGAACAAATATTCCACCACCAGCAACACCACCTATACTTCCAAAAGCAGCCCCAAAAAACCAATAAAAGTACCCAAAATAATTTGCCAACCAAATTCCATATCCTGTGTAGTAGTAAATAACAAACATCAACAAGATATTAACAGCAGTAACAATAAACTACACATGAAAAGCACTTTTTTTAACCAAAGTTACACCATTGAATATTCTCCCAAGCAAGCCAACTATCATCAAGGAACTGACCTGCATGGAACGACAATTTAAAAATAAATAATGCATCAGATGGTGCCAAAAGACATAGTAACAAATAAGAGTACATGGATCTGTATCACATCTTAACAGTTAAAAAGGGCAAAAATGCAAATTACTTTAATGTGATCCAGCATTTCAAAGAAATTACTTTGCCTATTGACCAAAAGTTAAGATCTTGTGTAAATTTACTAGATGATGCCTAAGTATAATCGACTTTAGTACATGAAAAGAATTTCCTTGAATTCTAACCTTGTGATCTGAAGCTCCCTTACCTGGTCCCAAGCCCGAGAGACAACAAAGGAAGTATTCTCTTGACAAGATCATCATCAATAGTCACAACAAGCACTCCAAGACTTCAACAAAAACAAAGAAGACAAAAGCCAATTACATGCCTTGAAGGTTGAAACTTTTAGATGGAGATGCCTGCAACAAAATACATACTTATATTATTTAATTCCATTAGATGACTACCAAGTTCAAAGCTAAACAAGGGAATTATTACTCACATAGTTGCATAGAACTTCTAATACACCCTTATCACGAAGGCATTCTTTGCACTATGACCGTCCTAGGTGGCGGTGCACCGGATACTTTCACACCTTCAAGAAATCCCCATGTACCATTCCTTTACAGAAATGAATCGAAACATTAAAAACCACTCCAACCAGTAATCCACATTACAATCAAACAAAACAACAAACAATCATATATTACCAACCTTGTATCAAGTATCGTAATATTCGAACAAATGCATGTGTCTCATGGTACGGCAATGAACACAAAACCAAATCCTCTTTGTTGTACACATGAACCCCAAGCTCAAAACAAAGCCACATAAACAAAATCATTCACATCACATTAACAACACAAAAAACAAATTATAAAATAGAGTACTTACTTGGTGTCGATCTCTACGAAAATATATATTGTGTCTTGCAAGAATTCAAAACCTAATAACAACAAAATAAAACCCAAAATCAGAGGAATATTTAGAAACCGATTTGTGAAAAGTGAAAGAAGAACCGAGTTGTGAGAGGGAGAAGTGAGAGGAAACCAATAAACCTATGAACACCAAAACAAAACCAAAATCAGCTTTAAGAGAAAGCAGAGGAAGCAATATACCATATTGAAGAAGTAGAAATGAGAAATAGAGAAAGCGAAATACCTTTGTTGAGCGATTTGTATCGGTCACTTCTAAATCTGAGGTTGTTAGGTTTCGCACAAACTGAGGATGACGATTTTGAGGTTGGTTCCATTAATGCAAGCTTTGGAGTGGAGAAGATGATGGGTCTAGGGTTTCTTTGGTGTGAGAGAGAGAGAGAGAGTGAGAGTGAGAGAGTGCGGTGGAGGTTGAGGGAAGGCGGAGGTGAGGAGAGTGAAAGGTGGAGAGTGAGCGTGAGAACGATCGAAGGAGGGCGGAGGGAGAAGGTCGGAGGGAGAACGAAGGTGGAGAACGAAGGTGGAGAGGGAGAAGGTGGAGAGTGAAGCGAGGCGGAGAACGGGCGGAGAAGATGAGTGAACGTTCTGATTTTATTATGTATCGGGCTATTTTTATTTTGACCAATGGGTTGCCACGGATTTGCCACGGCATCTCCGTGGCAAATGTCTGTCCTTTCACATGTCCGTGGCAAATCCGTGGCAAACACCAGCGGGAAATTTCGCGCCTCTATTTTTTACTCATTCCGTCGCAAATCCGTGGCAAATTACTGACGGAATAAGCTCCGTGGCAATTGCTGGTGGCTAAAACAAGCTTTTCTTGTAGTGTTCTAAGATGCGTTGGAAAGCTTATTCAGAGGCCTAACTGAATATTCTATTTTTAAGGCAGAATAAAATGTTTTGGGGTAGCTGTTATACGAATGAAATGCTGCTGTATGCCTAAAAGTAACGTGTTGTAAGGTTTTTGAAAAAAATTGATATCTTGCGAACCGGGAACCCGATTGAGGTGTTCTAAGATGCGTTGGAAAGCTTATTCAGAGGCCTAACTGAATATTCTATTTTGAAGGCACAATAAACTGTTTTGTGTTGCCGTTTATACAAATTAAAAACGTGATGTTCCTCTTTTTCCAATGTGGGTGTTTAAACTCAAAGATGAGGTGTTTTCCGAATTGAAAGCGTGACGATTCTTAACAAAGATTTGGTGAGGCTATGTTTATATAAATGAGTCCCGGTGAAAGGTTATACTACTAGTGTGCTAATTGACT
This sequence comes from Oxytropis ochrocephala, assembly GCA_020916435.1. NCBI lineage: Eukaryota > Viridiplantae > Streptophyta > Magnoliopsida > Fabales > Fabaceae > Oxytropis > Oxytropis ochrocephala. Next base: position 21,788,279 of record CM037093.1, read on the forward strand.
ATGGCTAGACTGTGGTTTACCACTAAGGCCAGAATTTCTTTCACTGGTGTATTTACAAGGGCATCATCGAGAGTCTTGCAAAGGTGGCCAATGCTCATTGCAAGTAGTATCGATTACACGAGTAATCCCATAGTCAATCAGTTCACTATTTTATAACACCGTAAGCTAAAAGACAACTAATATATATATATATATATATATATATATATATATATATATATATATATATATATATATATATATATATATATATATATATATATATATATATATATATATATATATGCTCAATGATGATGAGAAAAAGTATGACCGTGATGATGTTGCTATATGATTTTGACGAATATGACGAGTTCATTCTATGAGTGATTATGATGTTGTGATATGACTTGTGATGTTTTGTGACGAATATACTCTAAGAGTATGACTATAATGATGAGGTAACACGAGTTATGATGAATTGTGAAGAATATACTCTATGAGTATAGTTTTAATAATGTTGTTGTGTGATTGTGATGAATTGCGACGAATACACTCTATTAGTGTTTTATGATGATGATGATGATGATGATGATGATGAGTACTCCAGGTGAGTGTTTGATGAATTGCACATGTGTTCAAAGAGTCTCATGGCATGTGCATACTAAGACGAATAGGCTTCGGCCTCTAGTGACGAATAGGCTTCGGCCTCTTATTATGACGAGTATAGTACCATCATGCATATGCCCGCGTGTGGGTTGCATTTTCATACATAAGCATGACTGTGAATTGTTGTAGTTTGTGATTTGAGCTGGTGTTGTGTGATTACGATGTGGTGATGATGATGATGATACTGTGTGATTGCCTGTTCTCATTTCTCTATTAAGTACCTGATTATGTTTTATTGAAATTCTCACCCCTTCTGCTTGGAATGTTGCTCTTTTGTGGCAACGCTGCAGGTAGCCCCGAGTGAAGGTCCTGCTGCCTTCTTTGATAGCCGTTGGGATGTCTGTCGAGTCGCTCTCGACATCAGAGTAGCACCTAGGGGGCGTAGTTTAAGTTTGTTAGTTTATTAATTAACTGATTAATGATTTTATGGTTGATGTGCGACGTGTTTGAGTGGTTTTGGCGAGGGATGATTCTTATTCCGCTGTGACGAAAAATTCCTTTTATTTTGGAGTTTAATTTTTATGACGGTGGTTTTGAGTGCAAATGATGAGGTTTTTTTGTTATGACGAGGTAGCATTTCTTTTCTACCAATTAAATTAATATTTTGAAAAGGAAATTACTCTGATAATGACATGTAATTTGAGGGGTAGAAAAAGGGGTGTTACAACAAGCACAAGAAACATTAAAACGCTCTCAAAGGCACCGCTTGGTGCCTAAATGCACAGGTTTAGCAATGTAACCTCTAACTGACTAAGAAATAATAAACTAACATAAACCTAATTAAATTAACCTTGTATTGCTAGAGAACTTGCATGATTTATCTTTGAATGAGTATAAATAACTCATATAAATATGAGTTATCACACCCCCAAACTTAAATCATTGCTTGTCCTCAAGCAATCAAGACAAAACAAGATTAACAGAAATGCATGAAATCAACTACACCAGCAGGTTACATTCTACTCAGCCAATAGATTAAAAATTCATTCTCAAGGGGCTAATTCTCCACATACTTACGCACCAATGCACAATTAAATTCCAGATTCATTACTGCCCAAAGTGAGTGTGTGATCTCTGCATTAATTCTATCTCTAGCTAGTTTCAGAAACTACTTTAGCCTATGAAAGAGTGGTTTCCAGTTGGTGACAGCAAAACATCTTTTAAAACAAATAATAGGCTAACATTTTCACATAAGAGATGAGGGTTAATTTGAAGCATGACAAAGGATCTTAATTAGGTGCTAGGACTAAGTTAGTGCAACTAATTTTCTAACTCACACACGCAAATGACTGCAACCCCCTCATTACTGAGCAACTCTCTTTTATTTGCTCCACTTTGGAGTTCTTCTCTCTCTCTTTTTTTTTTTATAGGATTGGAGTGCTCAGCATTTGTTTCAGGGTATTGCAGTAAACACAGAGTACATGTGGACTTTCCACTTATTTATAACAACACACTCTTTTTGGTCTTTTTGGAGTAGACGTTACAACGTTTATAGGTGAGACGTTGTAAAGTTTGAACACAGAACACAACACACACGGCATACGTTATAACGTTACGGGTAGACGTTACGGATAGACGTTACAGCGTTGCACTCACACTACACCTGCACTAACCATCCTACAGTCTTTGCATCCAGCCTTTGTTTAACCTGATATACCCCCAAACTTAGCTTCTACTGCTACTCTAGGTTTTTAATCAAGTTTTATTATCACCATAGTTTACCAAAACTAGCTTCAGCACAAAATATTCCCTAGCTAACTAGATCTTTCCTTAAAACAGAGTTTGTATGGGAGCAACAATCAATTCTTTTCATCTAATCATGCATTAGCTACTCACACATACACATTTATCAATAGCTTTAGCCCAAAGAGAATTATTTTCAATGCTTAACAGAGTAAGAACCAAAAACTACTCTTGCATTTGATTTCATGCTTGCACAAAACAGAACAAAAACTTAAAACATCAAGATTCTCCCCCCCACACTTAAAGTTGAGCAGTGTCCTCACTGCTCAATGATAAAAAGCTTATATTTTTTTTATTTTTTATTTTTTTTATATAGGGGAGGAACAATCAAACAGAACATCAAAATACAAACTACAAAAACTAAAAACTAAAAATTAAAACTACTGCTAAAAATTAAAGGGTGAACTTACTTGTTTGCAGCACCAGACCTGAGCCTTCCGCTCTGCCTGGTTGGAATTGCTGATTGACTTGTCACCTTATTCTTCTCCTTCTTCTTTTTCTCTCCTCCTGCTTCAGTAGTGGTGGTTGTTGTTGTTGTTTCATCAGATTCTTTTGGTCCTGAGCTTGCACCCGCAGCACTTGAAGCTTCAGCAATCCTCTTCTTGGCTTCTTCCCACATTTTCATTGCTAATTCAGCAGGATTGACATGCAGTACTTCATTGGGGTTCATCTGGGCTTTTTCCACCTCTGCCTCTTGAGACGTTACCACGTCTTTGGATGATCCACCAATATCAGCAACTTTTTCCTGGGCTTGCTTCAAGAGATGCTCTGCCAACTTCTGAGTAGCCTCTTCCATTTCCTGCTCCTTTACCTTTTCAATGGCAGCTTCACGTTCTTTCATCACTTGCAATTCTGCAAGCTTAGCCGCAGCTTCTTTTTCTGCAGACGTTACAACGTCTGCAGGTCCTTCTTCAGCAATGGCAGGAAGAGTTTCTTCAGAACCAGTAGCAACAATGAAGGATGCACTAGTAGCAGTGGCTGGCTTTCCTGTGGCACTCTGACCTATTCTTTTCACTGGTAGCTTTTGTCTTTTTGTTGTGGGGGTTTCAACTTGCTTTTGTTCTCCACTAACTTGGGCTTCTTGTGTTGCAGCTGCTAACTCTTGCCTTTTCTTTCTTCCAAAAGGGTTATGGGTGGGCACACTTTTCACTCTTGTTTTCTTGGGTGGGGAACTGAGCTGTGAGTCTGGGTTGCTTCCTATATGTGTTGCCTCAGACGTCGCCACGTCTCCTTCCTGCACTTTCTGGGCTGATGGTCGTTTTTCAGGTTCAGGTTGGGGTGGGGGTGGTTGTGGAATTGGTTGGTCTTGAGCTTTGGATTGTGGAGTTTTGGGAGTGTTCTGGTCATGGGTGGATGGTTCTTGTGGTGAAGGTGGTGGTTGTGTGGCTTGTGGTGATGGTGGTTTAGGGCTAGTTGTTTCGGACTTTTTGTTGGTTGGTTCCTTGACTGTTTGGGTTGTTGGGGATTCACTAATTGTTTTCTCACTTGAACTACCTTTCTCCTCAGAACTTTCCTCTTCCTCTTCCTCACTGATTATCTCCATGCTTACCTTCCTCGATTCATCTGCATCATTATCACTAATATCGTCTAAGTCAGTAGAATTAAATTCTTCCTCACTACTTACATTTTTCTGCGTCTTCTTTGCTGGACTTCTTCTTTTTGCTGGGCTTCTTGCTCTTTTGGCCATTTCCTTCTTCACTTCCCTTAGTTGGATTGTTGACAAGGGCACATCATCTTCATTCTCTTCCTGCATCCATTCAGGTAGTACAGGCTCCTCAATTACCATTTTGCCTTTTGACACTTGCGCAAATACCTTCTTCTACCATTCAAACTGATCTTTGACAAATTTGGCCAAGCTATTCTGCTGCTCCATCAGACGTTGCAACGTCTGTGTATCTACAGAAGTTGAAGTTCTTGCAGCTTTTACCCTGGGCTTGAACTTTGTTGAGAAGGGTCCCTAAGGCTGTTCCCTCAATCTGAAGCTTCAATTTCTACCCCAGCCTCCATGCACAGATCAGTAATTAGGCAGGGGAAATACAAGTATCCATCCTTCCAATTCTTCCACTTGTTCAGTTCTCGATTGATCAGCTTACCAACTTCAATCTTGTCCTTTGACATGATTGCATCAATGACAATAAGTCTTTCCTTATCTACCCAGGAGGTGTGGGAGGTAGGTATCAGGCAATGCCTTATGAAATGAAACCAGGTATTGGCTTCATCACACAAATACCTCTTCAGAATTTTAAACTCACTTCCATGCTCACCACTTCTTTCCCACACAGCTACTTCTACACAAATTCTTTCCTTGATTGCCTCCATTTCAGCCAACCCATAGGTCTTCTGCTTTGTCTCCACAGCTTTTCCATAATACCCTAGGCCAAAATAGTCGTTGATCACTCTTACACCGAACTTCACTTCTTCTCCTCGCACCTTTGACACGATTGAAGGTTCTCCATCAGGTTTTTCAACTATTCCTTTGTAGAAATCGTGAACCAATGTAGCAGTGTACTCTTTTCGGTGCACGATGAACTTTTGCCAACCTAACGCCGCGACGGTTGCAAGGAAATCAGAGTTTGGGCTTTCAAGATTAAAACCTCTTTCTGGAAGCAGGGCCTTCTTCTTGGATGGGTTAGGAATTTCTGGGATTTGGGCTGAGGATGAGCTTAGGTCAACATTTTTGCCCTTTCCAGAAGTTTTGGCAGCAGATTGTTTGATTTTTGTCATGATGGTAGTGAAGGATTTCTTGGAAGGGAATGGGGGATGTTTGAAATTTTAGGTTTCTGAGGGAGAAAGGGAAAGTTTGTGGTTTCAGAGAGAGAGAGATTAGAGAAAGGTTGCAGGTGGTGTGATGATGGTAACCGGCTAGATTTTATGGGGAAGTGGTTATGGGGAGTTGAGAAGTGGTGGAGTGGAGTAATGGAGAAAAATAACCGTTGATTAGACAAGTTAGGGAGGAGAGATGACGTCGTAGTCAGTTACCACGTTAGTGTTGCAGAGTGAAATGATTTCTGCCACGTCATCACTTGCGCTCTTGACTGATTTTTCTTCTTTTTCATTTAAACCTTGCGCAGACCACAGACGTGCCAACGTCTAGTGTAAACTGAGACGTTATAACGTCTACCACCTTGACTTTCTCCTTTCTTCAGCCTTCCTTCCTACAAAACAAAAATTAAAAGACACAAAAATTGTTGGTTAATCAAAAATCATTGGGTTGCCTCCCAAGAGCGCTTGCTTTAAGGGTTGTTGAAGGACAATTGAGTCTTGTCCCTTTCTACATGCTCTCCATGATACTGCTACACACGTTGGCCATTAACTTTGAAAATGGTATTGGTCTTCTCATCAAATAAGTCCACGACACCATAGGGATAGATTTTCATCAATTTGAAAGGTCCTGACCACCTAGATTTTAGCTTTCCTGGGAACAACTTCAGCCTTGAGTTGAATAGCAACACCTGTTGTCCTTCTACCAGCTCCCTCTTTTGAATTCTTTGATCATGCCATTTCTTGGTCTTTTCCTTGTAGATTGCTGAGTTTTCATAAGCATGGTGTCTGAACTCTTCTAGCTCATTTAACTGCAATAGCCTTGCTTCACCAGCCTTTGTATGATCCAAGTTTAATTGCTTCAGTGCCCAATGGGCTTTATGTTGGAGCTCAATTGGTAGATGACATGCCTTACCATATACTAGCTTGTAAGGGGACATGCCCAATTGTGTCTTGTATGTTGTCCTATAAGCCCAAAGTGCATCATCCAAATGCAATGACCATTCCTTTCTATTGGGACTAACCATCTTTTCCAGTATTCTTTTGATTTCTCTGTTGGAGATCTCTGCTTGGCCACTGGTTTGTGGGTGATAAGCTGTAGCAATTCTATGTTTCACTCCATATTTAGCTAACAGGTTCTCAATTAGCTTATTGCAGAAATGAGAGCCTTCATCACTGATTATAGCTCTTGGAGTACCAAACCTTGTGAATATATTCTTTTTAAGGAACTTGCTAACAGATTTGGCTTCATTGTTGGGTAATGCCACAGCTTCAACCCATTTTGACACATAATCCATAGCTACCAGAATATATAGATTCCCATGAGACATTGGAAATGGTCCCATGAAATCCATTCCCCATACATCAAACAACTCAAGTTCTAGAATGTTTGTGAGTGGCATTTCCTGCTTGCTTGATATGTTTCCTGTCCTTTGACACTTGTCACAGCTCCTTACTAGCTCATGTGCATCTTTGAAGATTGTTGGCCAATAGTAGCCTGATTGTAGGACCTTTGCAGCTGTTCTTGTGCCTCCAAAATGTCCACCATAAGGTGTTGAGTGACAGTCTTGCAGCACCTGGAGTTGTTCTTTTTCAGCGAGACACCTTCTTAGTAACTGATCTGGGCACAATTTGTACAAGTAAGGCTCGTCCCAGAAATATTTCTTTACAATGTGGAAAAACCTCTTCTTCTGCTGATAGTTGAAGCCTACAGGCACAATCTTGCTAACAAGAAAGTTAACTATATCAGCATACCATGGTGCAGTAGTATCAGACGTTATAATATTTGACGAAATTGCCATAGACGTGGTAACGTCTTCAACTCTCGTGGCTACCGATATATGATCTCTCATCGTGAATTTTCTCTTATCTCCTCTTCACCTGTACCTGCATCAACATTCTCAAGCCTAGAAAGATGATCAGCAACTTGGTTCTCCACCCCCTTTTTATCACGGATTTCCAAGTCAAATTCTTGGAGGAGGAGAACCCATCTAATAAGCTTTGGCTTTGCATCTTTTTTAGCAATTAAATATTTGATGGCTGAGTGATCAGTAAAAACAATAACTTTTGCACCCACCAAATATGATCTAAATTTATCAAAAGCAAATACAACAGCCAAAAGCTCTTTTTCAGTCACTGTATAATTCAATTGGGCATCATCTAAGGTTTTACTGGCATAATAAATAGAATGAAATTTTTTTCCATACCTTTGCCCCAATACAGCTCCTACAGCATAATCACTTGCATCACACATCAACTCAAATGGCTTAGACCAATCTGGAGTGACTATTACTGGAGCAGTCACCAAGGCAGTCTTTAGTTTCTTGAAAGCTTTGTGACATTGTTCATCAAAGTTGAAGGCGTTGTCACGTTGCAATAGCAGACACAGGGGTTTTGAAATCTCTGAAAAGTCCTTGATAAATCTTCTGTAAAACCCTGCATGTCCTAAAAAACTTCTGACCCCTTTTATAGTTGTTGGTGGAGGTAGCTTGTCAATAACATCAATCTTTGCGCTGTCCACCTCTAATCCTTTCTTTGAGATCCTATGTCCCAACACTATTCCTTCTTGTACCATGAAATGGCATTTTTCCCAGTTGAGAACTAGGTTGGTTTCTTCACATCTTATCAGAACTCCTTCCAAATTATCCAGGCATGCCTTATATGAATCTCCATAGACTGAGAAATCGTCCATAAAAACTTCCATGGAATTTTCAATGAAATCAGAAAATAAGGCCATCATGCACCTTTGGAATGTTGCAGGAGCATTGCACAGCCCAAATGGCATCCTTCTGAAAGCAAAGGTACCATAAGGACAAGTGAATGTTGTCTTTTCTTGATCTTCAGGGGCTATTGCTATCTGGTTATAGCCTGAATAACCATCAAGAAAACAATAAAAGTCCTTGCCTGCAAGCCTGTCTAGCATCTGATCAATGAATGGGAGAGGAAAATGGTCCTTCTTAGTTGCTTTGTTAAGCTTTCTGTAGTCCATGCATATCCTCCAGCCTGTTACTGTCCTTGTTGGAATTAGCTCATTTTTATCATTTGTTACCACAGTAACTCCACCCTTCTTTGGCACACACTGCACTGGGCTCACCCACGAGCTATCACTAATAGGGTAGATGATTCCTGCATCCAACCACTTGATGATCTCTTTCTTTACCACCTCCTTCATTATCGGGTTCAATCTCCTCTGCCCTTCAATGCTATTCTTGGCATTTTCTTCCAAGACAATTCTGTGCATGCATATTGTGGGACTGATACCTTTGATGTCGGCCATTTGCCAGCCAATTGCTTTCTTATGTGTAACACCCTCATATTTCTATCTAGTAGAAATACTAAAGTGTACCTAATGGCATACATCAGAGTATAAAAATTCCTGTCTCAGATATTGATTTGACCAAAAACTCTCGAATCCAAATCAAAGAGTCGTAAACATAATATAGTCCAAATTCAAGTTATATATCCTAAAACAAGACAACAGCCGAAACGATTACATAACTCAAATACAAATTCAAGTTATAAATCGAAAACAAAGATACAAGGGAAAACCATAACTAATAATAGAAGAACTACGTCTTCCATTTCCTTCTCGAGCACGCTATCCACTCGTGCCATAAAGGATCTCCTTTCTCTGTTTCTCTGAAAAACAACAACATTTGTAGGGTGAGATAACAAATCTCAGTGAGTCTTACCGTGACCCCTTACCTATCACTCGGTCCATTTATAAAACATTAATTAATTTCTTGATTTAATAAATAAACCATGCACGTTACTAATTGCACAATACCGATCGCGCACACCGCTAATCCCGTGAAACAAAGTGCATTCATAACGTCAAAACAATTGTACCACACCGATCGCACATCCGCTAATCCCAAGACAAGACATTAATTCTCTTTAGCATAACACCGATCGCACATCTGCTAATCCCGGTGAACCCTATCAAGGCCTAGGTTTAGGGGCCCATGACCTCCCCTCCTAGTATGCTAACCGGTGGGTCGTCACCTGGACTATACATAATATATATATATATATATATATATATATATATATATATATATATATATATATATATATATATATATATATATCGACATAATTTTACTCTATGATATAAATCCATATCATACGGTTCTTCTTATGGACCTCCATAACCAGTCCAGAAATCAATTTTTGTTCTTAAAACAATTGTTCCCACACGATACTCTAAGTTTTACGAAATATTCGTAACATTAACCGTTTAATTCAAAACCACTTTGAACATGTATCAAAATTTCTAACGAAAATTCGGCAGAGTTTCCTCTGAAATATGGACATCCCAAAAAAAATACTTACCTGTATAACCAGTCCAGACAATTTACAAGCACATACATAAATCCAAATCCAGCACAAGAATTCACAATCAAAATAATATGGTTTCTTTTTAAATTTCCAACACGCGTAATTTTTTTGTAAAATACCGTTTTTGACTCGAAAATTTGCGAAACTCCGAATTTTGAAATCATTCAAACGTAACACAAACAATATTTAAAATTCCCTAAACGTGAGTAAAACTCACCTCGTGTGATGAAAATCACACAAAACCAAAACTTCTAGAAGTTCAAACGATTCTGAAAAACTCACGAACTCATCCCGAACTCGTTCAACCGCTTCTAAACCGAATGTATTTTGGACAGCATCTCTGTGCAGTTTTTGAATGAGCATAACTTATTCAATTTCTAACCAAAACCATCCAAATCAGTGCCTAATGTGTAGATAATTTTGTCTATTTTCCAATGGTTCAAGTCCCACACTGATATGACAAGTATTCAGAGAGTTATGGCTAAAACAATGTGGCTGGTGCAAAATCGTTACTGTTACAAAAGTGAAACTTGTAACTAATTGTTCTCTCTCAATACACAGCCAAATCAAGTGATTCTTGTGCCTATTTCGAAGGACTTTTTGTCTACTTTCCAATGAAACAAGAATTATTTAAAACGGAGTTCAATTGAGAACTCAAGACCTGAAAAACTGAACCTATACACAGTTTAATTTCAGAAATTTGACATAACTTGAGACACTCATAACTTGAGCTACACAACTCTAAATTTAACGAAACCAGTGCCAAAACGACCGGCGTTAAGTCTATTTTCAAAAACAATCAGAAACATAATTTTTGGACTAACCGAACAGTCCCAGTTCTACAGAAACCGAAGCTGTGTCCAGATTTTCTAAAACAGCGAGTTCGAGACCAAATTGTGTTTTTCGCGACTCAAAATTTACGAAACGCGAGTAATTTCGACAACCACAGAAATCAATCGGTCAACACAACATAGAACAAAACCCTAAGCGAGTAAAACTCACCTATCGTGATGAAAATCACGAAAAACCGAAACTTTACGAAGCTCACGATTCCGAAACTTCACGAACTCAAACCGAACCGTTCCAAAAGCTCCCAAACAGCTCCCAATTGAAAAACCAGCAGTTTAACCCTCTCCTCCTTCAGTTCCACGAACCAAACAGCAAGGGGAAACACTCCTAAGCTTCCAATTCCGAAACCCAAGCATTCAAAACCCTAACTTATTGAGCTTCCCAAACCTTAAGCTAGCTTCCACTATGAGCAAAATTTCATCTTCTCCATTTTGAGCTCCAATGGTCAACAATGGTGGATTGAGAAAGATGAAGCAATAGGGTATAAAATTAGTATCAATAGGTAGAGCTTGAGAAATGGAGAAGAATGGAAGCAAAACATCTTACCTTTATGGAGAATCCATGGAGAGATCTTCTCCTCTTCTACTTCTTCTTCACCTCCTCCCTTCCTTTCTCTCACGGTTTCTCTTCCTCTCTCTCTGTTTCTTTTCCTTTCTTTCTATCTTTCTTTTCTCTCTCCTACTTTACCTTTCTTTCCTTCTCTTATCCGTGTTCTCTCTCCCTCTCTCTCAATTCATCTCTCTTACTTTATTTCACACAAGTGAGGAATGAGAGAGTACTTGATAATTTTGGGTCTTGTAGCTCATTTAGTGTGAGTGGTATAACGACTAAAATACCCTTAGTGTTCTAATTTCCACTCAATAATGCATTTAAATTATCTACTCTAACAATTATAAATTGCTTTCGTGACAACCTAATATTCGTGACTTGATTTATTACCTACTCGAGTAATAAATCACTCGTTAATTTCTTAATTCGAAATTAACGAAATTAGGGATGTTTGATAACTCATATTTATATGAGTTATTTATAATCACTCAAGAATAAATAATGCAAGTTCTCTAGCAATACAAGGTTTATTTAAGTAATTTTATGTTAGTTTCGTAATTCTGAGTGGGTGAAAGGTTAATTGAATAAATCTGTACATTTTGGCACCAAGAGGTGCCCTTGAGAGCGTTTTGATGCTTTTTGTGCTTGTGCAGGAAATTTAGTGCTGAACGTTACCACGTCCCTCACCACGTCTACTGAAGTGCAGCAGAGCAAGGGTGAAAGATCTCAATTTTGGCGCGCTAAGCAATGATAGTCAAAGATATAAGGTCAGAAGATCTTTCTATTCCCCATGAGCTGACGCCACAAACATCAGAAAGACCGAATGTGTCGTGTCGCGTAAGAGAAGAAAGCAGACCGGTAGTAGGTGGGCAAGTGACATCAGCCACACGTGAGCAAGGAGGCTATTTAATGAAGGCTCAGCTCTCTCTCAAGGCATCCCTTCCATCATCACTCATACACGAATACACCTTCATCCACTCACTCCAGTTCATCATCTACCTTCATCTACTTCAGAGAAGGCATTAAAGAAGATCTGGAAACAGACTTCTGCTTTGTTTTTACTTTTCTGAATTATGTTTTATTTTCTGCACACTCACTGTTGTAAGGCTCAGACGTTGTAACGTCTATACAGCGTACATGCTGAAGAGCTACTTAGGTGTATCTTTTGCACTTAGTTTCTTTTCTGTAATGTATGGTATTTGAGTTCTAAATCCTTATCATTCTGTAAAGATGCTCAGCATGAGCTAAACACTTTGTAGTTGAGTTGTTGTTTTGCTTATAATGAATTTCTAGTTAATGTTATAAAGTATTGGCGTTGCATGTTTTAACTATTTGTGTGAAAATATTTCCAAACTTGTTTTGAGGTTGGCCTCTTAAAATAGGTAGATTCATAGGTACAGACATGGTCTATGAAAAGAACTCAAAGGTTTATATGAACGAACGGTGTACTAAAGACATTTAGGCATCTTTTATCTAAGTCTAGACATAGAAAGGATAAATAGTTCATAGAACATTGCTGTGGGTGCTTAAAATACAGGAGTGGGCCTATTTAGAACCTAGGCATAGGACCTCTTATACTTGAAACTCTAACGTTTTGTCTTTGAAAAGCATAGCTATTTTGCAACAAATGCTCAAACGTGGCCACGTCTATACGAAATAGCATTTATACGTTATAATGTGTAAACGTTATAACGTCTGACTAGAAAGGATTTATTCTGCATGCAACAACTCAACTCACTTCTCATCCATATTCACAACCAACTTTTGTTTACTTGTTTTGATTACATCTGTAGCTTTAAAACCAACTCTTATTGCCGATTTGTTACTTGATTCTCTTGTGTTTTGAAACTTGAACTTTGAGAGTATACCAATCCTCGTGGGAACGATCTCTTACTTAAAACCACTCTATTACTTGTACGATGTGTATACTTGCACTATAATTGCGAAAAACCACACTATTAGAACACAAGTTGAAAGAATTTTACTGTATTGTTTGTTGTTTCTGTGTTTGAACAGGTAGACGTTATAGTGTATGCTTAGTTCCAACTCGAGCTCTAGTTCAACTGAACCAAGGAGTGAATCAACTCGAAGTTTGATCCAAACTCGAAAGAACTTTCGCATAACTAAGGAGACAACAAAGGTTAAGAAGGAGGCAACAACAACAGCAACAACACCCAACCATGTCTGAACATAACACTGGTTCTAGAGGTGGACATACACCAAGAGGAGTTAGAGGACAAGGTCGTGGACCACAAACTCATACAGAGACAATAGTTGTTGATGATGAACACTACCAAAGGCAGCAACTCATCAATGCAGGACCACAAGATATGGTCAATGATAGGGACAGGCCTATGCGTGATTATGCCGCGGCTCAACCTCGCTCATCTACAAACAGCATTGCAAGACCAACCCTTCATACTGGTCACTTTGAGTTCAAGCCAATGATGTTCCAAATGCTGCAAACTGCAGGGCAATTTGGAGGTTTCCCTCAAGAAGATCCATATTCTCACCTAAGGCAATTTCTGGATGTGTGCAACAACCTTATCATCCCTGGAGTCTCAGAGGATGCTTTTAGATTGAAGCTCTTTCCCATACTCACTCAAGGATAAGGCTAAAAATTGGTTGAACTCTTTGGAGCCAAATTCAATTCATACTTGGGATGAGCTAGCAGAAAAGTTCCTTGCAAAGTATTTCCCTCCCAACAAGAATGCTAAGCTGAGAAATGATATCACTTCCTTCAAACAAAGGGAAGGGGAATCACTATTTGAAGCTTGGGAAAGGTGGAAAGAACTACTGAGAATGTGCCCACACCATGGCATTCCAGTGGTGATCCAAATGGAAACTTTCTACAATGGTCTAGATCAACCCACTAGGTTGATACTTGATGCTTCATCAGGTGGTGTCATTCTAAACATGTCCTTTTCTGAGGCATGCAAGCTTATTGATGACATAGCCACCCATAACTCTCATTGGCCATCTGATAGATTTACTCCTGGAAAGAAGGCGGTGTCCATGAAATAAGTGAAGTTGATCGCTTTTTTCGCTCAAGTGGCTACCTTGACCAACATGATCAAAACTTTGAGTACTTCAAACGTGGCCACGCCCGAGAAGCAGATCATTGCAGTTAGATTGAACCTACCCACTCTGGTGGAGTAGTGTGTGTTTATTGTAAAGAAGGGCATGTGTATGAGGTGTCCCCTACAACCTCATCAGTAAACTTTGTATCTCGTAACAAAGGAAACGGTCCCTATTCCAACTCCTACAATTCAAACTGGAGAAATCATCCAAATTTCGGTTGGAGAAACAACAATGCATCGAATACCAAGACATCGCTCTCCCGCAATACCGCTGTGGTTTCCTCCTCAACAACAGAGGCAAGATGTGCGCAATAATAACAACAATAGCAAACTTGGAAGCCATGATGAAGAACTTCATAAGTGATTGCAAGACAACCCTTCAAACTCATGAGTCTTCAATCAAAACTACGGAAAATCAGATTGATGACAGATAGCTTTCACTCTCACTCAAAGCGAATGGATCTCTTCCTTCTACAACAGAAACACCATCATCATCAACCCCTAATGGTAACAATGGGGTAAATGGACAGGTAAATGCAATTTCTTTAAGAAGTGGTACTGAATATCATGAACCAACTATGCCTGTGGAGGAAGAAGTACAGGAGAAGCAAAAAGAAGTACCAGAGAAAGAGAAAAAGAAAGGGAAAGAGGCAAGCACAAGTGGTGTGAAGGATACTCTAGACATTGTGACATCTAAGCCAGACATTACGACGTCTAATTTTGAACCAGGAATCAAGACTGTGCCTAGGCTTGTACCTGAGTATCCCCCTCCACCATATCCTCAAAGATTGAAAAAGGCTCATGAAGACAAGCAGTTCAGCAAGTTCATGGAGATGTTAAAGCAGTTACACATCAACCTTCCGTTGGTTGAAGCGTTACAGCAGATGCCAAGTTCCTGAAGGATATCATCACCAAAAGAAGAAGGCTAGGGGAGTTTGAAACTGTTGCTTTGACTGAGGAATGTAGTTTAATTATGCAGAATAAACTTCCTAGAAAACTCAAGGATCCCTGGCGGTTTCACTCATACCATGCTCCATTGGAGATTTTTACATTGGAAAAGCTTTGTGTGACTTGGGAGCAAGTATCAACTTGATGCCCAAGTCCATTTATGATAAACTTGGTATAGGAACTCGCTGCGCGGACCTACTTCTTTAAGCCTAACTTTAGCTGATAAAAGTAGAGTTTATCCTGAAGGCATATTAGAAGATGTTTTGATTAAAGTTGACAAGTTTGTGTTTCCAGTGGATTTTGTTATTTTAGATTTTGATGCAGATAAAGAAGTTCCCATCATTCTGGGAAGACCATTCTTAGCTACTGGAAGAACAATCATTGATGTGCAGAAAGGAGAATTAATCATGAGAGTCAATGACCAAGAGGTCAAGTTCAACGTCCTCAATGCACTCAAATATCCAGATCCAAACACAGAGGAATGCTCGTATGTGGTTGCCATTGATCATATGGTTCAAAAACAATTCAACAAGGATAATGATCATTTGGAGAAAATTCTGGGCAACGATGAAATACAAGAATTGTTGGCAGAAGAAGTTGTTCCTCTAGACGTTGTAACGTCTGTTGCAGACGTGGCCACGTCTGAACCCCCTGCACCAAAGTCATGGACAAAGAGATATGAATCTTTAGGGCAAGAAGAGTCAAATCTGAAGAAGAATGTGCCGTCCATTAAAGAGCCACCTACCTTGGAATTAAAGGTGTTACCTGAGCATTTAAAGTATGTCTTTTTAGGGGAAAATGATTCCCTACCTGTGATCATTTCTTCCAAGCTCACCCAAGAGCAGGAAAATGATCTCATTACTACTCTGAAAAGACATAAAAAGGCAATTGGTTGGCAAATGGCAGACATTAAAGGTATCAGTCCCACAATCTGTATGCATAGAATTGTCCTGGAGGAAAATGCCAAGAATAGTATTGAAGGACAGAGGAGACTGAACCCCATAATGAAGGAGGTAGTTAAGAAAGAAATCATCAAGTGGTTGGATGCAGGAATCATTTACCCTATTAGTGATAGCTCCTGGGTAAGCCCAGTTTAGTGTGTACCAAAGAAGGGTGGAGTTACGGTGGTAACAAATGAAAAAAATGAGCTAATTCCAACAAGGACAGTAACAGGCTGGAGGATATGCATGGATTACAGAAAGCTAAACAAAGCAACAAAGAAGGATCATTTCCCTCTTCCATTCATTGATCAAATGCTAGATGGGCTTGCAGTGCAAGGACTTCTATTGTTTCCTTGATGGATATTCAAAGCTACAAACCGGATAGCTATAGCACTGAAGATCAAGAAAAGACAACATTCACTTGTCCCTATGGTACCTTTGCTTTCGAGAAGGATGCCATTTCAATGTGTGCAATGCTCCGCAACATTTCAAAGGTGCATGATGGCCTTATTTTCGATTTTATTGAAAATTCCATGGAAGTCTTTATGGACGATTTCTCGATCTATGGAGATTCATATAAGGCATGCCTAGATAATTTGGAAGGAGTTCGATAAGGTGTGAAGAAACCAACCTAGTACTCAATTGGGAAAAATGCCATTTCATGGTACAAGAAGGAATAGTGTTGGGGCACGAGAATATCAAAGAAAGGGTTAGAGGTGGACAGAGCAAAGATTGATGTTATTGACAAGTCGCCTCCACCAACAACTATTAAAGGAGTCGAAGTTTCTTAGGACATGCGTGGTTTTACAGAAGATTTATCAAGGACTTCTCAAAAATTTCAAAACCCTTGTGTTCATTATTGCAACGTGACAACGTCTTCAACTTTTTGGAACAATGTCATGAGGCTTTCAACAAACCGAAGATCGCGCTTGGTGATCGCTCCATCATAGTCACTCCAGCATTGGTCTAAACCATTTGAGTTGATGTGTGATGCAAGTGATTATCTTCAGTAGGAGTCTGTATTGGGGCAAAGGTATGGAAAAAATTTCATTCTATTTATTATGCCATAAAACCTTAGATGATGCCCAATTAAATTATACTGTGGATCAAAAAAAGAGCTTTTGGTGTTGTGTTTGCATTTGATAAGTTTAGATCTTACTTAGTGGGTGCGAAAGTTATTGTTTTTATTGATCATTCAGCCATTAAGTACTTAATTTCAAAAAAGATGCAAAGCCAAGGCTTATTAGATGGGTTCTCCTCCTCCAAGAATTTGACTTGGAAATACGTGACAAAAAGGGGGTGGAGAACTGTGTTCACGATCATCTTTCTAGGCTTGAGAATGTTGATGCAGTGCAAGTGAAGAAGAGATAAAAGAAAAATTCCCGATGAGAGACTATTGTCAAGAGCCTCGTGAGTTGAAGACGTTACCACGCCTATGACATTTTCGTCAAACGTTATAACGCTCGATACTCATCGCACCATGGTATGCCGACATAGTTAACTTCCTTGTTAGCAAGATTGTGCCTCGTAGGATTCAACTATCAACGTAAGAAGAGGTTCTTCCACACCATAAAGCAATATTTAGGATGAACCATACTTGTACAAATTGTGTCCGATCGGTTACTAAGAAGGTGTCTAGCCGAGGAAGAACAACTCCATGTGCCGCAACAATGTCACTCAAAGACCTTATGGTGGACATTTTGGAGGTACCGTAACACCGCAAAGGTTCTACAATCAAAGCTACATCGCCAACACTATTCAAGGATGCACATGAGTTGGTGAGAAGATGTGACAAGTGCCAAAGAACAGGAAATATATCAAACAAGCAGGAGATGCCACTCACAAACATTATGGAAGTTGAGTTGTTTGATGTATGGGGAATGGATTTCATGGGACCATTTCCTATGTCTCATGGAAATCTATATATTACCGTATTTGTGGATTACATATCAAAGTGGGTTGAAAAGTGGCATTACCAAACAACGAAGCTAAATCAAGAAGCAAGTTCCGAAAAAGAATATATTCACAAGGTTTGGTACTCCAAGAGCCATAATCAGTGATGAGGGCTCTCATTTCTGCAATAAGTTAATTGAGAACCTCTTGGCTAAGTATGGAGTGAAACATAGAATTGCTACAGCTTATCACCCCCAAACCAGTGGCCAGGCAGAAATATCCAACAGAGAGATCAAAAGAATACTGGAGAAGATGGTTGGTCCCAACAGAAAGGAGTGGTCAGTACACTTGGATGATGCACTTTGGGCTTACAGGACAGCATACAAAACACCATTGGGCATGTCTCCTTACAAGCTAGTTTATGGTAAGGCATGTCACCTACCAATTGAACTCCAACACAAGGCTCACTAGGCATTGAAGCAACTAAACTTGGATCATACAAGGGCTGGTGAGGCAAGGTTATTACAATTAAATGAGCTAGAAGAGTTTAGACACCATGCCTATGAAAGCTCAGCAATGTACAAGGAAAAGACAAAGAAGTGGCACGATCAAAGGATACAAAGGAGAGAGCTGGCAGAAGGGCAGCAGGTGTTGTTATTCAATTCAAGGCTAAAGTTGTTCCCAGGCAAGCTAAAATCAAGATGGTCAGGTCCATTCAAATTAATGAAAATCTATCCTCATGGTGCTGTGGACCTCTTTGATGAAAAGACAAACACCATGTTCAAAGTTAATGGCCAACGTGTGAAGCAATATCATGGAGAGCATGTGGAAAGGGACAAGATCCAAATGTCCTTCAATAACTCTTGAATTAAAAGGGCAAAAGTCTGGCTGAAGACTCTTAAAGCAAGCGCTCTTGGGAGGCAACCCAATGATTTTTAGTTAACAAACAATTTTTGTGTCCTTTTTAAATTTTTGTTTTGCAGGAATAACAATTAAAGTGAAGTAAAAGGCAAAAGGTGATAGATGTCGTAACGTCTCAATATGCACTAGACGTGGGCACGTCTGGACAGTCAGGGCAGGTTTAAATTAAGTCAAAGGCGTAAGTAATGACGTGTCGTAAATGATTTCCTCTCGCATCACTTAACGTGGTAACCCGACCACGACGCCATCTCCTTTCCCCTACTTGTCTAATCAACGGTTACTTTTCTCCATTACTCCACTCTACCATTTCTCAACTCCCCATAACCAATTCCCCATAAAAATCCCACCATTCACCATTATCCCACCACCTGCAACCTTTCTCTAATCCCTTTCTCTCTGAAATCAAAATCTTCCCTCTCTTTCTCAGAAAACCTAAAATTTCCAAAAAACCCCCCATTCCCTTCCAAACCATTTATGCGAAATCAAACATGACAAAAGTGAAGCAATCTGCTACCAAATCCTCTGGGAAAGGCAAACATGCTGACCTAAGTTCATCTTCAGCCCATATCCCTGAAACACCTAACCAATCCAAGAAGAAAGCCCTACTTCCTGAAAGGGGCTTTAGTCAAGAAAGCCCCAATCCTGATTTTCTCGCAACCGTGGCAGCGTTGGGCTGGCAAAAATTTGTGGTGCACAAAAAAGAATACATTGCTACTTTGGTTCACGATTTCTACAAGGGAATCGTTGAGAGACCTGAAGGAGAGCCGTCCATTGTTTCAAAGGTGCGAGGCGAGGAAGTAAAGTTTGGAGTAAGAGTGATCAACGATTATTTCGGGTTGGGTTACTACGGAAAGGCTGTGGAGACCAAGCAAAAGACTTATGGGCTGACTGAAATGGAAGCTATAAAGGAAAGGATCTGTGTAGAAGGAGCTGTCTGGGAGAAGAGTGGAGAGCACGGTAGTGAATTCAAAATCATGAAGAGGTACCTATGTGATGAAGCCAACACCTGGTTCCATTTCATAAGGCACTGCTTAATTCCTACCTCTCACACCTCATGGGTAGATAAAGAGAGACTGATTGTGATCGATGCAATCATGTCAAGAGACAAGGTGGAGGTTGGAAAGTTAATCAACCGTGAGCTCAACAAATGGAAGAACAGGAAAGATGGGTATCTGTATTTCCCATGTATGATTACTGACTTATGTATGGAGGCATGAGTAGAGATTGAAGCCTCAGAGCTAAGGGAGCAGCCTCAAGGCCCCTTTTCAACAAAATTCAAGCCTAGGGTGAAATCTGCAGGAGCTTCAAGTTCTGTTGATGCGCAGACGTTGCAACGTCTGGAGGAGAGGCAGAACTCCCTGGTCAAATTTGTCAAGGAACAATTTGAGTGGCAAAAGAAGGTGTTTGCCCAAGTATCCAAGGGAAAGAAAGTGATTGAAGAGCTCAGATTGCTGTGATGGATGCAGGAAGAAAATGATGATGATATTCCCCTGTCTACAATCCAAAGAAGAGCCGTGAAGAAAGAAAGGGCCAAGAGAGCAAGAAGCCCACCAAAAAGGCAGAGCCCAGCAAAGAAACAAAAGAAGGTAAGTAGTGAAGAGGATTTTAATTCTGATGATTTGGATGATATTTCTGATGTTGATGCAGATGAATCAACGAAAGTGAGCATGGAAGTAATCAGTGAGGAGGAAGAGGAGGAGAGCCCTGAGGAGAAAGGGAGTTCAAGTGAGAGGACTGAAAGTGAATCCCCAAAGAAATCAAGCAAACAAAGAGCCACCCAAACAAAATCCAAACCACCATCCCCACAAGCCACACAACCACCACCTTCACCAAAAGAAACCTCCACCCATGACCAAAACACACCCAAAACCCCACAATCCAAAGCCCAAGATCAATCAACACCACAGCCACCCCCACCCCAACCTGAGCCTGAAAAGCAACCATCACCCCGAGAAAGTGCAAAACCAGACGTGGCGACGCCTCGAGCCAACAAACACACAGGAGCAACCAGATTCCCAACCCATTTCCCCACCCAAGAAAAACACGAGTGAAAAGTGCACTCACATACAATCCCTTTGGAAGGAAGAAAAGACAAGAGAGCTAGTGCTTTGAGTCAAAACAAGCTTAAAGGAGTGGAGATAAAGAGGAAGTTGTAGCCCCACATCATTAAGGCAAAAGCTTCCTGTGAAGAGGAAAGGTCAAGGTGCTGCAGGGAAACCTGCTACTGCTACTAGTGCAGCATTTGTTGCTACTAGTGTTTCTGCAGAAGCTCTCCCTACTATTCTTTGAAGAAGCGCCTCACAGACGTTACAACGTCTCTTTGAAAAAGAGGCCGCGACCAAACTTGCGAAATGCAAATCACCAATGAACATGAAGTCTGCGTTGGAAAAGGTAAAGCAGCAAGCAATGGAGGAGGCCACTCGAAACTAGCAGAGCACTGTTGAAGCAAGCTCAGGGTACGATTGCGCTGGTATTGGAGGATCATCATCAGACGTGGCAACGTCTAAAGAGCCAGAGGTGGAAAAAGCCCAGGTGATCCCCAACGAGCCAATGCAAGTCAACCTGCTGAATTGGCAATGAAGATGTGGGAGGAGGCCAAAAGAGGATTCTTTGAAGCCTCTCGCGGTCGCTGGTGCAAGTGTGGGTGCAAGCTCAAAAGAGAAAGAATCTGATGAAACAACAACAACCACCACCACCGAGCAAGGAGGAGTGAAGGTGAAGAAAGAGAAGAAGGAAAAGAAGAAAGGAGAAGGTCAGCGAGAGTTCCCACACCGCATGCAGCGGAAGGCTCAGATCTGGTGCAGCAAGCAAGTAAGTCCCCCATTAATTTTAATAGTAGTTGTAGTTTTCTTTATTCTTAGTTTAATTTTAGTTGTAATTCTAGTAGTTTTATTTTCTGTTCTGTTTAAGACCCCCCTAAAAAAAAAACACACAGAAATCATGCTGTTTATCCTTGAGCAGTGGGGACACTGCTCAACTTTAGGTGTGGGGGGGGAGAGTCCCAATGTTTTAAGTTTCTGTGTTGTACATAAAATCAAATGCAAAAGCAATTTCTGTTCTTACTCTGTCAAGCATGAAAACAATTCTCTTTGGGCTAAAGATAGTGAAAATGTGTGTGTGAGTAGCCTATGCATGATTAGATGAAAAGAATTGATTGTTGCTCCTACACAAACTCTGTTATTAAGAAAGAATCTAGCTAGCTAGGGAATATTTTGTGCTGAAGCCAGTCTTGGTGAACTATGATGAGAGTAAAACTTGATTAAAAACCTAGAATAGCAGTAGAAGCTAAGTTTGGGGGTGAATCAAGTCGTACTAAGGCTGGGTGCGAAGACTGTAGGATGGTAAGTGCAGGCGTAGTGTGAGTGCAACGTTGTAACGTCTACCCGTAACGTTATAACGTCTGCCGTGTGTGTTGTGTAATGTGTTCAGACGTTACAACGTCTCACCCATAAACGTGGTAACGTCTACTCCCAAAAATACCAAAAAGAGTGTGTTGATACAAATAAGTGGAAAATCCACATGTATTCTGTGTTCCCTGTAATACCCTGAAGCAAATGCTGAGCACTCCAAATAAATGAAAAAAAAAAGAAGAAAAAGAAAACTCCAAAATGGAGCAAATAAAAGAGAGTTGCTCAGTAAAGAGGGGGTTACAAGGCTTTTGCGTGTGTCAGTAAATTAGTGCACTAACCTAGTCCTAACACCCAAATTAAGACCCTTTGTCATGCTTTAAATGAACCCCCATTTCTTATGTGAAAGTGTTAGCCTATTTTTTTTTTTGAAAGATGTTTTACTGTCACCATATGGGAACCATTCTTTCGTAAGCTAAAGTAGTTTCTGAACTAGTTAGAGGAAAAGTAATGCAGAGATCACACACTCACTTGAGCTGTAATAAATCTGAAATTTAATTATGCATTGGTGCATGAGTGTGTGGAGAATTAGCCCCTTGAGAATGAATTTTTGATCTGCTGATTGAGTAGAACATGACCTGCTAGTGTAGTTGATTTCATGTATAGCTGTTAGTTGAGTGTTTTAACTTGATTGCTTGAGGACAAGCAATGATTTAAGTTTGGGGGTGTGATAACTCATATTTATATGAGTTATTTATAATCACTCAAGAATAAATCATGCAAGTTCTCTAGCAATACAAGGTTTATTTAAGTAATTTTATGTTAGTTTCAGTAATTCGAGTGGGTGAAAGGTTAATTGAATAAATCAGTACATTTTGGCACCAAGAGGTGCCTCGAGAGCGCGTTTTGATGCTTTTTGTGCTTGTGCAGAAATTTAGTCTTTGAACGTTACCACGCCCCTCACCACGTCTCATGAAGTGCAAAGCAGAGCAAGGGTGAAAGATCTCAATTTTGGCGCGCTAAGCAATGATAGTCAAAGATATAAGGTCAGAAGATCTTTCTATTCCCACGAGGTGACGCAAGCAGAACACTTCTTTAGCACCGAACAAGTGTCGCGTAAGAGAAGAAACAGACCTGGTAGGTGGGCAAGTGACATCAGCCACACGTGAGCAAGGAGGCTATTTAATGAAGGCTCAGCTCTCTCTCTCTCAAGGCATCCCTTCCATCATCACTCATACACGAATACACCTTCATCCACTCACTCCAGTTCATCATCTACCTTCATCTACTTCAGAGAAGGCATTAAAGAAGATCTGGAAACAGACTTCTGCTTTGTTTTTACTTTTCTGAATTTTGTTTTATTTTCTGCACACTCACTGCTGTAAGGCTCAGACGCTGTAACGTCTATACAGCGTACATGCTGAAGAGCTACTTAGGTGTATCTTTTGCACTTAGTTTCTTTTCTGTAATGTATGGTATTTGGGTTCTAAATCCTTATCATTCTGTAAAGATGCTCAGCATGAGCTAAACACTTTGTAGTTGAGTTGTTGTTTTGCTTATAATGAATTTCTAGTTAATGTTATAAAGTATTGGCGTTGCATGTTTTAACTCTTTGTGTGAAAATATTTCCAAACTTGTTTTGAGGTTGGCCTCTTAAAATAGGTAGATTCATAGGTACAGACATGGTCTATGAAAAGAACTCAAAGGTTTATATGAACGAACGGTGTACTAAAGACATTTAGGCATCTTTTATCTAAGTCTAGACATAGAAAGGATAAATAGTTCATAGAACATTGCTGTGGGTGCTTAAAATACAGGAGTGGGCCTATTTAGAACCTAGGCATAGGACCTCTTATACTTGAAACTCTAACGTTTTGTGCTGAAAAGCATAGCTATTTTGCAACAGCGTTCAAACGTGGCCACGTCTATACGAAATAGCATTTATACGTTATAATGTGTAAACGTTATAACGTCTGACTAGAAAGGATTTATTCTGCATGCAACAACTCAACTCACTTCTCATCCATATTCACAACCAACTTTTGTTTACTTGTTTTGATTACATCTGTAGCTTTAAAACCAACTCTTATTGCCGATTTGTTACTTGATTCTCTTGTGTTTTGAAACTTGAACTTTGAGAGTATACCAATCCTCGTGGGAACGATCTCTTACTTAAAACCACTCTATTACTTGTACGATGTGTATACTTGCACTATAATTGCGAAAAACCACACTATTACACAAGCGCAACAATGTTACATTATGTCTCTTCAGGGTAGTAATGAGATCATTCTCCTGCTCTTGTGAGAGTTTAGAAGAAATGATCACAGGTAGGGAATCATTCTCCCCTAAAAAGACATACTTTAAATGCTCAGGTAACACTTTTAGTTCCAATGTAGTGGTTCTTTACGTTCTGTTGCGCCCGAAAAAGTCCCCGAGGGGATCTTTCTTCGTTTACAA
Organism: Oxytropis ochrocephala; assembly: GCA_020916435.1. NCBI lineage: Eukaryota > Viridiplantae > Streptophyta > Magnoliopsida > Fabales > Fabaceae > Oxytropis > Oxytropis ochrocephala. The sequence goes on from CM037093.1 coordinate 21,812,759, forward strand.
CTTTTTAAAACAATGAAGTCGCCACCAATATTTTTATAAGGAAAATATTGAAGAAAAACCTTTTTGGAAAGCGAATGGCCTTTTGGAAACCGGAAAATTTGGGTTCGGAAATTCGGTTAGGCATGGGAAGGTATTAGCACCCCATACCTCCTTTCTACCGAAAAAGGAACCTTTAATTAAACGTGTGGTTTTAAGTGTTGATTTGGAATATATTTAAATTTGCCTCTTTATAGAAAAGGGAATGAGAAGACTTAATGAAAATTTTTATTTTTGGTGCTTGACGAGAGTTAGCCTCTCGCTCCTACGTATCTCCCGGTGCGATGGAGAATTCAAAGCTACGTAGTTCTTGTTTGTCCTGAAAAAGGTTTTTGTTTTTATCTTTTTAGAGTTTTTCGCAAATGGGTTGAGCGTTCGCGGTGACCAAACAACAACGGTTTAGAGTGGCGCGCTACTAACTCTTTTTGAAAATGGGATCGTCACTAACAATCAAACGGCAGCGGGCGCGAGTGACTATTGATGACAACCGGTTTTATTTTTGATTATTTAAAAGTTTTTCGCAAATGAAGGGAGCGTTTGTGAAGACCAAACAACAACGGTTTAGAGTGGCCACACTATTAGCTCCCACGGAATGAAATTATCACCCATAATCAAGCGGCAATGGCGCGAGTGATCATCAATGACAATTAGTTTTGATTTTGATGTTTTTAAGATTTGTTTTTGAAAAGCGTTTCGGTGGTTTGATTTTGGAGAAAATGTTTTGATAATTTGAAAAAGAGTTCGCAATTGGATTGAGTGTTCGTGATGACCAAACAACAACGGTTTAGAGTGGTCATACTACTAACTCTTTTGAAAATTAAATTATCATTAACAACCAAACGGCATCGGCGCGAGTGATCATTAATGATAATTGGTTCTTACTTTAGGTCAACAAAAGGGTTTTCGCAATTGAATTGATTTGTAGTTTGTGAGATGGTTTTTTGATGTTTGAAAGTGTTCTTGGTTATGAAGAAGATTTGAAATTGTAATTGTTACTAACGAGTAACAAGTTGTTGTATAATTTGAATGCGACATGGTTTTGAGGTGTTACTAACGAGTAACAAAGGTTTTGAACTTTGAAGTCGGATTACAAAGTCAATGTGATCATCAAAACAAGCAAGCAAATTGTGAACACCAATTCAATACTTAATCACATGACAAGCACAAAAACAAGCATACATGAATAAGAACACATGTGCATCAAGACTAGAGTGAGTCTATCCTACACAAACTCCAAGAATCAACACCACAATTGCAAGTGAGGGTGCATCAAGGTTAGGACAACCTATCCTTTGCCAAACCTACACAAAACCCTAAATTACATTCACACAAACCTTTCAAGGTGAATGCCATCATAGGCCAAATTGGCCTTCAAGCATTCACGCATTATTTAACTATCATAAAAAGAAACCAAAATTTGCATTAAGAATTATAAAGAGAGATTGAATCATTTCTAGGTAATCCTCCTCACTTAAATTAAGGTGCACTAGGCACAAGTGAGAGTCATATTTCCTATCATCAACTTAAAATGACAAGCAAGCACATAAACTATAAAAAAAGTGTTGAATCATATAGAACAATCCTCATCACTTTAAGCAAGGTGCACTAGGCACAAGTGAGAGTCATATTGCCTATCATCAACTTAAAATGACAAGCAAACATATGAATACCCAAATACATAACCAAAAACCCATTTATTTTTGAAATCAAGTGAGATAATATAGGAGAACAAGCTAGCTTACAATCTTTAGTAAAAGTTCATGTGATTAGGCAAAGAAATGCACAAAACTAACATAAACCCTATTTTTTCTATAAGTATGCGAAACATAATGTGCTATAAAACAACATTTTATTTCATGAAATGCAAGGATCAAGATCAAACCAACACAAATCAACAATCATTCAAGGGTGAGAAGCACCATAAGCACCCAAGCCTCCCTAAGTGCTTGTCAAAGTGCTTATGACACTTCTCACCAACAACAATCCACAATATGAGAATATGAAGATGATAGGATGAATGTTTTTTATATTTTTGAGGAAAGACTCAAATATGATGCAAGGTTTTAAGGATTACCTTAGCTCTAATCTAGAAAGTGTGATGAGAAGATGAAACTAGACACAAATCAACAAAACTCCAATGTTCTCCAAAGAAGTACCCACTTGATGATGATGCTTGAACTTTGAATGAGAAATGGAGGGAGTATGTGAAAGAGGGATGCAAATGAGGTGAGTTGTGTGTTAGGGTTTTTTAGTGTAGGAGAAATGGGAAGGTTGATTTGAGATGAAAGAAAAACAAGATGAAGTGAAGGGAGAGAGGAGAGGCCACGGTTTTGGGTGAGTTAGGAGAGGAATGAGTTGTTGTTTTTAAATTACAAGGGAGGAGGAGGTGAAAAGGAAGCAAAGGAAATGTTGTGTATTGAAGGTTATTGGATTCAAAGGTGTGTTTGTCCAAAGAAATGGAGAAAGGCTTTTGATGTGCACTTGATGTGGGCTGATGTGAGGATTGAGTGAGGGTGGCTGATGTTGTTGCTTGCAAGTTGCACCAATGCCTTTGAGTGTAGAATTGCTACTTACTTTAGCCAAAAATGGATAAAAGCAAAAAACAACTAAAAAGGAATTAACCCTAATTCTAAAATTACAATAAGTATCCAATATTATTTTGTTATTCATTCTTTTATTTTGGGTTCAGATTTCTATTTATCTTTTTTTATATTTTGAAATTTTGAAAGCGAGAAAAATACCGTTAAAATTGACCAAAATACCCTTTTTGACTCTAAAACCCTAATTTGCCTAAAAACGCATTCCAAACCTAAAAATGATTTCAAGAACCTTGGAATGCCTTCTAGGACCTGAAATGCAGTGCATAAGGCTCTTCACTCTTCAATTTATTTATTTTTTTGTGGAAAATTAGGGTTTTGACCTAAAGTTAGGACAAAATTGGGGTATGACACGCAGACAACAAGTGACATAACGCGCACACGATTAGGAATAATGTGCGAGCACAACAAACATATTTTTGAGCCTTCCTTCAACTACGAGAAAATATCATTAGAACCTCGCATTCGCGAAAAGACAATTTTTATTTTGAATTAGTCGGACAAAATTGGGGTATGACAGCTGCCCCTCTTTATTTCACATTTTGCCAAGAAATATGAATTGGCCTTTTCATATTTGCTGGTAAAATGGAAATAAAGATATAGAAATAATACTAATTTTGTCCGCTCCAGAAAATTTCAAATTTTTTTTTGTTATTTTCCTTTTGAGAAAGGGGCTAACGCCGTCGCATTAATCGGAAAACGAGAAATTGGGAAAGACGGTAAATTGGAAAAAAGCGGTAAATTGGGAATTCGGAGGTTGCCTAAAACCTTCTAACGGACTCTGGTCGAGTCCGAGCTTTGGGGGTGGCCTTTTCGAGCGGCCGATCAACATCAGGTCCGGAACTGATTTGATCAATGGATTTACGCTATGCCTTAGGCTGACACAGCTAATCCGAAGGACTTAACGAAGTCTGATGGATCCATCGCGTGCTCGTACACGATGTTGTGATCTGTGGAAGGAGTTCACTAACTCTGTGGGAGTTCACTAACTCTGGGTTGATGGAGCTTACTAACTCGGGGTTGATGGAGTTCACTAACTCTGGGTTGATGGAGTTCACTAACTCTGGGTTGATGGAGTTTACTAACTCGGTGCTGATGGTGATTTTCTAAAAATGAGATTTTTGGGACTCTCTGGTCCGAAGTAACTTCCCTCTTGGATGGTGCGTGAAATGCATGCACTTGGGCATTTGGATGCTCATGAATGCAATGATTGATTTATGCGCATTTGAAAGTGTAATGCACTACTGTTTGATGCCATGGAGTGACGAATGGTATGGATGACATGAGAATGATGAATGATATGAAGATGTTGTGTTCTTTTTATGTTCCGTCTTCTGTAATTTTCTTCTTTTTGCTTTTTTTTGTTTATTCTGTTTGTTTTCTTTAAGCAGCTTTCTTTTTTCTGCTTATTTGTTTTCTCTTTTCATGACATGCGGGCATGCGAATGCAATGTTTCGATGAGTGGCATGAAGAAATGGACGATAATGGAATGACGAATGACATGGGAAGCCTTTGTGTTGCCTTACATGTAATGCTTTGATGCAAGGACTTTGGTTCCTTCCCTTTTATGAAATGCAAACACTAATATGATGCAAATGCAATGACATGGGATGACGTGTTTTTGCTTTTTTTTTTTCTTTATGATGCAATGCTTTGATGCTTGATGGAATGAGATGGAAGATTGTTTTGCTTTTATCCGTTGCTTCCTTTTTTGTTGCCTTTCATGAAATGATGATGTCGGCACGATGCAAATGGGACACTATGATAAACAAAATGGAACGCCTAAATGCATGAGGCGAAAAATAAGATATGAATGATTGGGGTATTTAAACATTTTTGTGATGATGAGATGCAAGACTTTGAATGCAAGGAATTGAGATGATTATTGACCATTCTTTTGAAAAAAATTGAATTTGATTCAAACTCCGGTGTTCTCAAGGTTTTTATTTACAAACAAGCTCACTTGTTTTCTCTTCCTTCCAATGACGACTGAATCTTAGATATCGCATGACTAACTCGTGTTCTCTCTCTTTGAAGCATTGTCTAGTAAGCATGCATAGGAGTGCAAATGTGAATGAGTGAGTCAGCTAACTTGGGATTGGTTTAGAACATGTATGATAAGGGAAGAGATGACAGACATGATTATTGCCGACGCTCATGAGGACAAGAGGATGCAATCGCCGCCCTGTTCGAAGCTTTTGATGAGTGAATAAGCTTGCCCTGTCTGGTGGTGATAATGACTGGGGTGTAGGAGATGATGAATTGGGAACACTTGGCTCTTGGGATGAAAGGTGGAACGAAAGGGGTTTTGTCTCAAACCACACAGTTTGGTGTTGCCCCAGTCATGACGAGAAAAAGTTGCCCCAATTAGAATGACGAGGCCTTGTTTAGGATAGTGAGTTGAGAGATTGCCCCGGTGAGGTTTTATGGGAATGAATGAGGTGGAGGAATGGGAATGCACTCGCCCCACTTTGGAATGACATTTCAAACGGTTTCTTTGAGTGAGGTTGTGAAGGGTGGTGTGAGTTATGGTGACGGTTATGAACGGAGGGTGGTATGTGAATGGGATAGACGATGAACAAATCTCCCCATGGTTGAGTGGAGTGAGAGGTGAAGGAAATGCCCCCTAGTACACATCTTTGGTTCTCTTTAAGAAAAACTTAAATGCAATGAAAGTTTTGACTTTTAGCCTGAAAGAAGCCTCACTTGGTGATCACTAAACCTTGTTTTAATGCAACTTGAATGCATTTTAGTGTGCAAGTCTTTATTGTTTTGTCAGCTTTCTTTTTTCTGACTGTTTCTTTTTTCTGAGGATTTTTCTTGATCGGCTTTCTCTTTTTTTCGATCGTTTGTTCTTCCTTTTGAGCAAACCCATCGTAAATAGATAAACTTATTTGTCCTAGGGTTAAAATTTGGGAAAACAAAAGCAATCGGTTATTGATCGGGATGGACTTTTTCGGATTGTGATGAAGTGTTTGAGGTGATGGGTTGTTGGGTCTTATTCAAAGATCGGCCAATGGTCAATGATTTATGAAGGAAATGGTTATTAGGTTTGATGAGATGCTTGGGGTTTTATTAGGACAAGTTTGTGTTTCATGGTAGAATGGTGAGGGTTTATGGAGGTTAGATGTTGAGGCCAAAGAAAATGTTTGCGGTCTTTATGAAAGGAGAGATGATTATACACAATAGAGTGTTGGAAAGTTTATGGAGACAAGGATCTACGGTGTTTCATGGTGAAATACATCACTCACAATTTGTACTTCTTTTGTTTCTCTTTTTCTTGGTCTTTTTTTTTTTGAGATTTTCATTTTTTTTTGAATCTTTTGTTTGATTGCATTCTTTTCCTTTTGACCTCTTTCTTTTCTTTGGACATGGGTGAGTGATAAAGATGATATACCATTTTCAATGTGGAATTGATCCTTGTCTAGAGTGGTGGAGATATCCCGGGACTTTCTTGACTTAAGGTGGGTAGGAGGGGATTTTTCCTTCTCTTTGGGATTTTCTTGGCTTAAGGTGGGCGGGAAAGGGAATTTTTGGATTTTGGATTTTCTTGAGGTTGTGGGAGGCGGCCAAACTTCATTTCAAATTCGATTGCTTATTTTTTCAGAAACCCGACAACAATTTATCTATCTATATGAGTTTGCTCTTTTCTTTGCATTTTCTTTTATGCCCTAATTTTTGCCTGGACCGCTCTTTGCGAGTTTTCAATCCACCGGGCGCTCCTTTTTGCCTAGGCCGCCCTTTGTGAGTTTTCAACCTAGCGAGCTTGTTCTACTCATTTATCTCTTCTTTTTTTTTTTTTTTTTTTTTTGGAAAGACTTGCACTAAAGGAATATAATGTCAATAAAGAAAGTTAGTGATCACAGAATTGCCCCAGCATGGAGGACTTAGAGTGAGGATGAACCAAAAAGTCAAGTATGCACTGATGGGAGAGAATATGCGCTTTATGGGTGGACGGGCGGGGCTAGATTTGGATGGTGATGATGACAAGGAAAGAAACTGACTGACTCAAACAAGAGAAACTGCACGTGTTGGGCACGTTCACTATAGGAATGCTTCACAGAGAGTCAACATTAGTTAGAACAATGATTTTTTTTTTTTGAGTTGCTTCAGTCTTTTGTCATAGAATGGATGGGATGCAGTGCTTTTGAAAGAAATGCAAATGAGTTATTGATTTGAAAAAAGCTGAGTGCCTTGGAACACCTTGAGTCTGCAACCAAGTAAGGATAAACCTTTTCAAAAAGGATGATCGTTTTGCAAGAACGTCCCGCTTCTCATCACAACTTTTATTTTATGCAATGAATGAATGAACAAATTATGATATGCAAGTATGATGCAAATGCGTGGAGAATGACCACTTTAAAAGTGTGGCTTATTCTAAATAATTTTGTTGTTTTTAATGCCAGACAAAATATGGAATGCCAATGCGAATGATGCGAGAACGATGCCCCTTTTTTTCAAAATGATTTTTTTAGTTTTTTTTTAGAGGCGAGACAAGATACGAAATGCCGATGCCCCTTTTTTGAATGATGAGAAATGCAAGAATGGTGATATGAGGCAACTGATTGTCGTTACCTTGAGTAACCTGCATGAAACATTGAGTGGATCCCGCTCAATAGTTCACACAATATACTGAAACGTTTCGACAATTAGTTGACTCAATTTAATTTCCTACTTGAAAATAAAACATACATCATAGAGTAACATCTCAAATTTGTAGTCGACAAACAAATTTGAGATATTACCCTTCGTCGTTCAAAGGTGCACTTCTACCCATTAAGCCATCACATGAGGAAATTTTTCTTTGTTTCGAAAGGATGCATGCAGGGAAAAATGATGTATTCGAACAAAGTGATGAGGTTAATGAAATGATGCATGAGTGCCACATTGGCGCGATGTCTGCATTACTTGATGATGATTTTTTTTTGTACATGCACCCGGATGAATGTAATGCTTATGCAATGCGGATGATAATTGCTTCTTGTCTTATTTTGTTTTTATGCAATGAAATGAAATGCATGATACTCACAATTACCTTTAACGCTTGGAAATGCATGCAAAATGAAACGTTCAAGTGCTTTTTTTTTATGCCATGAAAAAGGGAAAAGGGGTACATGCGATGCATTTTCTAAAATCTAGTAGAAAACATACATTTTTGGATTTTTGTTTATTTGTTATGAAGAGAAAAATAATAATGCATGCAGAAAATAGCGCGTTTGAGCTAAGGCTATATGAGTAGCGGAATGATATATGCATGCAATATTGATGTGATGCCCACCTTTATTTGATGACGCTTTTTGCATAATGAAATGCGATATGGATGATGACTGCTTCTGGTTTTCATTTTTCTTATGCAATGAAATGGAATGTGTGATGCTTACAATTACTTTCCTAATGCATGAGAGATATTGAATGGAGATGCATGTGAAATGAGACGTTAATGTTTATTTTTGATTTGCGATACGTAAAAGTATTAATGCGATGATGTGATATGAATGGGACGACATGAATGAGTGGGTGAATGAATGAATGAATGTGCATTTTGAATGAGGATGACGTAAATTGCATCACTTGATGATTTTTCATGATTATGAACGAATGAAATACCATAGGGATTATAATTGTTTTTTTTCAAAATTTTGTTTTATGTAATGCATGATGCCATGATGCAAAGTGCGGATGATGATTGCTTTTTGTTTTATTTTTAAACAATGAAATGGAATGCATGATACTAACAATTATTTTTAGTGCGTGAAAAGATATGATTCTTATGAAAATGCATGCAAAATGAGATGTTTGCATATATGATATGAAAAAGGAAAATAATAAAGCATGTGATATGTTTCTAAAATTTTTTATGCGAGAAAGTGCATGATGCTCGCAAATGATTTTTAGTGCAAGGGAAAACATGATTTATTTTGAATGGAAATGTATGCAAAATGAGATGATCACATGTTCATTCTTCATGATATGCAAAAAGCAATAATGCATGAGACACGTTCCTAATAAAATATGTTTTTTTGGACTTTTTGACGAAATTAGGAAAAAGTTAAGTGAATGGAAACGCACCCGCGCGAGGAATGCACTCCTAAATGAGACAAAGAAAAATGCGCGTATGGACTTGATCAAGTTTTTGTTTTATGCAATGCAAATGATGTCTTTATATGAAAATGACGGCGATAATGCGACTTGACATGCATGTGAAAAATAAGATGAAAAGATTTTTTCGAGTTTGGTGACTGAAATTTTGGGAACATCACCTCATTATATAGCCCGGTAAAAAGAAAAGACTATGATGATTTTTTTGAAAGTTTTGCTTTTTGCCTTTGTTTTAAAAATTCATTTTATGTAATGCAAGGATGTATGCAAATGATGATGATGTTCTATGTGCATGCAGGATAGATGAAAGAGTTTTTATTGGCAATGATTCAAGTTTTTTTGGAAAATGCGGGTCGTACATTATTTCATATGGACTAGTAAGAGAAATGCTACAACGGTAACTCTTTCTCCTCCCTTTTTCGAAAATAAAGTGGGTCATATGTCACTGTGACGGATCGACAAAAGAAAGGCTACAACGGAAACTCTTTCTCTATTTTTCTTTTTTTTTTTGAAAAATGCAGCCGTCAGACGTTGCTTCATATGGACCTAGTAAGGGAAAGGCTACAACGGCAGGTCTTTCTCTCTTTTTTTGAAAAAGTGGGCCACATGCTGCCCCCGTGACGGGACCGGCAAAAGAAAGGCTACAACGGCTCTTTCTCTTTTTTTTTGAAAAATCTCCTTCTCCTTTTTTTGAAAACATGCCTAGATTACAATGCAACACACAATTTGGTATGCCCCCTCGTGTCCTACGAAGGTGGAGACTTAGGTTCTAAGACAACTTAAATGTTCCTCCCATGTGGGTTCTAGTCACTTCTCACTGTGAGTTACAGAGCTAATTCTCTCTCACAATAGCACCCACAACGATGGAACACCATCCGGTGTGAGGCATCATGAAAGAGCATACTGGGTTTGAAACTTTCGTGAGAGTCGGAAGGACAACGGTCCAATTGCGATCCACTACTCATTTCCACTCTCCTAAGTTTTGTCGGACCTTGGGTTTTAGGCCCCTCTCAAAGCACAATAAGCATAAGTGTGTGAGTGTGTGTAGTGAGGACATACCGCCTAAAACTAACCACATATATCCCCACTGCGAAGGAAAACCCAAAGCAGTCCGGATAATAGCAAACAATAACATGTTGTCTACACTAGGTTCAATATCAAATAAGCTAGCCTAGGGTTTCAACAACAATCAAGTACATTGCTTACCTCAAGAAAGGAGCCAAGAAGAGGGGATCATAACAAGATGGGGGGAGATGCATGAGGGTAATAAGCACATAAGCAAATAGGAAGGAAAAACAAACATGGAAGAAGAAAACCAATGCACATGCATACAATATGATAAAAAAGGAAACCGAAAAGGGATAGAAGCAAACAAAGTGTCCAAATCAAATCGATAGCACATTAAACCACACATTTAATTAATTAGGCTTGACCCACTTAAAAAGAAAAGTCCCCGAGTGAAGTCGCGGTATTGTTGCGAAAAAGTCCCCAGAGGATCTTTCTTTCTTCGTTTACAACTTTGTAAAACAATGAAGTCGCCACCAATATTTTTATAAGGAAAATATTGAAGAAAAACCTTTTGGAAAGCGAATGGCCTTTTGGAAACCGGAAAATTTGGGTTCGGGGTCGGTTAGGCATGGGGAAGGTATTAGCACTCCCATACCTCCTTTCTACCGAAAGGGAACCTTTAATTAAACGTGTGGTTTTAAGTGTTGATTTGGAATATATTTAAATTTGCCTCTTTATAGAAAAGGGAATGAGAAGACTTAATGAAAATTTTTATTTTTGGTGCTTGACGAGAGTTAGCCTCTCGCTCCTACGTATCTCCGGTGTGATGGAGAATTCAAAGCTACGTAGTTCTTGTTTGTCTGAAAAAGGTTTTTGTTTTTATCTTTTTAGAGTTTTTCGCAAATGGGTTGAGCGTTCGCGGTGACCAAACAACAACGGTTTAGAGTGCGGCGCGCTACTAACTCTTTTTGAAAATGGGATCGTCACTAACAATCAAAGCGGCAACGGCGCGAGTGACTATTGATGACAACCGGTTTTTATTTTTGATTATTTAAAAGGTTTTCGCAAATGAAGGGAGCGTTTGTGAAGACCAAACAACAACGGTTTAGAGTGGCCACACTATTAGCTCCACACGGAATGAAATTATCACCCATAATCAAGCGGCAATGGCGCGAGTGATCATCAATGACAATTAGTTTTGATTTTGATGTTTTTAAGATTTGTTTTTGAAAAGCGTTTCGTTGGTTTGATTTGGAGAAAATGTTTTGATAACTTGAAAAAAGAGTTCGCAATTGGATTGAGTGTTCGTGATGACCAAACAACAACGGTTTAGAGTGGTCATACTACTAACTTTTGAAAATGAAATTATCATTAACAACCAAACGACATCGGGCGCGAGTGATCATTAATGATAATTGGTTCTTACTTTAGGTCAACAAAAGGGTTTTCGCAATTGAATTGATTTGTAGTTTGTGAGATGGTTTTTTGATGTTTGAAAGTGTTCTTGGTTATGAAGAAGATTTGAAATTGTAATTGTTACTAACGAGTAACAAGTTGTTGTATAATTTGAATGCGACATGGTTTTGAGGTGTTACTAACGAGTAACAAAGGTTTTGAACTTTGAAGTCGGATTACAAAGTCAATGTGATCATCAAAACAAGCAAGCAAATTGTGAACACCAATTCAATACTTAATCACATGACAAGCACAAAAACAAGCATACATGAATAAGAACACATGTGCATCAAGACTAGAGTGAGTCTATCCTACACAAACTCCAAGAATCAACACCACAATTGCAAGTGAGGGTGCATCAAGGTTAGGACAACCTATCCTTTGCCAAACCTACACAAAACCCTAAATTACATTCACACAAACCTTTCAAGGTGAATGCCATCATAGGCCAAATTGGCATTCAAGCATTCACGCATTATTTAACTATCATAAAAAGAAACCAAAATTTGCATTAAGAATTATAAAAGAGAGATTGAATCATTTCTAGGTAATCCTCCTCACTTAAATTAAGGTGCACTAGGCACAAGTGAGAGTCATATTTCCTATCATCAACTTAAAATGACAAGCAAGCACATAAACTATAAAAAAAAGTGTTGAATCATATAGAACAATCCTCATCACTTTAAGCAAGGTGCACTAGGCACAAGTGAGAGTCATATTGCCTATCATCAACTTAAAATGACAAGCAAACATATGAATACCCAAATACATAACCAAAAACCCATTTATTTTTGAAATCAAGTGAGATAATATAGGAGAACAAGCTAGCTTACAACTTTAGTAAAAGTTCATGTGATTAGGCAAAGAAATGCACAAAACTAACATAAACCCTATTTTTTCTATAAGTATGCGAAACATAATGTGCTATAAAACAACATTTTATTTCATGAAATGCAAGGATCAAGATCAAACCAACACAAATCAACAATCATTCAAGGGTGAGAAGCACCATAAGCACCCAAGCCTCCCTAAGTGCTTGTCAAAGTGCTTATGACACTTCTCACCAACAACAATCCACAATATGAGAATATGAAGATGATAGGATGAATGTTTTTTATATTTTTGAGGAAAGACTCAAATATGATGCAAGGTTTTAAGGATTACCTTAGCTCTAATCTAGAAAGTGTGATGAGAAGATGAAACTAGACACAAATCAACAAAACTCCAATGTTCTCCAAAGAAGTACCCACTTGATGATGATGCTTGAACTTTGAATGAGAAATGGAGGGAGTATGTGAAAGAGGGATGCAAATGAGGTGAGTTGTGTGTTAGGGTTTTTTAGTGTAGGAGAAATGGGAAGGTTGATTTGAGATGAAAGAAAAACAAGATGAAGTGAAGGAGAGAGGAGAGGCCACGGTTTTGGGTGAGTTAGGAGAGGAATGAGTTGTTGTTTTTAAATTACAAAGGGAGGAGGTGAAAAGGAAGCAAAGGAAATGTTGTGTATTGAAGGTTATTGGATTCAAAGGTGTGTTTGTCCAAAGAAATGGAGAAAGGCTTTTTGATGTGCACTTGATGTGGGCTGATGTGAGGATTGAGTGAGGGTGGCTGATGTTGTTGCTTGCAAGTTGCACCAATGCCTTTGAGTGTAGAATTGCTACTTACTTTAGCTAAAAATGGATAAAAGCAAAAAACAACTAAAAAGGAATTAACCCTAATTCTAAAATTACAATAAGTATCCAATATTATTTTGTTATTCATTCTTTTATTTTGGGTTCAGATTTCTATTTATCTTTTTTTTATATTTTGTAATTTTGAAAGCGAGAAAAATACCCGTTAAAATTGACCAAAATACCCTTTTTGACTCTAAAACCCTAATTTGCCCGAAAAACGCATTCCAACCCTAAAAATGATTTCAAGAACCTTGGAATGCCTTCTAGGACCTGAAATGCAGTGCATAAGGCTCTTCACTCTTCAATTTATTTATTTTTTGTGGAAAATTAGGGTTTTGACCTAAGCCGGACAAAATTGGGGGGTATGACACGCGACAACAAGTGACATAACGCGCACACGATTAGGAATAATGTGCGAGCACAACAAACATATTTTTGAGCCTTCCTTCAACTACGAGAAAAATACTGTTAGAACCTCGCATTCGCGAAAAGACAATTTTTATTTTGAATTAGCTAGGACAAAATTGGGGTATGATTTTGCTCTCTTTATTTCACATTTTGCCAAGAAATATGAATTGGCCTTTTCATATTTCTTTGGTAAAATGGAAATAAAGATATGGAAATAATACTAATTTTGTCCGCTTGAGAAAATTTCAAATTTTTCTTTTGTTATTTTCCTTTTGAAAAGGGCTAACGCTCGTCGCATTAACGGGAAAACAGTAAATTGGGAAAGACGGTAAATTGGAATAAAGCGGTAAATTGGGAATTCGGAGGTTGCCTAAAACCTTCTAACGGACTCTGGTCGAGTCCGAGCTTTGGGGGTGGCCTTTTCGAGCGGCCGATCAACATCAGGTCCGGAACTGATTTGATCAATGGATTTACGCTATGCCTTAGGCTGACACAGCTAATCCGAAGGACTTAACGAAGTCTGATGGATCCATCGCGTGCTCGTACACGATGTTGTGATCTGTGGAAGGAGTTCACTAACTCTGTGGGAGTTCACTAACTCTGGGTTGATGGAGCTTACTAACTCGGGGTTGATGGAGTTCACTAACTCTGGGTTGATGGAGTTCACTAACTCTGGGTTGATGGAGTTTACTAACTCGGTGCTGATGGTGATTTTCTAAAAATGAGATTTTTGGGACTCTCTGGTCCGAAGTAACTTCCCTCTTGGATGGTGCGTGAAATGCATGCACTTGGGCATTTGGATGCTCATGAATGCAATGATTGATTTATGCGCATTTGAAAGTGTAATGCACTACTGTTTGATGCCATGGAGTGACGAATGGTATGGATGACATGAGAATGATGAATGATATGAAGATGTTGTGTTCTTTTTATGTTCCGTCTTCTGTAATTTTCTTCTTTTTGCTTTTTTTTGTTTATTCTGTTTGTTTTCTTTAAGCAGCTTTCTTTTTTCTGCTTATTTGTTTTCTCTTTTCATGACATGCGGGCATGCGAATGCAATGTTTCGATGAGTGGCATGAAGAAATGGACGATAATGGAATGACGAATGACATGGGAAGCCTTTGTGTTGCCTTACATGTAATGCTTTGATGCAAGGACTTTGGTTCCTTCCTTTTATGAAATGCAAACACTAATATGATGCAAATGCAATGACACATGGGATGGCGTGTTTTTTTTTTTTTCTTTATGATGCAATGCTTTGATGCTTGATGGAATGAGATGGAAGATTGTTTTGCTTTTATCCGTTGCTTCCTTTTTTGTTGCCTTTCATGAAATGATGATGTCGGCACGATGCAAATGGGACACTATGATAAACAAAATGGAGCGCCTAAATGCATGGCGAAAAATAAGATATGAATGATTGGGGTATTTAAACATTTTTGTGATGATGAGATGCAAGACTTTGAATGCAAGGAATTGAGATGATTATTGACCATTCTTTTGAAAAAAATTGAATTTGATTCAAACTCCGGTGTTCTCAAGGTTTTTATTTACAAACAAGCTCACTTGTTTTCTCTTCCTTCCAATGACGACTGAATCTTAGATATCGCATGACTAACTCGTGTTCTCTCTCTTTGAAGCATTGTCTAGTAAGCATGCATAGGAGTGCAAATGTGAATGAGTGAGTCAGCTAACTTGGGATTGGTTTAGAACATGTATGATAAGGGAAGAGATGACAGACATGATTATTGCCGACGCTCATGAGGGACCAAGGGATGCAAGACTGCCCCGGTTCAGGCTTTTGATGAGTGAATAAGCTTGCCCCTGTCTGGTGGTGATAATGACTAGGGGTGTAGGAGATGATGAATTGGGAACACTTCGGCTCTTGGGATGAAAGGTGGAACGAAAGGGGTTTTGTCTCAAACCACACAGTTTGGTGTTGCCCCAGTCATGACGAGAAAAAGTTGCCCCAATTAGAATGACGAGGCCTTGTTTAGGATAGTGAGTTGAGAGATTGCCCCGGTGAGGTTTTATGGGAATGAATGAGGTGGAGGAATGGGAATGCACTCGCCCCACTTTGGAATGACATTTCAAACGGTTTCTTTGAGTGAGGTTGTGAAGGGTGACAGAGTTATGGTGACGGTTATGAACGGAGGGTGGTATGTGAATGGGATAGACGATGAACAAATCTCCCCATGGTTGAGTGGAGTGAGAGGTGAAGGAAATGCCCCCTAGTACACATCTTTGGTTCTCTTTAAGAAAAACTTAAATGCAATGAAAGTTTTGACTTTTAGCCTGAAAGAAGCCTCACTTGGTGATCACTAAACCTTGTTTTAATGCAACTTGAATGCATTTTAGTGTGCAAGTCTTTATTGTTTTGTCAGCTTTCTTTTTTCTGACTGTTTCTTTTTTCTGAGGATTTTTCTTGATCGGCTTTCTCTTTTTTTTCGATCGTTTGTTCTTCCTTTTGAGCAAACCCATCGTAAATAGATAAACTTATTTGTCCTAGGGTTAAAATTTGGGAAAACAAAAGCAATCGGTTATTGATCGGGATGGACTTTTCAGGATTGTGATGAAGTGTTTGAGGCTGATGGGTTGTTGGGTCTTATTCAGCATCGGCCAATGGTCAATGATTTATGAAGGAAATGGTTATTAGGTTTGATGAGATGCTTGGGGTTTTATTAGGACAAGTTTGTGTTTCATGGTAGAATGGCTGAGGGTTTATGGAGGGTTAGATGTTGAGGCCAAAGAAAATGTTTGCGGTCTTTATGAAAGGAGAGATGATTATACACAATAGAGTGTTGGAAAGTTTATGGAGACAAGGATCTCTGGTGTTTCATGGTGAAATACATCAGCTCACAATTTGTACTTCTTTTGTTTCTCTTTTTTCTTGGTCTTTTTTTTTTTGAGATTTTCATTTTTTTTTGAATCTTTTTGTTTGATTGCATTCTTTTCCTTTTGACCTCTTTCTTTTCTTTGGACATGGGTGAGCTGATAAAGATGATATACCATTTTCAATGTGGAATTGATCCTTGTCTAGAGTGGTGGAGATATCCTGGGACTTTCTTGACTTAAGGTGGGTAGGAGGGGGATTTTTTCCTTCTCTTTGGGATTTTCTTGGCTTAAGGTGGGCAGGAAAGGGAATTTTTGGATTTTGGATTTTCTTGAGGTTGTGGGGAGGCGGCCAAACTTCATTTCAAATTCCGATTGCTTATTTTTTCGTAAAACCCGACAACAATTTATCTATCTATATGAGTTTGCTCTTTTCTTTGCATTTTCTTTTATGCCCTAATTTTTGCCTGGACCGCTCTTTGCGAGTTTTCAATCCACCGGGCGCTCCTTTTTGCCTAGGCCGCCCTTTGTGAGTTTTCAACCTAGCGAGCTTGTTCTACTCATTTATCTCTTTTTTTTTTTTTTTTTTTTTTGGAAAGACTTGCACTAAAGGAATATAATGTCAATAAAGAAAGTTAGTGATCACAGAATTGCCCCAGCATGGAGGACTTAGAGTGAGGATGAACCAAAAAGTCAAGTATGCACTGATGGGAGAGAATATGCGCTTTATGGGTGGACGGGCGGGGCTAGATTTGGATGGTGATGATGACAAGGAAAGAAACTGACTGACTCAAACAAGAGAAGCGCGCACGTGTTGGGCACGTTCACTATAGGAATGCTTCACAGAGAGTCAACATTAGTTAGAACAATGAATTTTTTTTTTTTGAGTTGCTTCAGTCTTTTGTCATAGAATGGATGGGATGCAGTGCTTTTGAAAGAAATGCAAATGAGTTATTGATTTGAAAAAGCTGAGTGCCTTGGAACACCTTGAGTCTGCAACCAAGTAAGGATAAACCTTTTCAAAAAGGATGATCGTTTTGCAAGAACGTCCCGCTTCTCATCACAACTTTTATTTTATGCAATGAATGAATGAACAAATTATGATATGCAAGTATGATGCAAATGCGTGGAGAATGACCACTCGAAAAGTGTGGCTTATTCTAAATAATTTTGTTGTTTTTAATGCCAGACAAAATATGGAATGCCAATGCGAATGATGCGAGAACGATGCCCCTTTTTTTCAAAATGATTTTTTTAGTTTTTTTAGAGGCGAGACAAGATACGAAATGCCGATGCCCCTTTTTGAATGATGAGAAATGCAAGAATGGTGATATGAGGCAACCGATTGTCGTTACCTTGAGTAACTGCATGAAACATTGAGTGGATCACGCTCAATAGTTCACACAATATACTGAAACGTTTCGACAATTAGTTGACTCAATTTAATTTCCTACTTGAAAATAAAACATACATCATAGAGTAACATCTCAAATTTGTAGTCGACAAACAAATTTGAGATATTACCCTTCGTCGTTCAAAGGTGCACTTCTACCCATTAAGCCATCACATGAGGAAATTTTTCTTTGTTTCGAAAGGATGCATGCAGGGAAAAATGATGTATTCGAACAAAGTGATGAGGTTAATGAAATGATGCATGAGTGCCACATTGGCGCGATGTCTGCATTACTTGATGATGATTTTTTTTTGTACATGCACCCGGATGAATGTAATGCTTATGCAATGCGGATGATAATTGCTTCTTGTCTTATTTTGTTTTTATGCAATGAAATGAAATGCATGATACTCACAATTACCTTTAACGCTTGGAAATGCATGCAAAATGAAACGTTCAAGTGCTTTTTTTTTATGCCATGAAAAAGGGAAAAGGGGTACATGCGATGCATTTTCTAAAATCTAGTAGAAAACATACATTTTTGGATTTTTGTTTATTTGTTATGAAGAGAAAAATAATAATGCATGCAGAAAATAGCGCGTTTGAGCTAAGGCTATATGAGTAGCGGAATGATATATGCATGCAATATTGATGTGATGCCCACCTTTATTTGATGACAGTTTTTGCATAATGAAATGCGATATGGATGATGACTGCTTCTGGTTTTCATTTTTCTTATGCAATGAAATGGAATGTGTGATGCTTACAATTACTTTCCTAATGCATGAGAGATATTGAATGGAGATGCATGTGAAATGAGACGTTAATGTTTATTTTTGATTTGCGACACAGAAAAGTATTAATGCGATGATGTGATATGAATGGACGACAGAATGAGTGGGTGAATGAATGAATGAATGTGCATTTTGAATGAGGATGACGTAAATTGCATCACTTGATGATTTTTCATGATTATGAACGAATGAAATACCATAGGGATTATAATTGTTTTTTTTCAAAATTTTGTTTTATGTAATGCATGATGCCATGATGCAAAGTGCGGATGATGATTGCTTTTTGTTTTATTTTTAAACAATGAAATGGAATGCATGATACTAACAATTATTTTTAGTGCGTGAAAAGATATGATTCTTATGAAAATGCATGCAAAATGAGATGTTTGCATATATGATATGAAAAAGGAAAATAATAAAGCATGTGATATGTTTCTAAAATTTTTTATGCGAGAAAGTGCATGATGCTCGCAAATGATTTTTAGTGCAAGGGAAAACATGATTTATTTTGAATGGAAATGTATGCAAAATGAGATGATCACATGTTCATTCTTCATGATATGCAAAAAGCAATAATGCATGAGACACGTTCCTAATAAAATATGTTTTTTTGGACTTTTTGACGAAATTAGGAAAAAGTTAAGTGAATGGAAACGCACCCGCGCGAGGAATGCACTCCTAAATGAGACAAAGAAAAATGCGCGTATGGACTTGATCAAGTTTTTGTTTTATGCAATGCAAATGATGTCTTTATATGAAAATGACGGCGATAATGCGACTTGACATGCATGTGAAAAATAAGATGAAAAGATTTTTTCGAGTTTGGTGACTGAAATTTTGGGAACATCACCTCATTATATAGCCCGGTAAAAGAAAAGACTATGATGATTTTTTTGAAAGTTTTGCTTTTTGCCTTTGTTTTAAAATTCTGTTTTATGTAATGCAAGGATGTATGCAAATGATGATGATGTTCTATGTGCATGCAGGATAGATGAAAGAGTTTTTATTGGCAATGATTCAAGTTTTTTTTTGGAAAATGCGGGTCGTACATTATTTCATATGGACTAGTAAGAGAAATGCTACAACGGTAACTCTTTCTCCTCCCTTTTTTCGAAAATAAAGTGGGTCATATGTCACTTCGTACGGATCGACAAAAGAAAGGCTACAACGGAAACTCTTTCTCTATTTTCTCTTTTTTTTTTGAAAAATGCAGGCCGTACGTTGCTTCATATGGACCTAGTAAGGGAAAGGCTACAACGGCAGGTCTTTCTCTCTTTTTTTTGAAAAGAGTGGGCCACACATTTGCCCGTGACGGACCGGCAAAAGAAAGGCTACAACGGCAGCTCTTTCTCTATTTTTTTTTTTGAAAAATCTCCTTCTCCTTTTTTTGAAAACATGCCTAGATTACAATGCAACACACAATTTGGTATGCCCCTCGTGTCCTACGAAGGTGGAGACTTAGGTTCTAAGACAACTTAAATGTTCCTCCCATGTGGGTTCTAGTCACTTCTCTCGTTGAGTTACAGAGCTAATTCTCTCTCACAATAGCACCCACAACGATGGAACACCATCGGTGTGAGGCATCATGAAAGAGCATACTCGTTTGAAACTTTCGTGAGAGTCAGAAGGACAACGGTCCAATTGCCAGTCACTACTCATTTCCACTCTCCTAAGTTTTGTCAGACCTTGGGTTTTAGGCCCCTCTCAAAGCACAATAAGCATAAGGTGTGAGTGTGTGTAGCGAGGACATACCGCCTAAAACTAACCACATATATCCCCACCTGCGAAGGAAAACCCAAAACAGTCCAGACAATAGCAAACAATAACATGTTGTCTACACTAGGGTTCAATATCAAATAAGCTAGCCTAGGGTTTCAACAACAATCAAGTACATTGCTTACCTCAAGAAAGGGAGCCAAGAAGAGGGGATCATAACAAGATGGGGGGAGATGCATGAGGGTAATAAGCACATAAGCAAATAGGAAGGAAAAACAAACATGGAAGAAGAGAAAACCAATGCACATGCATACAATATGATAAAAAAAGGAAACCGAAAAGGGATAGAAGCAAACAAAGTGTCCAAATCAAATCGATAGCACATTAAACCACACATTTAATTAATTAGGCTTGACCCACTTAAAAAGAAAAGTCCCCAGTGAAGTCGCCAGCTGTTGCGCCCGAAAAAGTCCCCGAGGGGATCTTTCTTCGTTTACAACTTTGTAAAACAATGAAGTCGCCACCAATATTTTTATAAGGAAAATATTGAAGAAAAACCTTTTTGGAAAGCGAATGGCCTTTTGGAAACCGGAAAATTTGGGTTCGGGGGTCGGTTAGGCATGGGGAAGGTATTAGCACCCCATACCTCCTTTCTACCGAAAGGGAACCTTTAATTAAACGTGTGGTTTTAAGTGTTGATTTGGAATATATTTAAATTTGCCTCTTTATAGAAAAGGGAATGAGAAGACTTAATGAAAATTTTTATTTTTGGTGCTTGACGAGAGTTAGCCTCTCGCTCCTACGTATCTCCCGGTGTGATGGAGAATTCAAAGCTACGTAGTTCTTGTTTGTCCTGAAAAAGGTTTTTGTTTTTTATCTTTTTAGAGTTTTTCGCAAATGGGTTGAGCGTTCGCGGTGACCAAACAACAACGGTTTAGAGTGGCGCGCTACTAACTCTTTTTGAAAATGGGATCGTCACTAACAATCAAACGCAAGCAGCGGCGCGAGTGACTATTGATGACAACCGGTTTTTATTTTTGATTATTTAAAAGGTTTTCGCAAATGAAGGGGCGTTTGTGAAGACCAAACAACAACGGTTTAGAGTGGCCACACTATTAGCTCCCACGGGAATGAAATTATCACCCATAATCAAAGCGGCAATGGCGCGAGTGATCATCAATGACAATTAGTTTTGATTTTGATGTTTTTAAGATTTGTTTTTGAAAAGCGTTTCGTTGGTTTGATTTGGAGAAAATGTTTTGATAACTTGAAAAAAGAGTTCGCAATTGGATTGAGTGTTCGTGATGACCAAACAACAACAGTTTAGAGTGGTCATACTACTAACTCTTTTGAAAATGAAATTATCATTAACAACCAAAGCGGCATCGGGCGCGAGTGATCATTAATGATAATTGGTTCTTACTTTAGGTCAACAAAAGGGTTTTCGCAATTGAATTGATTTGTAGTTTGTGAGATGGTTTTTGATGTTTGAAAGTGTTCTTGGTTATGAAGAAGATTTGAAATTGTAATTGTTACTAACGAGTAACAAGTTGTTGTATAATTTGAATGCGACATGGTTTTGAGGTGTTACTAACGAGTAACAAAGGTTTTGAACTTTGAAGTCGGATTACAAAGTCAATGTGATCATCAAAACAAGCAAGCAAATTGTGAACACCAATTCAATACTTAATCACATGACAAGCACAAAAACAAGCATACATGAATAAGAACACATGTGCATCAAGACTAGAGTGAGTCTATCCTACACAAACTCCAAGAATCAACACCACAATTGCAAGTGAGGGTGCATCAAGGTTAGGACAACCTATCCTTTGCCAAACCTACACAAAACCCTAAATTACATTCACACAAACCTTTCAAGGTGAATGCCATCATAGGCCAAATTGGCATTCAAGCATTCACGCATTATTTAACTATCATAAAAAGAAACCAAAATTTGCATTAAGAATTATAAAAGAGAGATTGAATCATTTCTAGGTAATCCTCCTCACTTAAATTAAGGTGCACTAGGCACAAGTGAGAGTCATATTTCCTATCATCAACTTAAAATGACAAGCAAGCACATAAACTATAAAAAAAAGTGTTGAATCATATAGAACAATCCTCATCACTTTAAGCAAGGTGCACTAGGCACAAGTGAGAGTCATATTGCCTATCATCAACTTAAAATGACAAGCAAACATATGAATACCCAAATACATAACCAAAAACCCATTTATTTTTGAAATCAAGTGAGATAATATAGGAGAACAAGCTAGCTTACAACTTTAGTAAAAGTTCATGTGATTAGGCAAAGAAATGCACAAAACTAACATAAACCCTATTTTTTCTATAAGTATGCGAAACATAATGTGCTATAAAACAACATTTTATTTCATGAAATGCAAGGATCAAGATCAAACCAACACAAATCAACAATCATTCAAGGGTGAGAAGCACCATAAGCACCCAAGCCTCCCTAAGTGCTTGTCAAAGTGCTTATGACACTTCTCACCAACAACAATCCACAATATGAGAATATGAAGATGATAGGATGAATGTTTTTTATATTTTTGAGGAAAGACTCAAATATGATGCAAGGTTTTAAGGATTACCTTAGCTCTAATCTAGAAAGTGTGATGAGAAGATGAAACTAGACACAAATCAACAAAACTCCAATGTTCTCCAAAGAAGTACCCACTTGATGATGATGCTTGAACTTTGAATGAGAAATGGAGGGAGTATGTGAAAGAGGGATGCAAATGAGGTGAGTTGTGTGTTAGGGTTTTTTAGTGTAGGAGAAATGGGAAGGTTGATTTGAGATGAAAGAAAAACAAGATGAAGTGAAGGAGAGAGGGAGAGGCCACGGTTTTGGGTGAGTTAGGAGAGGAATGAGTTGTTGTTTTTAAATTACAAAGGGAGGAGGTGAAAAGGAAGCAAAGGAAATGTTGTGTATTGAAGGTTATTGGATTCAAAGGTGTGTTTGTCCAAAGAAATGGAGAAAGGCTTTTGATGTGCACTTGATGTGGGCTGATGTGAGGATTGAGTGAGGGTGGCTGATGTTGTTGCTTGCAAGTTGCACCAATGCCTTTGAGTGTAGAATTGCTACTTACTTTAGCCAAAAATGGATAAAAGCAAAAACAACTAAAAGGAATTAACCCTAATTCTAAAATTACAATAAGTATCCAATATTATTTTGTTATTCATTCTTTTATTTTGGGTTCAGATTTCTATTTATCTTTTTTTATATTTTGTAATTTTGAAAGCGAGAAAAATACCGTTAAAATTGACCAAAATACCCTTTTTGACTCTAAAACCCTAATTTGCCCGAAAAACGCATTCCAACCCTAAAAATGATTTCAAGAACCTTGGAATGCCTTCTAGGACCTGAAATGCAGTGCATAAGGCTCTTCACTCTTCAATTTATTTATTTTTTTGTGGAAAATTAGGGTTTTGACCTAAGCCGGACAAAATTGGGGTATGACACGCGCACAACAAGTGACATAACGCGCACACGATTAGGAATAATGTGCGAGCACAACAAACATATTTTTGAGCCTTCCTTCAACTACGAGAAAAATACTGTTAGAACCTCGCATTCGCGAAAAGACAATTTTTATTTTGAATTAGCCGGACAAAATTGGGGTATGACACGTTCTTCTTGAGATTGGATTCTTCTTGACCCAAAGATTCGTACCTCTTTGTCCAAGCTTTTGCTTCAGGGGGTTCAGACATGGCAACGTCTGCATTAGACGTTATAACGTCTAGAGGAACGGCTTCTTCTGCTAAAAACTCTTGCACTTCAGCATTGCCCAGAATCTTCTCCAAGTGATCATTATCTTTGTTGAATTGCTTCTGAACCATATGATCAATGGCAACCACATAAGAACATTCCTCTGTGTTAGGATCTGGATATTTGAGTGCGTTGAGAACATTGAACTTGACTTCTTGGTCATTGACTCTCATGATCAATTCTCCTTTCTGCACATCAATGATCGTTCTTCCAGTAGCCAAAAATGGTCTCCCCAGAATGATGAGAACTTCTTTATCTGCATCAAAATCTAAAATAACAAAATCCACTAGAAACACAAACTTGTCAACTTTAATCAAAACATCTTCTAATATGCCTTCAGGATATACTCTACTTTTATCAGCTAAAGTGAGACTTAAAGAAGTAGGTCTGACAGTTCCTATACCAAGTTTATCATAAATGGACTTGGGCGTCAAGTTGATACTTGCTCCCAAGTCACATAGAGCTTTGCCAATGTAAAAATCTCCAATGGAGCATGGTATAGTAAAACTGCCAGGATCCTTGAGTTTTCTAGGGAGCTTATTTTGCATAATTAAACTACATTCCTCAGTTAAAGCAACCGCTTCAATCTCCCCTAGCCTTCTTCTTTTGGTGATGATGTCTTTCAAGAACTTAGCATAGCTTGGCATCTGCTGTAAGGCTTCAACCAAAGGAAGGTTGATGTGTAGCTGCTTTAACATCTCCATGAACTTGCTGAATTGCTTATCTTCATGAGCTTTCTTTAATCTTTGAGGGTATGGTGGAGGAGGATATTCAGGTACAAGCCTAGGCACAGTCTTGATTCCTGGTTCAAAAGTAGACGTTGTAACGTCTGGTTTAGACATCACAATATCTGGAGTATCCTTCTCTTTCTCACCACTTGTGCTTGCCTCCTTTTCTTTCTCTTTCTCCTTTTCTGGCACTTCTTTCTCCACAGGCATAGTTGGTTCAGGATATTCAGTACCACTTCTTAAAGAAATTGCATTTGCCTGTCCATTCGCCCCATTATTACCATTAGGGTTAGATGATAATGAAGGTGTTTCAGTAGTAGTAGGGAGAGATCCATTCTGCCTTTGAGTGAGAGCTGAAGCTATCTGCCCAATTTGGTTTTCCAGAGTTTTGATTGAAGACTCATGAGTTTGCAAGGTTGTCTTACAATCACTTATGAAGCTTTTCATCATGGCCTCCAAGTTGCTATTGTTGTTATTCTGCACATACTGCCTCTGTTGTTGCTGTTGTTGAGGGGGAAATCCTGGAGGTATTGCAGGAGCAGTATTGCTAGCATTCAAAGCATTGTTGTTTCTCCAACTAAAATTTGGGTGATTTCTCCAATTTGAATTGTAAGAGTTGGAATAGGAATCGTTTCCTTTGTTCTGAGATACAAAATTCACAGACTGAGGGTTATAGGGACACTCTTCATATACATGCCCTTCTTCACAATAGACACACACACTACTCCCCCAGAATGTGTAGGTTCAACTGCTGCTGCAGTCTGTTTCTCAAACGTGGCCACGTTTGGAGTACTCAAAGTTTTGATCATATTGGTCAGGGTAGCCACCTGAGCAGAAAGAGCAGTTACTTCACTTAACTCATGGACACCTGCCTTCTTTCCAGGAGTAAATCTATCAGATGGCCAATGAGAATTATGGGTGGCTATGTCATTAATAAGCTTGCATGCCTCAGAGAAAGACATGTTCAAAATTACACCACCTGATGAAGCGTCGAGTATCAACCTAGTAGGCTGATCTAGACCATTGTAGAAAGTCTCCATTTGAATGACCACAAGAATGCCATGGTGAGGGCACATTCTTAGTAATTCCTTCCACCTTTCCCAAGCCTCAAATAGTGATTCCCCTTCCCTTTGTTTGAAGGAAGTGATATCATTTCTCAATTTAGCATTTTTGTTGGGAGGGAAGTATTTTGCAAGAAACTTCTCTGCTAGCTCATCCCACGTGTGAATTGAATTTGGCTCCAAGGAGTTTAACTAACTTTTGGCCTTATCCTTAAGAGAATATGGGAAGAGCTTCAATCTGAAAGCATCCTCTATGATAAAATTGCTGCACACATCCAGAAATTGCCTTAGGTGCGCATATGGATCTTCTTGAGGAAAACCTCCAAATTGCCCTATAGTTTGCAGCATTTGGAACATCATTGGCTTGAACTCAAAGTGACCAGTATGAAGGATTGGTCTTGCAATGCCTGTTTGTAGATGAGCAGGATTGAGCACGACATAGTCACGCATAGGCCTGTCTCTGTCATTGACCATGTCTTGTTGCCCTGCATTGATGAGTTGTTGCCTCTGCCAGTGTTCATCATCAACAACTATTGTTTCTGTATGGGTTTGCGGTCCACGGCCATGTCCTCTACCTCCTCTTGGGTTAGGTCCACCTCTAGAGCTTCTACCAGTATTATGTTCAGACATGGTTGGGCGTTGATGTTGCTGTTGTTGTTGTCTCCTTCTTAACCTTTGTTGTCTCCTTAGTTCCCTGAAAGTTCTTTCAGGTTCTGGATCAAACTCAGGCGCATATTCACTCCCTGGTTCAATCGAACTAGAGCTTGAGTTGGAACTAAGCATACGCTGTAACGTCTACCTGTTCGTACACAGAAACAACAAACAACACAGTAAAATTCTTTCAACTTGTGTTTTAATACTTTTGAACAATAAAAGTTAACTTCAATCCCCGGCAACAGCGCCAAAAACTTGTTGTGTTCGTGTGGTATTCGCAAATATAGTGCAAGTATACACGTCGTACAAGTAATAAAGTGGATAAAAGTAAGAGATCGTTCCCACGAGGATTGGTTTGCTTTCAAAGTTCAGGTTTAAAAACACAAGAAAATCAAGTAACAAATCGACACTAAGAGTTGGTTTTACTGCTAAGAATATAAATAAGCAAGTAAACAAGTGTTGGTTGTGAATATGGATGAGAGTGAGTTGGATTGCTGCATGCAAGTAAATCCTTTCTAGTCAGACGTTATAACGTTTACACGTTATTACGTACAAATGCTATTCTGTATAGACGTTATAACGTTTGAACATTTGTTTGCAAAAAGAGTCGTGCTTTTCGACCACAAAACGTCAGAGCTTCAAGTATAAGAGGTCCTATGTCTAGGTTCTAAATAGGCCCACTCCTGTATTTTAAGTACTCACAGCAATGTTCTATGAACTATTATCCATTATATGTCTAGACTTAGATAAAAAATGCCTAAATCTTTGAGTTCTTTTCATAGACTATGTCTGAACCTATGAATCTACCTATTTTAAGAGGCCAGCCTCAAAACAAGTTTGGAAATATTACCTTGCAAAGATTTAAAACATTAAACGTCAATACTTCATAACATTAAACTAGAAATTCATTACAAGCAAAACAACAACCCAACTACAAAATGTTTAGCTCATGCTGAGCATCTTTACAGAATGATAAGGAATTGAAATCCAAATACCATACATAAAAGAAAAGAAACTAAGTGCAAAAGATACACCTAAGTAACTCTTCAGCATGTACGTTGTAGAGACGTTACAACGTCTGAGCCTCACAGTGGTGAGTTACGCAGGAAATAAAAATGGAAGTTCAGAAAAGCAAAATGAAGAAGTCTGTTTCCAGAACTTCTTTAAAACACTTTCTCTGAGATTGATGAAGGTAGATGGCGAATGGATTAACTGGAGTGAAGTGTAAGAGTGAGTGTATGAGCGTGTGTCCTTTGAGAGAGTTGAGTCTTCATTAAATAGCCAATCTGCTCACGTGTTGCTGATGCCACTTGCCCACCTACCAAGCCTGCTTTCTCTTCTGACTGACACTGTACAGTGCTACAGTGCGTCATCCTCGTCAGCTCATAGGGAATAGAAGATCTTCTGACTTTTTATATCTTTGACCATCATTGCTAGCGCGCCAAAACTGAGATCTTTCACTCTTGCTCTGCTGCTCTTCTATAGACGTGGTGAGGGATGTGGTCACGTTCAGCTCTTTTACTACACAAGCACAAGAAACATCAAAACGCTCTCAAAGGCACCGCTTGGTGCCTAAATGCACATGTTTAGCAATGTAACCTCTAACTGACTAAGAAATGAGAAACTAACATAAACCTAATTAAATTAACCTTGTATTGCTAGAGAACTTGCATGATTTATCTTTGAATGAGTATAAATAACTGAGTTATCAGGTAACTTACTAGTTACTGTAACACCCCGTTTATTTTATTAATTTAAGCGCGTATATTAGCTATTATGTGATAATTTTGTGTATGTATTTTTGTAATTAGTATATATTTATTTTATATATAAGTATTTTATTGTTATTAAGTGGTAGTTTTATATATATTTATTTTATTGATAACTTTATCCCGTTAAATTACAAAGTTTTATTTTGGACAAAACTTAATTTATAGTTGTTTTCATTTTTATTTAATGTCATGATGGGGTAGAGGGTGTCACAATTAGTAGTATCAGAGCCAGGTTGGTCCTAACCGGACTGCATGTGTGGTCTATTGTGTTTTCTTTGTGTGAACTCTTTATTTTTGTAATTTTTTTCTTGTAATTTCATTGATTTGCGAACTCTAGATTTGTGCAATTTCTTAGTTGCATGATATGACATTTTTCATGATTGTCTTATATTACTTGTGTATGTGGATATATATAATTTTGAAACAACATATATACTAAGATAGCTTTTGAAATTTTGTTAGACTAGTTCTGTTTTGAATGTTCACATATGTATTTAATGTGCACTTGATTTAGTTTAATTAATGTGTTTCAATTTAGTTAGTGACCCTATGTCTTGTATAATGTCTGTTGTTATAACATGTTTTATGTGTGTTCTTTGTGAATTGTATTGTAATTTCAATGCTATATATAGTTTGAGACTATGAACTATGAATTTGCATAAATTCCTTAGTTTTTATTATGTTCTAATTTTGGTGGTTATTTATTTTATAATTAATCTTACATGGTTTTGTTATCTAAGAATAAAATATATACAAAGATTGCTTGTGAATCATTATTTTGCTAGTCTTTTATTACCAATTATTCATATATGTATTTGGTTCAATTTGATAATGAGTTTTGTTTAAACGTTGTTGTAATATTTAATCTTATTTGAGTATCAATGCTTCAAAAGGATACATATAGTTTTCATATTATTCAAGCTTTTGTGATGGTCTGAATTGACATGTCTATTCATTTAAATTAATGTTTTCTATATGATATTCATTATTTATTATTCAAGCTTTTGTGGTTCGATGTTAAATTTGTATTTACTTGCATATGTACTCACATCCTCATATATTAAATACTCATCCATCCTGAAATTTGTGTGTCCCTTGTGTTCTTGTTATCTTCGCATTTGACGAATATAATTCTTTTGTTAATGTTTAAGATTGAGCTCTCAATCGTTTGGTCTTGGACACTCTGATTTTTTTTATATTATATATTTTAAGCGAATGATTGGATTGTTCCACAATGCTAGTTTTGTTGTTTCATGCGTACTACTCTTTTCGTGTTTCACCTTGTATATATCTCGAGTGCTAATTTATCATGTAAAACCTCTCTAATCTTATGGAGTCAAGCTAATTTTTGCATGAAAAATCTTTGTTTAGATTAAAAGTAGCATACTATGCGTTGTATAACATTTCAAGCTTGAGTTTTTTTTAATAAAAAAATTGCTTCGAAATTAGTGTTTGAAATTTAGACACTTACTCTTTGAATGCTAAGTAATTTTTATTAAATTAGTTTTTATTTTTATTGTTGGATGCTCAACAGGCACTTAACTTATTTTAATTAGTTGATACTATGTCTTGGGTAAAAACTTTTGTTATAATGTATTTTAACTGTGTATTGATGAGTCAGACTGAGTGGTTTATGGAATCACGTTCTTAGTTATTTTAAGTTGTTGCTTTGCTATAACATGTTGTAATGTTCTAATCACTATAAGTAATAACTTCCTTTTACCTAAATGCTACATCTATTATTGTTTTTTTTGTGTAATTAGGTGTAGTATGATTTCAAATGTCAACTACAATTTTATGTTATGTATTCAATATTGTGAACTTTGTATTTGTGAGTTGTTTCATATGTATATAGTCTTTACTAGTAAACTTTGATTATGTGATTTATTTTACAATCTTTGTGCACTTTGTTAACATTTGTCGTGATATTGTGGTGAAACTATGAGACTTGTTGTGAGGTACATGAATTATTGATCTAGTTGTTTTAGTTTGTGCTTGTGGTGCTAACAAATTTCAAATTGGTTAAGACTGTTAGTGATAGAACACTAATATTGTCATTGGAAGCTAACCAAACCATTAGTAGGCTATTAGCAAGCTTTGATATATTCTGTTATTATTTATAGATATGTCCCTTGTAACACCCCCTTCTACTTAATACTAATTTAACAAATAAAAATCAGAGTTTTCAAAAAAAATATTTTTTCACGCACCTCGAAGAGAGTGCTACATTTAATAAAACCTCATCAAAATGATATTTAAAATTCAAACGCATCTAGTGCGTGAAATATAATTCATATCCAAATGGAACGAACCCTCAAAACCTGTTTTAGGTATTACAATAATCCAGCAATGGTTCCTCAGCACAGCAGAAATAAAAATTAAAAGAATAAGTTTAACATACTCCATACATGATCCAATTCAGTCTAATACATAAAATGAAATGACAACACTACAACCCCTATCCCTGGTGTTACTAATCAGAGCTGACACAATAATCCCAAGAAGGCATGGACACTTTCACTCAGAATCACCTGTATGTCGCCACGAGAGCAGGCAGCATAAAAATGCTAGGGTGAGTCTCTTTACATAAATAATAACAAGTATGATAAGCATTATATTAGGAAAGCATCTAGCGACATCAATCCACAACAATTAAGACATTTACCATTCAATTATAATACCAAGAAACAACAATAATGAATTAATTAAGCATCACCAAGAATTCTAAGTAGGTATGAGTATATGCATGTATGCAATATGCATGTGGATCCATAACCACCTCAATAACCCCGTCGGGCACCCACCACGTTTGGCCGAAGTCACCCACCACTTTTGGCCGAAGCCACACCACCACGTTTATATGCATATGATTTATGTGACACCATGACAAATGCATCACAACACAATAAATACATCACATCAATTATTAACCCACCTCTTTGGCCGAAGCCCACATCAATTATTAACCCACCTCTTTGGCCGAAGCCCACATCAATTATTAACTCACCTCTTTGTCATCACCACCTCACCACACACCTCATTTATTAGATTAAATTTCACACCATAGATTAATTCCCACCCAAGGACCAAAATTACATCCTAGGACATTCTCCACACTTAAGGACCATTTTGACACACCAAGGATTAATTTAATACCTAAGGAATTATTCGACACATTATGATTAATTTGGTACTTAGGAAATTATTTTGACATATTAGGATTAATTAGACACTAAGGGACTATTTTGTCACGCCAAGGATTAATTTAATGCTTAGGGACAATTTTGTCACACCAAGGATTAAATTAATTCTTAGGGACTAAACATCACTTAGACACATTTTGGCACATCTAGACGCCATGGGGCAGCCAATATGGCGCCCTAGCGCACACACACGGCCTAGACACTACACAACCACACCGCAGGCGCCAAATTCCCAGGGAATTGGCGCCCCTGCACACGCCCAGACACACACACACTAGGCACAGGCGCCACATTCCTAGTGAATTGGCGCCCCTGCACCCTGCCAGCCCCAACACAGCACACCTGGCGCCAATTTGCCTAGCAAATGGCGCCCCCTTCCCAGCAACAGCCCCAACCGAACCAAAACCTCATCCTAGGCGCCATTTTCTTGGGCATTTGGCGCCTCTCTCCTTCAACTCCCAACCCAACAATTTCAAACATATTTTTACTCAACAATTCAATTCTCAATTTAATAACACTCATCTAGGTAATCAATCAACAACATTTAATTCACACATCCTCATAATTCTTCACATTGGAACATTTAAACAAACACATGGCATGCATATTTCACAACACATTTATTCCACACATCAAGCATCATAGTATCTTCAAGTCAAACATCAAATATAACAACAAGCATTTGATTAACACAAAATCCATATAAACAAATCATGCTAGAGCTATTTCCTACACAACACATATCATACAAACTATTATAGATGTAAATGAGAATCCCTAACCTCAAAGTTGAAGAATCCTAGTGTTCCTCCTTCACAACTTCAAGAACCATTAAAACTAGCTTCTCCTAAACTTTGAGCTTCAAATCCTCTTCCATGGCAAGGTAGAAATGAGAGGGAATTAGTGATTAAAACTTATACTAAATGATAGAGGAGGAGAAATGTGAAAGATTGGTACCAAAAACACTCACCCAAAGCTAGAAGATGATTTTTCCCCTTCCCTCCAAATGCACTCAATTGCAAGAACATACTTGTTCTTTGTCCTCCTCTTGCATTTTCTCTTCTTGGTTGTAAATGAGGAGGAAACCCTACCCCCAAAGTTTATTTAATTGGGTATGGGCCTACTAATGGTCCATGGGTCTTATTTGCACCCCCTAGCTACTTACATACCTCCTCCCAATTTAATTAAAATACTCCCCACTTAACTGAAATACTCATCATTTATTTACCATACCTCACTCCTTAATTTAATTAATCACCCTATATTTATTTTAATATAGACAACCCAAAATATTACTTGATTAAATTAATCAAATAATCACTTGATTTAATTAGTTAATTAATCACTTAATCAAATTAATTAAATAACCACCTAATTAATTTTGGGGCGTTACATCCCCTCAGATTCTCATCCCATATAGTCCTTTCGTAATAGTTGTGATGTTAAGACTTAAATTAATATCTTAGGAGTGAGCCTAAGGGAGACACCGCAAAGATAGATGAGGGAGATAGAATACGAGTAATGCTTATAGCTACAAGTTAGGTTATCAGAGTAGCACAGCGGAATCATGGCATATTATAAGAAGGAACTTTAATAGAGCTTGAGGGCGATAATGTGGTACCAACATGTTCACGTTCAAGCCCCTATCAAGGATCCTTAGAGAACCACTAGAGAATATATATGTTTGTTTGTTATTTCTTGGGTTACCTGCCTGAATGAGTAGGAGGGACGGCCGCCCAATCACTTACCGCCGGTAATCAAAAGCAATAGTGATCAGCATGATAGAGGAACATTAGTTGTCTAGTTGACTTTATTTTATTAGTGGAACCTATGAACCTATATAAGATTAGTCAGCTTACGATATAGATGTATGAACGTCTAGTTGAACTCGTAAAGATAGATACTGAATATAGACTTAAGGAAACACCACCCTTAGGACGTTGATAACTTCTAGTTGGAGAATTAGGTTCGTTTTGTTCGTTAACACTTGTTGGAATTTCGAGGACAAAATTCTTTTAAGGGGGAGAGAATTGTAACACCCCATTTATTTTCTTAATTTAAGCGCGTATATTAGCTATTGTGTGATAATTTTGTGTATGTCTTTTTGTAATTAGTATAAATTTATTTTATATATAAATATTTTATTGTTATTAAGTGGTAGTTTTAATTTATTAAATTATTCTGTGATGAAAGTTATTTAGTGAATTGTTTATTTAGTTATATTTAATTGTTTTAAAAAAAAGAATAGAAGGAAGGGCTTGGTACCACAACTCAGGATGAGAGTTTTAATAGAGAGAAAAAGAAGGAAGTGCTCATTGCCTTCATCATTACGCACGATTCTGCCATAGCCAAAACCCCAACCTCCTCCTTCTTTGCTTCCGTTCTCCCTCTCTAGGTCACGGTTTGACCCCAAATTTCACTACCCAACTCAAAACCACCTTCTGAATTCGATTCTATCCTCAGTTTCATCAAACGAATCACCATTCATAGCGTACGAAAACCCTAGGCGAGCTGTAAATTGCACTTTCTGACCACTACAGTCTCTGGTTAAAAAATCGGATAAACAAAAACGGACGTCATTTTTGGATTCTACGCATCAAAACCTTCGGGAAGAACTAGTATCTTTTTCGTTTCGGTGAAGTTGACGTCGGACCCTTTTTCGGTGAGATTCATTTTGTTCCTTTGGACTCCGTTTCAGTCTCAACAATTCTAAAATAACTAGTTTATAATTATTATTATGTTCTTTCAGCTTTATTTCTTTCTCTAGACAACCTGTGAATTGTTCTATGTGACTGTTGAGTGTTGAATTGTTGATACGGCAGATTCTCGCTACCTCGTGGATACACATATTATCTTTATCGAGGTAAGGGGGTAGTTTGACTCTTTAGTAGTGAGTAGGTGAGATAATGAGCAATAGGGATGTCCCATGATCCCTAAGCTCGCACGGCTTTAGGTGACAAAGTACCACTGTCATTGTGATGGGAAAAGTTACTGCTAGTGATATTTAGAAACCTATATGATTGTTGAAAAATGACTAGTGGTGTTATTTTGCTTAAGTAGTACTCCGCTAGAT
The DNA here is from genome assembly GCA_020916435.1 of Oxytropis ochrocephala. NCBI lineage: Eukaryota > Viridiplantae > Streptophyta > Magnoliopsida > Fabales > Fabaceae > Oxytropis > Oxytropis ochrocephala. The sequence continues at coordinate 21,847,051 of CM037093.1, forward strand.
GCTAGAGTTGTTAGGTTGTTGTTATTGTTGATATTGTTGTTGCTGTTATTGTTGTGGTTGTTGAATTTGTTACAGTTGTTGTGGTTGTTGTTGACATCATTGATGATGCCATGGTTGTTGTTGTTATCATTCTTGTTAAGTAGTATATCATTAGATACTTAAGCTGTTGTTGTTGCTATTATTAAGTTATTAAGTTGTTGATATTGATGTTAAGTGGTTAAGTTGTTGTTGTTGTTGTTGTTGTTGCTTATGGTAAGTAGTTAAGATGTTGTTCTTGAGGTTAAGTTTTTAAGTTGTTGATGTTCATGTTAAGTGGTTAAGTTGTTGTTGTTGCTGCTGCTTATGGTAAGTTGTTAAGACGTGTTATTGTTCTTGATGTTAAGTTGTTCTTTGTTGATGTTAAGTTGTGAATTCTTCGCTTTCACTTTGATGTTAAGTTGTTAGGTTGTTAGACACAACATTTGAATAGGTTTATGCATCATGGTGTCCACATTGTTGTTGTTGTTATTGTTAACTCAGTTGTTGTCGTTGTTGTTATGTTAGTAGGGAATTATCGGGCAAGGTATCCCGCTCGGGCATGGTATCCTAGTCTTGCGCTTGTCATTTGTTGTTAGTAGGGCAATATCGGGCAAGGTATCCCGTTCTGGCATGATATTCTGGTCCTGCATTTGTCGTTATTGCTAGTAGGGCGTTATCGGGCAAGGTATCCCGTTCGAGCATGGTAACTTGGTCCTACTGTTGTCGCTGTCGTTGTTAGTAGGTGTATCAGGCAAGATATCTCATTTGGGCATGGTATCTCAGTCTTGTTGTTATTGTTGTTGTTGATGTTGTTAATTTTTGATGTTGTTTTTCTTGTTCTTGTTGTTAGTTGTTGTAATATTATATGTCTCATAAATGTTGTATGTGATGTCTTGCTATTCTGTAAAAGTTGTGGTTATAAAGTGTATTGCTTGTTTATCTCTCTTACGATAAATGCTACTTGAGTGTATGATGACTAACCCCTTTGTTATGCATACACCATTTGGCTATGCATACACCATTGTGTATGTATAGAGTATGTACTCGCAGGTGTTGATGTTGATTGAGTTAATGAGTGATTATGCCATCGGAATCACCCGTAGTAAGGGTCAGCTCTGAACTATTGTGACATCGGAAATTTGGACTATTTATTTAATTAGATGTTGGTATATTTATTTTGAATTTATTCCGCAAGTTTGTGAACTTGATAACTTTATCCCGTTAAATTACAAAGTTTTATTTTGGACAAAACTTGGTATATAGTTGTTTTCATTTTCATTTAATGCCATGATGGGGTAGAGGGTGTCACAATTAGGGTTTCGACGCGTAGAATCCAAAAACGACGTCCGTTTTTTCATCCGGAGACACTGTAGTGGCCGGAATGTGCAATTTACAGCTTGCCTATGGTGATTCGTTTGATGAAACTGAGGATAGAATCGAATTCAGAAGGTGCTTTTGAGTTGGGTAGTGAAATTTGGGGTCAAACCTTGACCTAGAGAGGGAGAACGGAAGGAAAGAAGGAGGAGATTGGGGTTTTGGCTATGGCAGAATGGTGTGTAATGAGTAGTTCCTTCTTTTTCTCTCTATTAAAATTCTCATCCTGAGTTGTGGTACCAAGCCCTTCCTCCTATTGTTTTTTTTAAACAATTAAATACTAACTAAATAAACAATTCACTAAATAACTTTCATCACAGAATAATTTAATAAATTAAAACTACCACTTAATAATAATAAAATACTTATATATAAAATAAATATATACTAATTACAAAAAGACATACACAAAATTATCACACAATAGCTAATATACGCGCTTAAATTAATAAAATAAACGGAGTGTTACAGTTACTATAGTTAGGGTCTTGCTAGTTTTTCACTTCCACCATATGTTCTCTTTTGTTGGGTCTAACCGTAATATATGAGTGTAAATTAAAAATTCTAAAAGCCAACAAGGATGTTCTCTTTTGTTAGGGTCTTGCTAGTTTCTTGCTGCGGTCTGGTGTCTGTGGAAAGCCCGTAATGCTGCGGTGATTGCTGCAGAAACTACAAGCACTTATGTGCTGCTGATGTCAATTCATAACTTGGCAGATTTGTTCCAAGTGCTTCCTGGGCGTGGTAAATCAACCAGCAGCTCCTAGGCTGGTTTCTTGGAACTCCTCTAGGAATGATGCAACAATTCTCAATGTGGATGGTAGTTGTTTTGGTAATCCGGGTAGAGCTGGCTTTGGCGGTCTATTGAGAAACGGCGATGGTAGTTGGCTCGTTGGGTTTGCGGGGTCTATTAGAATTTCCAACAACCTTCACGCCGATCTTCTTGCTATGTACCATGGGCTCAAGTTGTCCTGGGGTAGAGGGCACCGATTTCTGGTGTGTTACACTGACTCTCAAAATGTTTTACACCTTGTTTCACAGCCTCTGATTATGTGGAGTAGATATGCCTCTCTCACACAGAGTATCAAGGATCTTTTGCGTCGCTCTTGGCATGTCCAGCTGCTTCATACCCTCCGAGAAGGAAATGCTTGTGTGGACTTCTTGGCAAAGGCTGGTGCTTCTGGCACGGCTCCTTGGATTGTTTTCATAGATCCCCCTTCTGGCATGTCCTCGCACCTTCTTGTTGATGCAGCGGGTGATGTGTTCACCCGGAACTAATTTCCTGCTTTCTTTCCTTTTTTGCTGTTCTTTTCCATCATGTATCAAAAAAAAACTACAGCAATAAAAAAATTGAACACAGATGTTAAATAAGGAAAACAATTTAATGGTGAGGGAAAAGCCACTAGACAAATTTTGAAAAATATTCAACAATATTAAAATATTATAATATTGTCTCCAATATATATCACACACAATATATACAATATATTGTTTCTCGTGAGACCCACCCCTATTCAAATATGCACTTTAGCAACACGAAGGAGTTATAGATCAGTAGTAGACCTGTAAGTATTTCAGAGGGTTCAATTGAACCCCTTGGATTTTTATTTTGAACTAAAATGAAAATTTAGTCTATATAATATTTATTTTGAATTGCTAGGGTTTTAAGTTTTGCACTTGGATCTCCCCGCTTTTTCAGTTTTAATAATTAAATAAAGACTAAACTCTTATTTTAATTTCTGAATTTACACCATCTCATCTACTTGATCCTTAAATAGTATAAAAAAATAAGTAGTCTCAATAGTTTGTGAACTTCGAGAGTTAATTTGATGAACGCGATATACTTTACAACTATTTATTACTTTGATATACTGAATAGAGAATAAATGTAAACTTAGAGACTATATTTGGGATTTACTTTTAAAAAGTTTAGAGAAATAGTTTAGTTGGAAAAGGAAATTTTCAGCAATCTTATAACCCTCTAATCTAGGGTCGTGCGTCCACCACTGGAAATGATATCCACGTATTTTTCTCACACTCTCGGAATTTACTCAACACTCTATTTTATTTCTCACCTCCCTCTCTTCTCACTTCAATTCTAGACAGAAGTTATAATTTTCTTCTACTTATGATGCTTTTTCCAATTCCTTGGCTGCTTGTGGCGTGAAAGTGATCTAGGTGTTGCTTGTTGGATTTCTTCATGGGATGGTAACTTTGGACATGGGTGTATCTGCTCTGTATCGATCGTTATGTTGTTTTTGTCTTGTTATCATATTTTCATTGTGTGGTTTCTAGTCTAGTCCATAGGTGCTTCTTAAGGTGTATTACTATGACTTGTCATCCTGAACATGTTTTTACATGTTACTTGGTGTTGTACTTCTTTTGTCGCACATGATTGTGAGTTTCCTACGCAACCCTTCATAGAAAGTGGGCGGAGTGTATTCTCGATGATGCTAAGGTTAGATCTCATTGATGAAATTTATCCAATTATAAACAAATAGATAAATAGATGTTTTTTTAGCAATTTTTTTATAAGCAAGAAACTCTCATTCAGATGGAGTGCAAAGAGTACTCCAACCCATTTCAACATTACAATGATTGAAGACACTCACCAGGACAATTAAACTAGTCAAAGAAATGGAATCCTAAATTTCTACCATTTCTAAAGATAAATTAGCCAGAAGAAGTGTATTTTAGCAATTATTAATTAACTAGACTAAATTTTGTAAATAAATTTTGAATTCCTCTAAAGCAAAAAGAGTGACAAGTGATAAAGAAGGCGATTTGAGTGGAAGGAAACCAACATGTATACAACAGATGAATAGAAGGAGAAAAATTGAGGGAAGAGCTCCTTCTAAGTTCTAATCTCTCTACATCTCGCTCGATCATTTTTTTTTATCTCTCTTACTTTCACTCCTCCTTATCATAATAATTAATTTTTTTAATGATGAGAGAGATAGAGACTCGAAGGAAAGGTAAGGCGTAGTTCAATTGGCAAGTTAAGGAATACCAAAAGAGTGCATCAAAGGAGTGTAAACAATAGGTTTTGGGTTAAATCCGAGAAACTAGTACTCTCTTTTTCCCCACTAACATTGCCTATAAAAAAAGAGAGATAGAGAGGATGAAGAAAGATGTCTAAAAAGTGAATGGAGAGGATTCAAATCATTGAGGCGATGTGTTTCTTTTGGGGGTTTCGCATGAAAACGAGGTACTCAATAGAAAATGAAATCAAGCATCTCTAAACAAAAAATCCAACATACTCAGTCTCAAATACTACGATTTCAACTCAATTGGCCATTTGGCGAAACCAAATGATTCTAGCAACAACAAACAAAACGGTCAAAAAAAACCAAACATAAGCGGACAGAGACGGATGCTCATCAAACTTTCTACATTTTATAAGCCTGCCAATTTAAAAATCCCTCAACTCTATCAAATTTATTTTACACCTACACCATGCTCAGTCCTTTGAATTACTCAATTGTACAACAACCTTTAGGGATGGCAAAACGGGTTTGACCCGCCGGGCCGACCCACTGACCCGCCCAAAAAAGGCGGGCCGGGCTGGGATATTGGGACCGCTGACCCGCTGAGCCCGCCCCGCCAAAAATAAAAAACCGCGGGCTAAAGCAAGGATGGGCCGGGTCGGCCAATTTCGCTTTTTTTTAAAAAAATTCCTTCATTGATCATTCGGATCAATCATTTTTATTTAAAAATTCAACAAAATTCATTCCATTTCAAATGCCCACTCCCGTGAGTCTACTGACCACTATGCATTCCACCCACTCCCAAAAAAGTTCATTTATTTGACCAAAAAATAAATTCCTTTAGGGTTTCACAGTTTCACTCTCATTTCTCACCACCAGTGACCAACACCAGCCTTCCCTCATCTCGATTCTCCCTCTCTTCTAGGTGACATTTCTTAATGGTTAATCCTAGTAATTCCAATGCTATTATTGTTTTATACTTTTAGTTGCTATATAGTTAATCCTAGTAATTCCAATGCTATTATTGTTTTATACTTTTATTTTGAATATATCAAGAGTTTTTAAAGTAAAAATTTGTTAAAAATGCTTTATAAAAAATCTATTTTAAAAAGCAAGTGAAAAATCTTATTGAAATTGAAATGTTAAAAATATATAAGTTTTTTGTTCAAAAACTTTGAAAAAAAATATTCAGGCGGGCCGGACCGCCAACCCGCCGGTCCATCACTTAGCGGGCCGGGCCAGTCTTTTGAACTCGCCGTTTTTGGCGGGCCAACTCGCCCCGCCCCGTTTTTAGCGGGCCGAAGGCAAAACGGGCCGGGTTGGGCCGGGCCGGCCCGTTTTGCCATCCCTAACAACCTTAATAATATTCTTCATATCCTATATACGACCATATTGTAACACATTGTATTGTATTGGGTCTCTAGTTATTGGGCCTATTGTTGTATAAGCCCATTAGTATCTCGGCTAGCCCAATTATATTGTAAGCTTCATATACTCATTGTAACAACCCATTTTTAATCAATGAAGTTAGTTACAATCATTCACTTCTGTTAGTTACAATTGGTAATCAGAGCTCCAAGATTGGGGCCTGAGCGTTTGATCGTAACCACCGTGAACCGTTGTTTCCGGCGACGAGGATGACTGAGAAAGAACACAAGAACGCGTTTGTTCAACCGGCGATACCTCGCTTCGATGGTTACTATGACCATTGGGCGATTTTGATGGAAAATTTGTTGAGATCAAAGGAATATTGGGACGTTGTGGAGAATGGAGTTACACCGGCGGAAGCAAATGCGTCACCGGAGCAAAAGAAAGCTTGTGATGAAGCGAGATTAAAGGATTTAAAAGCAAAGAACTATCTATTTCAAGCTCTTGATCGCAATGTGCTGGAAACAATCTTGAAAATGGACTCGGCGAAGGATATATGGGACTCCTTGAAACAGAAATATCAAGGATCCTCGAAGGTGAAGAAAGCTCAACTCCAAGTCTTGAGAGGTGAATTTGAAGCTCTTCGCATGAAAGAAGAAGAAACCATGAATGAATATTTCTCAAGAACGTTGTCTATTGTAAACAAGATGAAGGCATTCGATGAGAAGATCTCTGAGACTACAGTTGTGGAAAAGGTGTTGAGATCGATGAATAAGGGTTTCAACTATGTTGTATGCTCGATAGTTCAATCGCGTGATATCGAGAAACTCTCTATTGATGATTTGCAGAGCAGTTTAATTGTTGAAGAGCAACGCATGAAAGGGGATCAAAAAGATGAGGAACAGACTTTGAAGGTGTCAAGTGGAGAAAGAACTGGTGGAAGAGGAAGGGGAAGAAGCTCCGGTAGGGGTCGAGGAAGGCAAGCCTCTAAAGACCACATTGAATGCTATAAGTGTGGGAAGATGGGACACTATCGAAATGAATGTCTGAATCTTGATGAGAAATGTGCTAACTATGCTGGCTTTGAAGATGATGAAGAACTATTGCTCATGGCTTATGATGAGGCAAATCATAGCCATAGTTGTTGTTTTGAATGATGGTTCCTCGATTCTGGATGTAGCAACCATATGTGTGGTTGCAAGGACTGGTTCTTCAACCTTGATGAGAGTTTCAGGGAGACAGTGAAGCTTGGAAACAATACGAGGCTACATGTTATGGGAAAGGGAAGCATAAAATTGAGAATTGAAGGGAGAATTAAGGTGATTTCTTATGTGTATTGGATACCTGAGCTGAAGAACAATCTTCTTAGTATTGGTCAGCTGCAACAAAGAGGATTGAAAGTGTCAAGTGTATCACAAGGAAAAAGGATTAATCATGACCTCCAAAATGGCAAACAATCGTATGTTCACCATTGTTGGATCCTCTGTTATTCCAAACTGCTTGCAGGTGACTGGAAATGATCTAGCTGAGCTATGACACAGAAGGTATGGCCATCTTAGTCACCAAGGACTCATGCTTCTCAAGCAAAAGGAAATGCTGGATGGATCACCTGCACTAAGGGAACCTGTGAAGCCTTGTACTGATTGTTTGGTTGGAAAGCAACATAGAGATGCAATGTCAAAGCAAAGTAAATGGAGAGCCTCAAGGAAATTGGAGCTAATTCACTCTGACATCTGCGGACCTATCTCACCAGAATCTCATAGCCACAATAGGTACTTTATTAGCTTTATTGATGATTACATTAGGAAGAGTTGGGTGTATTTCATTAATGAAAAATCTGTTGCATTAGATGTCTTTAAGAAATTTAAGACCATGATAGAAAAAGAAATTGCTTGTGTGATTAGCTGCCTAAGAACCGATAGGGGTGGAGAGTTTAATTCCAAAGAATTTGATGAGTTTTGTAGTGTAAATGGAATTAGGAGACAGCTTACAGCTACATACACACCTCAACAAAATGGTATTGCTGAGAGAAAGAATAGAACAGTTATGAATATGGTGAGAAGCATGCTAAGTGAGGCTAAATTGCCTAAACAATTCTAGCCCGAGGCTGTTAGATGGTCCTTCTATGTGTTGAATAGGTGTCCCACTATTGCTCTTAAAGATGTCACCCCTGAGGGAGCTTGGAATGATAGAAAACCATCAGTTAGGCATTTGAGAGTATTTGGTTGCATTGCTCACATGCATATTCCTGATGCTCG